>CM060416.1:67742266-68390457 GCA_030545235.1 Helianthus tuberosus
TGAAAAAGTGAAAAATGAAATGAAACTTGTTCAATCAAGATTGAAATACTGTTCTGAAACAACTAATGAGTATAAACGAATGTATGAAATAAAGCAACAAGTTGTTAATTCTTACATTGAGGATGTTGCTAAGCTAAAGCGTCAGATTGCTGATTTAGAACAGGATAATAACAAGTTAAAAAGTTATCACGCGTCGTCATATGTGCTTGAACGTATTTTCAACATAAAACCGGAGGATGGTGAGTCTGAGCAAAACAAGAAAGGCATTGGCTCAGAGTTTCATAAAGTTCCACCACCGAAAAAGTTTGTGTTTTATGATGAGGAAAAGGTCGAAAAAGCTTTCAACATGGTAGATCAATTGCCAGATAACATTGACGTAACCTATTCCAAATCTGATGATTCTAGTGATTCAGAGGTGGTAGGTAAAGTCGTTGAAAGTGTGTTGAAAGAAGAGTCGGTTGATACAGGTAAATCTGAATCACAGGATGAAAATGAAGGTAATTTTCATGATGAATATCTGAAAAACACAAAATCAGAGAAGAATTTGAATGATGATTCAAAAGGATTGGTTTATACCATGATTGGATCGGACAAATTATTCTTAGATGTTGTATTCCCGATTCAGAATGTGATTTCGGAAAAGGTTGATAAAGTTTTCAAAATAGTTGAGATTGAGAAGTCTGAGATTTCAAAGTTTGCTGGTAAGAGTCATAGAGGTTCGTATAACAAACCTGGTTACAAGAAGAAAAATATGAAGGCTGGGTTGGGTTATAAAAGGAAACAGAATCAAAACAAAAATGAAACGCCAAATTATCAAGAAAAAATGAGTTTTGTTCAAGGAGACAGTTTAGCAAAAGAAAAAGAGCTCAAAATGAGACAGTCTAATGATGAGTTCTTTGCTAAAAAGAAAAAGCAACAACCACACGTCAAAGATGTGTCCATGAGAACATGTTTCAAATGTGATCAAAAAGGACATCTTGCACGCAAGTGTCCTAATCTGAAACCTGTGGATGTTGACAAAAAGAAGATTGATGCTGAAAAACAAAAATCTGAGAATGTGAGACAAAGGTCAACCAGATTTGACTCAAAACAAACTTGGAGGTATAACACAAACAAGTTTGCTTCGACTCAAAACTGGAAATCAAACTCAAACAAGTTTGATTCGAGACAAACCTGGAATTCTTACACCCAGAGTCAGAACAACTCAAAGTTGGAAAACAACTGTTGATATGACAAAACCACAAGAGTTTTGGAAACCAAAAGTTGTTCAAAAACAAAGTGTTCAAAAAGAGTCTCATTTTTACAAAAGAGGTACTCCGATAGGTCAGACATGGAGTATTAAGAAACCGATGATTTTTGTAAAAGATGAAAAAGTTGAAGTCAAAGTTGATAAGGTCTTTGTGAAAGACGACAAAGACTTTCCGGCATTGAATGAAGTTTATTGTGTTGAAATGCCTAAGGTCAAGCAGGCCTGGGCTAAATTGTTTAAGTGATTGAGTAAGTGTAAATGTGCAGGTGCTCAAGAAAACTGAAGACTGTGAAAATGGAAATCGGAGCAGCCTGTCACAAGAAGAAGAGGCTGCTGAACCCTGGATTGGTTGAACAGGGAGTTTGTTTGTTTTCTGTAAATAAGTAAACAATATTTCAAAAACCCTAAAAATTGAAAATTTTGAAAAACCAAAAATATGTTTTGTCTTTGTCAAAAATACAAAAATATGTTGATTGAATACGCCGAAACCCTCACGGCTGAACAAACATGATTACTTTCACAAGATTGAAAAACGGTTTTCAAACTGTCGAAAATCAATGGGTTGTAAATCATGGGGGTACGTTATATTTTCTGCAAATCAGAGCATGAAAAGCAGAAAATGGATGGCGAGACAAAGCTATCTACATCGGGTTGTCAAATTTTCTTTAAATGGTTTTGAATTTTAGGGGGAGTAATATTGTCAGAAAATCAAAACTGGAAATCAAACTCAAACAAGTTTGATTCGAGACAGACCTGGAATTCTTACACACCCAGAGTCAGAACAACTCAAAGTTGGAAAACAACTGTTGATATGACAAAACCACAAGAGTTTTGGAAACCAAAAGTTGTTCAAAAACAAAGTGTTCAAAAAGAGTCTCATTTTTACAAAAGAGGTACTCCGATAGGTCAGACATGGAGTATTAAGAAACCGATGATTTTTGTAAAAGATGAAAAAGTTGAAGTCAAAGTTGATAAGGTCTTTGTGAAAGACGACAAAGACTTTCCGGCATTGAATGAAGTTTATTGTGTTGAAATGCCTAAGGTCAAGCAGGCCTGGGCTAAATTGTTTAAGTGATTGAGTAAGTGTAAATGTGCAGGTGCTCAAGAAAACTGAAGACTGTGAAAATGGAAATCGGAGCAGCCTGTCACAAGAAGAAGAGGCTGCTGAACCCTGGATTGGTTGAACAGGGAGTTTGTTTGTTTTCTGTAAATAAGTAAACAATATTTCAAAAACCCTAAAAATTGAAAATTTTGAAAAACCAAAAATATGTTTTGTCTTTGTCAAAAATACAAAAATATGTTGATTGAATACGCCGAAACCCTCACGGCTGAACAAACATGATTACTTTCACAAGATTGAAAAACGGTTTTCAAACTGTCGAAAATCAATGGGTTGTAAATCATGGGGGTACGTTATATTTTCTGCAAATCAGAGCATGAAAAGCAGAAAATGGATGGCGAGACAAAGCTATCTACATCGGGTTGTCAAATTTTCTTTAAATGGTTTTGAATTTTAGGGGGAGTAATATTGTCAGAAAATCAAAACTGGAAATCAAACTCAAACAAGTTTGATTCGAGACAGACCTGGAATTCTTACACACCCAGAGTCAGAACAACTCAAAGTTGGAAAACAACTGTTGATATGACAAAACCACAAGAGTTTTGGAAACCAAAAGTTGTTCAAAAACAAAGTGTTCAAAAAGAGTCTCATTTTTACAAAAGAGGTACTCCGATAGGTCAGACATGGAGTATTAAGAAACCGATGATTTTTGTAAAAGATGAAAAAGTTGAAGTCAAAGTTGATAAGGTCTTTGTGAAAGACGACAAAGACTTTCCGGCATTGAATGAAGTTTATTGTGTTGAAATGCCTAAGGTCAAGCAGGCCTGGGCTAAATTGTTTAAGTGATTGAGTAAGTGTAAATGTGCAGGTGCTCAAGAAAACTGAAGACTGTGAAAATGGAAATCGGAGCAGCCTGTCACAAGAAGAAGAGGCTGCTGAACCCTGGATTGGTTGAACAGGGAGTTTGTTTGTTTTCTGTAAATAAGTAAACAATATTTCAAAAACCCTAAAAATTGAAAATTTTGAAAAACCAAAAATATGTTTTGTCTTTGTCAAAAATATTCAAAAATACAAAAATATGTTGATTGAATACGCCGAAACCCTCACGGCTGAACAAACATGATTACTTTCACAAGATTGAAAAACGGTTTTCAAACTGTCAAAAATCAATGGGTTGTAAATCATGGGGGTACGTTATATTTTCTGCAAATTAGAGCATGAAAAGCAGAAAATGGATGGCGAGACAAAGCTATCTACATCGGGTTGTCAAATTTTCTTTAAATGGTTTTGAATTTTAGGGGGAGTAATATTGTCAGAAAATCCAAAAACATTAGAAAATTTAAAAAAAGTCAAAAACATGATAAAAACCTATTGGCAAAAAGACAAAAACATTAAAAAAATGAATATGAGTTTTTGTGTAAAAAGAGGAAATGATAGTACATCAGTAGACAGTTACAGTATGCTAAAGAAATGTAATGATTATATAGCGTTAAACAGTCTCACTGATGATGTGTCGGTAGATTTTTATACATTTATTAAGCTTTTTCGGGATATAAACCTAAATTCAAACTTGCTTATTTCGTGGGGAACACTACTTGGATATATAGGTAACCCCTGAAATCTCGTTTGAAAGGTCCCTCTTTCTGAGATACTAGGTCTTTATGCTTAGTGATATCTGGGGTATTATCCCGGGACTTCTGATTTTGCGGAAGCAATGGCCTAGTCCCCGGAGAATACTTTCAGCATTGCTTGAAACATAGCACAGCCCTTAGCTAAAAAATGATGAAACATTGAAAAATGCTATTCATGGCTGTTGTAACAAAAGATCCTCTAAAGGGGACACACCAAAAGTCGAGCCGTCATCTCTCTGCTGAACGGAAGTTCTGACCTGAGCTCTCACGGTTTCGTACTATAATTTATTCCCCTTACAGATATCATCTAGGTATACTCACCTGTAAGACTGAATATTGGGATCTGGATACGGGAGTATATTCAAGAGGTGGGACACATGAATAAGTTTAAGTTCTTAAAACATCTAATTCGTATCCTGAATCAGTTGAAATTTGTGTGAAAATTTAAGTGGATCAGTATATCGACAATCTAAGTGAATTGTTTAATTCTTAATGTGTAACTAAGCTCAACGGTACTTGTGACTTGTCAAAAACTGATATGATCCTCTGACGCAAACTCAATCAAAAATATTGTCTGTAAATATGTTTGTACATATTTCTTTACTGCTTTATATTTTCAGAAAAATACAAAAAGATTTTGATTTCTGCTTTATTTTCGACAACCGATGTCTGAAGCTGAGTTTTAAAATCTAAGTATGCTGATCGTGTTTCTGAAAATAAAACAAGTTCATTAACTTGAAACTTGAAATTTTTAAAAAATCAAAAATCAAAACAGTTTGTGATATCTCCAAGGTCATTAATTTGGACTTGGATGATTAACTGTGAGGGATTTGGATGCTTATACTGTTAGAATCTGTAAAAGAGCCAGTTTCCGATACGCTTCGTTGAAACTACCAAATCTTTGAAGATTGTTGATAGGGGGAGTGAATCAAGTAATCCTGGATATATTTCATATTATTATATCTTAGTCCCAGGATCTTGATTTAGAAAGTTTGATTGAGCCAGGTTACGATACCTGGACAACTGAAAATGTTTTCACTGTAAAATGTTTTACTTATAAATGTTTGAGGATTGCAGATTCCAGACTACGATCCCGATAGCCGAGTCTAAGGGGGAGTCTGAAGACGAGCTCAACGCAAGGGGAAGCGTGCATAGGCGCCAGGATACTTTTCCCAGAAGAGCTTGTAACCGAAAAGCCAGGTGTCGATCCCAAAGCACGGAAGCTTGACGAAAGGGGGAGCCTGAAGAGTTTACCGAAAAGGGGAGCTGGAGCTGAAGACAGATCCACGGGGATTCTGTTCGAGCTAGAGAGAGAGAAAGACCAGAAGCTACGAGTTTGACTCAATGATTGAGATTGACTGCGGCAATATCCAAGGGGGAGTCTGTTAGTGCAGTATGTCTATCGCCTCCGTCATCTCATATCGTAGCTGAAACAGTTTATTTCTAGCCTTACATTGTAATATTAGATAGAAAAGGCAATGTGACATTATTGTAAATAAGGGGAACTCTCCTTATAAGCCTTGGCCTATAAATAGGAGCCTTAGGGTTTCATTTAGAAACTTTTGCCATTTTGAAGATTTGAAGCTTAGAGGATAGAGAGAGAAAGTAGAGAGGGAAAGGGAAAAGGTGATTCGAGGTGCTTGTATCTTTCAGATCTTTTATAGAATCACAGATTGATTACGTTTCGTGTGTTTTGGTCTTGCTCGTGCACGGATTCCGCACGTCGCACGAGTCGGTTCGCAATCGTTCGGAGTCAAACCGGTCCTAACACATTTATTGCGTTTTATAAATTTTGTTGCGTTTTATGTTAGTTTATTGAAATTGAAAGAAAAGTATATTTTTATGATTCTAATTTTATTGCTTTTGTATTTTCTGGCCATTACGTTTTAAAAAAACACATTTTTGAAGTGTTTTCTGGCCATTGCGTTTTAGAAAAACACATTTTTGAAGTGTAGTCAATTGCGTTTTAGGTAAAACACATTTTTATGTGTTTTCAATCCATTGCGTTTTAGAAAGTACACTTTCTTTTGTGTTTTTGAGCTATTGCATTTTAGAAATAAGACATTTCTTTGTCTTTTCTTGCCATTGCGTTTTACAAATAAGACATTTCTTTGTGTTTTTTGTGCATTGCGTTTTAGAAAAATGCCATTTTTTAGTTTTTTTTCCATTGTGTTTTACGCAACTGGGTTTTCAAAAATATAGCAATAGTATACTCGTTTTAAAGATAAAAAAACGCTAGTTTTTTTGGGCAATTTTTATAAAAAAATAATGTCGTATGAAAAAGTTATTAACGTTTAAAAATTGGGGGGGGGGGGGAATTGGAGGAGAGAGAAACTATTGCCTTGGATTGACTAGAATGCCCCTAGATAAACCCACGCGTCTCCTTTTTTTTCCTTCGATTTCACTCATTTAATCTTAACCCTTGATTAAATAAATGGATGGTCAAGATTACTTCCTAGACTTCCTACCAAATAAACTTCCTATTATATACTAACCCCTATAAGGCTAGAGGGTGTGGGGGCGCCACCCAAGCCAGCTGGGCTTCTATAGCACCCCACAGCGCCATAAGACCACATCCCCGGCGCTATGCCGGGGCGCCATACAAGCTTCGCCACCATGTTAACGGGCTGGAAACGCGTGGAACGAGGAAGAATGGTCAAAGTTAACCGTTGTCAAACGGTCCAATATTAAGAAAGAAAAAAAAACTTTTTCTTATTTTATTATATATATTAACCTATCCTAAACTAAAAAAACTCACAAATCACAACCAAAACACACACCAATCACAACTAAAAAATGTCTTCTTCGAGCTCCTCATCCGACGGTGTTCTTGATGATATGGTTATCGCCATGACGCAAGAGGCGATTAATTATTTGCGAGAAGAAGCCGAATCATCTGCATCGCGTACCAGACAACCGCCTATTGAATGGAATCGGTTAGCTGCTCATGAACGTCTAGTGCAAGATTATTTTTGTGAAACTCCTGTGTACGATGATGTTCAGTTTAAGCGTAGGTTTCGTATGAGCCGACGACTATTCGTTAAAATTTCCAATGATCATGCGGGAGAATCCCCTTTTTTCACGCAAAGGGTAAGTGCAAGTCGCAAAGTTGGTTTCTCTGGACTACAAAAGTGTACAACAGCAATTAGGCAACTAGCCTACGACACATCGAGTGATGCGTGGATGAGTATTTAAGGATGTCGTCAAGAATGTGTCGTGTGTCTCTTGAAAATTTTTGTGAAGGTAATTTTTATTAACGTCATTATTTTTTAATTAGCAATAATTTATTAGGTGTAATCTCTCTGTACGGGAGACGATATTTGAAGATGCCAATCGCAGCCGACGTTCCACTTCTATACGAGGTCCATCAACGCTTACATGGGTTTCCTGGAATGTTGGGAAGTCTTGATTGCATGCACTGGGAATGGGCGGCATGCCCAACCGCTTGGAAAGGGCAACATCATCGTGGTGACCACGATGGTCCTACCCTAATATTACAAGCGGTCGCTTCTCAAGATTTATGGATTTGGCATGCGTACTTTGGCATGGCTGGTACGAACAATGACATTGCAGTTTTAATGTCCTCGAATCTATTCAACGATGTCATAGACGGTGTTGCACCAGATACTTCATTCTTTGCAAACGACGTGCAGTATAAGTATGTCTACTATCTCACAGACGGTGTCACACCCCGACTTTCCACGTATTACCGGTGGGCCCGGTAGGGGAGTATCGTGACGTAGTTAATATCATCATAGTCAAACAACACAATTATATAAATGCACAGCGGAAGCAAAAGATAAATATATTACAATCCGAATATAAAGTAATATCCAGTATTACAACGGATAGTAAAGGATCCATAGGCGGATCTTAAAACATAAACATTGTTCAACAGACTTTAGACGCCTAGAACTTGCAAGATTCCTTATTAGCGCCCTGAGCTTCCAGCCAATTACGTTCAGTACCTGTCACTTAACCTTTTTGGAAAATACGTCAGTTTTCACTGGTAAATACACTCAACTGACTCATTTGAAAAGAGTTTAAGAAAATTGATTTAGATGCACCAGGCACAAAATATTTTGACACTTTGATTAAAATGCACAAAGCAAAATTAATCTTTTATACTTGGGAAAATTATTTGTATATAATCTTGTATACAGTTTTACTTATTTGTCGTCCATTAGGGCCGGTTAGAAGAGCCGGGCAGATTAACTGACACGCCACAGGTATAATGCCCACAGGCTATCATCCTCTAAGTGGATTACCAGTTCCGGTATAATGCCCACAAGGATGATACCTCTGAGTGGATTACCAGTTTTTACATAATGCATCTATCAGGTGTATGCCTACACCCCGTGCTTAGGTCGTGGCCATTTCTTAAAATGATGCCAAGGATATCCGGGACATGGTCATTTAACCCCCAAAAGCCATACACCAAATAATACATATTAAACAGGTCATGTAAATACATCAATCACAATCCGATTTAAATGACTACATACACCTGACCAAGCGGTACTTTTATAGTGCCGTATCCCAAACCCGTATAGGGAAAATAAGTTAAGAGTATTTACCTGAGCTAGCTCCTGTCTTAAATAGCAAGAATTATAATAACTCAGCCGTATTCACTTAAGTAAGGGTAGGTACAATTTACCGGAAGGCTCTAGTCTGGAATGATGGTATAAATAACCAATTAGAATGCTAACGGGTCTTTAATTAAGCCTAAGCTTAGACCGGTTAATTATATGGTTCAAACGCACGATTAGGCGAAGACCGGAATAGAATGTGATTTAGACCCAACAAGTTCGGAGACTTGCTTAATATGGGTATTTCATACACATTCTGGATTTTGAGATAAAACCGATAAGGTTTGACCCGTTTCGGCTAATTTATGCAAACTAGTTACATAAACCGAACCGAACGCGTAATAAGCGTAACGGGTATTCATAAGAGCCATATACAGGTTTCCTAAGTTAATATGATTCAAATATGTTGTGACATCAGTAAGATGTCTTTTATTATGCCCGAAACGAATTTAAACACAAACTATGTCTCGTAGGGGTAGTTTGGTCATTTTCAAGGTTATAAAAGAGTCTAAGTATTAACCTGAGTTACAGGTCTGATATAATCAGAAAAAAATACTTAGTTTACTAAGTTATAACAGTAGGGTAAAGTATATATGTGAAATTTATCAATTATAACCAAACTATGCACCGTAGGGGCATTTTGGTAATTTCACATAAGCCGTAAAGCTCAAAACTGAAGTCTGAGTTAAATAACTTTTGCTTACTGTTAAAATATTATAATTTGCCCAAAATATCAGTAGGTATCAACCCTTGTATGTTTAAAATAGTTCTAGTACATACTATGCGTTAAAAACGCTTAATAAGGCGATTAGAAGCCATTTCCGGGTTTGATACATAGAGCTGATATTTTTATTATTCCAGAAGGCTTAAAATAATTTATTTATCATTTAAGATTAGTAGCAAAAGGTTTGGAGTCGATTAGATATGTAAAACTCATTTTATAGCCCGAAAGGGCAAAACCGACAATTACCGGATTAAGCCTACGACTATAAGTTATGCTCAGCCTAAAATTAATTAAAAATCTTCAAAAATCCCAAAATAATATATTACATCAGTGGGTAATAAGTTTGATATCAAAAAGTAGGCTTAGATAGGCCATACGCTAATTATGTCGTTTAATTAACATATAGCTTTCAATTTACGCTAATGAGCATAACTCTCAAACTACACCTCAAACTGATGTCAAACTTTGGGTGCAAGTTTATATATCAGTAACCAAGGTTTCTACTCTTTTACATTTTCAAAAATCACGTTTTAAGGTGAAAAGGGCATAATGGTCAACATATGGGCAATTAACGGAATCATGCGTATTAATTGGTTAACTAATGAACCATGGTGTATAATCACAGAGGGTTATACTAGCATGTAACCTGGTCCAAATAGAGCTCTTAGGCATTTCTAAAACATACCAGAACGGGTCAGAACTGAAGTCAAAACAAAAGTCAAAGCTTTGCGACTTTCGGTTCCAAACCGGGTCTAAACATAAGATGGTCGGGTTGAACATGTTTAGACATGTTCTTACACTAATTACTAAGTTATATTAATGATCAAACAGGTTGTATATGTTCTACATTGCTAATTATGCATAAATTAGAAAATAAACATTCTGTTGACTTTTTAATAACAAGTTTGACCCGACATTTGACCTAGTTAGAGTGGGAATCAGGGGGAACCCTTTTAAGGGTTTATTACCCACATAATTACCAACTTATAACTACTTTCAATTCGACTAATCACTGGACCATTAGTGATTAATCGTTAAGTCAACCGTTAATTACGACGGTTTGACTTTTAAGCTAAAACTAAGCAAAAACTTAACTAAGAAAGGTTAAGCAAACTTACCAAGGTCCTAAGCACGATTAGTGATCACTTGAGAGAAGTCTTGAGCTCCATAAATGATCAGGAATGCAAGAGAAAGGTGTGATCACAATGGTTGCACATGAAGCCTTTATATAGTGCTCAAGAACTCATGGATCATTGACACACAAGGTCTACCATTGATGTTTGATCACTAACAAGTGTCCCTAAATGTCTAGGGGGTGTTTAGGGGTCAAGCAAGATGAGGAAAATCGAGTTAAAGTCGTTTGCAAGGGCTATGGCAGACAAGAAATCAAAGAAAATCGAATTCTGATCAGATAGGGCTGTCGCGTAGCGCGACGGCATATGGGGTAGGGCTCGCGCTACGCGAGCATGTGCTGTCCAGCCAACCAATTTTTCCATTATTTGCAGTTTTGGTCCCCGATCCTTCTAAAGGTCGCTTTCACGTCTTGTTTTGCACAATGAGCCCTCTAAATTGACTTATAAGGGCTTTAAGACATTTACCCACTTTGTTTAGTCCTCGGTTAACTTTATTGTTACCCGAGAAGTCATAAACTTCAACGTTGACGCTTTTAACCCTTCGCATACGAATTTGATCATAACTTTCTCATACGATAACGAAACTTTACGAAATTTATATCGTGCATTCTAGTGAGCATAATTAACCGTTACAAAGCTTCAGGTTTGCTAAAAGGTCACTCAGAGGTATAACTTAAACATGTTGACACATTTAACCCCTGTAGTTTGTAATCTCTCACTTTCTTTCATATTTAGCTTCGTATGATCCATGATTTATTCGTTTGAAGATATTAGCATCATGTAGGGTTAATGTAAAGTATATTTATTCACTGTTGACATTTAGAACTCGTATATTCACATACTTTCCATGATTGTCAACTTTAGTCCTTTCAGAACATTCTTCCACACGTTCAAACTTATGACACGTGTCAACACATTATAGGACGCGAATTTTCGAGGTGTTACAGACGGTATTTGTCCCGAGTGGGCGACGTTGGTAAAAAGTCTTTCGTGTCCAGATGACGAAAAAAGATTGTATTTCAAGAAAAAACAAGAGTCAGCAAGAAAAGATATCGAGCGGGCTTTCGGTGTGTTAAAGAAAAGATGGTCTATCATCACCCAGCCGTCAAGGATACTTGAAAAAAGTAAAATGAGAAACGTCATGTATACGTGTATCATTTTGCATAACATGATATTGGAGGACTCGAGTAGAGCGTTTTGTGGAGAAAGCTATGATGAAAGTATCCAACCGATGAACCCAATACTAACATACGCTGAGAAAGAAGATATCCGAGAGAAGGTACGGGCTAGGCACACACACCAAAACCTTCGAGCCGATCTGACAGAGCACCTATGGTTTTATCGTGAACAAGGAGGAGTCGACACAGACGACGAGTAGTGTTTCTATTTTTTTTAATGAAATTATGTAGTATTTTTATTTTTTTAATGAAATTATGTTTTGTTTTTATTTTTTTAATGAAATTATGTTTTGTTTTTATTTTCTAGTTAAAAAAATAAATATTTAAATAAATAAATAATTAGGTAATCATGACATGGGGCTCCATCCACACTCTGCAATTTAAAGGGGGGCATGATAAAGCCCTTGTGTTGACATGACGCTGACGTGAAGCTTAGGTGGCATGATAAAGCCCCATGGAACTCTAACCACACCCTATAGCCTAATAATTACACAGAGCCTATATGCTCCTTCTCTATATTTATATTTATATTCACTTTCAAAAATTCAAAGGCTGAAATTTTTATTCAAACACCCTTATATGTTAGGGTGTAATAAACTTTAAAAATTTTAATTGTTAGTGCAATTAATAAAGTTAAATTACTAAATTCAAAACTTTGATATAAAAAAAGAAAATTAATATTCTGTTAAACTCGTAAGTTTCACGTAACACATAAACGAATAATAACATTCTTTACAACTAATATTCTTTTTTTAATCGTGGAGCGAATCTTAGCATCTTAGGGTGTCCGGGGCGCCTGTGGGGAGGGGTGCGATGAGTGTACTCCCCGATCGGGAACGCCGCCGCCGACCCCTCGGTGACCCAAATCGGGGAGTGGGAAGCGGGTATCATTCACCGTGTGAAACTTGTATATTTTTGAGTTTTTCTTTTTTCCTTGTGATTTTGTAGGAGGATGAAGAACAAAGAATTTGCAGGTGAAGATGAAAGTGCAGGTTAAAATGAAGAAGAAGAAGGGGAGGAGGAAGAAAGAAGAAGAAGAAAAAGAATTTTCAAATATAACCCTTAAGTTTTATTTTTAATTTAAAAAAACACTTAAATTTTTTTTCTAACTTTTAAAAATACCCCTCAAACTTGTTTTTAATTAAATGAAATGTTCTATTTTTATTTAGTTTTAATTTATTTAAATTATGTTTTACTTTTATAAAAATATTTATATAAAAAAAATAAAACCAAGTCCCAAGAGAGGAGTGCCGCCATCAAATTGAGGGTGTGGGGGGAGTTAAGTGGGGAGTTGACGTGGCGCGTGCTGATTGGCTGCGGATAAGAGAGGTCACTCCCCACTTAGAGGAGTGCCCTTTACACCCTTAATAGTTAATAGTAATACGAGGTTAAGTTAATAGATATCTACTTTCATTTCATTTCTATGAAAATGTAAAATTGAATAGACAATCACTCTTTATTTGATTTTATCTCCCTTCTCGCTTTTTAAAGGACCGGACCCGTTAGGTTTATCAATTTAGACGAAGGCCTAGGGCAATCAAAAAACAAAGATCCTAATTTTTTTTTTCTTTTCATATGTTAGCCTTGTTTTTTGGCCCATTTAAACAAAGTTTCTAGGCCCAAGATTTTGGATTTTACTCCAAGAGTTCACATTGTCCACGCACGCTTTATTCCATAATCCAAATGCAGCGCCACAACACACCAACCCTTGTTACTTGCGGCGTCTTTTGAGTTACCAATGTGAAACTGATTCGGATTTAGCGAAATTAGGGTCGACATTAGGAGAAAACATCGCTATGGTGATTCAATATCTCAAATCTCAATCTCGGTTGCTAATTTTCTTTATACCAATTCAATAGGACCCTGACTTTGTAGTTCGTTTAGGGGCCTCCAAAATCATTGGAACGACCGTGCTTTTTATATATATGAAAATGTGCAGATACGCAAATAAATATATGCATATAGTGTAACTCCATATGTGCACTTGGATTAAAAAAGGGTGCTACTTTCTACACCCCCCCTATTTACTTTTTTCACCCCCTCCTCTCACATACTTACAGGTGGGGCCTGCGTGAGACCGACAGTTTTCCTCTCACAAGGGGGGGGTGTAATCAGGAAGGAGGGGGGTGTGTATAGAATGAACCTTAAAAAAAGACTACAATATATTATATTTTTCTAAAGTAAATCTTATTGAAATTTACATCCATTCTACTCAATTTACATTACTCTCCCAATTATTTTCTGCAGCATCCATGTGAAGGGCGAATACGGGTGGCGCCGGTTCGTCTTGGATGAGAGGTGAGGTTTTACCGATTATTCCACTGTCGTGTCTTCGGGCGGGTGGATGTCGGGTTTCCACGCATCTGGGAGAGCCAAGGAGTTGGCGGCGATCGAGTAGTCGACCTTGGTCACAAGGCCCGGTGTCAGGTTGGTTGACACATCGTTCCTTACCGTTAAAAAAAAATTGATTTCTTCAAACTGAATATATCATGATAGCAATACCACTTTTTATTTGGTAATTATAATCTTACAAAAGTCTTATACTTATGATGCTGTTGTTCCCCATATCTTAATGGTTAGGTATAAGTTGTTTTCCCTTGCACTTATCATATGTTATTGTTCTTTTGATAGCAACAAAGTGCCTAATTAAAATCTTCACCAAACAAACCATCATATGTCCTTTTTCCCACCTCATATATCACATGTTGCAACCCTACTTTAAATTCCTACATGTTTATGTAATTATTTTTTTGTTGCTTATATAACAAGGTCGTTTCGTAACTAATAGCAGAACCTTAGGAGTCCCTACGAAATGAGGTTACCCACAACCGTGTCTTTTTCTAACAAGTGAGAGGTACGCCACTCAAACCGCATACATGAGACATGAGACAGAACAAACTCGAAACAGTCTAAAAAGGTATCATTTTATACAAGTCAAAACATGTCGGATCAGGTTGATCCATATCATGTTTTGTCCAAACATTTTAATAATTTACAAATAATTAATATAACACAATATAATTGTAGGAATAATTTTTTAACAACAGTCTGCCTTTTAACCTAAATTGTTTAAAATGATTTAAGCATAAATGCAAAAAAAAAAAATCTAACGATTTTCCATCAGTTTACTTTAAGTTTAAACCTATATTTTTTTTTCACTTGTCTAGTTGGAAACTTGAATGGATCAGATTCAAAATATAAATGGGCCTAAATCAACAAGTTTAAGGGCCTTTGACCTTCAACTCATTTAGCCCACTGAACCAATATACTTTTAGGCCTTAATGCTAAGCTTTCAAATTTGACCCGTTATCAACCAAACACATCCCAAATTGACCCGTTTTCATACAAACCCGTTAAAAATTACAACTCTAATCTCTCTAAAGCATGTGCAAATAAAAAGTCTTGTAACATAATTCAGCGGACAACAGATCAACCTCGAGTCATCCTACGACCCCATGGATGCAATTTAGCATTGTACAGTACAATGTCGTTATGCGCACACAAACAAACAGGTTTGTTCCATATATTATTGTAACAAAAAGAAAAATTAAAGCAACTTGATACCTGCTTCCCTTAAGGAATCAATGACTGCTCTGACCTTACCATGATATCTTTGGTTTTTTTTGTAGACGACTGAAACGGCTGGGATGTCGTTAACGAGCAACCTCTCACCTAATATCTTTCCGATCTTAGCAGCAGCGGAAACATCTCTAGTGCTTTGTTGTGTTTGGGTCCAGGCTTCACGCAGAACCTTCTCCTGTGAACTTGCGGCAGCTGCAACGGTTGCAGTTGGTGCATGAATCACCTGTGCACTTACAAACTTGTTTGAAAAATGCATCTTCAAGAGATATGGTTTCAGAAAGTTTGTGATTCTTTGAGCCTTTACGGGTGGAGGAATCACCATATCTGTTTATAAAAAGAAAATGTGTTCAAAATACGCATACAAAAAATAGAAATTCAGTAACAATCTAATTTTGTGAATAAAACAATCCTTTGTCATTTGGGCAAAGCTAATGTTGTTGTTGATGTGCTTAGCCAAAAAAACTAAGCATTACATATGATGCTAGCATCCGAGCTATTAGAAACACTTAAGGAAGCCTAAAATGGAGCTTTGAAATATGGAAGTCCAAAGAAAGAGCGAACTGTGAACCAAGTGAAGAACTTCAATGATGATAACCGTTGGGCGTTGGTTGAAGATCATTAGTGCACAATTCAAGGGAACCAAAGCATTCTTAAGACGTTAAGGAATGTTTTTCATGTTTTGTGGTGATCTAAGGATGAACTTTTATATGGTAATCACCTTCGTCAAGTTTCAAGTGTTTATCGAACGTCGAATTAAAAGGCGGGAGGAGCTATGAGGGGTGCATCACGTATGTGAGGCGTTCATTATTAAACAATACTAAAAATAAAAATAATCATTCTAGATAGCAATTCTTATATCGTTAATAATAAAACATAAAAACACTCTTATAACACACTTAAACATACAAACTCACTTTTAATTTATAAAGTCAGGTATAAAACAAATTAACAGTGATTCAAAAACAGAAAACAGGTTATTCAAAGTTCAAACACAGTAGCAACAGGTATAAAGTATATAAAATCAACATATCTGTGTTGGCTTATGTAATGAGGTATAAAACCACAAATAGAAAATAGGTAAAAAAAACAGTAAACAACAGGTGATTTGAACAATATATCAAATCATAGTCTTACAAACAATATATAAAATCATAATCCTAAAATCAATATATCAAACAACATATAGACATCAGGTCAGTGGCGGATCCAGGAATTTTTTCCTATGGGTTCACTTTTTTCGGTGGTCAGATTTTTTACAACCAAACGTTAAGATATTCGGGTCAGGTGGGTCTGGTCGGGTCGGTCAGGGAAAAAATACAGTATAATGATGCAAGCAGAAAATTATTTTCATCACTATCAGCTATCTTATTTGATTTATTGATGCCTTGATAGTGTCCTAAGTAATATTGACAATGCACAACTCACCTCTTAGTTTGTCTATAGCCTATGGGGCCCAAGTAGTAGTCCTCTTCAACATGAACCAGGTAAAATTTAGGTGTTTGTCATAGCTACTCGAGGCGTTATACTAAACAAACAACTCATGTTAAACCCTTAATGATGTTGCTTAGATTCGGTTTACTCATAGTCCATATTATTGCAAAACTGTCATAGAAGAGCATGTTTGATCTTGTTTTAGATAGTTTCCCATTTTGAAAATTGTGGGACTCTTATTTTCCTTTTGGTAAAAGAAGTACAAGACACTAAAGTGTCCCTTTGATTAGTGAACCCTTGGTCACTAATCAACCATAGAAAGTCTCTAGATATCCATGTTATTTAAGAACTTGCAGCTAACTGTTGATTGTAAACTACCTTTTACATCTAAGAATCATAAATCACTACACAGTTGAATGGTAAGAACTCAATCCAGTCAATTCTTATTAGCTATGATAACTGGTTAATGCATTACATCTAAGAATCATAAATCACTACACGGTTGAATGGCAAGAACTCCATCAAGCCAATTCTTATTAGCTTTGATAACTGGTTCAAGTTTTAACAGGATTAAAATCACAAATTCATATTCACAAATCACATATTCACATACAAGATTTAAGAGAAAGCGATTAAAATTTGAAAGAAATAGAAAGTTCATCTCAAAAAGGCATAGTTTAAAGCATATTATAAGACAACAAATTGATAAATTAACATGATAAACATCAACAATTTATAACAAACCTGAGAGATTAAGAAAGATTAGGAGTGGTGGAACCAACGGCTGGAGAGGGTGGAGGCATGTGCACGCATTTTGTTATTATGTTTAACCCTAATATGGGTTTTACATCTTAAAAAAAAGAACAAAAATAAAAATATAATATATAAACGGATGATGCAAGAATCAAACTCAAGATGGCACGGTTGAAGCGGCATGTTCTACCAGTGGAACACTAAACAGATTTTGTTATGGTTCACCCATAATTTATTTATGGGTTCCAACTGTATTTTCTATATAGGTTTTCGCTAAAAACTACAAATCTTTTAACATAGATCCGCCCCTGCATCAGGTGGTTAAAAAATATATAAATATAATTTCAATATATAAACAGACTGCATCACCTGCACCATAGTTGTTAGTGGCGAATAGAGACAAATAGCGATAAGGTATTAAGGTACCTATATGCTACATAGCGAATAGTGATAAATAGCGGGCGGCTATTTTATAAATAGCGATACACTAGAAACAAAAATTTTAAAAAATTTTATATGTGTAATATATCAAAATACCCTGGTATATATGCTACTTTAAATTGATATTTAACAAAAACTGAAAAACCTAAAATCCAGCTATTTTATAGCTATATTTAATTGCTATTTATATTAAAAAACAAAAAATAAATAAAGTGTCGGTATTCTCGCTATCCATCGCTACAACCCTTATAGCGACACTAAACCTATACGCTACGTACACGCTATAGCGATCGCTATTGACAACTACACTTTGAGGAATCGCTGCACATCAACTACAGCGATGTGTTTTCATCACCACATCGTGCGCATTACGCATTATGCGCACCTGATGCGGCATTTTTAAACCAAGGTACTAAACAAGGGATGCATCATTGTTCTCACTATCGTTACGCAAATTCATGTTTTCAAAAACACCCAAACCTAAAATTATTTGCAATTTTTCACCCATGCATTTGATGAGGATTTAACTTAATTCATAGCAAGTTCCGAATGAAAAGAAGTACAAGAAATCTTGCTAGAAGGGGCTGGGTGGGTTGTATCGTTGCTCTCATCATCTTATGCATACTACTCTCTCTACCTGTACAACAATTGATGTTGTACAAAGAGTCAAATACATCCAAATCTAAACCAAAACATGATTTTTCACCTAGGCATTTTGTTGAACAGTTGGCCAATAGTTAACTTAGTTCACCGCAAGTTCCCTACGAAAGAAAGTACAAGATATATCTTTACAGCAATTAACGCCCCGCTTGCGGTATGCGCATATAATGTATATATGTGTGGGCACTCATGGGGCAAAAGTGAAAGTGCGCTAATTTTAACGTTATTTTACTAATTTCGTGAAAATAACGTTAAAAAGCGAGGGACGGTGAATCTTGCATCATGTGGTGGCGTTGATAGCCGAAAGACAAGGTGGTACATGCGCTAATCGGCTTTTGTCCCAATTGCTGAGTGTTATGTGCCTTGTGTCCAAGGATTGATGCAAAACTACTATCAAGCCGGGGGTCTCACCGGAAGCAGCCTCTTTGTTCCTACAGGTAGAGGCAGTGGCGCAGCATGTGAGGGGCCGGGGGGGGACGTCCGCCCCCCGGGATTTTTCGCTCAGTAGTGTTATATATGTAATTTTCGTATAGAAATTTGTGGGTATATACGTTTTCACCCCCCGGTTCTATAGAAATTTTTGGGTATTCTATAGAAATTTTTGGGTATATATGTTTTCACCCCCCGGCCGAAAAATCCAAGCTTCGCCACTGGGTAGAGGTAAGGTTGTCTACATCTTACCCTCCTCCTCATACCCTAACTTAGCTTTGCTATTGGTGGAATTTACTGAGGATAATGATGATGATGAAATCTTTACAGCAATTAATGTGCATGAGACATCCAAATCTAAAGGTGTTTATGGTCTTTCACTCAGGCATTTCGTCGAACAGTTAACTTATCTCACCACAAACCCAGAACCAAAACAATACAGGATATGAATATTAGGTAAACACTTTCTACCTAAACATGAATATATGACAATTAATACTTTGGATAAAAGAATAAGAAATGTTTTCAGAGATTGATACCTGAAGAAGTGCCGCTTGAGTCAAATCGCGGGATCGGCGTATGAATTAAAGACGATAGTTGCAGCAGCATCAGCAGAGCAATTTGGGTGGTTTTGTTAGACGGGCCCACAATATGGGCTGGTGAAACCCACTAACAATTTACATCGGCACACCAAGGCCCAATTATATTGCTATTTTTATTTTTTTATAAAGTAAATTACTTTTTGAGTCCATATGTTTTAGTGGTTTTAACCATTTGAGTTTAAAATAAAAAAAATTAACATCCTGAGTCCCTAATCGCTCATTTTATAACGTTTCGAGTCCAATTTTGTTTAGAGTTGAATGCCATTTTAGTCCCTGTGGTTTGGGCCATTTTGTCAGTTTAATCTAAAGGTTTCATTTTTCGCCTGTGGGTCCAAAAAGGTTTCACTGTTGTCATTTTAGTCCGCTGGGTTAACTTCATCTATTATTTTTGTTAATGAGAAGGGGGATTCAGTCATTTTATATGGCTGAATTGCATTTCTAATTAACAAAATTACATATAAAATGACCGAATTGCCTTTCTGGTTAACAGCAAATTGGCCCAAACCACAGGGGCTAAAATGAACTCTTTTGTTTATTTTATAACGTTTTGGGTCTAATTTTGTTATAAAAAAAAGTTGGACTCAAAAGGACTTAAAAAGTTATAAAAAAAAACATCTAGAGACTCAGAGCGTTAAACATTTTTATTTCGGACTCAAATGGTTAAAACGACTAAAACACAAGTACTCAAAAGTAATTTACTCTTTTTTATATAAATATATTATCCATACTTTTATATTCTTTGATTAACGTTTAAATAAGTTGTAGATATTATAAGATTAAAAATATATTAGATTTTTTAAGTCTTTTTATCAAGAAAAAAATTAATCAGGATGAGTAAAGTTGAAGAGAAACAAGAAATAGATGATTATAAACCCTTAAACTGAATGAACTATTTAGATTGAAGCAAATTAATCGGTGTGAGATTTATACGGCTTAGTTCGTTTTTTGAAACTTAGGCTTTTGAGTATACTTTAACCTAACTTAACTTCACCTAAGAGACACATCAACTTTTTTTCCTCATTTCATTTTGTCTCACTCTAAGGAAATAGTTTAACATGTTAACACATAACTCATTTAATGCACTTTAACATTGGGTTTTGTCTAAAAAAAAGAAAATAATAATTAATTCAATCTTTTAACATTGGGTTAACATGTTAACACATAACCCATTTAATGCATTTTAACACAAGGAGAGAGTAGTTTGCAATGTTAGTTAACATGTCATGTCACCCATGGCATTATAGCCTAATGGTATCTTGGGGGTGGGATAAGGCTTATGACCATTAGGTCATAGGTTCGCTTCCCATAAAGGGGTTTTTCCCAGATTTATTGGGTTTCCTCCTGAATTGGTGTATAGGCATTATTGCCTAGTGGAGATGGATATGATCGGGTGGTTCTGCTGGTGGCACGATGATACTCCAGTGGTCCGTCAGTGATCCAAATTTTGCCGTTCAAAAAAAAATTAACATGTCATTGTTAACACTCTAGATGTTAGAGTACACCACATGGCCTTATAACCGGTTATTATTATTATTATTATTATTATTATTATACATATTAATTTAAATTGGCCATGAATAGTGTTGTGAATTTTTTAAATATTCTTTTTGAGTTTTTTAATTAAAAGATTATTTATCATTTAGTTTATTTTTAATACTTTGCTCATGTTAGTTTTTTTTAAGAGTAAACTGCCATTTTGGTCCCTGTGGTTTGGCCAGTTTTGCCACTTTAGTCCAAATCTCAAACTTATTACATCTGGGTCCCTGTGGTTTGCATTTTGTTGCCATTTTAGTCCAAAATCCAAAAACTCTAGTTTTTTTACTGTTGCAACCTCCTATTTTGTCCTGTAGTGCAGGGGCATTTTGGTCCATGTTAATTTATTATAACATTTCAATAATTAATAACATCATCTTCAAGAACATCATCAAAGTTCATCATCAAAACCCAGAAAATCAAGAACATCTTCAAGAAAAAATGAGGCTCAGATCTGTATCTTCAAGAACATCATCAAACATCATCATCAAAACCCAGAAAATCCAGCAAATCAAGAACATCGTCTTCAAGAAAATCAAAAACCGATTTGTAAAAAGAAACGAGGCTCAGATCTGTATCTTCAAGAACATCATCAAACATCATCATCAAAACCCAGAAAATCCAGAAAATCAAAAACATCATCTTCAAGAAAATCAAAAACAAAAAATCCAGAAAATCAAGAACAGCCTGCACATATGTATAATTGATTATACGAAATTCAGATCTGAAGTTACAAAACAAAAAACCGACTCAAAACACAACATCAGAACCGATCAAAATTCAAATCGAACACTGCCATTTTGATCATCATCATCCCCAATATCATCATCAGGTACTGGATCAAGAATCGTTGTTGGGTAGCCGAATTCTCAAGATTGAACACCAAAATCAAGTTGTTGGGTAGCCGAATTCTCAAGATTGAACACCAACTCAGGTACTGGATCAAGAATCGTTGCAATACTTGATGCTGTAGCAGGAGCTGTGAGAACATCTGAAGCCGCATCACTTACTACATGTGTAGCGGCTGTGTGTTTAACACCTAGAGCAGGTGTCAGCTGAGCTAGAGAGTCAAGTTGGGGATCTCCATTTGGAGGCGGCGGATATGAAGACGCCTTAACAGGCACGGAATTAGCTCCATTTTGAACCACCAGGGATGAAATCGAAGAGGTAGAAGACGAATTTGGAGGTAGATCAGGGGGTTGAAGAGGAATCAAAGGAGTATTTGAGAGATTTGAAGAGATTTCGGACATGAAGGATGAAGATACGACAGAGATGTGGTGCTATAGAGAGAGAGAAGAGAGAGAGAGTAAACTGCCATTTTGATCATCATCATCATCATCCCCAATATCATCATCATCATCCTCCTCATATATTTTTTCTAAAAAAAAAACTAAAACAAATGAAATTTAAAAAATGACCAAAATGCCCCTGCACTACAGGACAAATTAGGAGGTTGCAACAGTAAAAAAACTAGGGTTTTTGGATTTTGGACTAAAATGGCAACAAAATGCAAACCACAGGGACCCAGATGCAATAAGTTTGAGATTTGGACTAAAGTGGCAAAACTGGCCAAACCACAGGGACCAAAATGGCAGTTTACTCTTTTTTTAATCTATGTAACTATACTTTTTAAACATTGTGGTACAGTTTTTCATGAAAATGAATATTGTGTCGCTATCATACCCAAATAAAATCGGAACCGACGATGTGTATTTACTTTTTTTTTATTCAAAACAACATATTTTTTTTTTGTATTTTATATTATATGAGTGCCGATAACAATATTAAAAATGTATTTTTTATTGTAAACTATAGTGTCTCGATATGTGACGCATCTAATCGATTTCGACCAAATAACATCGGTACCGATATCGGCAATATTAGAAACCAGTATTCGTTTTTAAGGTTTTTGATTGATATAAAAGATGCGTCGATATCATTTTGAGCATATCGCGACTTTATTTCTTTAGTTTTCTCTTTCAGTAATAGTGAGTGTCGGTATTGAAACGAACCCAACCGAACTGATAATAACTGAGTTACCGCCGCATAGCGCGGGGGAAAATCTACTAGTTATTATTATACATATTAAAAGCAAGTCCACATGAATAGTAATCAAAGATTTTTTTATAATATTGTTTATAATTTTGATTGTTTTACTAGTTAATTGATTTTTATTGGATAGATATTGATTCGGTTATTACGGTACCGGTACGACATACGCATTCGGTATAGAAATTAACATATGTTTTACATCGATCAAAAATGATAAAAACGAACATTGGTACCAGCACCAATGTTCTTCAAACGCTATCAATCGGTTGAGAGTCACGGTAGTTGTACTGATATTCATTTATCGTCGCAGACAAAGTGGATAAAATGAAAAACAAATGAAACCGGAAAGCATAAAAATGAATACAGATACCGTGATATAGTGATATAGTGTCAGTTTATTGAAAGAGAACACAGTAAAATAAATATGGGTATCGAAAGCGTTAGGTGTCAATTTATAGAACGCAAACGAATCGAATCGAACTAATGCAACTGAACATCAGTATCTGTATCGATATTCATTTTTAATTGTTTATGATCGATGTAAAGTTTTCTCTTTTAATTACAATAGCGAGTATAGGTATCGTCATGAGCCAAACTAATACCAACCAAATTCCTGCCGTAAACCGCGGGGGAATATTAATAGTTGTTATTATAACAATAATAATAATAATAATAATAATTATTATTATTATTATTATTATTATGATTATTATTATTATGATGATTATTATTATTATTAGAGTAAACTGCCATTTTGGTCCTTGTGGTTTGGCCATTTTTGCCACTTTAGTCCAAATTTTAAACCTTTTGCATCTAGGGCCCTGTGGTTTCGTTTTTGTTGCCATTTTAGTCCAAAAGTGAAATGTGACCAGATTCTCTAAATTAAACCCACCTTTTTTGTCCTTTTGCACAAGGGTAATTTAGTCTTTCTAGTATTATTTAAACTCATTACTAATTAAAAATAATTAAAGATAAATAATGTTTGACCTTATAAAAACCCCATCATCTTCCTCAAATGCACCAGTTGCAAAATACCCTAACACAAAACCCTAATTCCTCTGCAGATCATCACCACCACCTCCATTCTCCGGCCACCACCACCAACACCTCTTTCTCTACCCGTTGACACATGCCGCCCACAACACCCTAATTCCTCTGCGACGTTGACCTCTGCCGTAGCGGCTCACCGTATTGTTTCAGATGAGTTTATCAAACCCCAAATTATTCATATCCATCTCATCAAATTCCAAAAAAAAAAAACTTCAAGAAATTCAAGAAAATCATACCCATTTCATCAAATTAATAAAAAAACTTCAAGAAATCAAGGAAAGATTCATACTTTCGTCAAGAAAATCAAGAAAAGATTCATACTTATTTGTTCAAATCCTCAAAAACCTTCAAGAAATCAACAAAATTTCATACTTCCTTCAAGATATCAAGAAAATATTCATACCCACCTCATCAATTCCCTAAAAAACTTTTAAGAAATCAAGAAAAGATTCAAACTTTCTTCAAGAAATCAAGAAAAAGATTCATACGGTCATACCCATCTCATCAAATCACCCAAAAGCTTCAAGAAATCAAGAAAAGTTTCAAACTTTCTTCAAGAAACCAAGAAAAGAATCATACCCAGTTGAAACAGTTGAAACTAATCAACCCACAAGAAAAATCCGGTGATGTTTGTAACAGGGCGGCTAAAAGACCAAGGTTGGCCGCCGCCTGTGCCGGAGATTGGACGGTGGTTGACGGCGGAGGAATGTCTAGAGAGGAGGTTGATTTTGTTGAGATGTTGGAGAAGAAGACTGAGAAGTTCAACTTGTTCTTTGTTGAGAAAAAGAGTAAACTGCCATTTTTTTTACTTTATTAATTTATTAATTATTAATATGCTAAATGAAAATTAGTTGGACAAAAATACCTCTGCACAAAAAGACAAAATAGACAGGTTGCAACAGTTAAAAAAGATGGTTTTTGAATTTTGGACTAAAATGACAATAAAAGTGAAACCACAAGGACCCAGATTTAAAAAGTTTGAGATTTGGACTAATATGGCAAAAGTGCCTAAACCACAGGGACCAAAATGGCAGTTTACTCTTATTATTATTATTATTATTATTATTATTATTATTATTATGAAATACACAGTTTGCTACGTATAAGTATAACATTCGTCAACCACTATTATTATTTGCTTTTGAAATACACAATTTGCATATACATAGCATCCATCCATCATCGTTATCATCTTTAAAATTTATACATACCAACGATTTTAAAACTTAGAGAAAATAATTAAATGAACTATAACCAAGCTAATTAAATAACCAATTACTCGATTAAGCATCTTTTGATATTGATATAATTACGTTGTATTCTCTTGGAGGATCAAGATATATTATGAATTTTATTTGGGTAAAAAGGTTAGGAAGTAATCTTGATCATCCCTAAGTAATTAAGGGCTTAAAATGGGTTGAATTGATCAAAATGGAAGGCGGGTGAGTTTACATTATGGGTATTCTAGTCCTTCCAAGTCAATAGTTTCCCTTTCCTTCAATTTCCCCTCGTAATTAAAACGTTAATGACTCTTTCATACGACATTATTTTTTTATAAAAATTGCACCATAAAAACGAGTGTCTTTTATCTTTAAAACAAGTATAATATTGCTATATTTTTTAAACAAAATTCGAAAACCCAGATGCGTAAAACGTAATGGATAGAACAACACACTATAACCCAGGTTCTAAAACGCAACGAGGTTTCACATGGCTCGTGTTTATGTTTTAACATAGTTATGCATCCGTTCTAACATGATCATATTTTTGTTTTAGCATGATCATGTTCTTTGCACTCAAGTTTTAAAACGTACATTCCTAAAACGCAATGGGTTTCACATGGTCATGTTTCTGTTTTAACATGGTCATGCCTCTGTTTCAATATGATCATCATACTTCTATTTTAGCATGATCTGTTATTTCACTCCAGATTCTAAGATTCTAAAACGCAATGGGGTTTTAACATTATTATGTTTATGTTTTAACATGGTCATGTCTTTGTTCTAACGTAATCAAGCTTCGATTTTAACATGATGTTCTTCGATGTTCTTTTACACTCCAATTCTAAAACGCAATTAAACACGAAATCAAGATTTTGGACTACAAATTCTAAAAAGCAATGAAGTTTTAACATGGTCATGTTTATGTTTTAACATGGTTATGATTTTGTTCTAACATGACCATGCTTCTATTTTAGCATGATCATGTTCTTTGCACCAGGTTATAAAATGCAATGAAACCCAAAATCAAATATTTTGCACTGCATGTTCTAAAAAGGAATGGAGTTTTAACATAGTCATGCCTTAGTTCCAACATGATGATGCTTCTGTCTTAGCATCAAATGCAATGGGTTTTAACGTGGTCATGCCTTTATTCCAACATGATCATGTTCTTTGCAATTTAGGTTTTAGAACGCAATGAGTCTTAAGAGTCATTTGTTAAGGCGGGAAAACCGAAATTTTGATAGTCTCATCGATTGACACGTGTTCTACAAAAGGTTTCTTTTATCATATGTTTTTTTTGAAAGACAGATAAACTAGATTTTCAGATTACTCCAAAGGGTCAACATATGCTTTTTAAACCCCTCATCAAAAGTTTGAATCCCTCCCAAAGGTGCTCTCTCATATTTACATAATTTGCACACCACTTAGTGGAAAACCACTTACTAACTAGGCTATACCATATTGGCTTCTTTTATTATATGTAAAATAGATAGATGAGTTACAAAAAATTAAAACGATTAACATATAATTTAATTATTTGGGTAGGAGTTGGCTACAAAGCCAACTTTTACTACAAAGTGTAGGAAGGTATATCCTTGTGACATGTGGCAATTAGATATTTTTATCAAAAGGGCATGATAGTAATTTGATAATTATTCTAATTATGGAATTTATTATATCCTAAACTAACTAATGAGAGTTTTAAGGAAACTATATATCTCTTTGATTTCAAATGTGAATCAATGATTATAATACAATCGCTACAACATATTCACATTCAATTCGTATTTCATCTAGTTCGTCACATTGTGTTTTATCACTAAAACACACTTCTATGAAAACATCTACGTTGTGTTTTAGCATCTGGTAACTGATTCGTAACGTTGTGTTTTAGCAGCCGGTAACTGATTCGTCACGTTGTGTTTTAGAAGTCAGTAATTGTTACTGGTTTATCACATTGTGTTTTATCGTAAACAAATTCTTGACGTTGTGTTTTAGCAGTCAATCACTAGTTCGTCACTTTGTGTTTTATCAATAAAACACAGTACTATAAACACATCTAGATCTTATTTATCGTTATTTTTGGTATGATTTGGTGTTTTCGGATGTGAGGGATTAGAGAGAGGGAAGGAGAGAGAGAAAATCGCGACAATTATGGAGGTGGTTTATGATTGGCAGTTATTTCCTTATTTAAAACAACTTAAATGACACACTTACCCCCAATCAATTAAATTAGCATATTTTTAAGAAACATATATTACTAAAATGCCACCAAAATGATCTCAACCATCAAACACACTCATCCAATGATCAAGATCACTTCCTACACTTTGTAGGAAAAACACACTTTGTAGAGGAACCCCACCCTAATTATTTAATTTACACAAGAAAAAGATAAAGGGTAAATTACATTTTTCGTTCTTTATGTTTGTATTAGATTGCAATGGATACCCTTTAACTTCAATAATTACAATCACAATTCTTTATTTGTAAAACTCATTACACTCTACGTCCTTTGACCATAAGCAAGTTAAAAATTTCTGTTAAGTATGGCATGTGCTTTGCATATAAGGGTAGATTAGTAATTTTACTCTTTTCTTTATCTAAAATATATTTAAACAAGCAAAATAGTCCTTCAACACCAACAAGATATTTTTCATTTTCTCAGTTTTTTTCAAGCTGCGTTCATAGTTCTTTTTATGTAATGTTGTAAGTGATGCCATCATTATTGTTCTTGTTCACATTTCTCTCAGACTTAATAATAGCAATCGATCTATCATGTTGAATAAATCGTCGAATGGAAAAAACTGTCACACCCCGACCACGTAAAACAACAAACCGTGGCGGAAACGTCGGGGAGTGTTGTAACAGAATCATTGTTTCATAACACATGGAAATTGAAATTTTGTTTTATTGATTAAAATAAGTTACAATGTCTTAACAAACCAAGAAACATAACATAATTAACTAGTCTTGCGTCTTTTAAAGTCACTAAGGCCAAAGTCCGCCTAAGTGTATCTTGATCAATCCTATGCATCATTTCCTGAAACACATGTGAAAATAGGCACGTCAGCATAAAAATGCCTGTGAGATACATAGGTTTTATTGATTTAGGATTCATGACTTATAAGTTTAGAAAAAGTTGTTTAACAAAAGTAGTCCTGAACCTTGTAAAATGTTTTTGTTTTATAAATCATGTAAAAATCGATAAGGAAAACAAATGATATAAAAGAAATATGTATGGTTAAATAAATAACCAAGTAAAATGAATTTGTATAAAATGTGTTGTTTGTAAAACAATGTTTTGTGAAGATATGTTAATTTGTGTAGAATGTAATATGTCAAAATTGAAATGGTTTAAATAACGCTACGATATGTAATATCATACAAGCACTTATATATAGGAAGTACCAGCGGCGTATCCACCATGCTTGTATCACATTACACACGCCTCGTTACTTAAATCACTTACCAAACAAACCACCAAAGTAAAAATGTACATGTATAACTAAATGTCATGTTTAAACAAATGTTGAAATGTTTATTGTGTAAACAAATGTAATGTAGAGTGAATAAACAGCCTTTATTGATTAAAAGCATTTACTCGACCCTATAAGAAAGAAATGTATAAAACAATGCATTTGATAAATTATAATCAAAAGTTATGCTTTGTAAAATAATGCATGCTTTACTGATACAAACACTTATACGGTAATGTTAAACGTCTACATCCAAGCCTTGAGACTGTAGGATAAACCCTAGAACAAAGTCAAAGGTCTACCTAGAAATGTTTTCGGATTCGGTCATTCCTTCCACCCAAACAAACCTAGGATTTCAGGAATGGGAGTTGTCAAGTCCTATGGTACCACTACCTACTACCGAGCGACATGATCGGTGTTAATGAATGTATTAGTTCGTTGAACAAACCAAATGTTATACCAAAATTGAAGGGGTAAGCTCCCAAAAACCTCGTAATAAATACTTGGGACCATACCACAACCTTATCTTTCAGCCCTTTTTCGACCTTACGCGGCCGCGCACTGGTCCTATGTTGGTACACTTTTTGTGGACATGACTCGGCTCGGTTCGACTCGGCTCAGTTCGACTTGGTTTAGACACGGTTAGGTCCGGCTCAAGCCCGACGTCACGACATTCCTCCGTCGTGCGCCCCAGAGTTCGACACGCGAAGCACGGAACGCCGCGGCCTTTCCCGCCGACACATCACCATGACATCACCTTAGTGATGTCATGATGATGTCACTATTTGTCCTATGCATGAAATGGTGAAAGTTGTAGTCAACAGAACTAATTCTGGGCCGTAATTCTCACATGGGCCGAAGATTAGAGTTGGGCCTTGATTTTATTTGGGCTCAAACAAGTATCGACGAAACAAGATTAGATTTAATATGTTTGTCGACGAAACAAGGTGTGTTTCGTCGACTTTAGTGTTTCGTCATGGCCTTTATGTGTTTCGTCATGTTCTGTGTCTGTCTAGTATAAATACCCTCATTTGTTTCTGTGTGAAACAGATGAGCACAGAGAGACTTAGTGAGAGTCTGTTAAAACATTGTTTGTATATGTTTGTGGTTGTACTCATCCCTAATCAATAGATATTGAATCTTTGGTTACGTGTGTGTTTTACACTTTGTTTGGTTTGCACCGTCACGGGGATTCCGCACCCGTTACCGTGTTCGTGATAAACAAGGATAGGTGTTCGTTATCGATCCTCACCGGAAAAACGGGACCTACAATTGGTATCAGAGCCATGGTGCCCGATTTAGTGAATCTAACAGTTTGCTAAATCACATGTGCTCTAGATCTGAGTTTATTATGATTTTTTGTTCAAGATGTTAAAAAGGGTGTAAAAGAAGAAAAATCCAGATCTGGTCCCGAATATGCAGATCTGTGATGACCAGAGGGTTAAGTTTTATGTTTTACACCTAAATAATCAAGTTATCATCATCAAAAATCAAATATACAATGTTTTCAATCAAAATAAGTGAGTTTCTCACATTTTTATACGGTCAAACAGATGATAATCGGTATACTCACCGGTAAGATGAATTCTCGTGCATACCTTGATACGGGAATGTGTCGTGTGTAGATGAACACCGGTCGGTAAGTATAAATCATACACTAATCGTATCCCCTCGCCATGATTACATCTGATAAGTTGAGCTTATGTGGATAACAATACCGATAATTGTTATAGGATGCTTATCTAAATGTTAACTAATTGAACAAAAAGAGCGTTTTGGCATGACCGTACACTGATATGATTCTCTTACCCTCGAAACTCGCAAAAAGAACGGCTGTAAATATTTATTTATTGCTTTCGTTTCTGCATCTTTGTATATATTTATTTATTGTTTTCCGTCTTTACATTTTCAAAATGAAAAATTCCAAAAAGATTTTAGGTGTGTTTTAATATAAACTTTATAAAATCCAAAAAGATTTTGCTTCTAGTTTATTTTTGATTGACCGATGTTGGAACTCGAGTCTATCCTACCCAAAATCCTGATCGTAAGCCGGAAAACAATTGCATCTTCATAAACTGTCGAAGTTAACAAATTTTGAAAGTTAAGGGATTAAAATTGATCATTTTCTAAACTTTCAAACTGTTGTCGGTCGGTGTTTGATTGAGATTTGATCTCATATGTGTCATTTGTTTAATTTGTATAAATTTCAAGCGGTTGTTCTCATTACGCGTTTAGCTTTCTTGCATGTGCAGATGCTAAAGGCGAGGAGAACATGTTCGATGACAAGCCGTAAAGTGAAGACACGACGTTGATGCAATCAGAAGATCAAGATGATCGGGTTGCAGTTGATCACTAATCAACACCACAAGGATCTGAAGAATTGACAAAACAAATAATTCACGAGCATGACTCAATGGAGAGTTCATTCTAAGGGGGAGTTTATTAATGCACTACCTGAATGAAAAAGGGAGTTTGTTGATACACTTTCTACTTACGACGCGTGAAGACTTTGAAGATCCTCCGACACAAAAGACACGGAAGACGAACCTCACGAGTAGCGTCCAAGGGGGAGATTGTTGGTACACTTTTTGTGGACTTGACTCGGCTCGGTTCGACTCGGCTCAGTTCGACTTGGTTTAGACACGGTTAGGTCCGGCTCAAGCCCGACGTCACGACATTCCTCCGTCGTGCGCCCCAGAGTTCGACACGCGAAGCACGGAACGCCGCGGCCTTTCCCGCCGACACATCACCATGACATCACCTTAGTGATGTCATGATGATGTCACTATTTGTCCTATGCATGAAATGGTGGAAGTTGTAGTCAACAGAACTAATTCTGGGCCGTAATTCTCACATGGGCCGAAGATTAGAGTTGGGCCTTGATTTTATTTGGGCTCAAACAAGTATCGACGAAACAAGATTAGATTTAATATGTTTGTCGACGAAACAAGGTGTGTTTCGTCGACTTTAGTGTTTCGTCATGGCCTTTATGTGTTTCGTCATGTTCTGTGTCTGTCTAGTATAAATACCCTCATTTGTTTCTGTGTGAAACAGATGAGCACAGAGAGACTTAGTGAGAGTCTGTTAAAACATTGTTTGTATATGTTTGTGGTTGTACTCATCCCTAATCAATAAATATTGAATCTTTGGTTACGTGTGTGTTTTACACTTTGTTTGGTTTGCACCGTCACGGGGATTCCGCACCCGTTACCGTGTTCGTGATAAACAAGGATAGGTGTTCGTTATCGATCCTCACCGGAAAAACGGGACCTACATCCTACAAAGAAGGCTCAGGAGAAAGATAACAGACAACACTTGCACGCTGAAAGGGAAATCATAAATCCTTGCGCCTTCCTCCATAAACAAAGAATGGAAATCCTAAGTTAAACACTTCCGCTTAATAATACCCAGACTTGGGTATTATTTACTCAACTGGTGCCACACGATAAAGAGTCACACCGGATTATGGCAATAACCTTCTAGAAGAACTCAATCGTGCACCACTAGACGGTTATAACCGTCTAGACATGTGTCATCATCTCAGGCCTCCCTGAAATCACGATGATGGCATGGAATTGGAGAGAAACCTCCACTCGACCATTTTCCACGTGGCAATTCCCCAGCCGTGGATCTGAATAGCGATCCGTGTGCATTCACGACAGATCAAGATGATTAACGGAAGGAAAAGTAACCGCTTACGGGGTTAGCATCTTCCGTTCATATTTCAACAACGAGTTTTCCCGCCCAAACTCCCGGTTATAAATACGAGATTAATTCAGGTATGAACTTCAAGTTACACACACTTCGTCAATACTTCTTCTTCTTCTTCTTCTTCATAAACACATACTTATTCTCACGCCAGAGTCAGGTCACGGAGAAAACCTCCATTTTCCTCGTGACGAGGCTAACGGTGTTCTGTTTTGCAGTGTTTACCGGAGAGGAAGAACTGTCCCATCAAATCAAACGGGAGAGAACCACCCTTTTTATGCAGATCCAAACCCCCTAGATAATTTGATTCCGGTCATTTATCTAGTGTTTCTTCATTGGCGCCCACCGTTTTTCTGTTTCATCCATTTTCTCTCGTTTTTTTATTCACTCCGATTAATTCCATTTGTACATGGAAGAAACTCCATCTCATCGGCAAACCGGCCCTCGGCCGAATTTTGTTAACAACATCCAGGTTGAAGGTATTCCAGAGGAATCCTCGGATGACAACGAGGTGCAATCCAATCGTCTAAACGAACCTATCACCCCAGGGGTACAGCCAGAGATCCCTGTACACTCAATTCTGCCCCCAGGAGAAACCCCAATCTCCTGGTACGTCAGATCTCAGGGGGCACTAAATGTAGTATACACACAGCTGTGTGCTCAAACTGCTCCCCAAACTCAATCACGGAGGCCAGGATCTCAGGCTCATGCTTCCCAACGTGAGGGCCCATCTCACAAAAACACCGAGGTTTACTCTAGATCTATATCGAGATACGAGTATACCCAGTCAGAAAGTCATCAATGTTAGTGCATTTATGTCTATCGCCTTCGTCAATCCGAGCCGTAGCGAGAAACAGAAGAAAACGAGTCGTTATGATGTAATATCTAGACAAAAGGCAAGGTGGCAATATTGTAATTAATGAGAAATCTCATTAAAAGCCAAGGCCTATAAATAGGAGCTTTATGTTTAGATTAGAGACTTTTGGCTCATTTGTGTTTAGAATAACTCTAGATCTAGAGAGAGAATCTAGAGAGAGAAAGTGATTCAAGGTGCTTGTTCTTGTTAGATTTCTAATAGAATCACGTTTATATTACATCGTGTGTTTTAGGTCGCTTCGTGTAGGGATTCCGCATGTTATACGTTCGTTTCGCAATCGTTTCAGAGTCAAAACCGGTCCTACAAGTGGTATCAGAGCAGGAGCTCGATTGCACTGATCTATCACACATTTCCGCGCAGAAAATCATTAGATTCTGATCCGGATTTCATCTATTTCTTCATCTTTTTCATTGTTTTCACGTTTTTCACTGAAAATCGTCAAATTGAACGGGTTTTTACGGTCCAAATCGTCTGATTTTTTGATATGTTGTACGAAAACATCTGATTTACAACCCTACCAAATTTCAGATTCAAACTCCTAGCCGTTTAGGAGAAACTCGAGTTTTTAGGTCCGATTTCGTCTGAAAATTGGTGACCGTTTGAACGAGGCTTGTCTGTCCGTTTGAAAACTAACTTGTCCGTTTGAAACTGACCTGTCCGTTTGAACGAATCCTAGCTGACCGTTTGAAATTTGCACCCTACCGTTTGAAACTGGACTGACCGTTTGAAATCTGCACCTTACCGTTTGAAAATGCATGTGTCCGTTTGAAAATGTTGGGTTAACCGTTTGAAGCAAGCACCTTCCCGTTTGAAAAATTGCATGACCGTTTGAACTGATGGTTCCCGTTTGAACCTATAGTTTGAAGAATACACCTTCCGTTTGAGGGTGTGTTCCGTTTGAGGGTGTGACCGTTTGAAATTGGTTCAGTTGTTCACGTGAATTTTTATTAGAGGCCCAATAAAATGATTTGATAAAAACTAGCGACCAGATTATCATTCAAGATCTAGACTGTTTGCATGTGATTTCATAAATGTGCATGTGATTGTGTTGGCTCAAGATAAAGGTTGTCGGTTCATGTATTTGCACTGCTTGAGGATTACATGTGAAACAAATTGGTGTACATGTGACTAAAGTGAACGGCCCAATCACATTTTAATATTGATCTGATCTAAAAACTTGCGGCCCAATGAGAAGTTAGTCATCATAAAAATTGTCGGACATCTTTAATGAAATTAATCAAATGACCACATGATTACCTTGATATAAATATATTTGCATGTGATCTTGAATAACAACAAAAACCGATATCTCATTAATTGTCGGCCATTTACAATTTGATTGCATGTAAGTTGATCTGCCACGTGATGCTTTGAGTTTATGTAGCAATTCATGAGATATTTGCATGTGATTTGTTTACATTGTGAGCCATCCGATAGGGTCACAATTTGATTCAAAGAATTTTATATTGATTAAAGGTTTAAAGTGCAAAGAATCGAGTGGCAATCCAAACAGATTACCACCCGACCCTAATCATTTCATTTGTTGTTATGATTCAGGTCATAGCATCGGATACCCGCCCGAACGGATCCCCACCCAATCCATTTTCACAAATTCATTTTGTTGACTTTTGTTGACTTACTTGATCGGATACTTGTTTGATTCAGTTGATTGTTAGTGATTGAACTGATTTTGTTGTCTGTTCGTTTCAGGTGATTCAAGGAGATAACATCATGGCTGAAATAAAAGATGAAAACAAAGACAAAGACACAGCTGAAATCAAAGTGAAAACCAGAGAAGAGATTCTGGAAGAAAAGACTTACAAAGAAAGAAACATTGTGTTGAACAGAATGGATGACATGCAAGAAGAGTATGAGAGTGCAGTGAGCAACAGAAGATGGGATAAAAAGAGAGAGTGTTACTTCAACAGAGAAGGAGAACCAGTTGTTCCAAAGAAAGACATAATTTTTGATGATGTTCTTCTCATAATTCCTTTAAGAGCCGAATATTATAGAAATGTGATGAAAGATGACACATATGCTAAAAAGCATGAAAAGGAGATCAGATATGCTATGACATCGTGTCTGAGAAAAAGGGATGAAGAGAGAATGAAGAAGAGTGGTAATCCGTTTGGGATCCGTTCGAAAAATGTAAAAAGTTTTGAAAGAAAATGATGAAAAACTTTCAGAAAAATGTAAAAAGTTAGAAACAGAAAATGAAGTTTTGAAAGAAAATGTTTCTAAAATGACAGAAGAATGTTCACAAAAAGAAATTGCTTGTCAAGAAATGAAGAAAGAATATGACTCAATGAAATTAGCATATCATAATACAAAAGAGTCATATGAAAAAGTGAAAGATGAAATGAAATATGCTCAATCAAGAATGAATTATCTTTCTGAAACCACTAAATAACTTAAACGAATGTATTCAATAAAACAAGATGTTGTTAATTCCTATATTGGGGATGTTGCTAAGCTAAAGTGACAGATTGCTGATTTAGAACAGGATAACAACAAGTTAAAGAGTTATCATGTGTCGTCATATGTGCTTGAACGTATTTTCAACATAAAACCGGATGGAAAGGATTCTGAGCAAAACAAGAAAGGCATTGGCTCAGAGTTTCATCAAGTTCCACCACCGGGAAAATTTGCATTTTATGATGAGGAAAAGGTTGAAAAAGCTTTCAACATGGTAGACCAATTGCCAGACAACATTGACATAACCTATTCCAAATCTGATGATTCTCATGATTCAGAGGTGGTAGGTAAAGTTGTTGAAAGTGTGTTAAAAGAAAAGTCGGTTGATACAGGTAAATCTGAATCACAGGATGAAGATGAAGGAAATCTTCATGATAGATATCTGAAAAACACAAAATCCGAGAAAAGTTTGAATGATGATTCAAAAGGATTGGTTTATACCATGATTGGATCGGACAAATTGTTCTTAGATGTTGTATTCCCGATTCAGAATGTGATTTCAGAAAAGGTTGATAAAGTTTTCAAAATGGTTGAGATTGAGAAATCTGAGATTTCAAAGTTTGCTGGTAAGAGTCATAGAGGTTCGTATAACAAATCTGGTTACAAGAAGAAAAACATGAAGGCTGGGTTGGGTTATAAGAAGAAACAAAGTTGGAAAAGAAATGAAACTCCAAATTTAAAAGAAAAAATGAGTTTTGTTCAAGGAAATAGTTTAGCAGAAGAAAAAGAACTCAAAATGAGACAGTCTAATGATGAGTTCTTTGCTAAAAAGAAAATGCAACAACCACAGGTCAAAGATGTGTCTATGAGAACATGTTTTAAATGTGATTAAAAAGGACATCTTGCTCGCAAGTGTCCAAATCTGAAACCTGTGGATGTTGACAAAAAGAAGATTGATGCTGAGAAACAAAAATCTGAGAATGTGAGACAAAGGTCAACTAGATTTGATTCAAAACAAACTTGGAGGCACAACACAAACAAGTTTGCTTCGAATCAAAACTGGAAATCAGACCCGAACAGGTTCGATTCTAGACAGATCTGGAATTCTCACACACCCAGAATCAGAACAACTCAAAGTTGGAAAACAACTGTTGATATGACAAAACCACAAGAATTTTGGAAACCAAAAGTTGTTCAAAAACAAAATGTTCAAAAAGAGTCTCATTTTTATAAAAGAGGCACGCCGAAAGGTCAAACATGGTCTATTAAGAAACAAATGACTTCGGTAAAAGATGAGACAGTTGAAGTCAAAGTTGAAAAAGTTTTTGTTCAGAATGACAAAGATTTTCCAAAGTTGAATGAAAATTATTGTGTTGAAATGCCTAAGGTTCAACAGACCTGGGCTAAATTGTTCAAGTAATCAAGTAGTCTAAATGTGCAGGTGCTCAACAAAACCAAAGATTGTGAGAATGGAGGTTGGAGCAGCCTGGCACAACGAGGAGAGGAGGCTGCTGGACCCTGGTTTGGTTGAAACAGGGAGTTTGTTTGTTTTATGTACATAAATAAACAATATTTTCAAAAACCCTAAAAATTTGAAAAATTAAAAACCAAAAATATGTTTTTATGTTTTTGTCAAAAATAGAAAATTACAAAAATATGTTGATTGCATACGCCGAAACCCTCACGGCTGAACAAACATGATTAATTTCACAAGATTGAAAAACGGTTTTCAAACTGTAAATATCAATGTGTTGTAAATCATGGGGGTACATTATTTTTCTGCAAATCAGTGCATGAAAAGCAGAAAATGGATGGCGAGACAAAGCTATCAGTATTGGTTGTCAAATTTTCTTTAAATGGTTTTGCATTTTAGGGGGAGAAAAATTGTCAGAAAATCCAAAAACATTAGAAAATTTGAAAAAGCAAAAAACATGATAAAATTCAAAAATTGAGTTTTTTTGTGTAAAAAGAGGAAATGATAGTACATCAGTAGACAGTTACAGTATACTAAAGAAATGTAATGATTAAATAGCATTAAACAGTCTCACTGATGATATGCCGATAGGTTTTTATACATTTAGTAAACTTTTTCGGGATATAAACATAAATTCAAACTTGCTTATTTCGTGGGGAACACTACTTGGATATATAGGTAACCCCTGAAATCTCGTTTGAAGGACCCCTCTTTCTGAGATACTAGGTCTTTATGCTTAGTGATATCTGGGGTATTATTCCGGGACTTCTGCTGAATGGAAGTTCTGACCTAGTATCCGAATAATACTTTTTGCATTGCTTGAAAAATAGCGCCGCCCTCAGCAAATTGATGAAACAATAAAATTGATAGTCATTGCTGTTGTAACAAAAGATCCTCTAAAGGGGACACACCAAAAGTCGAGCCGTCATCTCTCTGCTGAACGGAAGTTCTGACCTGAGCTCTCATGGTTTCGTACAATAATTTATTCCCCTTACAGATATCATCTAGGTATACTCACCTGTAAGACTGAATATTGGGATTTGGATACGGGAGTATATTCAAGAGGTGGGACACATAAATGAGTTTAAGTTCTTAATACATCTAATTCGTATCCTGAATCAGTTGAAGTTTGTATGAAAATTTAAGTGGATCAATATATCGACAATCTAAGTGAATTGTTTAATTCTTAATGTGTAACTAAGCTCAACGGTACTTGTGATTTGTCAAAAACTGATATGACCCTCTGACGCATACTCAAACAAAAATATTGTCTGTAAATATGTTTGTACATATTTCTTTACTGTTTTATATTTTAGAAAATCCAAAAAGATTTTTGATTCTGCTTTATTTTCGACAACTGATGTCTGAGTGCTGAGTTTCAAAATCTAAGTAAGCTGATTGTGTTTCTGAAAATAAAACAAGTTCATTAATTTGAAACTTGAATTAAAAATCAAAAACAGTTTGTGATATCTCCAAGGTCATTAGTTTGGACTTGGATGATTAACTGTGATGGATTTTGGATACTTAACACTGCCAAATATGTAAATATTGTTGATAGGGGAAGTGATTTAGAAAGTTGAATAGAGCCAGATTACGATTTCTGGAAGATTGAATATTCAAAACATTGTTACTTATAAATGTTTGAGTGATTGCAGATGTGATACCAGGCTACGATCTCGGAAGCTGAGTCTAAGGGGGAGTCTGAAGACGAGCTCAACGCAAAAGGAAGCGTGGATTCAAGAAGCCATGTAACTATCCTAAAGGAGCTTGTATACGGAAAGCCAGGTGTCGATCCCAAAAGCACGGAAGCTTGACGAAAGGGGGAGCCTGATGAAGAAAAGAGTCTACCGAAAGGAGAAGAAGCTGAAGCTGAAGACAGATCCACCAGGATTCTGTTCAAGAAGACTAAAAGAGAAAGAGAAGACGCTACGAGTTTGACACAATGATCGAGATTGACTGCGGCAATATCCAAGGGGGAGTCTGTTAGTGCATTTATGTCTATCGCTTTCGTCAATCCGAGCCGTAGCGAGAAACAGAAGAAAACGAGTCGTTATGATGTAATATCTAGACAAAAGGCAAGGTGGAAATATTGTAATTAATGAGAAATCTCATTAAAAGCCAAGGCCTATAAATAGGAGCTTTATGTTTAGATTAGAGACTTTTGGCTCATTTGTGTTTAGAAGAACTCTAGATCTAGAGAGAAAGTGATTCAAGGTGCTTGTTCTTGTTAGATTTCTAATAGAATCACGTTTATATTACATCGTGTGTTTTAGGTCGCGTTCGTGTACGGATTCCGCACGTTATACGTTCGTTTCGCAATCGTTTCGGAGTCAAAACCGGTCCTACAATCAAAGAGAGCATTGAGATGAGTCACACCCTCACCGAAGACAATCAGTTCACACCAGGTTGGGTTCTCAGCGAAACACTCACACCAGTGAAGGTGATCCAACTTACCGTGTAGGCGAAAGTGCCAGTGTGTTTAGTCGGCTACAACCAAATTACAATAAGTGTAGACCCCGTGCGGTTTACAATCCCGAAGCTGAGCACAATTACGATCTGATTTACCGTCCTGTGGAGGCGGCGGAGAATTCAAAATTTATTACTGAAATAGCTCTGGCTCCGCTAGAGAAAGCAAAGCTGCCGTCTAACGTAGGCAAGTTCAACGGATTGACAGATCCTGACGATCATCTGAGAGTTTTCACAAGCGCAAGGCTAGTAGGAGGCTGGACTCTACCATTATGGTGCCACCTTTTCGTACAAACCCTTACTGGCGCTGCAAGAATCTGGTTCGATAACTTTCCCATTGGAAAAATCACGTCATGGAAAGATCTACGCGAAAAATTTCTGACCCATTTTAGGCAACAAAGGCGATCTATCCGCGACACAGCGGATGTGATGAACATCTGGCGTCACGATGATGAAAGTCTGGAAGACTTTATCACCCGATATAACAAAGAAGTACTTGAGATTGGGGGCGTCCATGAGCAGCTGATTCGCGCCCAATTCAAATATGCAGTCAGGTCCGACGATATGATAAAAGTCCTGTCTGGGACAGAAGGACTCCCGAAAAGCTGGGAAAAAGTGATGGCAGCGGCTAAGGTTTACGCCTAAACTGAAAAGAATCTCACTACCAACAGGCCTCCACCACCGCACAACCGACCCTCAGATTTAGGCTCAGGTAGCGGAAAGAGATTTAAGAAAGGTTGGCGTGATTCCAGCTCAGGGAATTATTCATCCGAGGATGCTCGAGCGACAATCAATAAACTGTCCGCACAGAGAGAAGCCAAACAAGAGAACAGGGAGAGACAATGGACTCCCTTAACCAAAACTCCTGCGGAAGTTTTAAGCACCGAGGATTATCAGTTTAAGCCTCCAATACCCATGAAGAATAAACGTGGATAGGACCCAGCTCAGTATTGTGATTACCACAAGGACAGTGGTCATACCACCAACAATTGCATTTCCTTGAGCACCGAAATAGAACAGGCCCTTAAAAGTGGTGAGCTCACTCACCTACTACAAAACGTGCGCAAGGAAATAAAATAGATAACTCGAGGCGAAGAAGGCCCAAGCAAGAAAGCAAAAAATTAAGAAGTAACTCTATGACCTTCCCGCGGAATGACACAGTTTATCAAGTTAAGGCGGGAAATAGAGTAAGTTAAGTCTCGTATATTTATATTAATAGACTTTGTAACGGCCTCTGCAACTTATCCCGAAATACACAACAAAGTTTCTATTATTCTTGTGTTTCTTTTTACAAAGTGCATGTAATTTCTTTTGGTAAGCGCAAAAACACTATGGTAAATACAATACAAGTATCATGAACGGTCAGTGATTACATCACACAAGACCATACGTTCACACATGAGCTTTATACCAACTTCATTCGCCTTACCTGATCAAAGTAATTGTACCCATGCAAAATATTGTAAAATAAAAAACACGTCATACTATTCCTGGCGCACAAATACGCCTTAAAAACTATCAAACACGGCAGTGTTTTAGTGTACGTACTTGCGCAGCAGCGCATCAACAGAAAAAGGGATACACATCCCAAATATTACAGAAAATTGTTCAAAACAATTAAAAAAGAAATTATACGATAAATCTTCGCCTTCACCAGGAAAGATTTCCTTTAGTTGCGACACGTGATCTTCAGATTGCAACGCAACATTTATAAGGTCCATAACAAGAAGCTACAAATTGTTGAATTATGTTTTTAAAGCTACAAGAACAGCCCCTGTGTTAACACCATAAGTAGCGGATTTGGTAATATCCCAATCAACCTTCAGAGCGTTATTCACATGATGAGAACACTCTACATAGCCTTGGGAATATCCATCATTTCGCGCGGCAACCACCAAACGCGCAACAGTCTTATCTAGCTCTTCAGAATTTAACACTGATTCAGCGACCTACAAGAACAAAAGATAAATAAAAGAAAGACGCAAAGCATCCCCACAAAAGGAAAAAGTAACTTACACAGTCAATCCCACGCTCTTTCAACCACAACATATCGCTTTTCAAAGGTTCCAACTCGCTCTCTATTGTTGCCCGCGCCATTTCAGAAGCCTCCAGTTTTTCTTCAGTCTCAGTCAGACGGCGTGAGGTTTCAGTTTTCTCAGAATGCGCAAGTTCCAGGTCTTTATTGAGTTGTTCCTGATCAGAAAGCAAAGCAGTGAGTTCTTCTAACTCTTTATCTCTTAGTGCAAGGGTGGCGCAAGCTTGTACCTCTCGTTGTTCACTTCGCTCCCTGTGCGAGCGCGCCTCATCCCGCGCAGCTTCAGCATCAGCCTTCTCTTTCTTTAACTTCTCAATCTCCGCGTCCTGTCTTTTCAATTTCTCAACCTCAGCCATGAGATTATTGATAACATTACGGAGATTCATGTTCTCGGAGTTATCTTTTTCACAAATTTTCTTCCAGTTCTTACGCTCCTCGGAAAGAAGAGCAGCTTCAGCTTCCGCCTTTCTCTTCCAGCCTGCGACGGACCATTCTTCATTTTTCCAATCAGCTTCAAACTTGGCCTGATCAGTTTCCAGCTTAGCCTTCAACTGGGCAATCCGGTTTTCATCATCAACAAATTTCTTCTTGGACACCTTGAAAGCATCCCACTCTTTATGCTTACTATGTCACTCACGCACTATGCGATGAGTGGTCGATGCATGAGAAGCAGCTCCCTCAAGGTAGGCGTGATAAGTTTACTCATGAAGACGATTTTCCTGAAATTTAATCTCCCCTGGTGGAAATATCCCTTGCAACCAGTCCCGACACACGCGCTAATCTGAGAAAGTGTCACCCTTCTTCAGGTTCCAAACAGGGACATGAGTGTCAGAAGCATCTTTTTCCGAATAAGTTCTATAGTAATAATCCCCAGAGTCTCATCTGGGCGGATTGGGGAATTCATTCTAGCGTCAGAAAATGCGCCTTGATCTTCAGAAACCTTCTCGATGTTTTCAAGCATGGAACCAGAAACCTTAGAAGGGGACGCTGTAACTGGGATTTCTTCAGCAGTTTTCTCTTTCTCTAACCCATGAGCAACAAATTCAGGGGCTTGTGGGTCACCAGCACCATCCACAACCCCTGGGCTAACAACTTTTTCGGCTTCCGCAGCAACATCAACGGGCTTGTCAGCCTCAACAACCTTCTCCACACCACCATCCGGAACCTCAGTAGTCTTTAACTGATCAGCAACAATAGCACGCAGAGGAGAGGGGTGGAGTTCTTCGTTAAGCACAGGCAGCGGCTCTGTGAGAACAGGAGAAGATGGGATTTCTGGAAAAAACAAAGTCTATAAATATTCGATGCGCATAAAAAGAAGAAAGCAAGATGACACTTACTAGGTGCAGACTCCGAAATAAAGGCGTCCAGATTGCCTTTCCTGGTAATTTTCTTCCTCTGGATCTTCTTTGAAGGCTGACCTTCAGCCTCAGCGCCAGTCTGTTTTCTTTTACTCGCTTTCTTTCGCACCAAGTGCTCAGGGCTGGATTCCAAATCAATGGGATCATCTGGGTTGGACGGAGGGATGTCAGCAGTATCTTTCAGTTCAGGTTTCGGCCTTCTAACAATATCTGTAGGCGCAAGACCCTCCAATGAATCAGAAACCACCACATAATTACACCAGGAGTCAGGAGAATTGTGCGTACCTTTGTTCTCTCCCCCAACATTTTTGACCTTGGAGGATTGAGTTTTCTCAGCATCACTCTTTGTAGGCGCAACAGTAGCAGTTGTCGTGCGCTTCTTCTTCTCAGGGCCAATGCCCAAGTTTGACAATTCGCCTACTGACAAAGCGCAGAGTACAATTTATTTGAATGCGCAAGAATAGTGGACAAAAATTAAAAAGATAATAGCTTACCAACACCAGCAGCAGGCTAAAAAGATAGATCCGCATCCCGCGGAAGAACAAAATTCTTCACAATTCGATGATACCAAAGCTCTTCATCAGGTTTCTTCTGAATGGTACCCATTTTTCCGCCTTCTATCTTAAATGCAACGACATACAACGAAACAACTGCAGGGGAAGAATAGCAAGTTCAAAAAAAAAAGAGGGGTAAAAAAGGGCAAACCCCCAATCTTACCTTTACCATCCTCCATATACACCGGTTTGTCTTCCCGATCCATCCTCCAATTCAAACTCATACTAGCACCAACAAGGGCTTTCTTCGGCAACGCAATCGACGGAACGTCTTTCAGATCTTGGTACCAACTTTCCTCAACAAGAGTTTGAATGGTTTCAGTAGGAACATCTTCTTTTCCTCTAAAGACCATCCTCATCGGAACGACACCAGCCTTGATAAAGAAAAAATTCTGCTTCCAATCATGGAAGGATTTGGGGGGTTGCAGCAAAATCTTTTTCGCCGACGCTCTCTGGACGAACGAATAAAACCCTTGGGTACAGTGCATTTGGTGAAAAACCCTAAATCTAGGAACCGTCGGTTCAATATGCATTGTCCGACACACAAACTCGAAGTGCCGAACCCTAACCATGCCAATAGGGTGCAGTTGGGAGATGTGAAACTTATAATACCCAAGAATTTCGAGGAAAAATTTTGTTACAGGCAAACGAAAGTTGCCTTCACAAAAGAAATCCCAAAAGAGAGTGATATATCCAGCCGGAGCATCTGCCGCTGTCTGATCCTCCTCAGGGTACAGGGCACCCCAGTTCTCCGGGAATCTAAGGTTTTGAACCAAGCCATCGAAAGTTACCCTAGGCCACTTTAACGGTGGAAGTTCAGCAGACATTTCTTCAGATAAGTCCTTGTGATGTTCCCTTGCTGACATAAGAGGAAGAAATGACAAATTCTTTCTTAACGGATAACGAAGACAGGAAGGGGAAAAGTTTTCAACAAAGTAATGATTAACAAAAATGGGCAACTCAAACAAACTTATATACTCACCGCCATAAATAGCATTGCTAACTGCCACAACACCTTTTTCGGGATATCACAGTTACCCAACCGACAGGGGCGAGTGGGAATCAACACAAACGCGAGCTCACGCGCGCGTGTAAAGCACAGTCAGTAATGTGCACCTGACAGTGACAACCTGTCACACAGTCCTTACTGTACCATCCCCACCCAAAGTCAAAGATTTTCAGAATCACCATAATAAGCAAAGTAAATCTTCTCATAGAAGATTCCCTACTTTCGCGCCAAAAACATTTCTCTCATAAAGTCCAGTGCTCCACTTATTTGCATAAGAGCAACACTAGTCTGGGGGGACTTGAAGGGGTAAGGTCCCAAAAACCTCGTAATAAATACTTGGGACCATACCACAACCTTATCTTTCAGCCCTTTTTTGACCTTGCGCGGCCGCGCACTGGTCCTACAAAGAAGGCTCAGGAGAAAGATAACAGACAACACTAGCGCGCTGAAAGGGAAATCATAAATCCTTGCGCCTTCCTCCATAAACAAAGAATGGAAATCCTAAGTTAAACACTTCCGCTTAATAATACCCAGACTTGGGTATTATTTACTCAACTGGTGCCACACGATAAGGAGTCACACCGGATTATGGCAATAACCTTCTAGAAGAACTCAATCGTGCACCACTAGACGGTTATAACCGTCTATACACGTGTCATCATCTCAGGCCTCCCTGAAATCACGATGATGGCATGGAATTGGAGAGAAACCTCCACTCGACCACTTTCCACGTGGCAATTCCCCAGCCGTGGATCTGAATAGCGATCCGTGTGCATTCACGACAGATCAAGATGATTAACGGAAGGAAAAGTAACCGCTTACGGGGTTAGCATCTACCGTTAATATTTCAACAACGAGTTTTCCCGCCCAAACTCCCGGTTATAAATACGAGATTAATTCAGGTATGAACTTCAAGTTACACACACTTCGTCAATACTTCTTCTTCTTCTTCATAAACACATACTTATTCTCACGCCGGAGTCGGGTCACGAAGAAAACCTCCATTTTCCCCGTGATGAGGCTAACGGTGTTCTGTTTTGCAGTGTTTACCGGAGAGGAAGAACTGTCCCATCAAATCAAACGGGAGAGAACCACCCTTTTTATGCAGATCCAAACCCCCTAGATAATTTGATTCCGGTCATTTATCTAGTGTTTCTTCACAAATGTAAGCATGTTTTATGAAAATAATGTACCTAGTATGCTAAATGAACATACAAGGTAGAGATGTAAAACAATGTGTCCATATGTTACGAGAACATATGCAACAGAGATGCAATGTAAAACAATGTACTAAGTATGCACTAAATGGACATACATAGCATAAAATGTAATGTAAAATAATGTGCTAGCATGTTAAGTGAACATACATAGCAAAAGAAGATGTAATGTAAAACAATGTGCTAGCATGCTTAGTAAACATACATAGCAAAAGAAAATGTAATGTAAAATAATGTGCTAGCATGCTAAGTAAACATGCATAGCAAAACATAATGAAATCATGTACTATAAGTGTACTAATGAACATAACAAGCATATGATATGAAAACATGGAAATCACGAAAGTAACAAGTAGGCACATGTGTTTCACCCCAAAATGTTTGAAAAACAGTAAAAGAGGGGTCTATGTACTCACTTGAGGGTGCTTAGAAGTCTTGAACAACAACCAAGCAAAGCTAGAGGGATCACGGAAATCAAACGGTACCTAATATAGGTAACTACATTAATAACCGGACCTAACTCGGAAGATCAGATAGTATGAGGTTTCGTAAACCAAATGAGTATTGGAACTCATATTATATGGTTTAATAAACCCTACATACTAAAATGAAACCTAACCTAAGTGCTTATGACCAATTACGACTCGTTTAGGTAGCTTACGCTACTTTAACGCGTCGTTCGCGTAAAACGCGTTCGGACCGCCTAACTAGTCCTATGACAAGTAAAATATGCCTTAACATGTCTAATATTGTTTCCAAATCAGTTTAGATGTCAAATGTTATGTTACATATGCTTAAAATGAATTTTGGTGTAAAAAGGGTATTTTGGTAATTTACCTAAGGCATATAAACTACCTATCATACAACTACTTAAAAGAAGTGACCATAAGGTATAACCTCGGAAGGTTATTCCCTATGCAACTATGGTCACCTAATGTGCTTGGTCGGATCCTAACGATCGACCAAACGGGTTGGGTTCGAAAGTGTAAGCGGTTGTTTGGACCGCTTACCTTACGACCCTACATAAGCACTAAACCTAAAGTGACAAGCTAAACATGTTAAAACATGTTTAACGAGGTTTGAAAACAGGTTTGGTATCAAAACAAACAGTTTTGATACCTAAAAGTAGTTTGGTTACAAAATACGCAAGAATACGCATTTTGGCCGAAACTACGACTCGTCACTACACCTAAACAACGAGGTAATCAGTAGGTATAGTCACTAGGGACTATAACCATCGTGATTACGCTCACGTTGCGAAGTTCAAATGAAATTTGTGTTGACCATAAACTAGTCAATGCAGAAAGTCAAACAAAGTTTGACTTTCACGCTAAAAACGCGTAAAAGAACGAAAGAGGACTTACAAAGGGTCCAAGAATGGAAATCTAGATCCAACTTGCTCAGGTATGAGGTGCTAAGCCCCAACTTAGAGCAAATAGATCAGATTTGTGTGTTGCAATAATGAAAAGGCATGGGTATATATAGGATTTCTAGGACCGTTGGGATCGTTCCTCGATTCCCTAGCTTAAATCTGGACCGTACACATGCACCCATAGTTTTAGAATACCATGAGCACATGAAAATAGCCCATAGGTTGCATAAAAACCATTTGCAACACTCACAAACAGCTGAAACAGGCTGTAAAATCATTTATGCACATCTGGCAGTTTTAGGCGGCCTGCGTAAGAGACAGGCAGGGGTTTAAGCCCCATGCCTAAAACTTCAGATCAGCAAAACAGTTTCAAAAGTTGTTGTTTCAGTCCCTGCATGTATTTAAGGCCCATTTTGCCACGTTTGAGGCCCGTTAAGCCATTTTCAAGGCTCTACAATGATGCCTAAATATAGTGGACATGAAACATGCTCAAAAATATGCCGGATGTCGGTTCGTTTGGCCGTACGATCATGTTATTCGGTTAATTACGACGAAACACGAATGAACGCGAAAAACGATCCAAATGACGCGACGAAAGGATTTTTCTCATGCCAATCACTAAAATAAAATATTTTAATGATTAGATAAATTTTTGGATGTCCGGATGAATTCAGAACGTAAGATATGCGCGAAAATGCAAACTTATGCACTTTTTGACGCTTTTAGTCCCTGAATGACCAAAAAAGTTTATTTTATCATACCGAACACCTCAAAGCCTATTTCTAAGCTATTTAAGGGATATTTAGGGTATGTTTAACTTATGATCAAGTTCCAGAATGTTTGATACCATTTGATTCGGTATACTTTTGTAGTTTAACGCAAATAGTCCCTGTCATCGAATAAACTTGATTTCGCCACACCAAACCCTCCAAAACTTATTTCTAAGTCATGTAAAGGTTATTTAAGGTAGGTTAAGCCCATTTCACTGCTCCGGAGTGTTTGTCGCGTTAAATTGATTACGTTTACGCATCAGTGCGCGTATAACTTTCAAGAAAGCGATTTAGAGCTCGAAATCGAACGAGAATTGATATGTGCAAATGATACACATATTTATACAAATCCCAAGTATGAAATACAATATTTCATAGGTTTGGCATCTGTTTACTGGCTGTGGAGGCACAGGTGTCACAAAAACAGTAGCGAATTGGTTGATTATGTCACTTCTAAACTAAAGGTAAGTTTGTCACAAAGTTGAAAATTATTAGAATCGACCTAATTGCAACAAAATTCTCACTATCAACAAGCTTATGCCCAACTTGTAATGCCTCGCTTTTTGTAACTTTCCTTATTTAGAAAGTTCGTCTTGTATTCTATTTTTGGAAACTTGTATTCTCTTGTAATCGTATTTCATTTTCCAATCATTGTAAACCGAGACTTAGATCGTAATAGAACTTGATCATTTTATGAGAATTATACTTTGTTTATACATTCTCATTTTACATTCATATTATACACATACCTGTTACACATTCGACTTCTCATAAATTCGTACTATTTTACATACAACCGGTCGTAAAGTACATATCTTGATACTTATATTACTTATAAATGCTTAATCATACATTAATACTACTCAATTTATACCGTGTACATGTTTTACACTCAATAATATGATAAAAATACAACTTATAGCTCAAAACATTGAACACATAAAAGTTTAGGGGCTGTTTTGTTAAAACTCAAAATATTTTCCCAGAGAACAAGCCCCACGGCACGCGGAGGGTCCTTCCTCCACTTTCGCGATGTGTGACAGGTCTTGATCTGCAACCCATCCTTTCTAGCGCGTAGATTGGTCTGGTTTTCACCCTTATCCCCCACCTAATTTGTCACACCCCCAAAATCACACGCGGAGTATCACCGCATGGGGGCGTGACATGACCAGGATCAAGCCACCAATCATATTGAACATTGTAAGTAATAAATAAAAGTCATTCATCAATACGAAAGGTGTTCAAAACCATAACATAGTTAAGCGTTTAACGGAAGCATAAATATGAAAACCCAACATAAGTTTAAACGTTTCAAATGTTTAGCATGGCACACAGCTGTCCATGTCCCACAACGACTCCTCTCCGCTCCCATGCAAGCTCCATAGATACCTAACGTCCTGCAAGGCATGTAACAGAGAGTCAACAACAAAGTTGAGCGAGTTCACAGTTGGTTGTTCAGTAATAAGTTCGTTTAATAAATCGTAAGTTCGTTTATAACCATGCCGTGTATTACTAGGCCATTTGTATGTTCATCTAGTGGGGGCTTCCCATGTTGTAAGATCAATTAGTGGGGGCTTCCCATACTGTAAGTTACTAGACTAGTTGTATCTATAAGTATCCTTCCCAATCCGAGGATAGTAGTAAGTATAAGTTTACGTAGGTTTTACGTAAGTGCCCTTCCCAACCGAGGACAATACGTAGCGAGTACGTAGGTTTAGCGCTGGTGTCCTTCCCCATCCGAGGACAACGGTACGTAGGATTTACGTAGGTTTTAACACTAGTGTCCTTCCCAAACCGAGGACAGTACGTAGGCTTTACGTAGAGTTTGGCACAGGCGTCCTTCCCAATCCAAGGACCGTGGTAAGTAGTCTAGTAGTGATGTAAGTACAAGTAATCATTCAATCCCATTCCCAACCCACCGGGGAATCCCATGCCTTGGTAAGAGTGTGAACTCACCTTGGTTTGCTCGGTATGCTAAACTATGCTCACAAGTAATCAATCAAGTCCTATATCAGGCACGTATTCTCAGTCAGTATAGGTTTGTGAGGTTTCGCATGCAATGTATGTCACAGAGTGTGTTTTAAGCAATCATCGTCACGTAACACATAACAGTTATTTCACATTCATACAATCATGCATCATATGGCTGAGTTCTTGGTCAATTCTAAGCATAGTTATTCAATAACACACTTAACAGGGTTATCAGGCTTAACAAGATCAACATACTTAACAAGCTTAACAAGCTTAACATGATTATCTTGCTTAACAGGAAATAATAATTAACCATGTAAATCAATTAACAGAGCCGACTAGCCATAAGTGTTACATATTTAACAGAGTTACAAAACTTAACTGAGTTAATAACAGAATAATGTTATATACTTAACAGAATTAACAAAGTTAACAAGGTTAATAACTTAACCAAGTTAATAAACTAACTAAGTAATTAAACCAACAATGTTACTGAGTAACTTCACGAAATCACATGTGACAATCAAGACCTTGGCGAAATCCCTTGCGTGGCGAAAACCCTTTAGGTTTTCGTCGAACTCCAAGTTTGGCGAAAACACATAGTGTTTTCGTCTTGGCCTTGTGTTTTCGTCTGGTAAAGTCTTCGTCCAGTTAGTGATTTCGTCATGTAGGGTTTTCATCATCACATACACAAATCACACAGAACTCTAAATGATCATCCAGCGGTTACATCGAAATCATCATAAAATCATTCAACCAGATCGAGCATAACAATTCATACACTCATTGATATCACCCGTCAACATAACAATAACATCACAATACTTAACGTTTGTCATGAAACCTAGTTTAATCATTCAACCAGTCGATTAACACATCTCATAATCGAACCCTATAAACAGATTAATATGTTTTCAGATCCTGATCACATTTATATCATTCAGAATTAATCATTCAACCACAGCAACCCTAGAATTCTAGATCAACATCATGTTTCGCATAGAGTTATGAAACGGACTGATCATACGTTATTCTTTCAAGAGCACATCCAACAGCATAACTATATATTAAGATCTGTAAACAACTAAACATATAGGTCACTAACCAACCTCAGAATGATCAACAAGAGAGATCTGACTTGAATGAGAGGGGCTGCCGTCGAGTTGAGGGTGAGAGTTAGGGTTTGTCGCTTAAACTTACACGTAAATATTGGAAATAATATAACTGCTTCACTACTGGGCCTAAAGCGCATCTTGATTTCGCCAAAATGTGGGTGACGAAAACACTTGAGGTGTTTTCGTCCAGCAATGTTTTCATGAGGTGGGGTGTTTTCGGCTAGAGGAAAGGTGATTTCGAGTGGACTGCTTGGCATAGAATTCATGCTTTATTAATTATACACATCATATCATTTACACAAAATATATAAATTACACACACACTTATGTAATGCACACCAAACATATAACATATCCATCACAAAATGATTTAATATCTAACAAACTTGTACAGTTGTGAGACAAAAGTCGTGTAAACAAATAGCTTAAACAATTACGTGCAATTAATGCGAAGATGGAACCTTGGAAACTCGAGTTGTCACATTATCCCCAACTTGAAAGAAATTTCGTCCCGAAATTTAGCACGCGGTTACTGAGGAAGCTAGTTGTGTTGTGTAGTTTACTGGTTTTCCTGGGGTGTCACATCATCCCCCCGTTGATTTGGATTTCGTCCCGAAATTCTGTAGTAGCTTCAGCCTCAGTAGTGGTTGCACTGTATCCGAATAACTGGGGATACTTGAGTTTCATTTGATCTTCTCGTTCCCAGGTGAACTCTGGGCCACGACGGGAGTTCCAACGAACTCGAACAAGAGGTATTCTGGTGTGTTTGAGGACCTTAACATCTCAGTCTGTGATTTCAACTGGTTCCTCGACGAATCGCAACTGATCGTCGATAGTGAGCTCCTTCAAAGGAACTATGAGGGTCTCATCTGACAGACACTTCTTCAGATTCGACACGTGAAAAACGTTGTGAACTGCACTGAGTTCTACGGGCAGGTTTAGTTTGTAGGCTACTTTGCCTATTTTCTCAATGATTTCGAACGGTCCGACATATCGCGGATTGAGCTTGCCCCGTTTGCCAAAACGAACCACACCCTTCCAGGGTGAAACTTTGAGTAGCACTCGATCCCCAACTTGGAACTCGAGTGGTTTCCGGCGCTTGTTTGCGTAGGCTTTGTGACGGTCGCGAGCTGCCGCCATGCGTTGCCGTATCTGAGCAATTCTTTCCGTTGTGTCTACCACAAGTTCTGGGCCAGTGATCTGACTATCCCCCACCTCTGCCCAACAAAGAGGTGATCGGCATTTACGCCCGTACAATGCCTCAAACGGAGCAGCTTTAATGCTGGTGTGGTAGCTGTTATTGTACGAAAATTCCACAAGTGGCAGATGTTTTTCCCAGCCGTTGCCAAAGTCAATTACACACGCCCGAAGCATGTATTCTAGAGTTTGAATAGTGCGCTCAGACTGCCCATCCGTCTAAGGGTGATAAGCTGTGCTCATGTCTAAACGTGAGCCGAAGGATTTGTGCATCACTTGCCAAAGTTCTGAAGTGAAACGTGCATCACGATCAGAAATAATAGAGGTGGGCACCCCGTGCCTCGAAACCACTTCCTTCAAGTAAACGTCTGCTAAAGTAGAGAACTTGTCTGTTTCTTTGATAGCCAAAAAGTGTGCAGACTTTGTGAGTCGGTCCACGATCACCCAAATAGTATCGTTACCTCGTTGTGATCTAGGCAGGCTAGTAACGAAATCCATGGAAATTTGCTCCCATTTCCATTGTGGTATCTCTGGTTGTTGGAGTAGGCCCGATGGTTTCTGATATTCCGTTTTGACTCTCGCCCAAGTCAAACACTTGCTAACGTAAGTTGCTATATGAGCTTTCATGCTAGGCCACCAATATGTAGTTTTCAAGCCGTGGTACATCTTATCCGAACCAGGATGTACTGAGTAGCGAGACTTATGAGCTTCATCCATTACAAGCCCGCGTAAGTTGCCATAGAGTGGGACCCAAATGCGTCCCGTTACATAGTAGGCGCCGTCTGCCTTTTGTTCCAATCGTTGCCTTGAACCGCGTAGGGCTTCAGCCCTGACATTTTCTGGTTTCAATGCTTCTAACTGAGCATCTCTTATCTGAGAAGGAAGACTAGACTGAATAATGAGTTGCAACGCTCGTACACACCTAGGTGTAGTATCCTTTCGACTGAGGGCGTCAGCCACCACATTGGCTTTACCCGGATGGTACTTTATAGCACATTCGTAATCGTTTAAAAGCTCGACCCATCGACGCTGACGCATGTTCAATTCTTTCTGCTTGAAGATATGCTCGAGACTCCTGTGATCGGTGTAGATGGTGCACTTGGTACCGTACAGGTAATGTCTCCATATCTTAAGCGTGAAAACCACAGCTCCCAGCTCTAAATCGTGTGTAGTGTAATTCTGTTCGTGAATCTTAAGTTGGCGCGAAGCATAAGCAATGACTTTATCCCGTTGCATCAACACACATCCAAGACCCTGAATAGATGCGTCGCAGTAGACTACAAAATCATCTGTGCCCTCTGGCAAACCCAAGAATTGGTGGATTTCTGTTGGTGTACGGGGTGCAGGCCAGTTCCTGATCGAATCAACCTTGGATGGATCAACATGAATCCCATCCTTGTTTACCACGTAGCCTAGAAAGTGGACTTCACGAAGCCAGAAGTCGCATTTTGAAAACTTGGCGTACAACTGTTCTACTCGAAGGAGTTCCAAAATGAGTTGTAAATGCTGCTCGTGTTCCTCCTGACTCTTCGAATAGATCAGGATGTTGTCGATGAAAACAATAACGAACTTGTCAATATAAGGTTTGCACACTCTGTTCATAAGATCCATGAAGACCGCAGGCGCGTTTGTTAATCCGAATGGCATGACCAGAAACTCGTAATGGCCGTAGCGTGTTCTGAATGCTGTTTTGGAGACGCCCTCGTCCCGGAATCTCAGTTGATGGTAGCCTGACCTCAGATCAATCTTTGAATAGTAGCTTGACCCTTGCAGCTGGTCGAACAAGTCATCGATGCGTGGGAGAGGATAGCGATTCTTCACGGTCACCTTGTTCAGTTCGCGGTAATCTATGCACATGCGGAAGGTACCGTCTTTCTTCTTCACAAACAATACGGGAGCTCCCCAGGGCGAAGAGCTAGGATGAATGAAACCCTTATTCAAGAGTTCTTGCAATTGTTTAGACAGTTCTTCCAGTTCGGTTGGAGCTAAGCGATAGGGTGCTCGAGCTATGGGCTGCTCCAGGAGCTAGCTCGATCTGAAATTCGACCTGGCGATGAGGCGGTAGCCCAGGTAAATCTTCAGGAAACACTTGAGGAAAATCGCGTACTATTGGAATATCCTCTAATCTCTTCTCTTTCGCTGATGCGTCAGTAACAAGTGCTAAGATAGCAGTGTGGCCCTTTCGCAAACACTTCTGAGCCTTCAGGAAGGAGATGATGCCAACCACGGCACCACTCTTGTCGCCTTGAACTTTGAGAGGTTCTTTACCAGAACGGGGAATACGAACAATCTTCTCCTTGCATAGGATCTCTGCTTGTTGTTGAGATAACCAATCCATACCAATGACGATGTCAAAACTACCCAGAGCTATGGGAATGAGATCGATAGAGAAAGTCTGACCAGCGAGGATAAGATTACAACCCTGAACTACGTGTGTGGCCTCTAGACTTTTACCGTTAGCTAACTCTATGACATGTTTGGTGTTCAAAAGTGTTGGTGCGCGTTTAAGCATTTGGCTAACTTTCAGAGACATATAACTGGTATCCGCACCCGAATCAAATAATACAGTAACATAAAAGTCGTCGAGAAGAAACTTACCCATAACCACATTAGGATCGTTCCTTGCATCACCCTGCCCTAGCACAAATGCTCGACCCCTAGCACCATTGTTTCCATCATTGTTTCCCCTGTTGTTGTTCCCATTGGCCTGATTATTGTTGTTATTGTTCTGATTCTGATTTAACTGAGGGTAGTGTCTCTTGTAGTGACCTTCAGCTCCGCACTGAAAGCATCCCTTGTTACCCTGTTGCTGTTGCTGGTTCTGCGGTGCTTGCTGTTGCTGCTGGCGATTCTGATGTGCAGGTTGTGAACTCCTGCAATCTTTGGCTTCATGACCCATCTTGAGACACCTCTGACAATGAACCTTGTTGCACTGACCATTGTGGTGTCTGTTGCATCTGTTGCACTTTGGGTGATTTCCTCGATATCCACCCTGTCTTTGACTACCAGAAAATTGCTGACCAGGGCTCTGGTAGTTATCAGTCTTCCGCTGCTGCGCCTGAGACTGGGCTGTAGCTGAACCCTTGCTGGAATCCCCATCCCATTTCCGCTTATTGTCACTGGGAGTAGCGGAAGTAGTAGCATTTGTAGCACTGATACGTTTGGGCAGCTTGTTCTGTTCCACTGCCTGATCTGTGAGGCGATGAGCAAGACGAGTAACATCCTGGATAGTAGCAAGGTTGGCCGATGTCACATGACTTTGAATTTCCGGTACTAGCCCATTGAGATACAACTCAATACGCTTGATAGGGGGTCCACCGTGGTTGGACACAAGATGGCCAGCTCGTTTGACCTTTTCGTATACGCCTCAATCTCTGACCCCGTCATTTTCAGATTAAAGAACTCCACTTCTAACTTGTGGATGTCATCACGTGTACAGTATTCTCGCTTGATTAGTTCCTTGAAATCGTTCCAAGGGGTGGCGTTAGCAGCTGCCAACCCTAACATCTGAACTTGCGCATTCCACCAAGTCAGCGCAATGCCTTCTAGAGTACCAGTGGCGTACTTCACCCTGCGAGCCTCAGGGCATTCACACATCTCAAATACGGACTCGAGCTTTTCAAACCAATGGAGGAGTCCAACTGCTCCTTCCGTGCCACTGAATGTGCTAGGACGACAGTCCATGAAAGTCTTAAAGGTGCAAACAGGTGGCTGAGCGTGCTGACCTGTTGTGTATAAGAATCAGGACAAGGTTAAACACAAGAGTTGGTTTAGGAGTGTAGGATCTAAAGATCCTAGTGTGAGTTACGACTGCAGGGTATACCTCCTGCTTGTGCGGCTGCAAGTGCCGCAGCAACTTGTTCGTTAATCAGAGCCGTCAGCTGGGCTTGAGTCATGTTAACGCGTCCACTCATGATCTTCACAAGTAAGAGAACATAAGTGAGAAGTGCATCGTATCAATACGCAAGTGTGGAATGACAGAAGAGTGTGAGCATACAAGATTTCAAATAGTAGTTGTGATGTTCATCTAAGCATACTATGAGCAAAGTTCTATGTAATCTAGCAAGTAGGCAATGTAAACATGAACAGTATTACCTATAGTGTTGAGTCTTGCACATGGTGCGAAGAGTCATTGTGGATCGTTGAGCACTGTTCAGGTTATAGTCTAGTTTTAACAAAAACATTTTCCCCTTATTAAAACCAAGTTCACTATAACCAATGGCTCTGATACCAATCTGTCACACCCCCTAAAATCCACACGCGGAGTATCACCGCATGGAGGCGTGACATGACCAGGATCAAGCCACCAATCATATTGAACATTGTAAGTAATAAATAAAAATCATTCATCAATACGAAAGGTGTTCAAAACCATAACATAGTTAAGCGTTTAACGGAAGCATAAATATGTAAACCCAACATAAGTTTAAACGTTTCAAATGTTTAGCATGGCACACAGCTGTCCATGTCCCACAACGACTCCTCTCCGCTCCCATGCAAGCTCCATAGATACCTAACGTCCTGCAAGGCATGTAACAGAGAGTCAACAACAAAGTTGAGCGAGTTCACAGTTGGTTGTTCAGTAATAAGTTCGTTTAATAAATCGTAAGTTCGTTTATAACCATGCCGTGTATTACTAGGCCATTTGTATGTTCATCTAGTGGGGGCTTCCCATGTTGTAAGATCAATTAGTGGGGGCTTCCCATACTGTAAGTTACTAGACTAGTTGTATCTATAAGTATCCTTCCCAATCCGAGGATAGTAGTAAGTATAAGTTTACGTAGGTTTTACGTAAGTGCCCTTCCCAACCGAGGACAGTACGTAGCGAGTACGTAGGTTTAGTGCTGGTGTCCTTCCTCATCCGAGGACAACGGTACGTAGGATTTACGTAGGTTTTAACACTAGTGTCCTTCCCAAACCGAGGACAGTACGTAGGCTTTACGTAGAGTTTGGCACAGGCGTCCTTCCCAATCCAAGGACCGTGGTAAGTAGTCTAGTAGTGATGTAAGTACAAGTAATCATTCAATCCCATTCCCAACCCACCGGGGAATCCCATGCCTTGGTAAGAGTGTGAACTCACCTTGGTTTGCTCGGTATGCTAAACTATGCTCACAAGTAATCAATCAAGTCCTATATCAGGCACGTATTCTCAGTCAGTATAGGTTTGTGAGGTTTCGCATGCAATGTATGTCACAGAGTGTGTTTTAAGCAATCATCGTCACGTAACACATAACAGTTATTTCACATTCATACAATCATGCATCATATGGCTGAGTTCTTGGTCAATTCTAAGCATAGTTATTCAATAACACACTTAACAGGGTTATCAGGCTTAACAAGATCAACATACTTAACAAGGTTAACAAGCTTAACATGATTATCTTGCTTAATAGGAAATAATAATTAACCATGTAAATCAATTAACAGAGCCGACTAGCCATAAGTGTTACATATTTAACAGAGTTACAAAACTTAACTGAGTTAATAACAGAATAATGTTATATACTTAACAGAATTAACAAAGTTAACAAGGTTAATAACTTAACCAAGTTAATAAACTAACTAAGTAATTAAACCAACAATGTTACTGAGTAACTTCACGATATCACATGTGACAATCAAGACGTTGGCGAAATCCCTTGCATGGCGAAAACCCTTTAGGTTTTCGTCGAACTCCAAGTTTGGCGAAAACACATAGTGTTTTCGTCTTGGCCTTGTGTTTTCGTCTGGTAAAGTCTTCGTCCAGTTAGTGATTTCGTCATGTAGGGTTTTCATCATCACATACACAAATCACACAGAACTCTAAATGATCATCCAACGGTTACATCGAAATCATCATAAAATCATTCAACCAGATCGAGCATAACAATTCATACACTCATTGATATCACCCGTCAACATAACAATAGCATCACAAAACTTAACGTTTGTCATGAAACCTAGTTTAATCATTCAACCAGTTGATTAACACATCTCATAATCGAACCCTATAAACAAATTAATATGTTTTCAGATCCTGATCACATTCACATCATTCAGAATTAATCATTCAACCACAGCAATCCTAGAATTCTAGATCAACATCATGTTTCGCATAGAGTTATGAAATGGACTGATCATACGTTATTCTTTCAAGAGCACATCCAACAACATAACTATATATTAAGATCTGTAAACAACTAAACATATAGGTCACTAACCGAACTCAGAATGATCAACAAGAGAGATCTGACTTGAATGAGAGGGGCTGCCGTCGACTTGAGGGTGAGAGGGTGAGAGTTAGGGTTTGTCGATTAAACTTACACGTAAAGATTGGAAATAATATAACCGCTTCACTACTGGGCCTAAAGCCCATCTTGATTTCGCCAAAATGTGGGTGACGAAAACACTTGAGGTGTTTTCGTCCAGCAATGTTTTCATGAGGTGGGGTGTTTTCGGCTAGAGGAAAGGTGATTTCGAGTGGACTGCTTGGCATAGAATTCATGCTTTATTAATTATACACATCATATCATTTACATAAAATATATAAATTACACACACACTTATGTAATGCACACCAAACATATAACATATCCATCACAAAATGATTTAACATATAACAAACTTGTACAGTTGTGAGACAAAAGTCGTGTAAACAAATAGCTTAAACAATTACGTGCAATTAATGCGAAGATGGAACCTTGGAAACTCGAGTTGTCACATAATTGTCTTTAAAGCACAACTAACTCACTTTAAATCCTAAACCCTAATACCACACTATACATACAAGTCTTCCACACTCCCCCAACCTTTACACTCTCTCAATTCACTCTTAAGATCCTACAATTCATCCAAACTTCCAAGTGTTGGCAGATTATACCTTTGCTCAAAACAATGAGTTTTGAGCACTTTCTTCTACTTTTCTTCATGTTTTCTTGTACCAATCTTCTTGGATGACCTTCAAGGATGTTATCTTAGTTTCCCCAAGGTGTAATCATGTGGTACATCATTTACATAAGGCTCCAAAGTTAGATTTACATTCTGATTTATAAAAACTTATGCAAACTCATCTCCTTTCATTGTTCAACTTGTGGAATCTTGTGTCAAGCTTGTCCTCAATCAAACTCATGGTTGTAGGGCTTGTGTAGGCATGATTCCTACGAGTTTAGAGGTGCAAACACCCCCTAAACGTTATGTTTTTAATAAGTTCATACATGTTCCAAGTGATGAAACCATCCAAGATTCACCATCTTCCATATGGATGAACTTGTGTTTTGGTAGAAGTGTGAACCGTGGGATCTTGGGATTTACAACCTAGTTCCACTACCTCACTTGTGTACCTTATATATGAACACTCAAGTAGCTTTCTAGTCTCAAAGTAACATAACCCCTCTAGCCTCCAACACTTAGTTAACTCTTTCCATAACACATGGAATTTAAAGTTTGATTTCATTAATTAAAGTGTTTACATTGACTAGAAATTTACAAATCATAACATAAATTAAACTGTCTTTCGAAGTTTTAAGTCACTAAAGCCCTTAAACTGTCTTTCGAAGTTTTAAGTCACTAAAGCCCAAGTCCACCATTGTAGGAGCGCAGTTGCTCCTTGAGACCCCAAAAATTTCAGTGGTTTAGCCGAATTAAACGTTTTGAAACTACATTGAGCATTGTTATTGTTGTTCGCTTGATTAATCTGAGTTATTAGGTTCGGGATCACATCGGCGATTTGCTGAGTGATAATGGCTGCGAGTTCGGCGTTAGATTGTGGTTGTGCATCTTGTCGGGGAGGCATATTCTAAAAAGAACAAGGAAACATGAGAAACGAGTGAGATGATATCGGATAGTAGAATTTGAATGTTTAAAAGAATATTGACAAAGCATGAAGACTGTGATCATTTTGTTTGTTATCTAAATCAAGCAAATAACACTGTGACTAATCAAAGTAAATGGGTCATACTAATGTATCGCAAAGACATGCTTTAGCCTATAAGTGGACACTCACCCCAAGAGTTCCCAGGTAAGAGTGACTGGTCCGATTATGTGGATTTGTATGAACACTCTAGCCTTAGACAAAAAACTTGGGATACAGGCACCACCCTTCCAGATTGCACGTGTTCACATTAATAAGACCCAAACTTTGATGAGGTTTTTGAAAACTTTGAAGGTTCAAAACCTTATAATAAATCATCCAAGAACAGATGATTGGTTTTCAAAACGGATTTGTATTTTGTGTTCTTGTTGTGTTTGTCGCCTAAAGATAGGTGACGATATTGTTTTAGAATCTAAACACAAGTAAACTCGCGTTAGGGTCCTAGGAAGGTTATAGACTAGGTCAAAGCATTACTAGGTTTTGTAGTTGTAGGATTCATGACTTATAGGTCAAAAGAAGTGTTTAAACAAAAGGTTGTCATGAATCTTGTAAAACATTTTCTTTTATCAAATCTTATGAAATTCGATATGAAAATCAGATGTTATAAAAGAATAATGCATGGTTAAATAAATAACCTAGTAAAAATGAGTTTGTATAAGATATGTCGTTTGTAAAACAATGTCTTGTATAAATATGTCGTTTGTATAAAATGTATCATGCCTTTGTTTCTGTTAAAGTGGTTTAGATAACGTTACGTTATGTAATATCATAAAATCATTTATATATAGGAAGTACCAGTGGCGTATCCACCATGCTTTTATCATATTACACACGCCTCGTTATTTAAATCACTTACCAAATAAACCACCAAATGTGTCTTGCCAAACCAATGTCAGATAACAACTAATGTCTTGTATGGTGAATAAAATAATTTACTCAACCCCATAGGTAAAAATATTATGTATGGTGAATAAAAGAATTTACTCAATCCCATAGGTAAAATGTCGATGTATAATCAAATGTCATACCAAATGTAAGCATGTTATGTGAAAACAATGTACTAAGTATGCTAAATGAACATACATAGCAAAGCATAAATGAAATCATGTACTATATGCGTACTAATGAATATAGCAAGTATACGACATGAAAGCACGAAAGTAACAAGTAGGCACATGTGTATCACCCCAAAATATTTGAAAACGGTAAAAGAGGGGACTATGTACTCACTTGAAGTGAAAAGTATCCTCGATCTAATGAACTTAACGAAGCTCAGGCAAACCAAGGAAATCAAGTAGCACCTAGTCATCGGATTGCTAAGTTAATAAATCGACACCTAAATCGGAAGATCGGGTAGAACAAGGTCTCGTAAACCAAATGAGTATTGGAACTCATGTGATATGGTTTAACGAAGCCTACATCCTAAAACGGAACCTATTCTAAGTGCTTACTACCCGTTACGACCCATTAAGGTAGCGTACGCTACTTTAACGCGTTGTTCACGCAAATGCGCGTTCGAGGCGCCTAACTAGTCCTATTACAAGTATTATATGCCCTAACATGTTTAAATATGTTGGATAATCAGTTTAAGTGGAAAAAGTTAAGTTACATATGCTTAAAATCACATTATGCATGAAAAGGGCATTTTGGTCCTTTCCTAGGGCATACAAACTACCTATCATAAAACTAATTAAACTAAGTGACCATAAGGTATAACCTCGGAAGGTTATTCCCTATACAACTATGGTCACAAAGTATGCTTGGTCGGATCCTAACGATTGATGTGTGCAAAATGCAACATACAAATTACATCAAATGAGGCATAAAACTAACCCTTTTTTAGTACTAATGTTGGAAAAAGTGTGCTTTTGTCTTCCTTTAGTATTTCCAGGATTAAATGAGCTCAAATGGACAAAAGAAGCAAAAATATAGCTAAATCTAACACAAATACAAGAAAAGGAATAAACGTGGCATGCCCAACCCCTCGACAGCATCTTCCCAAGCCAAAACAAGACACCAGAAGGCTGAACACGCCCCGTGCCCAGTGGACACGGGGGCGTGCCCAAGTGTCTACAGAAAATACAAAGTTATAGAAGCTTATATTTCCCTACACGGGGGCGTGCCCAGCGGACATGAGGGCGTGGTCAACTAAAGCAGACAAACTGCATTTAATGAAGAAAGAGAAAGTGGATGGACACGGGGCTGTGCCCACTGGACACGGGGCCGTGTCCGGGCTTCTGTGCAGGCTATAAATAGAGGTGCTTGGTTCATTTCAAAGGCATCCCTTGACAAACCACCTCTCTCCCACTTCAACCACACTCCGCCACCATCACAACACCCACATCCACCACCATCATCCATCATCCATCATAGAGTGTGTGTAGTAGTCTCGGGATCCAAGATTGATAGTAAGAGTTCTTGACAATCAAAGGCCATGTTTGCCTAAGTCTCTTACATCACTTGGTGAAGACAAGCATTTGGTGTAATACTTTTGTTTTTTTATCTTTTCGCACTTTTTATTTGGTTTTGTATTAATGACTTTAATAACTAGTTTTTTATGTTGAAGGTGAAAATTCCTTGTCACACCCCAGCCGATGGCGGAATCATCGGGGCGCGGCACTGAGCGAAACAGATTGTTCAAAGAAATTCCATAACGACTAAATTAGCAAATAGTTTAAATATTATGTCCCATACCATAACCCATAAGATAATCTAGTTATTACAGACAGAGATATTCTTCAAACAATAAACATGTTCCGACAACTCAGATTTTCAAATAATAATAAATTGTCTTTGTTTCTAGACTCTTTCCTAGCCTCGATTTCACAGCAAGCCAAGCATTCTAACATCTTAAGCACCTGCCACATACGTTAAAGTAAAAGTCAATACACATAGTGTAAAGGTGAGCATACAATTTTGATAGATATAATAGAGTTCGAAATCGTTTACGCATAACCAGCACGTACAAAGTGTGAAATGAAGCAAGTAAGTTATCGACATGAACCTATCAATACCAATGACTGTGGGTTGACTGCGCAAGGCAGTTCGTAATACACACTCACCACTGTGAGCCATGTAATTAATTGTCCTTAACAACCCCTGAGTGAACAGGTGCCGAGTCCAAACTATAGTACTATCGTTACTAAGGCAGGTAGACAACAATCCATGTGTAAACATAACAAACAAGCATTCATTAAGTCACGTATAACATGCAATAGTGGTTAGCGTTTAAAGTATTGCGTAGTGTGTTCGATGCGATTTAGAATAAGGAACGTATGTAACACCCGAAAGTGCATAAAGCAAAAAGGGTTCGAGTATACTCACAACGATGATGGATTGAAGGGAGCGCTTAGAGCGGAAATTAGCATGATCAGAACGATAGCATAAATGATAAGAGGCGCGTAAAACGATACAAGTGCACCATGGATTGGATGGTAATCCGATCGGATGGCAATCCGATCGGATGGTCACCCGATCGGGTGGCCATTCGATTGGATTGTCACCTCATTTGGTGAGGATGTGTTTGTGTATGATGGTTTGCCTTTTGAAGTTTTCGTTGTAGCATTTTGAAAATAGAGAAGTATCTTTACCCTTCAGGTCGGCCGATCAAACGGCCGTTCGATCGGGCAGCAATCCGATTGGCGAGACTTCTCAGAGTGAGAACAAGTTCACAGCAGGGTGGTCACTCGATCAGATGGCTATCCGATCGGGTGGCAATCCATTTGTATTGAACCTGTTGAAGATTGTCCAAGTCCCAAACGTCACACGATCGGATGGTCACTCGATCGGATGGCAATCCGATCGGGTGGTAATCCATTTCAACGTTCAGATCTTGAATAGTTTGAAAATAGTTTAAGTGTGGGGCCCAAGTGCAACCCGATCGGATGGCCGGTCGATCGGGTGGCAATCCGATCGGACGACAATCCGTCCCGACTATCTGTTCGTCTTGACACTTGACTTGTTTGAAGTTTTGTAGCGTTGAACGAGAAATTTGATAACATGTTTGAACAACATAACTCTCAACCCGGCCCAAGTGACCCGACCGAACAGGAATCACCCTAGTCCGACCGGTTCCCGATTTGAGTCGGTAGTTCATGTTCAAACCTGAAGTCAATACCTCTTGGATAGAATTCAGATCTGGAACCGACACATCACCAAGAATGGGTAGAAGATCAGAACTAGCTCCGATTCCATCGGGTTTGAGTGCATTGAGTGTAAAAGAGTTGAAAGAAAGTTAGAAAACCATCTTTCAATCCTTTTCACCATGAATATGTTCAGATCTATGCAAGATCTTTGTTTATTCATGTGGAAATCATTCAGATCTAAGTTGTTCTTGGTGGTTTGAAGCCAAAACATGAAGTTCATAAGAACACCATGATGACATCATCCTAGAACACCTCAAATCCACTGATTTCATGGTTAAAAGTTAAGATTCAAAAGATAGAAAGGTGTAGGAGTGCGTGTAGATCAAGAAAGTATAAGATTTAGGTTGAAAACTTACAAGAATCGGGAGAAATCACGAGAAATAAGCTTGAGTGCGGCTGAGTCGAACAAGGGAGCTGTCACCATCAAAGAGGTGACAAATGGGGGTATTTATAGGGTTTCCTAAAATGGAAAGTGGGGGAAAGTGGCTGGTCGATCGGGTGGCAACTCGATTGGTTGGCCACTCGATCGGTTGGCCACTCGATTGGAGTGTTCGGCGCGACGAGTTTTGTAGTTTCGCTTCGAGTGTAGAGCTTGTGATGCGATTCGAGAGAGTGATGCGATAGATTTACCCATCAAATTACTTTTAATCCCAACTACTATATCTAACATACAATCATTATAATTAACTTGCGTTTAGCGTTTTGATTCGATTGCGATGCGATAGATTGCGATTTCGATTAACACCTCAACATAAACATAACATGCACAAATAACACATAAATAGCACACACACGTAAAACAATAACCAGAACACATAAGTCGAGTTACGAATGCGATAGCGATAAGCGATAAATCGATTAAACATGCGATTAATAGCGATTAAACTTTGATTATTAATAAGTACTCCACATAATACAACTAACACGATAACATAAATAGACTATCTATGAGTCAAAGAAGTCAAAACAGGAGTTGAGTAAGGAGTGACAGATCGCAATTAGCAATCTTGTTTTCCTTTGACTTCAATCTTGACTTTGACTTTCGAAACATGGGGTGTTACAGCCTCCCCTTCTTAAGGGAATTTTGTCCTGAAATTAGGCTGAAGCCATAACAAACAACTGCGGGTACTTCACCTTCATGTCACGTTCGAGTTCCCAAGTGAACTCTGCGCCTCGTTTGCCTTCCCAGCGAACTTTCACAATGGGAATGCGTGAGCGTCGGAGTTGCTTGGTTTGGCGGTCCATGATTTCGAAAGGCTTTTCCACGAAGTGTAGTGTTTCGTTTACTTGGAGATCCTCGAGGGGTACATGCAAATCATCATCAGCCAGGCACTTCCTGAGGTTCGAAACATGGAAAGTCTGGTGGACGTTGTTAAGTTCCTCCGGTAGTTCAAGTCTGTAAGCCACTTTTCCGATCCTTTCCAGAATCTTAAAGGGTCCAAGATATCGAGGCGCGAGCTTTCCTCTCTTGCCGAATATGACCACACCCTTCCAAGGTGATACCTTTAGGAGTATGTGGTCGCCGACGTCAAATTCGAGGGGCTTGCGTCGTCTATCGGTGTAACTTTTCTGACGACTCCGAGCTTTCAGTAGATTGTCTCGAATCTGGAGGATTTTATCAGTCGTTTCTTGTAATAGGTCAGGATCGGTTAATTGCGAGTGCCCGATCTTGTGCCATACAATAGGAGACCGACATCTTCTTCCATACAATGCCTCAAACGGTGCCATTTGAATGCTGGAATGATAGCTGTTATTGTACGAGAATTCAACCAAGGGTAAGTACGCGTCCCAATTACCACCGAAATCTATGACATACGAACGGAGCATGTCTTCAAGGGTACGGATCGTTCTTTCAGTCTGACCGTCGGTTTGAGGGTGGAATGTGGTACTTAGATTCAGCATAGTACCGAGAGCAGTTTGAAATGTTTCCCAACAACGCGAGGTAAACCGAGCATCGCGGTCAGAAATGATGTCGCGAGGCGTCCCATGTCGACAAATGATCTATTTGGTGTAGATTCGGGCTAAATTTTCTACCTTGTAGTCTTCTCGTATTGGCAAAAAGTGAGCTGATTTGGTCAAACGGTCAACAACAACCCAGATGCTGTCATGACCTGAGGGTGTTCGCTGAAGCTTCATCACGAAGTCTATAGCTATACTCTCCCACTTCCACACCGGGATCTCGGGTTGAACGAGTAAGCCAGAGGGTCTTTGGTGCTCAGCCTTGACCTTCGAGCAGGTTAGGCATTTTGAAACATAGAGGGTGATATCCCTCTTCATGCCCGGCCACCAGTACTTGTAGCGCAGGTCCTGGTACATCTTGTCGGCACCGGGATGAATAGAATATCGGGATTTGTGGGCTTCGTCCATCAAAATCTGTCGCAAGTTGGTCTGTTTAGGGATCCAAATTCGGTCCAGATAATGGAATATCCCATTCGACTTGTTTTCTAGCCGGGCTCCATCGTTGAGAATCCTTTCCTTCTTCAAAGTGCGTTCATTAAAACAAGCATGTTGGGCTTCGCAGGTGAGGGTTTCGAGATCATATTAGGCTTGGATATTACGTGCGCTGTGCAAATAACTCCGTCTACTGAGAGCGTCGGCAACGACATTTGCTTTGCCAGGATGATAATGAATCTCACAGTCATAATCGTTGAGGAGTTCTACCCACCAGCGTTGACGCATATTTAGTTTTTTTCTGATCAAAGATGTGTTGTAGGCTCCTGTGATCGGTGAAGATCATACACTTAGTACCATAAAGGTAGTGTCGCCAAATTTTTAACGCAAAAACAACTGCACCTAGCTCGAGATCGTGGGTTGTGTAGTTCTTCTCGTGGATTTTGAGCTGACGAGACGCGTAAGCAATAACCTTGTCTCGTTGCATGAGAACACAACCAAGACCAAGGTTCGAGGCATCACAATAGACAATAAAGTCATCGTTTCCGTCAGGCAAAGTGAGAACAGGAGCATTGCAAAGCATGTACTTGAGGGTTTGGAAGGCAGTCTCTTGTTCGGTTCCCCAAACAAAAGGCTTGTCTTTTTGCGTGAGGGCAGTAAGCGGCACAGCGATTTTAGAGAACCCTTCGATAAATCGGTGATAATAGCCCGCTAGTCCGAGAAAAGAACGGACTTCAGACGGGTTCTTGGGTGTAACCCAACTCTTGACAGCTTCAATCTTCGCGGGGTCGACGTGAATACCTTGACTATTAACAATGTGACCGAGGAATTGAACCTCTTCTAGCCAGAATTCATACTTGGAGAACTTGGCATAGAGTCGATTCCCCCGGAGTAGCTCGAGAACCAAACGTAGATGTTGCGCGTGTTCGGCTTTCGACTTGGAATAGATCAGGATATCATCGATGAACACGATGACAAAGCGGTCGAGAAAAGGTTTACACATGCTATTCATCAGATCCATAAAACCGCAGGTGCGTTGGTTAAACCAAACGGCATAACAATGAATTCATAATGGCCATAACGAGTGCGAAAAGCGGTTTTGGGAATATCCTCCTCTTGTATGCGTAACTGGTGGTAGCCTGAGCATAGATCGATCTTGGAGAAACACGTAGCACCCTGTAGCTGGTCAAACAAATCATCAATGCGAGGCAGAGGGTAACAATTCTTGATTGTCAGCTTATTCAACTCCCGATAGTCGATGCACATCCGGAACGACCCATCCTTCTTTTTGACGAAAAGGACTGGTGTGCCCCAAGGAGAGCTAGGGCGAATAAAGCCTTTATCAAGCAATTCCTGGAGCTGACTCGAGAGTTCGCGCATTTCGGACGGAGCGAGTCGATAAGGAGCTCTTGCAGCAGGGTTTGCTCCAGGAATGAGGTCGATGCGAAAGTCGATATCATGACTGGGTGGTAAGCCTGGAAGATCTTCAGGAAAAACGTTGGGGAATTCACAAACAACGGGGACGTCTTTCACTTCAGTCTTTCCTTTCTTTTCCTTCTCCGCTACTACAATGTTAGCCAAGAAAGCTCTGTATTCCTTGCGGAGATACTTGCTAGCTTGGATACATGACATAAGCTTGAGATCCTTCGAGAGAGTTTCACCATAAACACATAATTGATCACCATTAGCGAGCGAGAATCGAATCATCTTGTCGAAGCAAACAACTTCAGCATGATTTTCACAAAGAAAGTCCATGCCTACTATAATATCAAAACTACCGAGCTGCATCGGAATAAGGTCAATGGGGAAGATGTGATTGTTGAGCTCGAGAGTACAATCACGAAGAACAGAGTTGACGGCGACAGTTATTCCGGTAGCAACTTCAACATCGAATGTCGAGGGGAGATGAGCGCGCTTACGATTAAGAAGCTTTTTGAACTCAAATGATACAAAGCAGTTAATGGCTCCAGTATCAAACAAACACGAAGCATAAATACCATTCACAAGGAATGTACCATTGACCACGTTGTTGTCGGCCTGAGCCTGGCGCACGTTAATGTTGAAGGTTTGAGCACGAGCGGCTTGTTGCTGTTGCTGCTGAGGCTGTTGCTGTTGTTGTTGTTGCTGCTGCTGCTATTGAGGCTCTTGTTTCACAACCCTATTGGGGCACATGTTTACGAAGTGGTTGGAATCACCACACGCAAAGCAGACTCTGGAGTTGACCGCGGGTGCCTGAGCTGCCTGTTGGCCTTGAGAGGCAGGGAGCAGAGCTTGATGAGCAGTGGCTGGTGCTGGTCGAGGTCCTGTATGGCAGTTGGCGGTAAAGTGGCCGTACATGTTGCAATGTACACAAAATCTACAAGCAATCCCCACTGGATGATGATAGGTGCAAGTTGGGCAAGCAGGATGAGGACCAGTGTAAGCACGCTTTGCCGGCGGTGCTTGAGTTACTGGTGCTGCAACCTGGTGGTGTTGAGCTTGCTGTTGAGCTGGTACAGCTTGGAGCGGGGCGGCGGTGGTTATAGCGCAATTCTTGTTGCTGGAGTTGCTGTTTTTTTTCCTCTTGCGATGAGAAGCTTTCGAAGACTGGGGGTTGGCGGTTGCTTCAGCGGTTGGTGCGGTGGTCGCTTGGTGGAGATTCTTGGCGGTTTTATCCCAGAATCCAGACTTGACTCGCTTGTCGTTTATTTCAGCGGCAAGCAACTAAGTCTCTTCGATTGTCACTAGCTTTGAAGCTTGCATAAAATCTGCGACGTAGTCGGGTAGAGCTCGAATGTACTTCTTGATCGCCATATCAGAAGTCTTAACTTGATCAAGACAGATAATGCTAAGCTGCTTGAAGCGAGCAGTTAACGCAGCATTGTCACCCTCCTTTTGCTTGATGTGCCAGAATTCGTCCTCCAACTTTTGGCGCTCATGGGGAGGGCAAAACTCTTCCAACATGACGTTCTTCAACTCATCCCTTGTCAATCTATAAGCTGCATCGTTTCTTCGTTTGTTCCTCTTGGCCGTCCACCAGTCTAAAGCGCCGGACTAGAAGACGCCGGTAGCATTCAGAGTGCGGAGTTTGACAGGACAGCCACTCTGGCGCAGGGTGACCTTGATCGAATGAAACCATTGAAATAAGGCAGTAGGACCATCTTCGCAGTAAATTCTTTCGGTCCGCAAGCTTTAAACTGCTTGAAGCTAAAGGCAGCCTTAGGAGTCTCGGTCCTGGATTCTTCAGACGATTTGCTCACATTCTCGTACAGTTCACTGACGATCTGAGGAACAACCTTCGCCATTTTCTTAGTGATCATAGCAGCAAGGCGTTTGTCGGCCTGCTTTCGGCGAGCGGATTGGGTAGCGCGAGAACCAGATGACGACATTGTCTGCAATAGACATCGTCACAGGACTCAAACATAATATAATCAAATCTCACCTCATACGCCTAGTTCTACTAAAGCTCAGGACCACGTTCACGAAACACGTATCCACATAGACACGTAATCACAGATTCACATAAGCACAAAAGCACATACGCACAGAAGCATATAAGCACGTAGAGCACGGAATCACATAAACACAAGAGGCAGTCAGAATACAGAATCCTAACTATATGTTGCACGTATTCCCTATCCTTCACAGCGCGTATAGCGATTAATTATAGCGATTGCGGGTATCGAGTAGCGATTGCGAATAATTACCAGCGATTCGTTAACGATTGTGTAGTGTGGGTTGTGTGTGTCGATCGAAAGCGAAAAGCGAATGAATCACCAAAAATCGTAACACACAAATAGATAATCAGCACTTAAAACACATAAAAATCCACATAAAAACGACATATATCAGAGTCAGCAGTTGCGGGCTCAGAATCGAAACACATAGAAATCGAGAATAGATTGTCTGCGGCTGAGATAGACGTCGACTATCCAAAGTGGTTCGACTATTCTCAAGGACCTTAGGCACACACTTTGACCTTTGGGACTGTGCTCTCGCCTCGAATCTGGGCGAATGGCACGCATCCTTCCATTTACAGTGTGACTTCAAGTCGTTGGAGTCCGTCGAGACTTTGGTGAGAGTTTTGTAAAACAAAAATAGAGATCGGAACAAGTTAAGGTTTGGGTTTCACCCCTAACTTACAACTTCGTCCCAGTTTTAATAAAATAAGGGAGAATTCATCCGTCAAAGTACGGATTTCACCCCTGATTTAACGCAATTTCCCCTATTTCTAGACAAAAATGCGGGTTGAACAAGCAATAGAGAGTTTACGGTTTTCACACCTAATCTCAACTTAGTTGCCCGTTCAGTTTCGAAAACTAGAGTGCAGTGATAGTGTAGTGTAGGCGAGAATAGCGAGAGAAAGCAAGTAAGCTCGTACATAGCCCCTACAGGGCATGCACAAGTCGGTCTGTTGGTACCTAACTATAGACTAGGTCGTTTCTAAGACATCAACCCGGACTAGGTCGAGTCTTGCCTAATTCCCTATAGTTATGGCTCAGATACCAATCTATCACACCCCAACCGATGGCGGAATCATCGGGGCGCGACACTGAGCGAAACAGATTGTTCAAAGAAATTCCATAACGATTAAATTACCAAATAGTTTAAATATTATGTCCCATACCATAACCCATAAGATAATCTAGTTATTACAAACATAGATATTCTTCAAACAATAAGCATGTTCCGACAACTCAGATTTTCAAATAATAATAAATTGTCTTTGTTTCTAGACTCTTTCCTAGCCTCGATTTCACAGCAAGCCAAGCATTCTAACATCTTAAGCACCTGCCACATACGTTAAAGTAAAAGTCAATACACATAGTGTAAAGGTGAGCATACAAGTTTGATAGATATAATAGAGTTCGAAATCGTTTACGCAAAACAAACACGTACACAGTGTGAAATGAAGCACGTAAGTTATCGATAGGGATGGCAAAAAAGCCCAAGCCCGACGGGTATACCCGAAACCCGAAACATACGGGTCGGGTATACCCGAAGCCCAATGGGTATGGGCCTGGTACAGGCATAAAAAAAGAAAAAAAATCGGGTACGGGTATGGGATTTAGTGATACCCGCCCGATACCCGGCCCATTTACCCGAATAATACCCGAAAGTATCTTATTATAAATTTCCATATATATAAACTTAGTACATGTACTTATTACCTTCTCTATAATTATGTGGATATGTATTTGGTAGGTGCTTAGTGAACAAATAATTAATTTTTGAGCATGTATATTGGATATGGAAGCTATCACCCTTTGTTATGTGGATGTTTATGCAAATTCGGTGGTCCTAATACAATTACTTAATTAAGTAATCGTTTTGATTTAGTTTGGTATATGTGGTTTGAATATGATATGTAAGTTATTAATCATAATTTCATTTGTTATAGTCATTAAAATAGTAAATTATATAAACATCAAAGTAAAAATTTTACATTTGTCCCAATGGGTATTTTTATGAAATTAACGGGCATACCCGATACCCGCGGGTATGCCCGATACCCAACAAATACCCGATGGGTAACGGGCCGGGTATGGGACAAAGAATTACAACCGGGTACGGGCTTGGGATTACCAATACCCGGCCCATTGCCATTCCTAGTTATCGACATGATCCTATCAATACCAATGACTGCGGGTTGACTGCGCAAGGCAGTTCGTAATACACACTCACCACTGTGAGCCATGTAATTAATTGTCCTTAACAACCCTTGAGTGAACAGGTGCTGATTCCAAACTATAGTACTATCGTTGCTAAGGCAGGTAGATAGCAATCCATGTGTAAACATAACAAACAAGCATTCATTAAGTCACGTATAACATGCAATAGTGGTTAGCGTTTAAAGTATTACGTAGTGTGTTCGATGTGATTTAGAATAAGGAACGTATGTAACACCCAAAAGTGCGTAAAGCAAAAAGGGTTCGAGTATACTCACAGCAATGATGGATTGAAGGGAGCGCTTAGAGTGGAAATTAGCCTGACCAGAATGATAGCATAAATGATAAGAGGTGCTTAAAATGATACAAGTGCACCATGGATCGGATGGTAATCCGATCGGATGGCCAGTCGATCGGGTGGCAATCCGTTCGGATGGTCACCCGATCGGGTGGTCATTCGATTTGATTGTCACCTCGTTTGGTGAAGATATGTTTGTGTATGATGGTTTGCCTTTTGAAGTTTTCGTTGTAGCATTTTGAAAATAGAGAAGTATCTCTACCCTTCAGGTCGGTCGATCGAACGGCCGTTTGATCGGGCAGCAATCCGATTGGCGAGACTTCTCAGAGTGAGAAAATATTACAGGAGGGGAGGTCACTTGATCGGATGGCTATCCGATCGGGTGGCAAATTTGTATTAAACCTGTTGAAGATTGTCCAAGTCCCAAACGTCACACGATCGGACGGTCACCTGATCGGATGGTAATCCGTTTCAACGTTCAAATCTTGAATAGTTTGAAAATAGTTTAAGTGTGGGGCCCAAGTGCAAACCCGATCGGATGGCCGGTCGATCGGGTGGCAATCTGATCGAACGGCAATCCGTCCCGACAATCCGTTCGTCTTGACACTTGACTCGTTTGAAGTTTTGTAGCGTTGAACGAGATATTTTGATAACATGTTTGAACAACAGAACCCTCAACCCGGCCCAAGTAACCCGACCAAACAGGAATCACCCTAGTCCAACCGGTTCCCGGTTCGAGTCGGTAGTTCATGTTCAAACCTGAAGTCAATACCTCTTGGATAGAATTCGGACCTGGAACCGACACATCACCAAAAATGGGTAGAAGATCAAAACTAGCTCCCATTCCATCGGGGTTGAGTGCATTGAGTGTAAAAGAGTTGAAAGAAAGTTAGAAATGTGACACCCGGCTTTTCGGGCCGTACCGTACAATTGTAACACGTGTTGTGAATAGGTAACAAGGCTGTATTTAACTTATTATGATGTTTATATGTGAAATTTAATGAGTTGGTAAATTTAAACTTTGGTAAGAATTATGTTGGCAATGGTAAGATAAATGCTAATCGCGTAACGGTTAAAATGCGAAATGAACGTCGGTGACCACCCGATTAGTGTTAAAATCCTAAAAATAGTCTATTATGATTAGAATAATAATTTTAATAATATTCGTGAGGAAAAATAAATTAAAACGCTAAAAACTCTATTTTTCGAGTTTAAGCGCGTACAGCGCGATGCAGCGCGTGTACCGACGAAATACCCGGAATTAAAACGATAGATAAAATACCCGATATCCAGTTAAATACCTGTTTTAACCTATATATATATATATGTATGTGATTTGTATACATGTGTATGTGTGTGTGAAATCGTGTATACTTGAGATATAGGCCACCTCTCACATACTCATGACACTTGTCCAATTTACTTTGCATGCAATTCTTGGAAAAGTCTCCGTATCTTTCAAAATCCAAGATATCTTCACAAACCAAGAAATCAAATCATCTCTCCTCTCTCTCTAAACTCGTCCGAACACCCTCTTCCTCTTTTCCATTTTCGTTTTTCAACCTTCTCTTCAAGATTCAAGTCCCTTCCAAGCTTGTTCCAAGCACTTTTGAAGATCCTAAAGTGATTTAAAGGTGTATCTAGCAAGAACCAAGCTCCATATCATCATACTTTGTCAAAAACCCATAAAAAATCTTAAAGGTATAAAATTTACTTTGAAATCCTTGTTCTTGATTTTTTGGGATATTGATGATGATAGAAGTTTCTCAAGGTTCTCAGTTTATTCACAAACTTGAAACTAAAAAGAATGGGTTTTTACACAAAGTAAAAATGGAAGTGTATATATATGTGTATGTGGCCGAGAATGTATGTATATACATGAAAGAGGTTGTGTTTTGATTATTGTAAATCTTGATTGATGTGATTATTGGAAGATTAGTGCATGCATGATCAAAAAGGGTATTTATAAAAGTTCACATGATTGAAGATGAATATATGAATGATGAGTTTGAAATTTTGTAAGTATATATGTTTGTCGTGTATATGCATATATATATGCATGCACATGAGTTTTGTTCACTAGTTCATAAATTATACATGCATACATCTTGTGATGATGATATAAATGATTAGATGAACATGATGTTTTAGATTATATGAGGATGAAATAAATGTGTGTTTTAATACATTTAAACTCATGGATAATGATAATAAAATGTTGGTCATGCATTAGATACTTGTACATAAGCATGCATGTTGATTAAATGCTCAAGAAATGATGAAAATGTTTTGTTATGACAAATATGATTTTAATCAAAATATAAACACTAAAAATAATGTTATTTGGCATATTATAATGACATGAAACTTTGTCATAAGTTTGGCAGCTTTGCATGTTGTACATGTAGCTTAGAAAGTGGTAAAATATGTGAAATTTGAGTGATTTATGTGGTTTATGTGAGACCTGCACTATCATGAGTATAACCACTATTTTATTCAGTAAATAAAATGGGCTATGTTAAAATATCAAGTCGTTACGATTTGGGATGGTTATGGTAAAGTTTGATGCAAAACTATGCGGTAAAACGGTTAAAAATCGACTTTTCGAATGATTTTTATGAAACTATTTTAGATCAGTAACTAAACTGATATTTTTGATATAAAAATAAGTATTTTAACTTATATTAAGTATCTTTCATGATTGGTTAGTCATACGTGACTTCCGACGCCCAAAAACGTTACCGAATCACTAAAATACGCATTTTTCGATGAACACTGGTATGGGTAAATTTTGAGTGAACCTTCTGTGATAAAATGTGTTAAGTGATTTAAAAATGTAAATGTGATAATATTTTAAGTGTTAACTTGGTAGTCGGAAATTTAGACTATGTATGTATACTTGTGCGTTTTGTGCGGTAGAAACGGTAAAATTGCGTTAAATGTATAACTTGTTTGTCGAGCATGAAATTTGTTATATATGAGATGTTTTATGTATATTTGCTGTAAAAATGACAAAATAGATAAGTTAACAAGATTTCGCGTGTTATTGTGTTAAATTATGTGAACGTTTATGTATATATACATTACGATGCGCAAATCGTTGGTATATTGCGTATAAACGGGAGAGTTAACTGATTTACACAATAATGGTCACCAACAAAATCGTTCAAGTCACAAAATCATATATATATATATATATATATATATATATATATATATATATATATATATATATATATATATATAAACGTGGCAACATAATAAAAAATGACAACTTTTCGAGAAAATCTCAAAGTTATGTGAAAATTCTAAGAAATGGAGAAACTTAGGATTTTTGTGTTATGTATATTGATTTAAAATCGTTCCTATATATATATATATATATATATATATATATATATATATATATATATATATATATATAATAGGACGTGTAGAAATCAATCTCTGGGATTGCGCTATTTAAAATACGCACCCAAAGGTGAGTGTCACTAAATCCCTCTTTTTACTGCTTTGTATATATTTTGGGGGTAGAACACGTCAATAAAAGGTTTAATAATGTTTTTGAAATAAAACATACCTTTTAATATAAAATATATATTTTCAATGAAAATATATGAAATTTGATAAGTCATACGTTTCGAAGTAAAAACGTTTTTGATGAATAAATGTTGGACATTGGGATGATACGGTATTTCCTAGGCGAAACATGACCGTATAGTTGGGACGGATGCCGGATTGGGTCTCGAATGATGGAGATTCAAGGGATTCGTACAACATCGTGTATTAAATTGTCATATTAGTAGGATATATATATTGTATGTGAGGCAGACATCATATTGTTCTCAAAGAGAGAACCCTGCGCCCATGATGTCGTTTAATCAGTTAAGTATTGAACGCGATGAATTGTTGGTAGATCTATCGGGTTGACAACTCCGTCGTGACCGGTCGCCCCGTGTCAAGTCAAACGACGAATTAATATCCTGTTTATTGTCTAGCTTTGATTATCCCTGCATGGTTAATATACAGTTCGTATCGTCTAGCTAACATACGAGTCTGAAAGTTGACGCAATAATTTAATATACAAAACCTGGGCTATATATATATATATATATATATATATATATATATATTACAGTTGTCGGATCGATGAACCAACGGAAGGCCCATGGATTTTATTAAGGAAGTAAAATGGACTTTCTAAAATTCATATGGATGTTTTCAAATAAACACTTAATCAAAAAGTTTTCCTTGGAATAAAATTGTTTGTAAGTGAATAAGTGAACTCACCTTCCTTTGTGTTGACACTTGATTTTTAACGTGTTCTACAGGTACTTAAGTTCGGCTTCGGGAATTATGGCGTATCTTGTGGTTGTTGATGCATGTTTTGTTACTTAAAATGTTGGACTGACTTTAAAAAATTTCTGGGACGAATGTAATAAGATCTGTGAGGATCAAAACAACTTGACTATGCCGTGGTTGTGTCGTATCTTAAAACGTAATGTTTAAATAACTTACATCTAAAATATACTAAAATGTCCAACAATTAAATGCATCGATCGACAAGATATAACTGGGCACCAGCTTCCGTCACCACTACGTTTTATATTCCGCTGCGACGTTTTTGGGGTGTGACAGAAGTTGGTATCAGAGCCAATGGTTGTTAGTGAACTAGATGTTTTCGAAGGAAAACACTAGACTTCAACCAAAGAATTTTGAGATCTAAAGTCCAAAATTCTCGAAGCCAATATTTTTAAATAAACATGGAAAAATTTTATCATGTATGAAAACCCTTATGTGTTTATGTGCATACGTGATTTTTTTGTTTAGTTGGGCCTTATGTGTTACTATTCATATTGATCACACACTTACTTTGTACGGTTACGATATGTTACATCTCGATGTATGGAGCCATTAGTAGTTTCGCTCACTGATACTGTCGAGCCTACACTTGAGATTCTTTCGCCTGTCATTACAGAATCGTTTGTTCTGATATTCGAGTAACGTGTTCTGTTACACCTCTTTTAGTCTAACTTGTCGTAGGAAGAGGGCTCGACCCGTTAGAGAGATCGCATCGACTTCGAGAGTTGAGACAACATCCACTTTGAAGAGGCAGAAAGGGGTTTGGGTCAATCGCTCTCACTGTGATTGTCAGTTCGCCACGTTACGCGGAGGCATGGAGACGATGAAGGACTTAGAGGGACAGATGGACTGCTATAATGAGCTAGAAGAGCTTGTTAGGAAGATGTTGGACTTCCAGGGATTGAAGCGTTAGTTGTTGGTTGTTTCTGTTGTTTGTTTCGTATGTCTCATTTGATGAACCCTATTTATGGCTTACATGCCAAAATTTCAGATATTTAGGAGGAAATTTCATATAGACTTGTTGCGGGTGTTGATGTAGACATACCGAATTTTGATTAGTCTTCGTACTAAAAACAAGCTTTGTAATTTCTGGTATAAATATCGAATGGGTTCCTTTTGGTTTAAAAATTGTTCTCATTAATACATGGATATTATACATGCGCAATGTTTGGTCCACTACAATTTAATGATTGAATTATTTTCGGTTATCGTCTTATGAGATTATTATGTTGTAATAATAGAAACGACGAAATGCCGCCCAAAAGCGAGACAGGGTTCTGGACTACCTATTAACCCGAAAGAGTTGGTACAACTCATAGCCCAACACGTTAATACTGCCATGGAACAGCGCGATGCTAACCAGAATAATGGCCAGGAACGTGGACGCAATGCTCATGGGCATGATTTTGGTGAGACACAGATCGGAAACCCTTCAGGTGATATAATGATCGGAAAGTTTTAGTAGTTCCTGTGTTATGATATAATCGGAGCGTAATTCTGATTTTTCATTAACTTTGTCAACAGTACATAGATGTACACATAAAACAATCTAGGGTTGTAACCCAAGATCATTTACTGGTTCCCCATGCAATGACGAGGCAACGGTATGCTTGATGTCGGGCCGTCACAGCGGATCAACCATTCAAATAATTCCGCATTCTGAGCCTAGATCTGGGGATTCGCGAAAGCGAAAGTTTGAGAGTTCGAGGAAAGATACCAATAAGAAGCATGGTGAGGAACGCAGATTGGAGAAAGTGTGGGAAGCTAACCCTAGAGAGTCGGGAAAGGATAATGCCAGGGATGGCAGGAGTAGTTTTGAGGAGAAGACTCACGAGGATGAGCGAAGAAAGTGCGCCAGATGTGGTCGGACTGGACATATGACTCGCGAGTGCTATGCTAAGAGTACATCGGAGGGAGGTACACTCGAGGGATGCTACGAGTGTGGTGAGCAAGGACATTTCGAGAGAGATTGTCTGCAAATGAAGGACAGGATGCTATGGGCAAAGCCGTTGAGGCGAGTGCGGGGAGGGCATGAGACGATCTTGCTGTTGTTACCGGTATGTTTCGAATCAAAAACCAATCTATGTTCATACTTTTAATACCAAAGCTGACTTGAGTTTTGTTCGAAAAACTCTGAACCATTTTTGTGTTCACCAACAAGTAAGCTGAGTATAAAGTGCCCGATAGAACTAGCAATTGGTAAGATGATAGAAACTAGTAAGGTCGTTCGCGGTTGTAGTATCTAGTTAGGTGATCGTAGTTCTAGTGTTGGTTTATTTCCAGTGGAGCTGGGGAGCTTTGACGTAGATGCAAGGATGGATTGATTATCCGAGAACGAAGTGGGGACTATCACTTGAAGAAGCTAGATAGGATATCTCGCCCTGATGATGATAGAGAGGTGATAGTTGTTCGCGGAGACCGACCGGCAGAGTGTCGAGTTTCGAGTGTCGAGTGTTGTTGGTTGAGAGTTGTCAGTTTTGTAAGGATGCCCAGGTGGTTGCAAAAGGGGCTATCCTGCGTTCTTAGTTAACGTGGTGGATACGAAAGCCGAATGTAGGAATACCGGAGAGATTCCTATTGTTCGCAATTATCCAGAAGTTTTCCTAAAAAGACTTACCTGGATTTCCCCCTGCGAGACAGATCGAATTTTTAATCGATCTGGTACCGGGTGCTGCGCTCAGTTGCACAATCTCCATATAGAGTAAGCACCATCTGAGAATGATAGAAATGTCAAGTCAGTTTCAGGAGCTACTGGACAAGGGTTTCATTCGATCAAGCTTTTCGCTTTGAGGCACATCTGTTTTGTTGAAGAGGAAGAAGGATGGATCCTTCAGGAGGTGAGAGGATTTTAGAGAACTGAACAAGTTGACTATCAAGAATCAGTACCCTTTTACCGAAGATTGACGATTTGTTTGATCAAGCTACCGGGATCCAGCTGCTACACGAAGATCGATCTACGATTGGGATATTATTAGTGAAGGTTGCTGACAAAGATATGCTAAGGACTGCTTTTCAATCATGATATGGCCATTACGAATTATTAGTCATGCCTTTTTCACTAAATTAATGCACCATTTATAATCATGAATCTCATGAACAGGGTATGGGAACCCTAATCGAATAAATTCGTGATAATACTCATTGACGACATACTTGCCTATGTGCGAACTAAGGAGAATCATGAGTAGCGTTTGAAGTTAACTATGGAGATGGTGAATGATGAGGAGCACCAGAGACCCCGTCGAGAGTATGATGATCCATATAACTAGCTAGATGCTACCGGAAATTTATTAAGAATTTCTCTAAATTAGTGCAGCTTTTGACACTAATAACCCCAAAAGGAAAAGGGAAATTTATTGGACAGTAAGATAGTAGGAAGCTTTTCGGACCCTTGAAGGAAAAATTGGGAGCGTGTATGATGGACTCCGAAGGAAATTAAGATACTCACATGCCCTTGGCAGAGTTATCTTACAATAATAATTAGCATGCTAGTATTTAAGTTGCTCGGTTTGAAGCCTTGCTTGGATAGAAGTGTTGATCACCATTTTGTTGAGCTAACATGACAAAGGACAATTAAACAGACCTTAGTTCATTTAGGAAACCAGCGACATGATTTGCCTGGATCGAGGGAAGGTTAAAAGTCGCTAATTGATCAACAGAAGGATTACACGGATAATTGAAGGAACTATTGCGATTCCAGATTTGAGGATTTGGTTCTGATAAAGGAGTTATCGTGCAGAGGTTCTATTAGGATTAGCAGAGAGAATAAAAGCTGAGCCACATTGACTTGGTCCTTTCAGGAGCCCATCTTGAGTTGGATCAGTCGCTTAAGGATAATACACTGATTTTGTTCTTTATAGAGATTTGTTTGAAAGATAAACGGAAGTTTATCGAAGCACCGTAGAGGCAGTACGTATAACTAGAAGAGTTATGCTAATAACCAGACAGGCAATTACAGCATTCTAGTCATGTATGCGATTTATTGATTTGGCGATTTGTGGATATCTGAAATGAATGCAAGAAGGAAGGAAGACTAGTTTATGAGATTTGATTATTTCGAGAGCCCATCTCGAGTTGGATCAATCAAGTGTAAACTCAGATTATCTTAGGTACGGGGTAATGTATATGTAAATATACGTATGTAGAACCCGAATTGGAGGAAATTTTGACTTAATCTTCTTGATTAAGTGCTCGTAAATGTTGAACCTTGGAAAGGGTGGAGAGCGTTGAGACGTGAGTTTAGGAATTGAGGATGTGTGTAATATAGATCTACGAAGATTCTTCGTAAGAATCAAAGTTTCTCGCAGAAACTACAAGACAATATCCATCAAGCCTATTTTTACTGTTTCCACTTAGTGCAAAAACAAAACCTGTAGAGTAAAAATTTCGGGGACGAAATTTCCTAAACAGGGGGAGACTGTGACACCCGACTTTTCAGGCCGTACCGTACAATTGTAACACGTGTTGTGAATAGGTAACAAGGCTGTATTTGACTGATTATGATGTTTATATGTGAAATTTAATGATTTGGTAAATTTAAACTTCGGTAAAAATTATGTTGGCAACGGTAAGATAAACGCTTATCGCGTAACGGTTAAAATGTGAAACGAACGTCGGTGACCACCTGATTAGTGTTAAAATCCTAAAAATAGTCCGTTATGATTAGAATAATAATTTTAATAATATTTGTGAGGAAAAATAAATTAAAACGCTAAAAACTCTATTTTTCGAGTTTAAGCGCGTACCGCGCGATGCAGCGCGTGTACCGACAAAATACCGTCAACACAGCCTGTCAAGGCAACTGATAATCATTTTAGTAATAATTTGATGAGTTTATTACTTTAGAATGATAAAAATAAATAAAAACACATCAACCTTCTCTTCAAGATTTAAGTCCCTTCCAAGCTTGTTCCAAGCACTTTTGAAGATCCTAAGGTGATTTAAAGGTGTATCTAGCAAGAACCAAGCTCTATATCATCATACTTTGTCAAAAACCCGTAAAAAATCTTAAAGGTATAAAATTTACTTTGAAATCCTTGTTCTTGATTTTTTGGGATATTGATGATGATAGAAGTTTCTCAAGGTTCTCAGTTTATTCACAAACTTGAAACTAAAAAGAATGGGTTTTTACACAAAGTAAAAATGGAAGTGTATATATATGTGTATGTGGCCGAGAATGTATGTATATACATGAAAGAGGTTGTGTTTTGATTATTGTAAATCTTGATTGATGTGATTATTGGAAGATTAGTGCATGCATGATGAAAAAGGGTATTTATAAAAGTTCACATGATTGAAGATGATTATATGAATGATGAGTTTGAAATTTTGTAAGTATATATGTTTGTCGTGTATATTCATATATGTATGCATTGAGTTTTGTTCACTAGTTCACAAATTATACATGCATACATCTTGTGATGATGATATAAATGATTAGATGAACATGATGTTTTAGATTATATGAGGATGAAATAAATGTGTGTTTTAATACATTTAAACTCATGGATAATGATAATAAAATGTTGGTCATGCATTAGATACTTGTACATAACATAAGCATGCATGTTGATTAAATGCTCAAGAAATGATGAAAATGTTTTGTTATGACAAATATGATTTTAATCAGAATATAAACACTAAAAATAATGTTATTTGGTATATTATAATGACATGAAACTTTGTCATAAGTTTGGTAGCTTTGCATGTTGTACATGTAGCTTAGAAAGTGGTAAAATATATGAAATTTGCGTGATTTATGTGGTTTATGTGAGACCTGAACTATCATGAGTATAACCACTATTTTATTTAGTAAATAACATGGGTTATGTTAAAATATCAAGTCGTTACGATTTGGGATGGTTATGGTAACGTTTGATGCAAAACTATGCGGTAAAACAGTTAAAAATCGGCTTTTCGAAGGATTTTTATAAAACTGTTTTAGATCAGTAACTATACTGATATTTTTGATATAAAAATAAGTATTTTAACTTATATTAAGTATCTTTCGTGATTGGTTAGTCATACGTGACTTCCGACGCCCAAAAACGTTACCGAATCACTAAAATACGCATTTTTCGATGAACACTGGTATGGGTAAATTTTGAGTGAACCTTATGTGATAAAATGTGTTAAGTGATTTAAACATGTAAATGTGATAATATGTTAAGTGTTAACTTGATTGTGGGAAATTTAGACTATGCATGTATACTTGTGCGTTTTGTGCGGTAGAAACGGTAAAATTGCGTTAAATGTGTAACTTGTTTGTCGAGCATGAAATTTGGTACATATGAGATGTTTTATGTATATTTGCTATAAAAATGACAAAATAGATAAGTTAACAAGATTTCGCGTGTTACGGTGTTAAATTATGTGAACGCTTATGTATATATACATTACGACGCGCAAATCGTAGGTATATTGCATATAAACGGGAGAGTTAACTGATTCACACAATAATGGTCACGAATAAAATCGTTCAAGTCGCAAAATCATAAATATATATATATATATATATATATATACGGACTCATATATATATTAACGTGCCAACATAATAAAAAATGACAACTTTTCGAGAAAATCTCAAAGTTATGTGACAATTCTAAGAAATGGAGAAACTTAGGACTTTTGTGTTATGTATATTGATTTAAAATCGTTCCTATATATATATATATATATATATATATATATATATATATAATAGGACGTGTAGAAATCAATCTCTGGGATTGCGCTATTTAAAATACGCACCCAAAGGTGAGTGTCACTAAACCCTTCTTTTTACTGCTTTGTATATATTTTGGGGGTAGAACACGTCAATAAAAGGGTTTAATAATGTTTTTGAAATAAAACATACCTTTTAATATAAAATATATATTTTTGATGAAAATATATGAAATTTGATAAGTCATACGTTTCGAAGTAAAAAAGTTTTTGATGATAAATGTTGGACATTGGGATGATACGGTATTTCCTAGGCGAAACATGACCGTATAGTTGGGACGGATGCTAGCCTGGGTCTCGAATGATGGAGATTCAGGGGATTCTTACAACATCGTGTATTAAATTGTCATATTAGTAGGATATATATATTGTACGTGAGGCAGACATCATATTGTTCTCAAAGAGAGAACCCTGCACCCATGATGTCGTTTAATCAGTTAAGTATTGCACGCGATGAATTGTTGGTAGATCTATCAGGTTGACAACCTCGTCGTGACCGGTCGCCCCGTGTCAAGTCAAACGACGAATTAATATTCTGTTTATTGTCTAGCTTTGATTATCCCTGCATGGTTAATATATAGTTCGTATCGGCTAGCTAACATACAAGTCTGAAAGTTAACGCAATGATTTAATTTACAAAACCTGGGCAATATATATATTACAGTTATCGGATCGATGAACCGACGGAAGGCCCATGGATTTTATTAAGGAAGTAAAATGGACTTTCTAAAATTCATATGTATGTTTTCAAATAAACACCTAATCAGAAAGTTTTCCTTGGAATAAAATTGTTTGTAAGTGAATAAGTGAACTCACCTTCCTTTGTGTTGACACTTGATTTTTAACGTGTTCTATAGGTACTTAAGTTCGGCTTCGGGAATTATGGCTTATCTTGTGGTTGTTGATGCATGTTTTGTTACTTAAAATGTTGGACTGACTTTTAAAACTTTCTGGGACGAATGTAATAAGATCCGTGAGGATCAAAACAACTTGACTATGTCGTGGTTATGTCGTATCTTAAAACGTAATGTTTATATAACTTACATCTAAAATATACTAAAATGTCCAACAATTAAATGCATCGATCGACAAGATATAAATGGGCACCAACTTCCGTCACCACTACGTTTTATATTCCGCTGCGACGTTTTTGGGGTGTGACAAGAAAACCATCTTTCAATCCTTTTCACCATGAATATGTTCAGATCTATGCAAGATCTTTGTTTATTCATGTGGAAATCATTCAGATCTAAGTTGCTCTTGGTGGTTTGAAGCCAAAACATGAAGTTCATAAGAACACCATGATCACATCATCCTAGAACACCTCAAATCCACTGATTTCACCGTTAAAGTTAAGATTCAAAAGATAGAAAGGTGTAGGAGTGCGTGTAGATCAAGAAAGTACATGATTTAGGTTGAAAACTTACAAGAATCGGGAGAAATCACGAGAAATAAGCTTGAGTGCGGCTGAGTCGAACAAGGGTGCTGTCACCATCAAAGAGGTGACAAATGGGGGGTATTTATAGGGTTTCCTAAAATGGAAAGTGGGGGAAAGTTTCTGGTTGATTCTGGTGGTAGTCCGATCGGGTGGCAACTCGATCGGTTGGCCACTCGATTGGAGTATCCGGCGTGACGAGTTTTGTAGTTTCGCTTCGAGTGTAGAGCTTGCGATGCGATTCGAGAGAGCGATGCGACAGATTTACCCATCAAATTACTTTTAATCCCAACTACTATATCTAACATACAATCATCATAATTAACTTGCGTTTAGCGTTTTGATTCGATTGCGATGCGATAAATTGCGATTTCGATTAACACCTCAACATAAACATAACATGCACAAATTACACATAAATAACACACACACGTAAAACAATAACCAGAACACATAATTCGAGTTGCGAATGCGATAGCGATAAGCGATAAATCGATTAAACATGCGATTAATAACGATTAAACCTCGATTATTAATAAGTACTCCATATAATACAACTAACGCGATAACATAAATAGACTATCTATGAGTCAAAGAAGTCAAAACAGGAGTTGAGTAAGGAGTGACAGATCGCAATTAGCAATCTTGTATTCCTTTGACTTCAATCTTGACTTTGACTTTTGAAACATGGGGTGTTACATTCCTTATCATTTGTCCTTGGTGTCTTGGCGTTATTTTACTGTCTATATAAAATAAAAGATTTACACCATTCATATCTCTACGGTCTATATAGAGATATGTTGGCTACCTGGTCGGGGGTTAAAGGAATGGTTTGGTAAGGTTCTTGCCTTGTTCAGCGTATAGATCCTGCAAGGACCTGGGTGAAGCTTATTAGGACCTCCTTCAATACCCACTGGTATTGGATGGCGGGGGTGCGAATGGCTTGATCCCCTCATATGTAAACTACTATTAATACATTAACCCGACTACTTGGGATTGTATCCCTGCTGACTCAAACCACTTAGCCGAGGGTAACGTCACCTTCAAAAGAGGGGCCTACCATATTACGCATTAATAACTTAATTAATTATCTTTCAATAATCCAACCCTTTAGGATTGTATCCTTGCTGACTCAAACTACTGGGTTGAGGGTAACGTCACCTTCAAAAGAGGGGCCTACTACTATAACTAAGATAATCTCTTAAAAAGTGCTAAAGTGCGGAAAACATCAAAGGTTACACTAAAGGCGATTCGGATCCAAGTGATTCATCTTGTCTATCTCTTTTTATTTTCAGCATTTTTAGTTTTTATTTTCATGTTTAAAACCTTTTTCTAAATTTTTGATTTGATTAGACGTTGAGGATAAACTGGTATTAAAAGCTCTTGTGTCCTTGGACGACCTCGGTATCTTACCAACGCTATACTACGCTCACGATGGGTGCACTTGCCCATATGTGTGTTTAGTGTTAGTAGAATATCGTGTTTTATAAATTTAAAACTTGACTAAAGTGTTAAAAAGGGCTAAAAATATACATAAAAATATATAACACGACACGTACATCACGATCGACCAAACGGGTCGGGTTCGAAAGTCTAAGCGGTTGTCAAGACCGCTTGACTTACGACTCTAAACAAGCACTAGACTAAAAGTGACGAGTTAAACATGTTAAAACATGTTTAACTAAGTTGGAAAACAAGTTTGATATCAAAACAAAGTGTTTTGATACCCAAAAATAGTTTCGTTGCAAAATACGCATAAACATGTATTTTGACCGAAACTTTGACTCGTCACTTCGACTAATCAACGTGGAAATCAGTAGGTATAGTCACAAGGGACTATAACCATCGTGATTACGCTCACGTTGCAAAGTTCAAACGAACTTTGTGTTGGCCAATTCATGGTCAAAGCAAAAAGTCAAACACTGTTTGACTTTCATGCTTGAAATACATAAAAAGCATGAAGGAAGCTTACAAAAGGTCCAAGAAATGAAGATTTGAACTCAAAATTCTCAGGTATGAAGCTTCACAAGTGAGAGCTTTAACTTAGAGAAGAATTGAGATCAAATTGTGAGGAATGAAGTGAAGAACCCACTTCTATTTATAGTAAGCTTGGATTAACAAGATCATGACAAGTGCTTTTGCAAGAATCAAGGCTCAATCCTAACCATACACTTGTGGATCATGGTTTCTAATACAATGGGAGCTCCAAAACTAGTTCATAGTATTGAGAAAGTTGCATAAAAGACCCTCAAATTCAAGCTAGTTGCTGAAAATGGAATTTCTGTCAAAACACACCCCTCGTGTCGCGCCACGGCATCACCCCTTTGGGGTCGCGCGACGCCACCCCTCAACAGATACATAAACTTTCACAACTTGGCAGAAATGGTCCCGCAGCATGTTTAAGCCATTTTCAACGCGTTTAAACCCCGTTAACCCATTTTCAAGGCTCTACAAGGATGTTAAAGCATATGGGACTTGAAACATGCTTGAAATTATCTTGGATGTCGGTTCGTTTGGTCGTACGGTCACGTTATTCGGTTACTTAAGACGAAACACGAACGGACGTGAAAAAGGATCCAAATTACACGACGAATGATATTTTTGCATTCCAATCACTAAAATAAAATATTTTAATTATTACAAAAATTTTTGGATGTCCAGATATGTTCAGAACGCAAGATATGCGCGAAAATGTAAACTTATGCACTTTTTGACGCTTTTAGTCCCTGTTGATAAAATAAGTTTATTTTCGCATACCGAACCCCTCAAAGCCTATTTCTAAGCTATGTTAAGGATTTTTAGGGTATTTTTAACTTATGATTAAGTTCCAGAATGTTCGTTACTGTACAAATTGGCATAGTTTCGCAGTTTCTCGAAATTAGTCCTCGCGATCGAATAAACCTGTTTTCGACACACCAAACCCTCCAAAACTTATTTCTAAGTTATGTAAAGGTTGTTTAAGGTATGTTAATCCTATGTCACTGTTAAGGTTTGGGTTTCACCCCTAACTTACAACTTCGTCCCAGTTTTAATAAAATAAGGGAGAATTCATCCGTCAAAGTACGGATTTCACCCCTGATTTAACGCAATTTCCCCTATTTGTAGACAAAAATGCGGGTTGAACAAGCAATAGAGAGTTTACGGTTTTCACACCTAATCTCAACTTAGTTGCCCGTTCAGTTTCGAAAACTAGAGTGCAGTGATAGTGTAGTGTAGGCGAGAATAGCGAGAGAAAGCAAGTAAGCTCGTACATAGCCCCTACAGGGCATGCACAAGTCGGTCTGTTGGTACCTAACTATAGACTAGGTCGTTTCTAAGACATCAACCCAGACTAGGTCAAGTCTTGCCTAATTCCCTATAGTTATGGCTCAGATACCAATCTATCACACCCCAACCGATGGCGGAATCATCGGGGCGCGACACTGAGCGAAACAGATTGTTCAAAGAAATTCCATAACGATTAAATTACCAAATAGTTTAAATATTATGTCCCATACCATAACCCATAAGATAATCTAGTTATTACAGACATAGATATTCTTCAAACAATAAGCATGTTCCGACAACTCAGATTTTCAAATAATAATAAATTGTCTTTGTTTCTAGACTCTTTCCTAGCCTCGATTTCACAGCAAGCCAAGCATTCTAACATCTTAAGCACCTGCCACATACGTTAAAGTAAAAGTCAATACACATAGTGTAAAGGTGAGCATACAAGTTTGATAGATATAATAGAGTTCGAAATCGTTTACGCAAAACAAACACGTACACAGTGTGAAATGAAGCACGTAAGTTATCGATAGGGATGGCAAAAAAGCCCAAGCCCGACGGGTATACCCGAAACCCGAAACATACGGGTCGGGTATACCCGAAGCCCAATGGGTATGGGCCTGGTACAGGCTTAAAAAAAGAAAAAAAATCGGGCACGGGTATGGGATTTAGTGATACCCGCCCGATACCCGGCCCATTTACCCGAATAATACCCGAAAGTATCTTATTATAAATTTCCATATATATAAACTTAGTACATGTACTTATTACCTTCTCTATAATTATGTGGATATGTATTTGGTAGGTGCTTAATGAACAAATAATTAATTTTTGAGCATGTATATTGGATATGGAAGCTATCACCCTTTGTTATGTGGATGTTTATGCAAATTCGGTGGTCCTAATACAATTACTTAATTAAGTAATCGTTTTGATTTAGTTTGGTATATGTGGTTTGAATATGATATGTAAGTTATTAATCATAATTTCATTTGTTATAGTCATTAAAATAGTAAATTATATAAACATCAAAGTAAAAATTTCACATTTGTCCCAATGGGTATTTTTATGAAATTAACGGGCATACCCGATACCCGCGGGTATGCCTGATACCCAACAAATACCCGATGGGTAACGGGCCGGGTATGGGACAAAGAATTACAACCGGGTACGGGCTTGGGATTACCAATACCCGGCCCATTGCCATTCCTAGTTATCGACATGATCCTATCAATACCAATGACTGCGGGTTGACTGCGCAAGGCAGTTCGTAATACACACTCACCAATGTGAGCCATGTAATTAATTGTCCTTAACAACCCCTGAGTGAACAGGTGCTGATTCCAAACTATAGTACTATCGTTGCTAAGGCAGGTAGATAGCAATCCATGTGTAAACATAACAAACAAGCATTCATTAAGTCACGTATAACATGCAATAGTGGTTAGCGTTTAAAGTATTACGTAGTGTGTTCGATGTGATTTAGAATAAGGAACGTATGTAACACCCAAAAGTGCGTAAAGCAAAAAGGGTTCGAGTATACTCACAGCAATGATGGATTGAAGGGAGCGCTTAGAGTGGAAATTAGCCTGACCAGAATGATAGCATAAACGATAAGAGGTGCTTAAAATGATACAAGTGCAGCATGGATCGGATGGTAATCCGATCGGATGGCCAGTCGATCGGGTGGCAATCCGTTCGGATGGTCACCCGATCGGGTGGTCATTCGATTTGATTGTCACCTCGTTTGGTGAAGATATGTTTGTGTATGATGGTTTGCCTTTTGAAGTTTTCGTTGTAGCATTTTGAAAATAGAGAACTATCTCTACCCTTCAGGTCGGTCGATCGAACGGCCGTTTGATCGGCCAACAATCCTATTGGCGAGACTTCTCAGAGTGAGAAAATATTACAGCAGGGGAGGTCACTTGATCGGATGGCTATCCGATCGGGTGGCAAATTTGTATTAAACCTGTTGAAGATTGTCCAAGTCCCAAACGTCACACGATCGAACGGTCACCTGATCGGATGGTAATCCGTTTCAACGTTCAGATCTTGAATAGTTTGAAAATAGTTTAAGTGTGGGGCCCAAGTGCAAACCCGATCAGATGGCCGGTCGATCGGGTGGCAATCCGATCGGGTGGCAATCCGTCCCGACAATCCGTTCGTCTTGACACTTGACTCGTTTGAAGTTTTGTAGCGTTGAACGAGATATTTTGATAACATGTTTGAACAACAGAACCCTCAACCCGGCCCAAGTAACCCGACCAAACAAGAATCACCCTAGTCCAACCGGTTCCCGGTTCGAGTCGGTAGTTCATGTTCAAACCTGAAGTCAATACCTCTTGGATAGAATTCGGACCTGGAACCGACACATCACCAAAAATGGGTAGAAGATCAAAACTAGCTCCCATTCCATCGGGTTTGAGTGCATTGAGTGTAAAAGAGTTGAAAGAAAGTTAGAAATGTGACACCCGGCTTTTCGGGCCGTACCGTACAATTGTAACACGTGTTGTGAATAGGTAACAAGGCTGTATTTAACTTATTATGATGTTTATATGTGAAATTTAATGAGTTGGTAAATTTAAACTTTGGTAAGAATTATGTTGGCAATGGTAAGATAAATGCTAATCGCGTAACGGTTAAAATGCGAAATGAACGTCGGTGACCACCCGATTAGTGTTAAAATCCTAAAAATAGTCTATTATGATTAGAATAATAATTTTAATAATATTCGTGAGGAAAAATAAATTAAAACGCTAAAAACTCTATTTTTCGAGTTTAAGCGCGTACAGCGCGATGCAGCGCGTGTACCGACGAAATACCCGGAATTAAAACGATAGATAAAATACCCGATATCCAGTTAAATACCTGTTTTAACCTATATATATATATGTATGTGATTTGTATACATGTGTATGTGTGTGTGAAATCGTGTATACTTGAGATATAGGCCACCTCTCACATACTCATGACACTTGTCCAATTTACTTTGCATGCAATTCTTGGAAAAGTCTCCGTATCTTTCAAAATCCAAGATATCTTCACAAACCAAGAAATCAAATCATCTCTCCTCTCTCTCTAAACTCGTCCGAACACCCTCTTCCTCTCTTCCATTTTCGTTTTTCAACCTTCTCTTCAAGATTCAAGTCCCTTCCAAGCTTGTTCCAAGCACTTTTGAAGATCCTAAGGTGATTTAAAGGTGTATCTAGCAAGAACCAAGCTCCATATCATCATACTTTGTCAAAAACCCATAAAAAATCTTAAAGGTATAAAATTTACTTTGAAATCCTTGTTCTTGATTTTTTGGGATATTGATGATGATAGAAGTTTCTCAAGGTTCTCAGTTTATTCACAAACTTGAAACTAAAAAGAATGGGTTTTGACACAAAGTAAAAATGGAAGTGTATATATATGTGTATGTGGCCGAGAATGTATGTATATACATGAAAGAGGTTGTGTTTTGATTATTGTAAATCTTGATTGATGTGATTATTGGAAGATTAGTGCATGCATGATCAAAAAGGGTATTTATAAAAGTTCACATGATTGAAGATGAATATATGAATGATGAGTTTGAAATTTTGTAAGTATATATGTTTGTCGTGTATATGCATATATATATGCATGCACATGAGTTTTGTTCACTAGTTCATAAATTATACATGCATACATCTTGTGATGATGATATAAATGATTAGATGAACATGATGTTTTAGATTATATGAGGATGAAATAAATGTGTGTTTTAATACATTTAAACTCATGGATAATGATAATAAAATGTTGGTCATGCATTAGATACTTGTACATAAGCATGCATGTTGATTAAATGCTCAAGAAATGATGAAAATGTTTTGTTATGACAAATATGATTTTAATCAGAATATAAACACTAAAAATAATGTTATTTGGCATATTATAATGACATGAAACTTTGTCATAAGTTTGGCAGCTTTGCATGTTGTACATGTAGCTTAGAAAGTGGTAAAATATGTGAAATTTGAGTGATTTATGTGGTTTATGTGAGACCTGCACTATCATGAGTATAACCACTATTTTATTCAGTAAATAAAATGGGCTATGTTAAAATATCAAGTCGTTACGATTTGGGATGGTTATGGTAAAGTTTGATGCAAAACTATGCGGTAAAACGGTTAAAAATCGACTTTTCGAATGATTTTTATGAAACTGTTTTAGATCTGTAACTAAACTGATATTTTTGATATAAAAATAAGTATTTTAACTTATATTAAGTATCTTTCATGATTGGTTAGTCATACGTGACTTCCGACGCCCAAAAACGTTACCGAATCACTAAAATACGCATTTTTCGATGAACACTGGTATGGGTAAATTTTGAGTGAACCTTCTGTGATAAAATGTGTTAAGTGATTTAAACATGTAAATGTGATAATATGTTAAGTGTTAACTTGGTAGTCGGAAATTTAGACTATGTATGTATACTTGTGCGTTTTGTGCGGTAGAAACGGTAAAATTGCGTTAAATGTATAACTTGTTTGTCGAGCATGAAATTTGTTATATATGAGATGTTTTATGTATATTTGCTGTAAAAATGACAAAATAGATAAGTTAACAAGATTTCGCGTGTTATTGTGTTAAATTATGTGAACGTTTATGTATATATACATTACGATGCGCAAATCGTTGGTATATTGCGTATAAACGGGAGAGTTAACTGATTTACACAATAATGGTCACCAACAAAATCGTTCAAGTCACAAAATCATAAATATATATATATATATATATATATATATATATATATATATAAACGTGGCAACATAACAAAAAATGACAACTTTTCGAGAAAATCTCAAAGTTATGTGAAAATTCTAAGAAATGGAGAAACTTAGGATTTTTGTGTTATGTATATTGATTTAAAATCGTTCATATATATATATATATATATATATAATAGGACGTGTAGAAATCAATCTCTGGGATTGCGCTATTTAAAATACGCACCCAAAGGTGAGTGTCACTAAATCCCTATTTTTACTGCTTTGTATATATTTTGGGGGGTAGAACACGTCAATAAAAGGTTTAATAATGTTTTTGAAATAAAACATACCTTTTAATATAAAATATATATTTTCAATGAAAATATATGAAATTTGATAAGTCATACGTTTCGAAGTAAAAACGTTTTTGATGAATAAATGTTGGACATTGGGATGATACGGTATTTCCGAGGCGAAACATGACCGTATAGTTGGGACGGATGCCGGATTGGGTCTCGAATGATGGAGATTCAAGGGATTCGTACAACATCGTGTATTAAATTGTCATATTAGTAGGATATATATATTGTATGTGACGCAGACATCATATTGTTCTCAAAGAGAGAACCCTGCGCCCATGATGTCGTTTAATCAGTTAAGTATTGAACGCGATGAATTGTTGGTAGATCTATCGGGTTGACAACTCCGTCGTGACCGGTCGCCCCGTGTCAAGTCAAACGACGAATTAATATCCTGTTTATTGTCTAGCTTTGATTATCCCTGCATGGTTAATATACAGTTCGTATCGTCTAGCTAACATACGAGTCTGAAAGTTGACGCAATAATTTAATATACAAAACCTGGGCTATATATATATATATATATATATTACAGTTGTCGGATCGATGAACCAACGGAAGGCCCATGGATTTTATTAAGGAAGTAAAATGGACTTTCTAAAATTCATATGGATGTTTTCAAATAAACACTTAATCAAAAAGTTTTCCTTGGAATAAAATTGTTTGTAAGTGAATAAGTGAACTCACCTTCCTTTGTGTTGACACTTGATTTTTAACGTGTTCTACAGGTACTTAAGTTCGGCTTCGGGAATTATGGCGTATCTTGTGGTTGTTGATGCATGTTTTGTTACTTAAAATGTTGGACTGACTTTAAAAACTTTCTGGGACGAATGTAATAAGATCTGTGAGGATCAAAACAACTTGACTATGCCGTGGTTGTGTCGTATCTTAAAACGTAATGTTTAAATAACTTACATCTAAAATATACTAAAATGTCCAACAATTAAAAGCATCGATCGACAAGATATAACTGGGCACCAGCTTCCGTCACCACTACATTTTATATTCCGCTGCGACGTTTTTGGGGTGTGACAGAAGTTGGTATCAGAGCCAATGGTTGTTAGTGAACTAGATGTTTTCGAAGGAAAACACTAGACTTCAACCAAAGAATTTTGAGATCTAAAGTCCAAAATTCTCGAAGCCAATATTTTTAAATAAACATGGAAAAATTTTACCATGTTTGAAAACCCTTATGTGTTTATGTGCATACGTGATTTTTTTGTTTAGTTGGGCCTTATGTGTTACTATTCATATTGATCACACACTTACTTTGTACGGTTACGATATGTCACATCTCGATGTATGGAGCCATTAGTAGTTTCGCTCACTGATACTGTCGAGCCTACACTTGAGATTCTTTCGCCTGTCATTACAGAATCGTTTGTTCTGATATTCGAGTAACGTGTTCTGTTACACCTCTTTTAGTCTAACTTGTCGTAGGAAGAGGGCTCGACCCGTTAGAGAGATCGCATCGACTTCGAGAGTTGAGACAACATCCACTTAGAAGAGGCAGAAAGGGGTTTGGGTCAATCGCTCTCACTGTGATTGTCAGTTCGCCACGTTACGCGGAGGCATGGAGACGATGAAGGACTTAGAGGGACAGATGGACTGCTATGATGAGCTAGAAGAGCTTGTTAGGAAGATGTTGGACTTCCAGGGATTGAAGCGTTAGTTGTTGGTTGTTTCTGTTGTTTGTTTCGTATGTCTCATTTGATGAACCCTATTTATGGCTTACATGCCAAAATTTCAGATATTTAGGAGGAAATTTCATATAGACTTGTTGCGGGTGTTGATGTAGACATGCCGAATTTTGATTAGTCTTCGTACTAAAAACAAGCTTTGTAATTTCTGGTATAAATATCGAATGGGTTCCTTTTGGTTTAAAAATTGTTCTCATTAATACATGGATATTATACATGCGCAATGTTTGGTCCACTACCATTTAATGATTGAATTATTTTCGGTTATCGTCTTATGAGATTATTATGTTGTAATAATAGAAACGACGAAATGCCGCCCAAAAGCGAGACAGGGTTCTGGACTACCTATTAACCCGAAAGAGTTGGTACAACTCATAGCCCAACACGTTAATACTGCCATGGAACAGCGCGATGCTAACCAGAATAATGGCCAGGAACGTGGACGCAATGCTCATGGGCATGATTTTGGTGAGACACAGATCGGAAACCCTTCAGGTGATATAATGATCGGAAAGTTTTAGTAGTTCCTGTGTTATGATATAATCGGAGCGTAATTCTGATTTTTCATTAACTTTGTCAACAGTACATAGATGTACACATAAAACAATCTAGGGTTGTAACCTAAGATCATTTACGGGTCCCCCATGCAATGACGAGGCAACGGTATGCTTGATGTCGGGCCGTCACAGCGGATCAATCATTCAAATAATTCCGCATTCTGAGCCTAGATCTGGGGATTCGCGAAAGCGAAAGTTTGAGAGTTCGAGGAAAGATACCAATAAGAAGCATGGTGAGGAACGCAGATTGGAGAAAGTGTGGGAAGCTAACCCTAGAGAGTCGGGAAAGGATAATGCCAGGGATGGCAGGAGTAGTTTTGAGGAGAAGACTCACGAGGATGAGCGAAGACAGTGCGCCAGATGTGGTCGGACTGGACATATGACTCGCGAGTGCTATGCTAAGAGTACATCGGAGGGAGGTACACTCGAGGGATGCTACGAGTGTGGTGAGCAAGGACATTTCGAGAGAGATTGTCTGCAAATGAAGGACAAGATGCTATGGGCAAAGTCGTTGAGGCGAGTGCGGGGAGGGCATGAGACGATCTTGCTGTTGTTACCGGTATGTTTCGAATCAAAAACCAATCTATGTTCATACTTTTAATACCAAAGCTGACTTGAGTTTTGTTCGAAAAACTCTGAACCATTTTTGTGTTCACCAACAAGTAAGCTGAGTATAAAGTGCCCGATAGAACTAGCAATTGGTAAGATGATAGAAACTAGTAAGGTCGTTCGCGGTTGTAGTATCTAGTTAGGTGATCGTAGTTCTAGTGTTGGTTTATTTCCAGTGGAGCTGGGGAGCTTTGACGTAGATGCAAGGATGGATTGATTATCCGAGAACGAAGTGGGGACTATCGCTTGAAGAAGCTAGATAGGATATCTCGCCCTGATGATGATAGAGAGGTGATAGTTGTTCGCGGAGACCGACCGGCAGAGTGTCGAGTTTCGAGTGTCGAGTGTTGTTGGTTGAGAGTTGTCAGTTTTGTAAGGATGCCCAGGTGGTTGCAAAAGGGGCTATCCTGCGTTCTTAGTTAACGTGGTGGATACGAAAGCCGAATGTAGGAATACCGGAGAGATTCCTATTGTTCGCAATTATCCAGAAGTTTTCCTAAAAAGACTTACCTGGATTTCCCCCTGCGAGACAGATCGAATTTTGAATCGATCTGGTACCGGGTGCTGCGCTCAGTTGCACAATCTCCATATAGAGTAAGCACCATCTGAGAATGATAGAAATGTCAAGTCAGTTTCAGGAGCTACTGGACAAGGGTTTCATTCGATCAAGCTTTTCGCTTTGAGGCGCATCTGTTTTGTTGAAGAGGAAGAAGGATGGATCCTTCAGGAGGTGAGAGGATTTTAGAGAACTGAACAAGTTGACTATCAAGAATCAGTACCCTTTTACCGAAGATTGACGATTTGTTCGATCAAGCTACCGGGATCCAGCTGCTACACGAAGATCGATCTACGATTGGGATATTATTAGTGAAGGTTGCTGACAAAGATATGCTAAGGACTGCTTTTCAATCATGATATGGCCATTACGAATTATTAGTCATGCCTTTTTTACTAAATTAATGCACCATTTATAATCATGAATCTCATGAACAGGGTATGGGAACCCTAATCGAATAAATTCGTGATAATACTCATTGACGACATACTTGCCTATGTGCGAACTAAGGAGAATCATGAGTAACGTTTGAAGTTAACTATGGAGATGGTGAATGATGAGGAGCACCAGAGACCCCGTCGAGAGTATGATGATCCATATAACTAGCTAGATGCTACCGGAAATTTATTAAGAATTTCTCTAAATTAGTGCAGCTTTTGACACTAATAACCCCAAAAGGAAAAGGGAAATTTATTGGACAGTAAGATAGTAGGAAGCTTTTCGGACCCTTGAAGGAAAAATTGGGAGCGTGTATGATGGACTCCGAAGGAAATTAAGATACTCACATGCCCTTGGCAGAGTTATCTTACAATAATAATTAGCATGCTAGTATTTAAGTTGCTCGGTTTGAAGCCTTGCTTGGATAGAAGTGTTGATCACCATTTTGTTGAGCTAACATGACAAAGGACAATTAAACAGACCTTAGTTCATCTAGGAAACCAGCGACAGGATTTGCCTGGATCGAGGGAAGGTTAAAAGTCGCTAATTGATCAACAGAAGGATTACACGGATAATTGAAGGAACTATTGCGATTCCAGATTTGAGGATTTGGTTCTGATAAAGGAGTTATCGTGCAGAGGTTCTATTAGGATTAGCAGAGAGAATAAAAGCTGAGCCACATTGACTTGGTCCTTTCAGGAGCCCATCTTGAGTTGGATCAGTCGCTTATAGGCTCAAGCTACCATAAGGATGGAGTAGTGTACCTGATGTATTGTTTGGGTTTAGTTGAGAAAGTGTATAATGGATAATACACTGATTTTGTTCTTTATAGAGATTTGTTTGAAAGATAAACGGAAGTTTATCGAAGCACCGTAGAGGCAGTACGTATAGCTAGAAGAGTTATGCTAATAACCATACAGGCAATTACAGCATTCTAGTCACGTATGCGATTTATTGATTTGGCGATTTGTGGATATCTGAAATGAATGCAAGAAGGAAGGAAGACTAGTTTATGAGATTTGATTATTTCGAGAGCCCATCTCGAGTTGGATCAATCAAGTGTAAACTCAGATTATCTTAGGTACGGGGTAATGTATATGTAAATATACGTATGTAGAACCCGAATTGGAGGAAATTTTGACTTAATCTTCTTGATTAAGTGCTCGTAAATGTTGAACCTTGGAAAGGGTGGAGAGCGTTGAGACGTGAGTTTAGGAATTGAGGATGTGTGTAATATAGATCTACGAAGATTCTTCGTAAGAATCAAAGTTTCTCGCAGAAACTACAAGACCATATCCATCAAGCCTGTTTTTACTGTTTCCACTTAGTGCAAAAACAAAACCTGTAGAGTAAAAATTTCGGGGACGAAATTTCCTAAACAGGGGGAGACTGTGACACCCGACTTTTCAGGCCGTACCGTACAATTGTAACACGTGTTGTGAATAGGTAACAAGGCTGTATTTGACTGATTATGATGTTTATATGTGAAATTTAATGATTTGGTAAATTTAAACTTCGGTAAAAATTATGTTGGCAACGGTAAGATAAACGCTTATCGCGTAACGGTTAAAATGCGAAACGAACGTCGGTGACCACCTGATTAGTGTTAAAATCTTAAAAATAGTCCGTTATGATTAGAATAATAATTTTAATAATATTTGTGAGGAAAAATAAATTAAAACGCTAAAAACTCTATTTTTCGAGTTTAAGCGCGTACCGCGCGATCCAGCGCGTGTACCGACAAAATACCGTCAACACAGCCTGTCAAGGCAACTGATAATCATTTTAGTAATAATTTGATGAGTTTATTACTTTAGAATGATAAAAATAAATAAAAACACATAAATCCCTATTTTTGCGATTTTAAGCGCGTACCGCGCAGCACAGCGCGCATACTGCCAAATACCGGAAACGTAGCCAGTCTCGGCAACCGATATTTATTTCAGTAATATTTTGGCAAGATTATTTTTATAGAATAATAAAACTAATTTAAAGCGCCATAAACCGGAATTAAAACGCTAGATAAAATACCCGGTATCCAGTTAAATACCTGTTTTAACCTATATATATATATATATATGTATGTGATTTGTAAGCATGTGTATGTGTGTGTTAAATCGTGTATACTTGAGATATAGGCCACCTCTCACATACTCATGACACTTGTCCAATTTACTTTGCATGCAATTCTTGGAAAAGTCTCCACATCTTTCAAAATCCAAGATATCTTCACAAACCAAGAAATCAAATCATCTCTCCTCTCTCTCTCTCAATCTGAACTTGGCCGAACACCCTCTTCCTCTCTTCCATTTTCGTTTTTCAACCTTCTCTTCAAGATTCAAGTCCCTTCCAAGCTTGTTCCAAGAACTTTTGAAGATCCTAAGGTGATTTGAAGGTGTATCTAGCAAGAACCAAGCTCCATATCATCATACTTTGTCAAAAACCCATCAAAAATCTTAAAGGTATAAAATTTATTTTGAAATCCTTGTTCTTGATTTTTGGGGATATTGATGATGATAGAAGTTTCTCAAGGTTCTTAGTTTATTCACAAACTTGAAACTAAAAAGAATGGGTTTTTACACAAAATAAAAATGGAAGTATATATATATGTGTATGTGGCCGAGAATGTATGTATATACATGAAAGAGGTTGTGTTTTGATTATTGTAAATCTTGATTGATGTGATTATTGGAAGATTAGTGCATGCATGATGAAAAAGGGTATTTATAAAAGTTCACATGATTGAAGATGATTATATGAATGATGAGTTTGAAATTTTGTAAGTATATATGTTTGTCGTGTATATGCATATATGTATGCATGCACATGAGTTTTGTTCACTAGTTCACAAATTATACATGCATACATCTTGTGATGATGATATAAATGATTAGATGAACATGATGTTTTAGATTATATGAGGATGAAATAAATGTGTGTTTTAATACATTTAAACTCATGGATAATGATAATAAAATGTTGGTCATGCATTAGATACTTGTACATAACATAAGCATGCATGTTGATTAAATGCTCAAGAAATGATGAAAATGTTTTGTTATGACAAATATGATTTTAATCAGAATATAAACACTAAAAATAATGTTATTTGGTATATTATAATGACATGAAACTTTGTCATAAGTTTGGTAGCTTTGCATGTTGTACATGTAGCTTAGAAAGTGGTAAAATATATGAAATTTGCGTGATTTATGTGGTTTATGTGAGACCTGCACTATCATGAGTATAACCACTATTTTATTTAGTAAATAACATGGGTTATGTTAAAATATCAAGTCGTTACGATTTGGGATGGTTATGGTAACGTTTGATGCAAAACTATGCGGTAAAACAGTTAAAAATCGGCTTTTCGAAGGATTTTTATAAAACTGTTTTGGATCAGTAATTATACTGATATTTTTGATATAAAAATAAGTATTTTAACTTATATTAAGTATCTTTCGTGATTGGTTAGTCATACGTGACTTCCTACGCCCAAAAACGTTACCGAATCACTAAAATACGCATTTTTCGATGAACACTGGTATGGGTAAATTTTGAGTGAACCTTATGTGATAAAACGTGTTAAGTGATTTAAACATGTAAATGTGATAATATGTTAAGTGTTAACTTGATTGTGGGAAATTTAGACTATGCATGTATACTTGTGCGTTTTGTGCGGTAGAAACGGTAAAATTGCGTTAAATGTGTAACTTGTTTGTCGAGCATGAAATTTGGTACATATGAGATGTTTTATGTATATTTGCTGTAAAAATGACAAAATAGATAAGTTAACAAGATTTCACGTGTTACGGTGTTAAATTATGTGAACGCTTATGTATATATACATTACGACGCGCAAATCGTAGGTATATTGCGTATAAATGGGAGAGTTAACTGATTCACACAATAATGGTCACCAATAAAATCGTTCAAGTCGCAAAATCATAAATATATATATATATATATATATATATATATATATATATGGACTCATATATATATTAACGTGCCAACATAATAAAAAATGACAACTTTTCGAGAAAATCTCAAAGTTATGTGACAATTCTAAGAAATGGAGAAACTTAGGACTTTTGTGTTATGTATATTGATTTAAAATTGTTCCTATATATATATATATATAGATATATATATATAGAGAGAGAGAGAGAGAAAGTATAATGTACAAAAAGGCTTATCATACATTATCGTACGCGACAAACAAAACCAACGTGCGTGATTATTTTTTTTACCAGCATAACGTGCGTAATTATACATTCCATGCGTGATTATCACCCCCCATGCGTGATTATCACCAAAAAATGGATCCCATGCGTTATTTTGTGTCTTATGCGTGATTAGGGCAATGATCGGACGGTTAAGCGTGTCGCGTATTTTTGTACGATAAGCCTTTTTGTATGTTAACCTTTCCCTATATATATAATAGGACGTGTAGAAATCAATCTCTGGGATTGCGCTATTTAAAATACGCACCCAAAGGTGAGTGTCACTAAACCACTCTTTTTACTGCTTTGTATATATTTTGGGGGTAGAACACGTCAATAAAAGGGTTTAATAATGTTTTTGAAATAAAACATACCTTTTAATATAAAATATATATTTTTGATGAAAATATATGAAATTTGATAAGTCATACGTTTCGAAGTAAAAAAGTTTTTGATGATAAATGTTGGACATTGGGATGATACGGTATTTCCTAGGCGAAACATGACCGTATAGTTGGGACGGATGCTAGCCTGGGTCTCGAATGATGGAGATTCAGGGGATTCTTACAACATCGTGTATTAAATTGTAATATTAGTAGGATATATATATTGTACGTGAAAGAGAGAACCCTGCACCCATGATGTCGTTTAATCAGTTAAGTATTGCACGCGATGAATTGTTGGTAGATCTATCAGGTTGACAACCTCGTCGTGACCGGTCGCCCCGTGTCAAGTCAAATGATGAATTAATATTCTGTTTATTGTCTAGCTTTGATTATCCCTGCATGGTTAATATATAGTTCGTATCGTCTAGCTAACATACAAGTCTGAAAGTTAACGCAATAATTTAATTTACAAAACCTGGGCAATATATATATTACAGTTATCGGATCGATGAACCGACGGAAGGCCCATGGATTTTATTAAGGAAGTAAAATGGACTTTCTAAAATTCATATGTATGTTTTCAAATAAACACCTAATCAGAAAGTTTTCCTTGGAATAAAATTGTTTGTAAGTGAATAAGTGAACTCACCTTCCTTTGTGTTGACACTTGATTTTTAACGTGTTCTATAGGTACTTAAGTTCGGCTTCGGGAATTATGGCTTATCTTGTGGTTGTTGATGCATGTTTTGTTACTTAAAAAGTTGGACTGACTTTTAAAACTTTCTGGGACGAATGTAATAAGATCCGTGAGGATCAAAACAACTTGACTATGTCGTGGTTGTGTCGTATCTTAAAACGTAATGTTTATATAACTTACATCTAAAATATACTAAAATGTCCAACAATTAAATGCATCGATCGATAAGATATAAATGGGCACCAACTTCCGTCACCACTACGTTTTATATTCCGCTGCGACGTTTTTGGGGTGTGACAAGAAAACCATCTTTCAATCCTTTTCACCATGAATATGTTCAGATCTATGCAAGATCATTGTTTATTCATGTGGAAATCATTCAGATCTAAGTTGCTCTTGGTGGTTTGAATCCAAAACATGAAGTTCATAAGAACACCATGATCACATCATCCTAGAACACCTCAAATCCACTGATTTCACCGTTAAAAGTTAAGATTCAAAAGATAGAAAGGTGTAGGAGTGCGTGTAGATCAAGAAAGTACATGATTTAGGTTGAAAACTTACAAGAATCGGGAGAAATCACGAGAAATAAGCTTGAGTGCGGCTGAGTCGAACAAGGGTGCTGTCACCATCAAAGAGGTGACAAATGGGGGGGGGGGGTATTTATAGGGTTTCCTAAAATGGAAAGTGGGGGAAAGTTTCTGGTCGATCTGGTGGTAGTCCGATCGGGTGGCAACTCGATCGGTTGGCCACTCGATCGGTTGGCCACTCGATTGGAGTATCCGGCGCGACGAGTTTTGTAGTTTCGCTTCGAGTGTAGAGCTTGCGATGCGATTCGAGAGAGCGATGCGACAGATTTACCCATCAAATTACTTTTAATCCCAACTACTATATCTAACATACAATCATCATAATTAACTTGCGTTTAGCGTTTTGATTCGATTGCGATGCGATAAATTGCGATTTCGATTAACACCTCAACATAAACATAACATGCACAAATTACACATAAATAACACACACACGTAAAACAATAACCAGAACACATAATTCGAGTTGCGAATGCGATAGCGATAAGCGATAAATCGATTAAACATGCGATTAATAACGATTAAACCTCGATTATTAATAAGTACTCCACATAATACAACTAACGCGATAACATAAATAGACTATCTATGAGTCAAAGAAGTCAAAACAGGAGTTGAGTAAGGAGTGACAGATCGCAATTAGCAATCTTGTATTCCTTTGACTTCAATCTTGACTTTGACTTTTGAAACATGGGGTGTTACATTCCTTATCATTTGTCCTTGGTGTCTTGGCGTTATTTTACTGTCTATATAAAATAAAAGATTTACACCATTCATATCTCTATGGTCTATATAGAGATATGTTGGCTACCTGGTCGGGGGTTAAAGGAATGGTTTGGTAAGGTTCTTGCCTTGTTCAGCGTATAGATCCTGCAAGGACCTGGGTGAAGCTTATTAGGACCTCCTTCAATACCCACTGGTATTGGATGGCGGGGGTGCGAATGGCTTGATCCCCTCATATGTAAACTACTATTAATACATTAACCCGACTACTTGGGATTGTATCCCTGCTGACTCAAACCACTTAGCCGAGGGTAACGTCACCTTCAAAAGAGGGGCCTACCATATTACGCATTAATAACTTAATTAATTATCTTTCAATAATCCAACCCTTTAGGATTGTATCCTTGCTGACTCAAACTACTGGGTTGAGGGTAACGTCACCTTCAAAAGAGGGGCCTACTACTATAACTAAGATAATCTCTTAAAAAGTGCAAAAGTGCGGAAAACATCAAAGGTTACACTAAAGGCGATTCGGATCCAAGTGATTCATCTTGTCTATCTCTTTTTATTTTCAGCATTTTTAGTTTTTATTTTCATGTTTAAAACCTTTTTCTAAATTTTTGATTTGATTAGACGTTGAGGATAAACTGGTATTAAAAGCTCTTGTGTCCTTGGACGACCTCGGTATCTTACCAACGCTATACTACGCTCACGATGGGTGCACTTGCCCATATGTGTGTTTAGTGTTAGTAGAATATCGTGTTTTATAAATTTAAAACTTGACTAAAGTGTTAAAAAAGGGCTAAAAATATACATAAAAATATATAACACGACACGTACATCACGATCGACCAAACGGGTCGGGTTCGAAAGTCTAAGCGGTTGTCAAGACCGCTTGACTTACGACTCTAAACAAGCACTAGACTAAAAGTGACGAGTTAAACATGTTAAAACATGTTTAACTAAGTTGGAAAACAAGTTTGATATCAAAACAAAGTGTTTTGATACCCAAAAATAGTTTCGTTGCAAAATACGCATAAACATGTATTTTGACCGAAACTTTGACTCGTCACTTCGACTAATCAACGTGGAAATCAGTAGGTATAGTCACAAGGGACTATAACCATCGTGATTACGCTCACGTTGCAAAGTTCAAACGAACTTTGTGTTGGCCAATTCATGGTCAAAGCAGAAAGTCAAACACTGTTTGACTTTCATGCTTGAAATACATAAAAAGCATGAAGGAAGCTTACAAAAGGTCCAAGAAATGAAGATTTGAACTCAAAATTCTCAGGTATGAAGCTTCACAAGTGAGAGCTTCAACTTAGAGAAGAATTGAGATCAAATTGTGAGGAATGAAGTGAAGAACCCACTTCTATTTATAGTAAGCTTGGATTAACAAGATCATGACAAGTGCTTTTGCAAGAATCAAGGCTCAATCCTAACCATACACTTGTGGATCATGGTTTCTAATACAATGGGAGCTCCAAAACTAGTTCATAGTATTGAGAAAGTTGCATAAAAGACCCTCAAATTCAAGCTAGTTGCTGAAAATGGAATTTCTGTCAAAACACACCCCTCATGTCGCGCCACGGCATCACCCCTTTGGGGTCGCGCGACGCCACCCCTCAACAGATACATAAACTTTCACAACTTGGCAGAAATGGTCCCGCAGCATGTTTAAGCCATTTTCAACGCGTTTAAACCCCGTTAACCCATTTTCAAGGCTCTACAAGGATGTTAAAGCATATGGGACTTGAAACATGCTTGAAATTATCTTGGATGTCGGTTCGTTTGGTCGTACGGTCACGTTATTCGGTTACTTACGACGAAACACGAACGGACGTGAAAAAGGATCCAAATTACACGACGAATGATATTTTTGCATTCCAATCACTAAAATAAAATATTTTAATTATTACAAAAATTTTTGGATGTCCAGATATGTTCAGAACGTAAGATATGCGCGAAAATGCAAACTTATGCACTTTTTGACGCTTTTAGTCCCTGTTGATCAAATAAGTTTATTTTCGCATACCGAACCCCTCAAAGCCTATTTCTAAGCTATGTTAAGGATTTTTAGGGTATTTTTAACTTATGATTAAGTTCCAGAATGTTCGTTACTGTACAAATTGGCATAGTTTCGCAGTTTCTCGAAATTAGTCCTTGCGATCGAATAAACCTGTTTTCGACACACCAAACCCTCCAAAACTTATTTCTAAGTTATGTAAAGGTTGTTTAAGGTATGTTAATCCTATGTCACTGTTCCGGAGTGTTTTTCGCATTAAACTGATTTCGTTCACGCATCAGTTTGCGTATAACTTTCCAGAAAGCGATTTAGAGCTCGAAATCGAACGAGAATTGATATGTGCAAAGATCACATGTATTTGTACAAATTACAATATTGAAACACAAGATTTTATTGGATTCATACTTGTATGATGGTCAAAGATGAACAGATGTCACACCCGGGTTAAGTCTTACTTGGCTACTTGATGATGTATTAGTTAGTTGTTATTTCTTTTCATTCATGACCCTCCGAATCATCCTTGTGATGATTTGTGTAGTGGTGAATCATACAATGAGGTTAATCCTCCATGCTTGACTTACATGACAATCTATGAAACTCATGATGGACTTAGCTTAGGATTACTAGTATAACTATACACACACACACACACACACATGAACTTCGCTGAATTTGTGATAATAGTCGGTTTATGATTATTCATCATGAACTTAGGCTAACTTATCTATGATTCTAAGTCTCTCGTTGTTGATTCTAATAGGCAAACTAGGACCCGTGAAACCACATACAACTTAGTGTCAAAACGAGTACTTAGACTAGATATACTTTTATACATACATACTTTTGTACTTAAATTCTTAATCCCGAATCTAACCACTCCATAAACGCCATATGAACTTACCTTCGATTCCCTATTCTCAACAACACGTCACTCGGGGATAATCGGAAAGCTTTTGCAAAATTGTGAGTATAGATGACCCCTTTTTCCTTTTACACTTTTGGGTGCAATACGTTATACTATTTAAACACACGAAATCATACTTTATGATTAAATCACAAACTCAAACAATCCAATTATACATGCTTAAATACGTGATACTTGATTTGTATACGTGGATGATTCTTTTGTGTAATTTACTTGTCATTAACTTCGTTCGAGCCTCCCCTTAACATATATAGCGCTATAGGAGTAACGCATCACCCGTATTCTTAAGCTCAGGTTAAGTCTTTTATACTTGCGGTAATCAGAGGGTTTACTTGTATAATTGCATGCCATGTTTTCATTAATCTCGTTAACTATTTTTGTCATGTGGATTGTTCAAACTCTTATACTTATATGCTAGTACTCAAAACTTGTATACTCGGCAATACTTTTGTATTGAACTATACTTTAAAACTTATTGCAGGATTTTGATGGTAATGATGATGCACGGAACTTAGTAGGATGCCTAGAAATGCACCAAACTTAAATTCACGTTTATTAGTTTAGTCATTCGATACTTGTTGTAATTTGTTTGTTCCAAACTTGTTGTATTTCTATTTCAAAAAATGTATTTGATATTAGCAATGAAATGAATTTATTTATTAAACATTTGTCACATTTAGTGTTATGAAGTCTCGAGCAATCTTGTTCGTCTCACTCCGATGTTTCCGCCATCGGCTGGGTGTGACATAGCCATGCTCTCTCTCTCTCTCTCTCTTTCTTTCTCCTTACAATCTCTCTACACATACTATCTTGTAACATCGGCCAAAAACCCCAAAGAAATCTACACACACCATCGGAGAATAGTGATCAGTGGGAAGCATGTTGACCGGTTCGTCGAGTCTGAACCCGAAGTCAATGATATCAGAAAGTTCTGGATCTGATTCCTCTGGTAGATCTGAGATCTTGTTGGTGAGTGAATCATGTTGGTCATGCATTTTTTTTCCGGTGACATATGGTGGTGAAAATTTTCCAGTGATGAGTAACTGTTCAGATCTAGGGTGATTAGGGCTTCTAATGGTTATGGTTTTGTGAGTGAGAAGAGAGAGAAGGTGTTCCAACGGTGATGGTTGCGAAGATGGTTGTGGTGCTCATGGTTGCTAGAGGTTGGGGTGGTGGTGGAGAAAAGGGTAGAGAGAGGGGGAGTTGTAGAGAGTTGAGGGAGTAAGAGGGTGTTTATCTTTTTATACATGTATTATTGTTATTTTACCAAATAGTCTATTTGTTTTATTTATTGATTATTTTAAATAAGTGAGTAAAATTACTAATCTACCCTCGTGTGCAAGGCACATGCAATACTTAACATAAATTTTTAATTTGGTTAGGGTTAAATGACGTAGAGTGTAATAGGTTTTACAAATAAAGGATTGTGACTATAATTATTGAAGTTAAAGGGTATCCATTGCCACCCGATCGACCGGCCATCCGATCGGGTAACACTTGGGCCCCACACTTAGACTATTTTCAAACTATTCAGGATCTAAACGTTGAAACAGATTGCCACCCGAACGGGTTGCCACCCGATCGAGTGACCATCCGATCATGTGACGTTTGGGACTTGTATACTTAAACAAATTTCCAACATGTTCAATATGTACGGATTGCCATCCGATCGGATAGCCATCCGATCGAGTGACCATCCTGCTGTGAACTTGTTCACACTCTGAGAAGTCTCGCCAATCGGATTGCTGCCCGATCGAATGGTCGTTCGATCGACCGACCTGAAAGGTAGAGATACTTCTCTATTTTCAAAATGCTACAACGAAAACTTCAAAAGGAAAACCATCATACACAAACACTTCCTCACCAAACGAGGTGACAATCCAATCGAATGGCCACCCGATCGGGTGACCATCCGAACTGATTGCTACCCGATCGACTGGCCATCCGATCGGATTGCCATCCGATCGGATTACCGTCCGATCCTTGGTACGTTTGTATCATTTTATGCGCCGCTTATCGTTTATGCTATTGTTCTGATCAGGCTAATATCCGCTCTAAGCGCTCCTTTCAATCCATCATCGTTGTGAGTATACTTGAATCCTTTTTGCTTTGTGCACTTTTGGGTGTTACGTACGTTACATATTCTAAATCACATCAAACACCCTACGCAATACTTTAACGCTAACCGCTACTGCATGTTATACGTGACTTAATGAATGCTTGTTTGTTATGTTTACACATGGATTGCTGTCTACCTGCCTTAGCAATGATAGTACTATAGTTTGGACTTAGCACCTGTTCACTCAGGGGTTGTTAAGGACAAATAATTACATGGCTCATAATGGTGAGTGTGTATTACGAACTGCCTTGCGCAGTCAACCCGCAGTCATTGGTATTGATAGGATCATGTCGATAACTTGCGTGCTTCATTTCACACTGTGTACGTGCTGGTTATGCGTAAACGATTTCGAACTCTATTATATCTATCAAACTTGTATGCTCACCTTTACAATATGTGCATTGACTTTTACTTTAACGTATGTGACATGTGCTTAAGATGTTAGAATGCTTGGCTTGCTGTGAAATCGAGGCTAGGAAAGAGTCTAGAAACAAAGACAATTTAATGTATTTGAAAATCTGAGTTGTCGGAACATGTTTTATTGTTTGAAGAATATCTCTGTCTGTAATAACTAGATTATCTTATGGGTTATGGTATGGGACATAATATTTAAACTATTTGGTAATTTAGTCATTATGGAATTTCTTTGAACAATCTGTTTCACTCAGAGCCGCGCCCCGATGATTCCGCCATTGGTTGGGGTGTGACAGATTGGTATCAGAGCCATAACTAAAGGGAATTAGGCAAGACTCGACCTAGTCCGGGTTGATGTCTTAGAAATGACCTAGTCTATAGTTAGGTACCAACAGACCGACTTGTGCATGCCCTGTAGGAGTTAGGTACGAGCTTACTTGCCATTTCTCGCGATTCTCGTCTGCACAACACTATCACAACACTCTATTTTTCGAAAGTGAACGGGCAACTAAGTTGAGATTAGGTGTGAAAACCGTAAACCCTCGACTGGATTGCTTGTTCAACCCGCATTTTTATCTGCAAACAGGAAAATTTGCGTTAAATCAAGAGTGAAATCCATACTTTGACGCATAATTCTCCCTTATTTGTCAAAATAGGGACGAAGTTGTAAGTTAGGGGTGAAACCTGAACCTTGACGAGTTGTTCCGATCATTATTTTTGTTTTACAAAAATCTCACCAAAGTCTCGACGGACTCCAACGACTTGAAGTCACACTGTAACTGGAAGGATGCGTGCCATTCGCCCAGATTCGAGGCGAGAGCACAGTCCCAAAGGTCAAAGTGTGTGCCTAAGGTCCTTGAGAATAGTTGAACCACTTTGGATAGTCAACGTCTATCTCAGTCGTAGACAACCTATTCTCGATTTCTATGTGTTTCGATTCTGAGCCCGCAACTGCTGACTCTGATATTTGCCGATTTTATGTGGAATTTATGTGTGACAACTGTGTTCTATAATCGATGTACAATGTAAAACAATGATGATTATTAATAAAACAATTTGCTTTGGTGTTATTATATGTGTTTTGGTTTTTTTATGTGTGTATTTTTGTTTGGTGATTTTTCAATTCGATACGATTCTGATTTCAAGCTTTAAATCGCTTTCTGGAAGGTTATACGCGCACTAATGCGTAAATATAACCAGTTTAATGCAACAAACACTCCGGAATAGTGAAATAAGCTTAACATACCTTATATAACCTCCACATAACTTAGAAATAAGTTTTGGATGGTTTGGTGTGTTGAAATTAAGTTTGTTCGATCGCAGGGACTATTTGTGTCAAACTGCGAAACTATACCGATTTGTATAGTAACGAACATTCCAGAACTTGATCATAAGTTAAACATACCCTAAATAACCTTTACATAGCTTATAAATAGGCTTTGAGGGGTTCAGTATGCTAAAATAAACTTATTTGATCAAGAGGGACTAAAAGCGTCAAAAAGTGCATAAGTTTGCATTTTCGCGCATATCTTACGTTCTAAAAACATCCGGACATCCAAAACTTCATGTAATCAATAAAATATTTTATTTTAGTGATTGGCATGATAAAATTCCATTCGTCCGTTATTTGGATCGTTTTTCGCATTCGTTCGTGTTTCGTCGTAATTAACCGAACAACGCAACCGTACGACCAAACGAACCGAGATCCGAGATATTTTTGAGCATGTTTCATGTTCCCTATACTTTAACTTCATTTTAGAGCCTTGAAATGGGATTAACGGGGCTTGAACGTGTCAAAAATGCATCAAAAACCATGTTTTGCACATTCAGGGACCAAAATTGACAATCTGCCATAGTTATCTTAGGAAGGGACCAAAATGAAAAATCTAAATTCCAGCTTGTGCCATCTGTTCCCCTCATTTGCACATGGTTTTAATAAAACTAGGGCCTCCCATGGTTTCACAAAACCATGGGCACATGTGCACGGATGAGATCGAAGCTCGTTTTTCGAGGAATGATCCTAACGGTCCTAGAAATCCTATAAATACCCATGCTCCTCATTGTTGCAACTCACACAATCTGATCTATTTGCTCTAAGTTGGGGCTTAGCACCTCATACCTGAGCAAGTTGGATTTAGATTTCCATTCTTAGACCCGTTGTAAGTCCTCTTTCGTTCTTTTTTTTTTCGCGTGAAAGTCAAACTGTGTTTGACTTTCTGCTTTGACCAGTTTATGGTCAACATGAAGTTTGTTTGAACTTCATAACGTGAGCGTAATCATGATGGTTTTAGTCTCTTGTGACTATACCTACTGATTACCACGTTATCTAGGCATAGTGGCGAGTCGTAGTTTCGGCCAAAAAGCGTATTCTTGCGTATTTTGTAACCAAACTACTTTTAGGTATCAAAACCATTTGTTTTGATACCAAACTTGTTTTCAAACCTCGTTAAGCATGTTTTAACATGTTTAGCTCGTCACTTTAGGTTTAGTGCTTATGTAGGGTCGTAAGGTAAGCGGTCTAAACAACCGCTTATACTTTCGAACCCGACCCGTTTGGTCGATCATTAGGATCCTACCAAACACATTAGGTGACCATATTTGTATAGGGAATAACCTTCCTAGGTTATACCTTATGGTCACTACGTTTAGCTAGTTGTATGATAGGTAGTTTATATGCCTTAGGAAAATTACCAAAATGCCCCTTTATGCATAAATTCATTTTAAGCATATGTAACCTAAATTTTAACATCTAAACTCATTAGGCAACATTATTAGACATGTTAAGGCATATAATACTTGTCATAGGACAAGTTAGGCCGTCCGAACGCGCTTATGCGCGCAAAACGCGTTAAAGTAGCGTAAGCTACCTTAATGGGTCGTAACGGGTCGAAAGCACTTAGTTTAGGTTCCGATCTAGAATGTAGAATTTGTTAAACCATATCACATGAGTTCCAACACTCATTTGGTTTACAAGACCTCGTTCTATCTGATCTTCCGATTTAGGTGTGAATTTATTTACTAGTGATTCGATTACTAGGTGCTGCTTGATTTCTCTGGTTTACTTGAGTTTGTTGAAGTTCTATTGATTGAGGATACTTTACACTTCATGTGAGTACACAGTTCCCCTATTTTACTGTTTTCAATTGTTTTGGGGTGATTCATATGTACAAAAATGATTTCAAGGTTTAAACGATGATTTCAAAAACGATTAAAACGATTTATACTAAACTAATAACGATTTCAATAATGTGAACAAACTTGTTGGTTGTAGTTACATAATGAATGACATTCATTAATTTTGGCCGAACCGACCAGTATTAGGTTATGGTACCATAGGATCTGACAAATCCCATTATCGACTACACCCATGGTTATGTGTGGGGGTTGTGGGTAACAACTGAATCTGTGATTGTTAACTTACCCTTTGGTGGTTTGTTAATGCAAGAAGCGAGAAACGAGGTAGTCGAGTCACGAATGTTTGAATATTATTAGCAAGACGGCCATAAATAGTTTTCACAATTAAAACGAGGATGATTTAAACGAGTTAACGATTTGGAAATGATTTGGAAACGATGTGAACAAGTTAAACGAATTGGATAAACGATTGGTTTTTGGTTAAGTGTTTAGATAACGGGACGGGTGTAATGTGGTGAAAGCATGGTAGATATGCCGCTGGTATTTCTTATATATAAGTGTTTTCAACATATTACATACCGTGGCGTTATTTAGTTCACTTGGGTAAACGATTTTGAAACGATGTCACACAACGATGTTTTTCTAAAAGATATGAACCATACGAGTTTTATTAACGAGTTTTTACGAGATGTTTTACGAATTGGTTTTCTAAAACAAATGTTTTTGGGGTTAAGAATCATGGCTACGAGATTTTATGAACTATAACCAACTTGATTTGAGTTGGTTAGCTATGTTGCAATACACTTTTTAAAACGAGGTTTGTATTTTGACTCTTGTAGTCTAATAAAGTACTGCAACATGTAAACGAAGCCATGATTCCGATACTCTTATAAAACCTATGTACTCGCCAGCATTTCTTTGCTGACTTTGTTTTTTTACATATGTTTCAGGTGTTGTTGCTTGATTGATTTCTAGGATGCCTGCGTCACATAGGATCTGGACGAGGCCTTAGTGACATAATAATAATGATAGACGATATGTATTTGGTTGTTGTGTGTTAAGACAATGTAAATGTTTAATATTATCAATAAAACGAAACTCTTTTTGTATCCATGGTTATGAAACGATAATTCTGTTACAACACTCCCCGACGTTTCCGCCACGGTTTGTTGTTTTACGTGGTCGGGGTGTGACAGAAGAGTTGGTATCAGAGCCAATGGTTATAGGGAATTAGGTTATTAGTAATGCTTTGACCTAGACTATAACTTTCTAGGACCCTAACGCAAGTTTTCTGCGTTTAGATTTTTAAAAACAAAACCGTCACCTACCCTTAGGTGATAACCACAACGAGAACACAAAATTCAAATCCGCCTTGAAAACCAATCATCTGTTCTAGGTTGATTGATTACTAGGTTTTGAACCCTCTGTTATAAGGTTTTGAACCCTTTAAGTTTTCAAAATCTCGTCAAAGTTTGGGTCTAAATAGTGTGAACACGTGCAAACTGGAAGAGTGAGTGCCTGTACTCTGAGTTTTCTGTCTAAGGCTAGAGTGTTCGTACAAATCCACATAATCGGACCAGTCACTCTTACCTGGGAACTCTTGGGGTGAGTGTTCACTTATAGGCGAGCATGTCTTTTCAATACATTATTTTTGACCCATTTACTTTGATTAGTCACTGCGTGTCGTTTGTTTGTTTGAGGTAACGAACAAATGATCGCCTTCCTTGTGTTTTGCCGATATTTTCAATACCTCTTTTGTTTTTCCAATTTTCAACCTCACTCGTCTCTCCTGTTTCCTTGTTAGACAATGCCTCCTCGACGCGATTGATGTGTGTAAAATGCAACATATAAATTACATCAAATAAGGCATAAAACTAACCCTTTTTAAGTACTAATATTGGAAAAAGAGTGTTTTTGTCTTCCTTTTGTATTTTCAGGATTAAATGAGCTCAAAAACACAAAAGAAGCAAAAAGACAGCTAAATCCAACATAAATACAAGAAAAGGAACATAAGTGGACTGCCCGACCCCTCAACGGCATCTTCCCAAGCAAAATAGAGAAGGCAGAAGACTGAACACGCCCCGTGCTCAGCCAGCACGGGGCCGTGCCCAAGAAGCAGCAGAAAAGACAAACCTATAGAAGCTTCTATTGCCCACCACGGGCCGTGTCCAGCGAACACGGGGGCGTGTCGAAAGTACAGCAGGCACATCAATTGTAATTGCGAATTACAATTAATGAAGAGAGAGATTGTCAGACAGGCACGGGGCCGTGCCCAGCGGACACGGGGCCGTGCCCAGCCCTCTGTTCAGCCTATAAATAGGAGTGCTTGGTTTCATTTCAACTCATCCCTTGGCACACCACCTCTCTCACACTTCATCCACCACCCACCACCATCACAACACCATCATCCACCACCATCATCCATTGTCCATCGTAGAGTGTGTGAGTCATCTCGGGATCCAAGATTGATCGTAAGAGTTCTTGACAATCAAGGCCATGTTTGCCTAAGTCTCTTACATCACTTGGTGAAGACAAAGTGTCTAGTATAATACTTTTTATTTCTAATCTTTTGCACTTTTTATTTGGTTTTGTATTAATGACTTTAATAACTAGTTACTTATGTTGAAGGTGAACTTTCCTTATCGTTTGTCCGTGGTGTCTTGGCATTATTTTACTGTCTATATAAAATAAAGGATTTTCACCATTCATATCTCCACGGTCTATATGGAGGTATGTTGGCTACCTGGTCGGGGGTTAAGGGAACGGTTTGGTAAAGGTCTTGCCATTGTTCAGCGTTTAGAGGTCCTGCAATGGACCTGGGTCAAATTTAGTAGGACCTCCTTCAATGCTTCACGGTATTGGATGGCGGGGGTCCAAACTCTTTGATCCCCTCATAAGTTAACTACTATTAATACTATAACCCGGCTATTTAGGACTGTATCCCTGCTGACTCAGAGGTTTTTGAGTAACAGACCTCTGGACACGGGGCCGTGTCCGCTGAACACGGGGTCGTGTCCAGGCCGCTGTTTGCAGTTTTGTCCGAAAATATTTCTGTTTCGTGCTAACTTATGGTGTATTCTTTCAGATGGCAAAGTTCACAAGGTTCAATGCAAGTGAGCTCGATGCAAGGGCAAGGTATGAGATTCTTCAAACAAGACCAGAAGAGTACCCCAGGAGAGCTTGCACGGACCTGTTAACCTTGGTAAACCAGCTGGACCGATTCAACAACATCGTTACGGGACCACTAGCTGTTGCATTAAACACTAGGCTTCGGTCGGTGCACCAATGCACCATGGAGTTCTACAGTACCTTTAACTTCACTTCAAGGTGTGACCCATTTGACAATGAAGGGGTTGTATTTCGGTGTGGAGGGACAATGTACTCGATCTCTATGGCACAGTTTGGAGCCATAATAGGGCTATACCAAGAAGAGGAATCGGGAAACGAAGAAAATACCGGGGGATTACGAGACTTGGATGAAAATGAAAGACAAGCCGCATGGGCTCAAATCGGTGAAGGAATCTACAACCCTCGTAGCACCAAGAGTACAAAGCTAAGGGATCCACTCTATCGCTACATTCACAGGATTCTCACCTACTCTCTAAACCAACGTCACGACAGTAGCGACGCTGTAGGGTTGAAAGATTTGGTTGTCCTTCACTGTATCCATAACCGGAAGCCCCTCGATGTTCCATATCTCCTGTTACGAAACATGCATCTCAACCGCCTTGCTCGCGCTCCAATGCCTATCTTCTTCGGAGGATGGGTGTACCGTCTTTTCAAGCATTACACGCGAATTCCAAGGCCCTTTGAAAGAAGCCCATGGTCGGGACGAGTTGATTACCACATTTGCCAAGCCATGAACTTACTTTATGAGGCGGAAGACGGAACGGTGAGCTTCCAAAGGACGCAAGGTTATGCATGGAACCCGCAGGAGGCCCTAGTTCTTCACGCTCCACCTCCCCACTACCAGTATCAACCCCAGGGTGATCCGGGTCAATCCTCCTCACAAGGAGGCGGTTTTCCTAACTTTCAAAGCTTACATGATCTTATGCAGGAAAATCTTATGTGTACCAGGAACGCCTACAACCTCGCCAACAACACATACCACCGGGTAGGAGCTATTGAGCGCAACATCAACGATATACAAGACGATATCGGAAGCATCCGGGAGTATATGGCGGGGCATGGGGATGGAGGTGATGATAGCGATGAGGACATGGAGTAGGAAGTTTGGAGGAGCAAGAACAGGTTGATGACGAGCCCACAGGTTTAAGTCCCTTTATCTATCGAACAATTGATGGCCTGCGCGCCAAGTGTTAAACAATTTACTTTTCCTAACTATTTTCTGCATTTCTTTTCGTTTACTTTATGCTTGGAACAATTAACTATGGTAATGTAGGATGTTTGTATTGCTTGGTGTGGTATTAAGTGATGAAACAGGTACAAACCAAGGCTTGGGGTGCTAAGCCTCAGCACTTATAGGGCCAGGATGGAAAAAACCGGGGGAAGAAACCTGTTTTTCAGGCTTTCAGACTGTCCACACGGGGACGTGTCCAGCCAACACGCCCCCGTGCTCACCTCCCAGACCTGCTGTTTGGTTACTGTCCTGCAGATTTTTGTCAGACACGGGGCCGTGTCCAATCAACACGCCCCCGTGTTCACCTTCTGTAAGTTCTCGTTACTGGCAGTTCGCCACGGGGTCGTGTCCAGTGGACACGGGGCCGTGTCCAGACTACCAGTAACATAAATTTTTGCTTTTTAACACCATTTTACACATCTAATCAACCTAAAAATTTATTTTTGGGACACATTGAGGACAATGTGTAATTTAAGTGTGTGGGGGATGCTAAAACCTTGAATTTTGCAAGTCCTAAATACAAGCCTTACACAAAACTCTATTGGAACCGCTAATCACCCCAAATTTTTTTTCAAAAATTTCATTTTTCTTACTTGTCTAGGTTTAACTCGGGAAATTCAAGTTCTCAAAAAGGTTATATTTTTACAAATTTACAACCGATAGCGTAGTGATAAAAAGAACCAACATAAGAAAATTATGAAAAGGCATGACAAACTTAGTTAAAATTTGATTATATATACTTGATCACATAAAAACCCATTCCCACAAAAGTGAGTTTTGAGCCTTTATTGAGCATACAATTACATATCATTAGACTAAATGCTCATTTTTCGTTTCTTGTGTGAATAGCCGCTTGGTTCTTACAACTCTAGAACTTGCCATGACGATACATTCCCAGTCCTTATCAACTTAAACCCGAGTAAGTAAATGATTGAGGCATTAGGACTAACCCCTTTTTATTTCTACACCATTATTTTTCTTTTTCTTTTACCACCTACCCAAAAATCCCCCTAGTTAACCCCTTTGAGCCTAAACCTTTTCATTTCATCACCCAAACCAAAAACCCTTTTATCCACCAAAACTTTTTTATTTTTAACCCTTTGTTTTAGTAACAAGTTCGGTTTTTCGTAAGGAGATCAAAAAAAAAAAAAAAGTGTTGATGATGAAGCAAAAAGAAAATCAACAAACAAGTTCATCAAAAATAACATTGTTTGAATAAAAGCTTCATCAAAATAAAAAGTTACAGAAAAATAGAAAGTCTTACGAAAACCGACACTTGTTACGCTTTTCGCCCTTTTTCTACTAACCACTAACCAATATCCCAACCACCTACCTTTAACCCAAGCCTAACCCTTAACCCACAAAGTCCTCTTGATAATTACAAAGGTATAAAAGTTAAAAAGGACGAGGATTGATTACTTGGCAAGCTTATGGTAGGAATAAGTTTCATGCCGCTCTCGAGTGATTCACTAAAAATACACCTTCGGCCGAGTGTGAGTGATTTTTCCCGTGAGGCATGTGAACTTGTATATAAATGGAATTTTAAAAAGGCATGTTATGCCCAAATAAGTAATTTTTCCTATGAAACGTTCTAAATAAATCATTACGAATAGGATTGTAAATAGATAAAAATAAAACCCAAAAAGATCTTGGATTCCCAACACTCTACGACAAGCAAAAAAAAAACTTTCTCTTCTACCCATTCCATTTGGAAGTGTAAGCCACATATTAAAGAGTTTTGCTTGAGGACAAGCAAAAGTTCAAGTGTGGGGGTATTTGATGTGTGTAAAATGCAACATATAAATTACATCAAATAAGGCATAAAACTAACCCTTTTTAAGTACTAATATTGGAAAAAGAGTGTTTTTGTCTTCCTTTTGTATTTTCAGGATTAAATGAGCTCAAAAACACAAAAGAAGCAAAAAGACAGCTAAATCCAACATAAATACAAGAAAAGGAACATAAGTGGACTGCCCGACCCCTCAACGGCATCTTCCCAAGCAAAATAGAGAAGGCAGAAGACTGAACACGCCCCGTGCTCAGCCAGCACGGGGCCGTGCCCAAGAAGCAGCAGAAAAGACAAACCAATAGAAGCTTCTATTGCCCACCACGGGTCGTGTCCAGCGAACACGGGGGCGTGTCGAAAGTACAGCAGGCGCATTAATTGTAATTGCGAATTACAATTAATGAAGAGAGAGATTGTCAGACAGGCACGGGGCCGTGCCCAGCCCTCTGTTCAGCCTATAAATAGGAGTGCTTGGTTTCATTTCAACTCATCCCTTGGCACACCACCTCTCTCACACTTCATCCACCACCCACCACCATCACAACACCATCATCCAGCACCATCATCCATTGTCCATCGTAGAGTGTGTGAGTCGTCTCGGGATCCAAGATTGATCGTAAGAGTTCTTGACAATCAAGGCCATGTTTGCCTAAGTCTCTTACATCACTTGGTGAAGACAAAGTGTCTAGTATAATACTTTTTATTTCTAATCTTTTGCACTTTTTATTTGGTTTTGTATTAATGACTTTAATAACTAGTTACTTATGTTGAAGGTGATCTTTCCTTATCGTTTGTCCGTGGTGTCTTGGCATTATTTTACTGTCTATATAAAATAAAGGATTTTCACCATTCATATCTCCACGGTCTATATGGAGGTATGTTGGCTACCTGGTTGGGGGTTAAGGGAACGGTTTGGTAAAGGTCTTGCCATTGTTCAGCGTTTAGAGGTCCTGCAATGGACCTGGGTCAAATTTAGTAGGACCTCCTTCAATGCTTCACGGTATTGGATGGCGGGGGTCCAAACTCTTTGATCCCCTCATAAGTTAACTACTATTAATACTATAACCCGGCTATTTAGGACTGTATCCCTGCTGACTCAGACTACTTAGCCGAGGGTAACGTCACCGCCAAAAGCGGGGCCTACCACAATACTGCATTAATAACTTAATTCATTATCTTCCAATAATCCACCCTTTTAGGATTGTATCCTTGCTGACTCAAACTACTGGGGTGAGGGTAACGTCACCTTCAAAAGAGGGGCCTACTACAATAACTAAGATAATCTCTTAATTATGTGCAAAAGTGCGGAAATAATCAAAGGTTATACTAGATACGAGTCGGAACCAAGTGATTCATCTTGTCTATCTGTTTTTATTTTATTTTTATTTTTCAGCATTTTAGTTAGTTTTTATTTTCTTAGTTTAAAACCTTTTTCTAAACTTTTTATTTTGATTAGACGTTGAGGATAAACCGGTACTAAAAGCTCTTGTGTCCTTGGACGACCTCGGTATCTTACCAACGCTATACTACGCTCACGATGGGTGCACTTGCCCATATGTGTGTTTAGTGTTAGTAAAATATCGTGTTTTATAAATTTAAAACTTGGCTAAAAATAAGTGTTAAAAAAAGGGCTTAAAATATTCACCTAATATAAGTAACACTTAAACGCGCATCAGCGATGCTCGAACTTTTACTGCTGAAGAAGTCGCTGCCCTTGTCTCTCAGCAAATGGCTGCTGTACTTCCAGGCGGTGTGACCCAAATCCACGAGTTATACAACAACAACAATAACGCACCGTGTAATTTCAAGAATTTCAATTCTGCGAAGCCGCTTAAGTTTTCTGGGTCACAAGGAGCAACTGCGCTCCTGCAGTGGTTCGAGAGTATCGAGAGCACATTCAGACTTGTGCAGTGTCCGAATGCGCGTAAGGTTGAATTCGCATCAAGCGTGTTTTAGAAGCGAGCTCTTACTTGGTGGAATGGTATTATGTGTAATAGGGGTGCCGAAGTGGCAATGGCACAAACATGGGAATAGCTTCGAGCTCTCATGATGAAAGAGTTTTGTCCCCGTCACGAAATTTGAGCTTTGGAATGAGAGTTTGATGATTTAAAGCAAGGTGGGGGTGAACACCGTGTGTATACAGATCATTTTGAAGAACTCAGTCTGTTGTGTCCCACTATGGTTACCCCTCTGGAGAAGGCAATCGAGAGATATATCGATGGTTTACCCGATTCCATACAGGATATTGTGACCGGTGTTAATCCTACCACTGTACGTCACGCAATCGAGTTGTCTGCTACCCTGACTGAGTCTCAAGCCAGGAAGGGTAAACTCAATCGAAAGGGTGATAAAAAGAAGTCGACCGAGTCTGACAAGGAAATGGGTAAGGGTAAGAAAGACGAGTCATCGAAGAAATCGAGAAAGCGAAAGGGTGCTCAGAATTTTGCTGTTACAGCACAGACTGCTCAGAACCCGCAGAACCCACCGGCTCAACCGCCTGCGAAGAAAGTATATGCTGGTACCGCACCTCATTGTGCTTGCTGCAACGGTCATCATGTTGCATAGAAAGCTTGTAAGCAATGCATAACGTGTGGTAAGCTTGGGCATCTCGCCAACATCTGTCATTTGGGTTAGAATCAAATTGTTCAGAATCAAGCTCCAGTTCAGGGGAATGCTGCTAGATTCCCACCGGGTTCATGTTTCAATTGTGGAGAGTTTGGTCACTTCCGCAACAACTGTCCGAGGTTGGCGAATGCAAATGCGAATCCGAACGTGAATGTCAACATGAATGTAAATCCCGCTCGTGGACGAGCGTACAACTTGAATGCCAACGAAGCAAGGGCTGACAACGAGGTTATCAATGGTACGTTTCTTGTTAACAATCGACCTGCATCTATTCTTTTTATTCTAGTGCCGATAGAAGTTTTGTTTCGTTATCTTTTGAACCTTTACTTGCGATACCTAGAACTAAACTGAGGAAACCCTTATCTGTCGAAGTTGCTACTGGTAAACCTCTTGTTCTCGATTCTATTATTCGTGATTGTCAGTTGAACCTTGATAACCATCTTTTTCCCATTGACCTCACACCGATGCAACTTGGGAGCTTCGATATTATCGTGGGGATGGATTGGTTAACCAAACATCATGCTGAGGTGGTTTGTTTCGATAAGATTGTTCGTATTCCTCTTCCGTCTGGCGATGTTCTGGAAGTTCGTGGCGAGAAACCATCTGGTGGATTGAAGCTTATGTCGTGTACGAAAGCCCAAAGTTATTTGCGAAAAGGATATGTTGCTTTCTTGGCACATGTCACTGAGGAGAAAGGCAAGAGCAAGAGTATTCAGGATATTCCGATTGTTCGGGATTATCCAGAGGTGTTTCCTAATGAACTGCCTGGTTTGCCTCCAGTTCGTCAAGTTGAGTTTCATATTGACCTTGTACCCAATGCCAACCCGATTGCGAAAGCACCTTATCGTCTAGCACCGTCGGAGATGCAAGAGTTATCTAAACAGCTTCAAGAGTTATCTGATAATGGATTCATCCATCCGAGCTTTTCACCATGGGGCGCTCCTGTCCTCTTTGTGAAAAAGAAAGATGGATCTTTTCGAATGTGTATCGATTATCGTTAGCTTAACAAGCTTACCATCAAGAATCGATATCCCCTACCTCGAATTGATGATCTCTTTGATCAGCTGCAAGGTGCTACCTATTTTTCCAAGATCGATCTGCGTTCTGGGTATCATCAACTTCATGTTCTCGAAGAAGATATTCCCAAAACTGCTTTCCGCATAAGATATGGGCATTACGAGTTTACAGTCATGCCTTTTGGTTTGACAAATGCCCCAGCTATCTTTATGGACTTAATGAATAGGGTCTGCAAACCTTATTTAGATAAGTTCATTATTGTGTTCATCGACGATATTCTCATTTATTCGAAGTCTCGAGCCGAGCACGAGCAACACCTTCGCTTAACATTAGAACTCTTGAAGAAGGAACAACTTTTTGCTAAATTCTCCAAGTGTGAATTCTGGCTTGAAGAAGTTCAATTCTTGGGGTCATATAGTCAATGAGCAGGGTATTCACGTGGATCCATCCAAGATTGCTGCTATTAAGGACTGGAATACACCGACGACACCTACAGAAATTCGTTCTTTTCTTGGTCTTGCTGGTTATTATCGACGTTTCATTTCAAATTTCTCGAAGATTGCGGTTCCACTCACTGCTTTGACTCAGAAGACTAAGCCTTTTAAGTGGGGACCTAAGCAAGAAGAAGCGTTTCAAACGCTGAAGCAGAAGTTGTGTGATGCTCCCGTTCTATCTCTTCCCGATGGAAACGGCGATTTTGTTGACTATTGTGATGCGTCCAACTTAGGCCTTGGTTGCGTTCTCATGCAACGAGGTAAAGTTATAGCATATGCGTCTAGACAGTTGAAAGTTCATGAAAAGAACTACACAACTCATGATCTTGAGTTGGGAGCTGTGGTTTTCGCTATTAAAATCTGGAGACACTACCTCTATGGCACGAGGTGTGTTGTTTTCACAGACCACAAGAGTCTCCAGCATATTCTTAATCAGAAGGAGCTGAACATGAGGCAACGACGTTGGGTTGAGCTCTTAAGTGATTACGATTGCGAGATTCGCTACCATCCTGGTAAGGCGAATGTCATAGCCGATGCGCTTAGTCGAAAGGAACGAGTCAAGCTTCATTCTGTTTAAACTCTATCTGATCTGCAGACTCGTGTTCTTCAAGCTCAACAATTTTGTGTTTCACAAAATTTGATAGGTAAGGAATTACCACATCAACTTGAGCTTAAACTCGAAGCAAAGGACGATGGTTTACTCTATTTCAAGTATCGATTGTGGATTCCGAAACAAGACGATCTTCGCACCTTAGTGATGGACGAATCTCACAAGTCTTTATATTCTATCCATCCTGGTGCTGATAAAATGTACAAGGATCTTCGTACTCAGTATTGGTGGCCTGGTATGAAAAAGGATGTTGCCTTGTATGTATCGAAATGCCTAACTTGTCTCAAAGTCAAGGCTGAACATCAACGACCTTCTGGCTTACTTGTACAACCAGAGATACCGGTTTGGAAGTGGGAGAACATTGCGATGGATCTCATCACTAAATTACCGCGTACATCTAAAGGTCACGATGCGATTTGGGTTGTTATCGATCGATTAACGAAATCAGCTCATTTCATTCTGATTCGCGAGGATCTGTCTGCTGATAAACTTGCAAAGATTTATGTTGATGAGATTGTATCACGACATGGTGTTCCCTTGGATATCATTTCTGATCGTGATGCTCGATTTTCATCTCATTTCTGGAAGACCATGCAATCTGCTATGGGAACCCAGCTAAATCTAAGCACTGCTTATCATCCCCAAACAGATGGTTAATCTGAGAGAACGATTCAAACTTTGTAGGATATGCTTAGAGCATGCGTGATAGACTTTGGTGGTAATTGGAATTCTCATCTGCCACTGATCGAGTTTTCTTACAACAATAGTTATCATGCTAGTATTAATATGGCACCATTCGAAGCTCTCTACGGTCGAAAATGCCGTTCACCTGTCTATTGGAATGAGATTGGTGAAGCTCTGCTTACTGGACCTGAGCTCATTCTGGAAACAACAGACAAAATCAAGAAAATCCGCGATAATCTTGTGACAGCTCGAAGCCGTCAAAAGAGTTATGCAGATATGCGACGCAAGCCCTTACAATTTCAAGTCGGAGACCGTGTCCTACTCAAGTTTTCACCTTGGAAGGGAGTCGTGAGATTTGGAAAGAAAGGAAAACTTGCACCTCGATATGTGGGACCATTTAAGATTGTGGAAAGAATTGGAAAGGTTGCCTATCGTCTAGAGCTACCTCCAGAGCTTGGGAATATTCATCCGACTTTTCACGTGTCCAATTTGCGAAAGTGTTTAGCTGACGCTGATCTTTACATTCCTCTCGACGAGATCTGAATCTACAAAATGATGCACTTTGTCGAGAAACCCGTGGAGATAGTGGACCGTGCTTTTAAACAGTTGAAGAACAAACGGATGCGATTGGTAAAAGTTCGCTGGGATTCCAAACATGGCCCAGAGTTTACTTGTGAACGTGAGGACCAGATGAAGGTGAAATATCCGTATTTGTTTTCACAAGTTCCCTCTAAATAAAATTTCGGGACGAAATTTCCTGAAGTAGGGGAGACTGTGACAACTGTGTTCTATAATCGATGTACAATGTAAAACAATGATGATTATTAATAAAACAATGTGCTTTGGTGTTATTATATGTGTTTTGGTTTTTTTATGTGTGTATTTGTGTTTGGTGATTTTTCAATTCGATTCGATTCCGATTTCAAGCTTTAAATCGCTTTCTAGAAGGTTATACCCGCACTAATGCGTAAATATAATCAGTTTAATGCAACGAACACTCCGAAATAGTGAAATAAGCTTAGCATACCTTAGATAACCTCCACATAAATTAGAAATAAGTTTTGGATGGTTTGGTGTGTTGAAATCAAGTTTGTTCGATCGCAGGGACTATTTGTGTCAAACTGCGAAACTATACCGATTTGTATAGTAACGAACATTCCAGAACTTGATAATAAGTTAAACATACCCTAAATAACCTTTACATAGCTTATAAATAGGCTTTGAGGGGTTCAGTATGCTAAAATAAACTTATTTGATCAAGAGGGACTAAAAGCGTCAAAAAGTGCATAAGTTTGCATTTTCGCGCATATCTTACGTTCTAAAAACATCCGGACATCCAAAACTTCATGTAATCAATAAAATATTTTATTTTAGTGATTGGCATGATAAAATTCCATTCGTCCGTTATTTGGATCGTTTTTCGCATTCGTTCGTGTTTCGTCGTAATTAACCGAACAACGCAACCGTACGACCAAACGAACCGAGATCCGAGATATTTTTGAGCATGTTTCATGTTCCCTATACTTTAACTTCATTTTAGAGCCTTGAAATGGGATTAACGGGGCTTGAACGTGTCAAAAATGCATCAAAAACCATGTTTTGCACATTCAGGGACCAAAATTGACAATCTGCCATAGTTATCTTAGGAAGGGACCAAAATGAAAAATCTAAATTCCAGCTTGTGCCATCTGTTCCCCTCATTTGCACATGGTTTTAATAAAACTAGGGCCTCCCATGGTTTCACAAAACCATGGGCACATGTGCACGGATGAGATCGAAGCTCGTTTTTCGAGGAATGATCCTAACGGTCCTAGAAATCCTATAAATACCCATGCTCCTCATTGTTGCAACTCACACAATCTGATCTATTTGCTCTAAGTTGGGGCTTAGCACCTCATACCTGAGCAAGTTGGATTTAGATTTCCATTCTTAGACCCGTTGTAAGTCCTCTTTCGTTCTTTTTTTTTTCGCGTGAAAGTCAAACTGTGTTTGACTTTCTGCTTTGACCAGTTTATGGTCAACATGAAGTTTGTTTGAACTTCATAACGTGAGCGTAATCATGATGGTTTTAGTCTCTTGTGACTATACCTACTGATTACCACGTTATCTAGGCATAGTGGCGAGTCGTAGTTTCGGCCAAAATGCGTATTCTTGCGTATTTTGTAACCAAACTACTTTTAGGTATCAAAACCGTTTGTTTTGATACCAAACCTTTTTTCAAACCTCGTTAAGCATGTTTCAACATGTTTAGCTCATCACTTTAGGTTTAGTGCTTATGTAGGGTCGTAAGGTAAGCGGTCTAAACAATCGCTTATACTTTCGAACCCGACCCGTTTGGTCGATCATTAGGATCCGACCAAACACATTAGGTGACCATAGTTGTATAGGGAATAACCTTCCGAGGTTATACCTTATGGTCACTACGTTTAGCTAGTTGTATGATAGGGAGTTTATATGCCTTAGGAAAATTACCAAAATGCCCTTTTTATGCATAAATTCATTTTAAGCATATGTAACCTAAATTTTGACATCTAAACTGATTAGGCAACATTATTAGACATGTTAAGGCATATAATACTTGTCATAGGACTAGTTAGGCGGTCCGAACGCGCTTATGCGCGCATGACGCGTTAAAGTAGCGTAAGCTACCTTAATGGGTCGTAACGGGTCGAAAGTGTCACGACCCCCGACCCACCCTGGACGGAATCGGGAGCCGCGAACAGCCAAGTGGTACCGGTGATTATTTTAAAAACAATATTGCAGCGGAAATTTCATCAGGACCGTGAGTTAGGAAAAATATCAGAGTTTAGAAAACACCGGATTTTATTTATTAAATAGATGGGATAAACCCATGTTTTACAATGGTAGCTTTAATAAAGATAATTTTGATTACATAAAACAATATTTCTTAATTTGATTTAGTTAATAAAATAAGCCACTTCTTGAAGCCGTTCAGTGCCGTATCCATCTCTTACTCCAATCTGCTGTAATTACCTGAAACGTGTTTTAAAAAGGTTTTGTCAGCGGGAAATACTGGTAAGTTCATTCATTTTGCTAAAACGACACGTTTGTTATAATTTACAGTATTAAGAGAGATTACAATGTTTCAGATATCAACCAACTACCCACAGCATTTGTCATCGACTCGTTTCGGTGACTGTGGTCATATCACTATTGAGTCCTGTCACCCAATAGTGAAGAGTATCACTAATTAGGTTCGCCCACCTAAAGTGATAAAAACAGTAGTAATGTGCACAATACCCCACATACCGGCTGTAATTTGGTGATTACATAAACTTAATCACTGTAATTATAACTTTGAAAATATTTAAGAATTTATAAAGCACTTTGATAAAAAGAGAATGACTCACTTTATAAATATGCAGATTCATACGGTTAAAGTTTAGTCTACAGATAAGCCTTGATATTGCAGATTTATACAGGCAGAGCTTAGCCTATTGATTAGTCTTGTAAACTAGTGCATACGAACTCGGTAAGTAACTAATACAGCATTTACGATAACTCACGAGATTAAAACCCTCACAACGAATGACAAAGTGCAATCACTTAAACATCCATCGGATTCACAACGAATGACAGAGTATTCCCCGAGTTCGGGTGGTACTCAAACATCCTGTCGGAATCACAACTAATGACAAAGGATAGCACTTAAACATCCGGTCGGATAGTTTAAATCGATCGGACATTGAATCGTAGCAGCGATCAAGTTAATACCCTGTATCGTAGCAGCGTTTCGTGCTATGTGTGTGTTTGGTATTAATCAGGGAATATCTCGGAGTATATAACGAATTTTAACGTTGCTCCAGTGCCAGAAATCAAGTCCCAACACCCTCTATTTATACATGAAAATTGACCCCCTCGGGTGACGCGAGGGGTCACCCTGGGGGCGTCGCGTGGCGCGAGGGGCTACCTTATCTCATATGGTTGCCACGTGTGTTTGGAGTTCAGCTGAGTCGACGGAATTGATAGTTTCAAATTTGACAGCAAATTATGTGGATAAGCGTAAAATAGCAAATACCCCCCCTGAGTTTTAGGGGCCCTGATCCTGATTCTGATTGTTATGAAAATTTTAGGGTTTATGTAGAATTACTTGAGTGTCTTAATTAGGGTTTCTTTTTAGACAAAATATAAATAATAATAATAATAATAATATAATAGTTTTGGTGAGAGTTGTTAGGGACAAAAGGGAATAAAATGGTGAGAAAAGAGAATGGACCCACTTTATAACTTTAGGGTTCAACTAGAAAGCCTCCTGGTATAAATTTTGGGTATAACTCCTGGACTATAAAAAATATATATAATGCACTCGTGGTAAATAAAATACCCCTAATTCAACCTTGTCCCGATATCCCGAGACCGAATCCCAACAACTTAGTCGAGCAGAGCCATGACATAAGTTATGTGGCTCAGATCAATCGGAAAGGGTAGCGGTGATCGGGAGTTAAAACACTTAAAACGAGGCATGGCTTTATTATTATTATATATAAAGATAAATAGATACTAGAGAATTTGTAGAGAGAGAAAGATAAAGAAGGAAAATAACAATTTGTTATGTGAAGAGATCGAGCTATTTATAGTGGTCCTTCAAATTCTATCAACCTCTAAGTATTAATTTCATGTATATCTATTCTTTTCAATTGAGAGACACATGTAAAGTTTGTTTGATAAATGTACACGTACACTAATATTTCTATTTGTATATTCCTTTACATGTGGACATGTAATTGGTTGATTTATTTATTATTATTATTATTATTATTATTATTTTATGTAATATGAATATCAGGACATAGAGTACCTATTAAAACCTATAAATAAGCAACAACTTTGTGCTTAGGTTGGTTGTACCATATGCTTGGCGTGTTTTCCAAAAAAAAAAATCATCAACGTTGCTTCACAGTCACACCTCCTTCACAATCACACCTAAATTACATTCAGAATCCTTCCAAAACTCTCAAAACTACCAGATGTAACCTAAAATTGGGTATTTCAGCCACTACTTTCCGGATCGGCAAATGCGGCTGCCAAACGATACCGTCGACACTTACCCGCAGTCCCATGTCGCCGGGTTCGTCAGCATCGCTTTCCGATTTATGCCCTAACTCACTGCTAGAAGGCCCGATCAAGCCTTGGAAAAACCATCATCACTTGATTCTGTGTACGTTTTGGGTTTCTTTGCTGGTTGCTGCCCGTCAATTGTGCAATTCAGGTTGTTATACATCATAATTCCGACTGTTAAGTTTCAAATTTGTTTATTTTTAGGGTTTTCTTAGGTATTTTTGTTGAGTTGTTTATTTCATGATTTGGGTTTCTTATAGTTCTTTATTTGTTGTTGATTTGATTTAGGGTTGATTTGTGTAAAAACTTGTTTTAGTTTAAAAGTTATCGATTATTATTATTATTTAATATATATATATTATAATTAATTTAATTGCTTCACTTATTTGACGCGTATAACTTCTAAAATAGGACGTTCTAGAAAATAATAAATATGTCATCAGAACGAGAATATTTTTGTCTACATTTGGGTCTAAGTTTCATTAAAAATAGAGTAGGTTCAAAATACAATGTATTTTTATAATTTAATTATTATATGATCACTAGGCTCGTCTAGGTACTTTATATTTCTAACATTCAACTTACCCGTAATCTATCCATCTAATAATATAAGTTGTTATAGACTTTTTATTTTAAATAGAAAGGTCACTCATATATAGGCCAATTAATTAATATAATATTTCAACCAACTATATAAAATAGTGTTTAAAACTATTTGGGTTGAATAATTATATTAAAATAAACTAGTTACTAGTGTTTAATAAATTTAACCAAACCTATAATTCTTATATGATAAAAATAGGAATGTTACAGAAAGCACTTAGGTTAGGTTCCGATCTAGAATGTAGACTTTGTTAAACCATATCACATGAGTTCCAACACTCATTTGGTTTACAAGACCTCATTCTATCTGATCTTCCGATTGAGGTGTCGATTTATTTACTAGTGATTCGATTACTAGGTGTTGCTTGATTTCTCTGGTTTACTTAAGTTTGTTGAAGTTCTATTGATTGAGGATACTTTGCACTTCATGTGAGTACATAGTTCCCCTATTTTACTGTTTTCAATTGTTTTGGGGTGATTCATATGTACAAAAATGATTTCAAGGTTTAAACGATGATTTCAAAAACGATTAAAACGATTTATACTAAACTAATAACGATTTCAATAATGTGAACAAACTTGTTGGTTGTAGTTACATAACGAATGACATTCATCAATTTTGGCCGAACCGACCAGTATTAGGTTATGGTACCATATGATCTGACAAATCTCGTTATCGACTACACCCATGGTTATGTGTAGGGGTTGTGGGTAACGACTGAATCTGTGATTGTTAACTTACCCTTTGGTGGTTTGTTAATGCGAGAAGCGAGAAACGAGGTAGTCGAGTTACGAAGGTTTGAATGTTATTAGCGAGACGACCATAAATAGTTTTCACAATTAAAACGAGGATGATTTAAACGAGTTAACGATTTAGAAACGATTTGAACAAGTTAAACGAATTGGATAAATGATTGGTTTTTGGTTAAGTGTTTAGATAACGGGACGGGTGTAATGTGGTGAAAGCATGGTAGATATGCCGCTGGTACTTCTTATATATAAGTGTTTTCAACATATTACATACCGTGGCGTTATTTAGTTCACTTGGGTAAACGATTTTGAAACGATGTCACACAACGATCTTTTTCTAAAAGATATGAACCATATGAGTTTTATTAACGAGTTTTTACGAGATGTTTTACGAATTGGTTTTCTAAAACAAATGTTTTTGGGGTTAAGAATCATGGCTACGAGATTTTATGAACTATAACCAACTTGATTTGAGTTGGTTAGCTATGTTGCAATACACTTTTCAAAACGAGGTTTGTATTTTGACTCTTGTAGTCTAATAAAGTACTGCAACATGTAAACGAAGCCATGATTCCGATACTCTTATAAAACCTATGTACTCGCCAGCATTTCTTTGCTGACTTTGTTTTTTTACATATGTTTCAGGTGTTGTTGCTTGATTGATTTCTAGGATGCATGCGTCACATAGGATCTGGACGAGGCCTTAGTGACATAATAATAATGATAGACGATATGTATTTGGTTGTTGTGTGTTAAGACAATGTAAATGTTTAATATTATCAATAAAACGAAACTCTTTTTGTATCCATGGTTATGAAACGATAATTCTGTTACAACACTCCCCGACGTTTCCGCCACGGTTTGTTGTTTTACGTGGTCGGGGTGTGACATTATGTGTTTTAAAGTGCTGATTATCTGTTTTTGTGTTACGATTTTTGGTGATTTATTCGCTTTTTGCTTTCGACCGACACACACAACCTACACTACACAATCGTTAACGAATCGCTAGTAATTATTTGCAATCGCTACTCGATACTCGTAATCGCTATAATTAATCGCTATACGCGCTGTGAAGGATAGGGAATACATGCAACATATAGTTAGGTTTATGTATTCTGACTGCCTCTTGTGTTTATGTGTTTCCGTGCTTTATGTGCTTATATGCTTTTGTGCTTATGTGCTTTTATGCTTATGTGAATCTATGATTACGTGTCTACGTGTATACGTGTTTCGTGAACGTGATCCTAAGCTTTAGTAGTATTAGGCATGTGAGGTGAGATTCGATTATATTGTGTTTGAGTCCTATGGAGATGTCTGTTGCAGACAATGTCGTCATCTGGTTCTCGCGCTTCCTAATCCGCTCGCCGAAAGCAGGCAGACAAACGCCTCGCCGCTATGATCACTAAGCAAATGGCGAAGGTTGTTCCTCAGATTGTCAGTGAACTATACGAAAACGTGAGAAAATCTTCTGAGGAGTCAAGGACCGAAACACCCAAAGCTGCTTTCAGCTTCAAACAATTTAAAGCTTGTGGACCGAAAGAATTTACTGGCGAAGAAGGTCCTACGGCCTTATTTCAATGGTTTGATTCGATCGAGGTCACTCTACGCCAGAGTGGCTGTCCTGATGATCTCTGCACTCTGAATGCTACCGGCGTCTTCCAGTCCCGCGCTTTAGACTGGTGGATGACCGAGAGAAACAAACGCGGAAACGACGCAGCTTATGGTTTGACGTGGGATGAGTTGAAGAACGTCATGTTGGAAGAGTTCTGCCCTCCCCACGAGCACCAAAAGTTGGAGGACGAATTCTGGCACATCAAGCAAAAAGAGGGTTACAATGCAGCTTTAACTGCTTGCTTCAAGCAACTCAGTATTATCTGTCCTGATCAAGTCAAGACTTCTGATATGGCGATCAAGAAGTACATTCGAGCTCTACCTGACTGCATCGCAGATTTTGTGCAAGCTTCAAAGCCAGCGACAATCGAAGAGACTTACCTGCTTGCCGCTGAAATAAACGACAAGCGAGTCAAGTCTGGCGTCTGGGATAAAACCGCCAAGAATCTCCACCAAGCGACCACCGCACCAACCGCTGAAGTAACCGCCAACCCCCAGTATTCTAAAGCTTCTCGCCGCAAGAGAAAAAACAACAGCAACTCCAGCAACAAGAATTGCGCTATAACCACTGCTGCCCCGCTCCAAGGTGTACCAGCTCAACAGCAAGCTCAACACCGCCAGGTTGCGGCACCAGTAACTCAAGCACCGTCGGCAAAGCGTGCTTACACTGGTCCTCATCCTGTTTGCCCAACTTGCACCTATCATCATCCAGTGGGGATTGCTTGTAGATTTTATGTACATTGCAACATGTACGGCCACTTTACCGCCAACTGCCGTACAGGACCTCGACAAGCACCAGCACCAGCCACTGCTCATCAAGCTCTGCTCCCTGTTGTAACACCCGTAAATTTTTACTTGAATTTAATAATAACACATTACCATTTTATATAAAAGATGTCTAAGTTATGACATAGTTTCCACAAGGTTCAAAAGTAGCAAGGATTAGTCAACTACCGACTAATTCAAACATACATAAGTTGTTTAGCAAAAATGTTTACATTCCAAAACATTGTCTATTAAATTAAGATAACGCGGAAGCTCAAAAGATTATGTTCGGTTCTTCGACTACTTGCTTGATCGCCATCCGTAAGATTTCCTAACATCACCTAAAGTCAAAACCATCCAAAATGTTAGTTTTGACAATGAATTGAATCCCGCAAACAAGTTCTAGCATTAAAACATGGAAAAAAAACCAAATAAAATTTTGATTTTAGTCCTGCCGATTGTCGCGGCAGGCTCCTTAAACTCTGTCGCGTATCGCGGCGACCTCCGCGTGTCGCGGGAGATGAAATGGATTCCTCCGCGTGGCGCGGGGAAACAATTTTCCAGCAAGTGCAGGTTTTCAGCCTGCATTTGCTGCCAGCTCCGAAAAATTCAGATTTTTCACTTTAATAGTCATAACTTTCAGCTCGGTTGTCCGTTTTAAGTGATTCTTTTTCCTGAACGTCTGTAAATTCATTACCAACGTATCTATTAAATCTTTGATACCGAAAATTTAACTTGCGGACCGAACAACTAAATGTCGCTATGCATTTATTCGACCCATTATAACTCTACTTATTTTGCTACCATTTAACTAGTAACCTTAAGGCGCTTATTACCCAACTTCCGGGGCTTATCTTCACCGGCACTTCATTACCAAACCTATGGCTTCATGCTCTTGTGACCATTTTCGCCATTTTTATCTATCTACAATATTAATACTTACAAAATATCATTATTTGACCCGTTTGGTTCATCTACGGAAAGTCCTCCATTTTGATGACTACCAAACGGCTACAAACCAATGCTTAACCTACGGATTTAAGTAACGTACATGATCGCTACAATCAACACAACTTTTAATCAACAACGCATAGTTTAACAACAATTCTTCGAATGTAACGGGTCAAGTTACATACTTACGTAATTCATCAACATTGGTTTCTAACCATAGTTACCCATTCCCGGGCTTGTCTATCTTAGCGTATCACGTCCATTCCATGGATCACGCCTTTATAACTCAATTTAAATGAGTGATGTTTCAATCACTTCAACACCACAAGATTCGACCATTATTTGACCCGTTTGGTTATTTAATGGTAACCACCATTTACAACATACCAAACTTGTTCTAACTAACATTTAACCCATTTACTTATCTAGTGATCTTCGTCACTTCAACTAGACATCCAAATTCATACTTTGTTCTAAATTCAAGTCTATTAGTAAAAAAAATACATAACAAACATGACGTAACAAAACCGTGGTTACGTACCTTTAGTGCACGCCCTTCAACGCGAATCGCCACCGGCTTGTCCACTCGACGCTCCGGTATCTTTTCCTATAGAGTTCAATCACGACTTGTTTAGAACTCCTTTTCAACCATATATCGCATAATTTTGTCAAATCATCACAATCATGCGTCTAACTTTAAATTTTGATTTCGAGCCTTCTTTGAGGCATTTCAACAAACACTTTAAGGGCAGAATTTTACATGATTATATAGCAATTCTCTAGCTTATAATCTAGCCCAAATTTCACACCAATCAATCCTCTTTACACAATTGTTAACTTCTAAAATCCTGAAGTCACTTTACCATTGTCAAATTACACTAGAACAACACCCGATTTCCTAGTGTTTATCAAGTTCTACAAAACCCACTTATCACCTACAATGGTGTTCATGGATTTTACTAAAATTTCACATGATTTCAACTTGTATTTGTCTAGGGTTTGTCCCTAGACTCCATATTGTTCCTAGTTCATCATATAACAAACATGCAACCATAAAATTCAGATTTTCCCAATTTCATGAGAATTTCGAGTTGAGAATTTTCATCAAATTTTACATACCTTGTAATCCTCTTGTGATGAGGATCAGTAATCTATGCTCAATTTTTGTTTTAGACTTGATTTTGGCCTTCAATTCAAGGGATTAAGCAGGAACTAGGGCATGGAAGGGAGCCCTGGATCGCCCCTGTGTTTCTGTCGATCTCCACACACATCAGTGTGTTAGAGATTTTAATTTTTTTGTTTATAAATATTCAGTTTCAATTTAAGCACATTTGGTCCCTTGCCTTTTGTCTTATTTAAAGTTTGGTTGTTTTTAACCATGTTATAAGTTATTTCTAGACTTGTAGCTAACTAGGTTTAAACTCCTAGTTAGTAAATTCTTGTTTATTTATACTTTATAACTCTAATATAAAGTTTCATATTTTCGGGGTGTTACAAGTCCACCCCCCTTAAAAAGGGTTTCGTCCCCGAAACCGAATTACGTATCAAATAAAGTAGGGTAGAGACATCGCATCTCCCTTTCGGATTCCTACGTAGTGTCCGAGCCTTTCCTATGCTCCCACTTGATCTTGACTTGATCAATTTGTTTGTTTCGTAATTGCTTGACATTTCGATCCAAAACCTCCAATGGTCTCACCACATAATTCAGGCTATTATCCACCTCGATATCATCGTAATGGATATAAGTTGTTCCCTCCGTTAGACATTTCCGTAAATGCGACACGTGCAACGTGCCATGTATTCCACTCAACTCTTCCGGTAGTTCGAGGAGATAAGCCAACTTGCCAACCCGTTCGATGATTTTAAATGGCCCGATAAACCTCGGGCTTAATTTCTCTCTTTTTCTGAATCAGATATCACCCTTTCTTGGGGAAAATCCTTGTCCCCCTTTTTGATCGAGTTGTCTTTTGACCATTCAGTCACTAAGTCCATCAGCATACTTACTCGACACTAGTCTTATATTGACAAGCGCTCTCCATAGGTCACAGTGTTATTTAGGCTACAACTTGTTTTATTGCCTAAACTAATTGGTCACCATTTCACCTCATACCTTGTCATTCGAGTATGCATTATTGCCGTCATCGGCCTTTTGCGTGCTTATAATTTCATATCTAGTCATTCACACAATAACGTGATTACATTCTATATTACTTTCGTGTCTGTGATCACATCACATCATGTTTAGTTTTACATCGACTATTCATTCTTAAGAATCTTTTCTCCGAATGCTTTTGGCATTAGGACCTATATTCTTTAGTACTAACCATTTTCTAGTTTCTCTCTCGGTATTTATAGGTGCTAGAACATCGTTTCTTTACTAAAACTGAATTTTAGTTTAATGTTTTTCTCTTTATTCATTGTCGATTAATCATATCAAGGAATTGACGACAAGGGATTATTCTTCTGGGTTATCATTTTACCCGAGAAATCATAATTGGTTTTCCCACACTTTATATTATCGACCCGTAGGTTCCTTTACTTAGCTTTGTAGATTATTCTATTAGGCCTTCACCTTTTTAGGGTGAGACCCCCCCCCCCTTAGTATGTTCCATTTGTATTTGCGACCCAATGGTCATTTTGTTCCCGTAGGCCTTTACATTGTTTATAATTTGAAGGTTATGGTGATCCCATGGATCATTTTCTATTCGTTTGACCTTGACCGTAGTCTAAGGCTACACTCATTTTCTTTCGGATTATCTTTCCGACTCTATGACTTTTTATGTGTCCTTCGCGTCGGTTTATTTTACTCACACCGTTAATTGGTTTATGCCTCTATTTCCTCTCAACCCGTTACCTGGGTTCTTCATCTTAATGGTTTTAACACTCTGGTTTTATTAGTTTTTCGTTTCCCTTTCCATATCCTTTTACGACCTATCACATAGGTTCGGTAATATTTCACACTTCCATTATTCGTTTCGCGCTTACTCGGAATATCAGGTATTATACTTTATTCAATCCGTCCAGCATTGCAAGAGTCGAACATAACTATCGAAATTTCTGTTTTTGCAAAATTTTATCGTTTTCTCAGTCATAACTCTTAATCCGAGTCTCTTGACTTTTAATTCGCGTTCTCGACTATTGGTTACGCATTTATCTGAAAACATACCTATTAATTGAGTATTTTATCGTTATTATTTTCATAGCAACCCTTCCGGCATTCCTTAAGACTTTGTTTTCTCGATTTATTTGGTTGTATCAGCAGAATCTACTGCTTTTACTCAACCAAATCTTTTATTCTTTCACTCGTCTGGTTTGACTTGTTCGTATGAGTTCCATCTCCTATGACAGTCAACTTTATCCTTATGCCTTGACATTCTAAGTTGTCGATTCATATTTTCGTTTACTTGATTCTTATCCCTTCCTTTGGGCTCATTATCTTAATGTAATATGTTCCCATTATCCGTCTCCCGTTTACTTTTATTATTAAGCACTTTACTTAATTAATCCATACACCATCTTTCTTTTGTCAGCGACCCATAGGTCTGTTTCTTTTACAAATGTCCCGAAGGCCAGTCTTATTTGGTAAACTACTGTTATTGTTATTCGGCCTTTTGGGTTTACTCGTTCTTATTCTAACGCTTTCATAATGTTTGTCTTACTAATTCTTTTACATATTCACCTTCATCAAGGTGATTATCGTTCTTCCTCAGGAGGAATTTATTAATAACTTGTTACTTAGGTATCTACCCATACACGAGCTTTTAAATCCAAATTTATTGGTATTTCATTATTTACAGCAACAAATAATACGTATTGTCCATTTAGTTTCTTTTTCGAGGATATTCCTATCCAAATCTTAATCTCTTGATTTCTGACTTTAACCCATTGTTATAATAACAAAATCAATTCATTTCATGTTATTGTTTCATATCGTTGTATGGAATTTATACACATCGTTTGTTGACATAAACGATGTTTCTATCTGTTTCATTTAGTTTGGCTTAGTCTATAGCCATGTCCTTGTCATCTTTTACTATTGTAAACTCCCAGGGCTTGGGTGTTATTACACTCCTCCCTATTATGACGCTTATCTTTCATTACATCCTCGGGTTCTAATGTGCGCGCACCCCTTCCCAAGGCAATATTTATCATGATTATTTTTACCTTGATGCTCAACGTACAGTTTCAGCACCTCTTATAAACAATAGAACTTTTATTATTACCCCTTTCTATATTTTTTTTTAAAGCCATGGTAATTTCGTTAACACTAATGTAGAATGTTAAATAAATCGATATAAAACAAACGATTTATTTGCACTCGTAATAATTAAAAATTTATGCTGAAATTTAATTTACAAGAGTATACCTGAAACGACATCAGGTTCAGCTTTAGCCTTCGTGGCTGTTATATAAAACAACTTTGTCCTTGATTTCTGGGCATCAGACTTTGTGTCGGTTGTGTCCTTGGTTCCAAGCCTCTCTGGACATTTAGACTTTTTATGTCTTGGCTTAACACATGTGCCCTTATGAATTTTTCCACAAAATCCACATTGATGTAACACACTTTTTGTAACTCCCTTCTTGGGAGCTTTATTAGACTTGGACTTCTTTACGGATCTTGGATTCATATCCAACACCCTCCTTTCTTTTGTTTCTTGTAGTATGCTGTCTTTCAATTCAACCATCATATCGTTCACCACCGGCACGATTGTGGTTTGTAATCTATCAATATACTGTGATAGACTATTTTCTAGAGCTTTTCCGACCTCCTCGAAAATCTTAGCTTTCATTTGTTCAGTCAATTGAGATGTCGAATAATCTCTGGTTACTCCAGACATTTCTTTAACTGAAACATCCATCACGATTTATCAATAATTATTTAATTCATTTCCATCTTATTATACGGAAATTTATATCACTCTCACTCAATCATAAATAATGTGTTATTCTTCTTCTTTTTTTTTCGGTTTGGTCAAGTATATATCTTGCCTTACCTTTCTTACTTAGTGTATTTTCCCGGGTTCGAGCGCATTCATACACTCCTCCCATCTTTCCGTCATCTTGAAATTGAAATGTTTACACTAATTGTTAAACATTTCATTTATGACATATGCGTCATTCATTTTGGTCTAGCCAAGTTCACCACTTGCTTAAACCATTTATGCTTAGTGCACTTTTCCGGGTTTGAGTGTGTAAACACACACTTCCCGTGCATATCAATTCAAATTTCCTTTTTCTAGTATTCTAGTAAGTCTACTAAAGCAATTAATTCTTACCGGATGATCGATCAAGCTTGAACCGAACACTTTGTTGACAACCTTAAGCTCTGATTACCAACTTGTAACACCCGTAAATTTTTACTTGAATTTAATAATAACACATTACCATTTTATATAAAAGATGTCTAAGTTATGACATAGTTTCCACAAGGTTCAAAAGTAGCAAGGATTAGTCAACTACCGACTAATTCAAACATACATAAGTTGTTTAGCAAAAATGTTTACATTCCAAAACATTGTCTATTAAATTAAGATAACGCGGAAGCTCAAAAGATTATGTTCGGTTCTTCGACTACTTGCTTGATCGCCATCCGTAAGATTTCCTAACATCACCTAAAGTCAAAACCATCCAAAATGTTAGTTTTCACAATGAATTGAATCCTGCAAACAAGTTCTAGCATTAAAACATGGAAAAAAAACCAAATAAAATTTTGATTTTAGTCCTGCCGCGTGTCGCGGCAGGTTCCTTAAACTCTGTCGCGTATCGCGGCGACCTCCGCGTGTCGCGGGAGATGAAATGGATTCCTCCGCGTGGCGCGGGGGAAACAATTTTCCAGCAAGTGCAGGTTTTCAGCCTGCATTTGTTGCCAGCTCCGAAAAATTCATATTTTTGACTTAAATAGTCATAACTTTCAGCTCGGTTGTCCGTTTTAAGTGATTCTTTTTCCTGAACGTCTGTAAATTAATTACCAACGTATATATTAAATCTTTGATACCAAAAATTTAACTTGCGGACCAAACAACTAAATGTCGCTATGCATTTATTCGACCCATTATAACTCTACTTATTTTGCTACCATTTAACTAGTAACCTTAAGGCGCTTATTACCCAACTTCCGGGGCTTATCTTCACCGGCACTTCATTACCAAACCTATGGCTTCATGCTCTTGTGACCATTTTCGCCATTTTTATCTATCTACAATATTAATACTTACAAAATATCATTATTTGACCCGTTTGGTTCATCTACGGAAAGTCCTCTAATATAAAGTTTCATATTTTCGGGGTGTTACACCTGCCCCTCAACGCCAATAGGCAGCTCAGGCACCAGCGGTCAACGCCAGAGTCTGCTTTGCGTGAGGTGATCCCAACCACTTCGCAAACATGTGCCCCAATAGGGTTGTGAAACAAGAGCCTCAACAGCAGCAGCAGCCTGAGCAGCAACAGCAACAAGCCGCTCGTGCTCGAACCTTCAACATTAACGTGCGCCAGGCTCAAGCCGACAACAACGTGGTCAATGGTATGTTCCTTGTGAATGGTATTTATGCTTCGTGTTTGTTTGATACTGGAGCCGATAACTGCTTTGTATCGTTTGAGTTCGAAAAGCTTCTTAATCGTAAGCGCGCCCATCTCCCCTCGACATTCGATGTTGAAGTTGCTTCCGGAAGAACTGTCGCCGTCAACTCTGTTCTTCGTGTTTGTACTCTCGAGCTCAACAATCACATCTTCCCCATCGACCTTATTCCAATGCAGCTCGGTAGTTTTGATATCATAGTAGGCATGGACGTTCTTCGTGAAAATCATGCTGAAGTTGTTTGCTTCGATAAGATGATTCGATTCTTGCTCGCTAATGGTGATCAATTGTGTGTTTATGGTGAAACTCTCTCAAAGGATCTTAAGCTTATGTCATGTATCCAAGCTAGCAAGTATCTCCGCAAGGAATACAGAGCTTCCTTGGCTAACATTGTAGTAGCGGAGAAGGAAAAGAAAGGAAAGACTGAAGTGAAAGACGTCCTCGTTGTTTGTGAATTCCCCAACGTTTTTTCCTGAGGATCTTCCAGGACTACCACCCATTCGTGCTATCGACTTTCGCATCGACCTTATTCCTAGAGAAAACCCTGTTGCCAGAGCTCCTTATCGACTCGCTCCGTCCGGAATGCGCGAACTCTCGAGTTAGCTTCTGGAATTGCTTGACAAAGGCTTTATTCGCCCTAGCATCTCTCCTTAGGGCGCACCAGTCCTTTTCGTCAAAAAGAAGGATGGGTTGTTCCGGATGTGCATCGACTATCGGGAGTTGAATAAGCTGACAATCAAGAATCGTTACCCTCTGCCTCGCATCGATGATTTGTTTAAAAAGCTACAGGGTGCTACGTGTTTCTCCAAGATCGATCTATGCTCAGGCTACCACCAGTTACACATACAAGAGGAGGATATTCCCAAAACCGCTTTTCACGCTCGTTATGGCCATTATGAATTCGTTGTTATGCCATTTGGTTGAACTAATGCACCCGCAGTTTTTATGGATCTGATGAATCGCGTGTGTAAACCTTTTCTGGACCGCTTCGTCATCGTGTTCATCGATGATATCCTGATCTATTCCAAGTCGAAAGCCGAACACGCGCAACATCTACGTTTGGTTCTCGAGCTACTCCGCGGGAATCGACTCTATGCCAAGTTCTCCAAGTGTGAATTCTGGCTAGAAGAGGTTCAATTCCTCGGTCACATTGTTAATAGTTAAGGTATTCACGTCGATCCCGCGAAGATTGAAGCTGTCAAGAGTTGGGTTACACCCAAGAACCCGTCTGAAGTCCGTTCTTTTCTCGGACTAGCGGGCTATTATCGCCGATTTATCGAAGGGTTCTCTAAAATCGTTGTGCCGCTTACTGCCCTCACGCACAAAGACAAGCCTTTTTTTTTGGGGAACTGGACAAGAGAATGCCTTCCAAACCCTCAAGTACATGCTTTGCAATGCTCCTGTTCTCACTTTGCCCAATGGAAACAATGACTTTATTGTCTATTGTGATGCCTCGAAGCTTGGTCTTGGTTGTGTTCTCATGCAACGAGACAAGGTTATTGCTTACGCGTCTCGTCAGCTCAAAATCCACGAGAAGAACTACACAACCCACGATCTCGAGCTAGGCGCAGTTGTTTTTGCGTTAAAGATTTGGCGACACTACCTTTATGGCACTAAGTGTACAATCTTCACCGATCATAGGTGTTGGTGCATCTACTGTCTGTTAACTTCGTCTGAATCGAGTCTTATGTCTAGATAGGATACACGAGCACACAACAGGATAGAATTTAGGGTTTGTTCATGTTTAAGTGGGTAATTTCGTTTGAAGGTGACAAGGTACAGTTCAAACGAAATTAACAGAGGTAATTTTCTTTGAAATGGGCCTTGCCACTTTCAAACAAAATTAGTTCATCTATATATAGGGGTTGTGTGGTCTCATTTCATACGGAATTAGGTCATGTTCTCTGAGCCGAGGTGCTGTCCATTTGTCATTTGAACTTGTAAAAGCTCAGGAAATCAGTAATAGATAAAGATTAGAAAAGAACAAGCTGTGTTGACATCATTTACATTGATTTCGCCTTTGTTCTTGATGATGAACTACTCAGATTGACTCGTTAGGGTGATACAACGATCTAACAAGTGGTATCAGAGCTCAGGACGATGAGTTCATACCAATTCAGCTTGATTTCATCGGATTCTCTTACTTCTATTCTTTCTTTTCTTATTTGAACGAGATTTAACGGTTGAAATGGCTTAAAACTCACATATATCAAGCGAAACATAGTTTTAACTAATCCGTGAAAGATTTGGACCTAAAATCAGCTTAAAACTTGATAAAATACATAATTTCGTTTGAAACAGATCGAAAAATGATGACGTCATAGATAATTTCGTTTGAAATATTCTTGTAATCTCGTTTGAAAGTGCACATTATATCTGATTTCGTTTGAAGAGTCTGGTTAATTCCGTTTGAAACGGGTATCTCGCTTGAAATGTCTGGTTGATTTCGCTTGAGAGTGCACCTTATTGTAATTTCGTTTGAAAGTTCATACAAGACAAGTAATTCCGTTTGAATGAGGTGTTGTCTCAAACGAAATTAGAGATATCGTTTGAAAGTGGTTATTAGATTCTACTTAGTAATTCCGTTTGAAATCTCAAACGAAAATAGAGATTTCGTTTGAGATAGCATAATTCCGTTTGAAGGACTTATACCGTTTGAGCAATTCCATTCAAACTAATTTCGTTTGAATCTGTATTTTTCAAAACTAAGAATTTTCTAAGTGTTTGTTGACTGTTTCAGGTACTTGAAAGATGGATGATTTCATGAATCCTTTCTGTGATGTGTTTGCATTTACCGGTGGTTCGGGAGATGGCACTTCAGATAACACAAATGAAACTACACCAACACCAAGTGCAAAGAAGACTATTTCTGATGCATTAAGTGTTGAGAGTGCTTATGGGACGTACAACAAACCTCCCAAGTTGATGGCGATTGAAGATTACAATAGGTGGGCTACAAGATTTGACGGGTGGCTTCAAGCTTTTGCATATCCACGCTGGAAAAGTTTAAAGAATGGTTACGTTAGAGGACGGTTTGGTGAAAGTTTGCCAGATACTGATGAGATTGAAAGATATGTTGCTGAACAAAAGTGCATCGCGTTGATTCATCAGTCTGTGAGAGATGATATAATTTCGTTAATTGAATATGAAAATTCAAAAGATCTTTGGGAGAAACTGAGGGTAAAATGTGTAGGTAGTGCTGAGATAGTCAAAAACAAAAAGAAACTATTAAGAAAAGAGTTTGATTTATTTAGATGTTTAAAGAATGAGTCTGTTTCCAAGATGATTGAGAGATTTGGGCATCTGAAATTGGAGCTGGCAAGACACAAAATTGTATATACTCAAGAAGAGTTGGTTGACAAACTGTTCGACTCGCTGCCGAATGAACAAGATTGGCAGTACTTTGCATTAATGCTGAAGAATACAATCAAGTCTGAAGAGTTGACAGTGGATCTGCTTATCAAAAGACTGGAGAGTCAAGAGTTGGAGATCAAGAAATCTAGCAAAGTCAACAACTCATCTTATCAGCAGAATGTGGAGTTATACTACAGAGGAAATCTACCAAAGACTGGTTCTCCAAGAACTGCATTTTCTACAGAAAGTTCAAATAATGTGAATCAAGAAACTCCTCACAGTGGTTTTCATAGTGGATCTTCTTCAACAACTCCAAGCCAATCTGCATCAAAGAATCTGTTCCAATGTAACATTGCTGTGGATCTGAAAAAGGCTCAAAATTTCAGTGAAGAGTCAGCAAAACAACAGATGGTGTTCTTAGCATCGGTGTTAGAATCGTACGAGAGCCTCGTGGCGGGCAAGATTGGAAACACCAACCTGACTAAGGAGGACTATGATCAAATAGATCCTGAAGAGATGGAATTGATCGATATCAGGTGGTGTATGGCCAGTGCAGTCCGACGTGCACAACGGTTCATGGAGATTACTGGTAGACATTCTATCGGTGGGCCGTCCACAAAACTTGGCTTAGACAAATCAAAAGTCACGTGTTTCAGGTGTAAACAAAAAGGACATTTCAAACGTGAATGTCGAAACGCACATGCTGATGATACTGCAAATCCATTCCGTGAGGATTACTACAAAAGAGCGATCTATCATCAGAATAAATCAGAACCGCCCAGAATGAAGCAGCTTGAGGATGCCCCCAAAGAAAAATCAAGAGCTCTTGATGTTATTCATGATGATGAAGGTTTTGATTGGAGTGAACTGCTACCAGAGGAAGATGCAGTAGGATACGCTTTCGTAGTAGAAAAGATTAAACCTTACAAAGACACCAGAACTAAAGAAGAAAAATACCTCAGTAGAAAGGGTAGAGCATAATTCAAGATGATGAGATTATCTAGGGTGTTCAGTGAAGCCAGGAAAGCAAAGAGACGGGATGCTGATAGAGAATGTTACCTTGATCCTTAAGGAAACATTGCTATTGATGCGAAAACTCTTAGTATTGAAGCTTTCATTGAGGAATTTGCAGAAGAAGAAGAAGCTTTACAAAGAGAATGGTGGGGAGGTGGAGAAGAGAAACAAAAAGAAAAAGAGAAAGAGAATGAGTCGCAGTCTAAGAAGATTGATGGTGGGATTATTGATACTTCACAAGAATTCACTACTGAAAACTTCGGGAAGATGGCTGAGAAAGTGCTTGCTGCAAAGGAACTTGAGGTAGACTCTAAGTCTGAAATTGAGTCTAAAAGCAAGGCCAGTCCAAACATTTCAACAAGTGAGTCAGGTAAGAAATTCAAAGGTGATAGTGATTGCAAAAGTTGCATGAAAAACTGCAAGTTTTGTAGTACACTCACTTATCTTAGTGATACAAAGGTTGAAGAACTGATAACAAGAGTCAGAAAGGTTGAAGATCAGATTCTAGACCGTGATAAAATGCTAAAAGCTTCAAATGATCGCGCTAAAAATTTAACTGAGAAAATTGAAAATGATAAAATTGAAGTAGAAAGAATTAGGAAAGAGAATGAAAAGCTAATTCAAGAAAATCGTCAACTTTCAGAAAATTTTGACAAACTAAAACGAACGGTAAAAGATTCTGATGAAAGAAACGGTAAAACCAATAAAGAAAATGAGCATTTAACTGTAGTTCTTAGATACAAAGAAGAGCAAATCAACCAACAACTGGATGAGATTGCTAAATTGAAGCTTCAGTTTGAAGAAGCTAAGATTGAGAATGAACGTATCAATCTGAAATTAACCAGTTACAACTCCGCAAGCTTTATTTTACAACACGTTGTTCCTAAACCCATCGGGAAAAACAAAGCAGGCGAAGATGTTTATTCAGATGGAACTGGGGTTGGGTATCATTAGGTTCCACCGCCAGTGTTAAACAATTTTTCAAAGAAAACATCCGGGTTGGTTAATGATGAAGATGAAACAAATGAAATAAAACTTCCAGAGTCAATTGATGTTACATTTTCTTCATCTGATGATAGTGTTCAAATTGAGATTGTGCAAGGCATGGCTGAAAGTGTTTTGAAGTCTGATAGTGATTCAGTTGAGGATGAAGAGTGTTTTCTGAACAATTACATTCCGAAACCAAAATCCAAAAACAACTTAAATGAAGAACCTACTCTTGTCATGTACAAGATGTCGGGATCGGATAAGTTGTATTCGGATTCTAAGTTTCCAATGGAGAATGTTAATGTTGCTAAATTGACAAATGTGTTCAAATTGGTTGAAATTGATCTGTCTGAGATTGAAGGTCTAAAACAGACGAAGAGGCAAATGAATTTTGAAAAAGATAAAGCTTACTACAAGAAACCTGTTGTTCCATAGCGTTTTTATAACAACAATCGAAACAGATGGTCGGGTGGTTATCAGGGTGGTAAGAATTATCAGAAAAAGAATGTTCAAAATAAGAATTTGCTAAAAAAAAGGTGTTTGTGAACAGTTTGAGTTCACTTTCTGATGAAGAATCTGAGATTTTTTCAAAATCAAACAAAGAGTTCTTTGAGAAGAAAGCATCGCAGCCTCAGTCTGAAGGCACAAGTCGGGTAGTTGACACCCGAATATGCTTCAAATGCAATCAAGTTGGACATATTGCACGAAAGTGTACCAACTTGAAGCCTAAGACTGAAGTTGTGATGAATTCAAGAAATAAAGATGATGTGAAGGGAAAATCTCCATTAGTTGTTGAGAAAAAGGTTTTGAAAAATGACAACACCAAGATCAAAACTGAACCTGTTAAGAATATGGTAACTAAAAATGACAGATTTTACAAACGGGTTGCATCGTCTCAACAAACATGGAAGCCAAAAGTGGTTGAAAAGAAATCAAGTGTTTCAAAACCAAAGGTTTCAGAGTCAGAAAAACAATCGTCTTCTACCACTCCGGTAAAGATGGATGTTCCTTTGGATTATTATGAACAATTGGAGAAACAATCTTCTACTCCACCAGAGAAGAAGAATGTTCAAAAGAAAGATCAACCAACTGGTCAATCTAAGAAAGATGAGTTTTTCTTATACAGAAAGGTTGAGGTTGGATCTGAAGATAGCTTGAAGATGAATGACAAAAATTTTCCGCCACTTTACATTGCAAAATCTCACATTAATGTCAAGTTACCCGAGTCAAAAGAGGCTTGGGTAGCATCAAAATCTCACTAAGTGTTTTTGAAATGTGCAGGAGCTTCCAAGATCCGTTTCGCGATGGATTATGGATAGTGGAGCTTCTCGGCACATGACAGGGAAGAAAACCCTATTGTACGATGTTAGAGGGTTTAATGGAGGTTACGTGGGATTCGCAGGTAATCAAGGAGGTCGAATAGTTGGAGAAGGAACTTTATCAAATGGGATTGTCACGTTTGAAAGAGTTAACTACATTGCTGAGCTTGAGAATAATCTTCTAAGCATATCTCAGATCTGTGATAGGATGTATACAACTCACTTCATAGACAAAGAATGTTTGATCTTGAAACCAGGATTTGTTGTTCCCGAAGAGTGGATTATCATGAGGGCACCTAGAGTGAATGATCTGTACGTGTTGGACATGAGTGTAGCTACTACAACCACGGGTCAAGCTCACAGTTTTGTGTCCAGAGCAACGGAGAAGGAATCGCAATTGTGGCACCGGAAGATGGGTCATATACATCTTAGAAAAATGAATCACTTGGTACACAATGACTTAGTTACTGGTGTTCATGTGAAAGGTTTTCATCTGGAAGGGGAGTGCATTAGCTGCATCAAAGGCAAGCAAAAGAAGAAATCACACCCTAAAAAGAAACTTAACTCAGTCTCAAGACCGTTAGAGAGGCTCCATATGGATCTGTTTGGTCCAGTAAACGTCAAAAGTATTACCGGGGATCTCTACTGTCTAGTAGTAACTGATGATTATTCCAGATTTTCGTGGGTATCATTTTTGAAGTCTAAAGATGAGACGTTTGATAGTTTGGTGGCGTTTTTTAGAAAAATTGAAAACTTGTACCAAAGGCGTATCACAAGAATCAGAAGTGATAATGGTACTGAGTTCAAGAACAACAAGATGGAAGAATATTGTGATGAGAGAGGTATATTGCATGAATTTAGTGCTCCTTACACTCCGCAGCAGAATGGAGTAGCTGAAAGAAAGAATAGGACACTGATCGAAACGGCTAGGACGATGCTTGCTGATTCTAAACTTCCTGTAAACTTTTGGGCAGAAGCAGTCTCAGCTGCATGCTATACGCTCAACCGGGTTCTCACAGTGAAGAAATTCAATAAGACATGTTTCGAGCTAATGAACAACCGCAAGCCAAACCTAGAGTATCTTGAACCGTTTGGGTCTCCCTGTACAGTTCTAGAGCTTCATGGTAAATTTGGTAAAAAAAGGCATAGAAGGAATATTCGTGGGTTATGCAAGTCCATTGAAGCGTGTATTCATTCCTAGCTTGAAACAGATTATTGAGGCATACAATGTTGAATGTCAAGGCTACACAATGCCACCGGAAAATCCCGGCGATTCATGGCGTTTTCATTATGATACTTTGTGGGATTCGTTTGACATGAAAGAAGAAGAAGAAGAAGATTTCTTTGACGAGTTGGATATTCTGAGAGAGTATGAGTCATCGCAGGAAAGGTTCCCAGCTGAGTATTTAAGACGACCACGACAAACTTCAAATGATGATGAAGCAGGTCCAAGCAATGCTGGAGAACATGATGATATTCAACAAGATGAAGTTGCTCATGATAATCAGACGCAGTCAATGATAATCAAGAATCTGATAATATGCCAGTATTTGATCATGGTGATTCAGATTCTGAGGGGGAGCAAATCCAGATCTCAAGTCAAACAGTGCCAGTCAGTGAACAAGATGCAAATCAAAATGTCACAAATTTGGAAGGCGAGGTAGATGTTCCAGGCGAGGTGATGCCGAGAACTCTTTCATACCATCCAGAAGAATTGATCATTGGAGAATTGCCGACAGGCGTTCGCACTAGACGTCAAATTGACCAAGGCCTTACTTGTTTTTATTCTACAGTAGCTCCTTTACAAACTGAGTTTTCACTAAATTGTTTTATTTCGCAGATCGAACCGCGAACATACAAAGAGGTGCTAACTGAAGATTCTTGGGTCAATGCTATGCAAGAAGAGTTGAGTCAATTTGAGAAGTTAGGAGTGTGGAAGTTAGTAGACTTGCCTGATGGTCAAAGGAAGATAAACACCAAGTGGGTGTTCAAGTGCAAGAGGGATGATCGTGGGATTGTTGTTCGTAACAAAGCTCGACTCGTAGTCCAGGGCTTTAGTCAGCAAGAGGGTATAGATTTCACCGAAGTGTATGCTCCAGTTGCTAGACTAGAAGCGATCAGAATCTTCCTAGCATTTGCATCTTGGAAAAATTTTAAAGTTTATTAGTTAGATGTAAAATCGGCGTTTCTCTACGGGAAGGTAAAAGATGAGGTATATGTCGGTCAGCCACCGGGCTTCACCGATCCAATCCACAAAGACAAGGTCTATTTGCTGGATAAAGCGCTGTATGATTTACACCAGGCCCCGAGAGCTTGGTACGAGACATTGTCTCAACACCTTCTAGCCAACAATTTCATCCGTGGAAAAGTGGATGCCACTCTCTTCACCAAAGAGGTCGACGGACATCTTCTGATAGTTCAAATATACGTGGACGACATCATATTTGGGTCAACAAATGAAAATTTGTGCAAATATTTTGAACGAGTTATGAAGCAGAAATTCGAAATGTCATCGATGGGTGAGATGAAATTCTTTTTGGGACTGCAGGTTGATCAACTACCCAAAGGAATATTCATACATCAAACGAAGTACGTTCATGATATCTTGGAGAAATTCGGGATGTCAGGTTCTACTCCAGCTTCCACCCCATTAGCGACGAACCATGGGATAAACCCTGATCTCACCGGAGAGAAGGTAGATGAAACAATGTATCGTTCCATGATCGGATCGGTGATGTATTTGACAGCTTCAAGACCCGATATTATGTATCCAACCTGCCTCGCAGCGAGGTTTCAGTCTAATCCTAGAGCTTCGCATATGGTGATTGTGAAAAGGATATTACGCTACCTGAAAGGAACTCCATCACTGGGGTTGTGGTATCCAAGAGAAGGCGATTTCATGCTCGAAGGGTATTCTGATTCGGATTTCGGATGCTGCAAAGTTAACGCTAAATCAACAACAGCGGGGTGCCAGTTTTTCGGACCACGATTGGTTACCTGGCAATGCAAAAAGCAGACCTCTATGGCTTTATCCACATGTGAAGCTGAATATGTATCTGCGAGCAGTTGCTGTTCTCAGATCTTGTGGATCCAGTAACAGATGCGCGACTACGGTTTGCAATTTCTAAACACCCCTATCTTTGTTGATAATGAGGCAGCGATTAACATTACTAAAAATCCTGTTCATCACGCTAAAACGAAACACATTTAAATTCGTCATCACTTCATTCGCGATTGTTTCGAGAAGAAGTTGATACGAATTGAGAAAATCCACACTGACGAGCAAAAAGCTGATTTACATACCAAAGCATTTGATAAAACTCGTTTTCAATACTTGTTAAAACTGAATGGTATGAAGCTTCTATCGGTGTCGGATGGGATTATTGGCGTTGATGAGGATAACATTGTAGATGATGATGTTGAGAAACAATCTACAATGGTTTGTCAATTTTTTACATGTTTTGGTATTTAGGGGGAGAGTAGGGTAATATTTTCAGAAAATACAAAAACAGTAAAAATTTCAAAAATCCAAAAACAATAAAAAACCAGAAAAGAGCTTGTGTAAAAAGGGAAAATGATAGTACATCGGCTTGACGGTTACGATATGCTAAAGAAATGGAAAGTTTAAAAAGTCTTAAACAGTCTCACTGATGATGTGTCGATAGGTTTTTACACATTTAGTAGGTTTGTTCGGGATATAAACCTAAATCTTTACTTACTTATTTCGTGGGGAACACTACTTGGATATATAGGTAACCCCTGAAATCTTGTTTGAAAGATCCCTCTTTCTGAGATACTAGGTCTTTATACTCAGTGATATCTGGGGTATTATCCCGGGACTTCTGATAATGCAGAAGCAATGGCCTAGTCCCCGGAGAATACTTTACCGCTTGCTTGAAATATAGCGCCGCCCTCAGCATAAAATGATGAGACAATAAAATTGCTAATCAATGTTGTTGTAAAAAAGATCCTCTAAAGGGGACCCACTAAAGTCGAACCGTCATCTCTCTGCTGAACGGAAGTTCTGACCTGAGCTCTCACGGTTTCGCAATTAACCCCTTACAGATATCATCTGTGGTATACTCACCTGTAAGACTGAATATTGGGATCTGGATACGGGAGCATATTCAAGAGGTGGGACACATGAATAAGTTTAAGTCTCTAAAACACTTAATCTGTATCCTGGACAGATTGAAATGTGTGTGAGAATTTAAGTGGATCAGTATATCAACAATCTAAGTGAATTGTTTAATTCTGAGTATGTAATTGAAGCTTAACGGTACTTGTGACTTGTCGAATAGCTGATATGATTCCCTAACACGCTCACCAAAAATATGTTTGTAAATAGTTTACTTTCATTGCATTTTATTTCTGTATTTCATTTCTAGTTTAGAAGCTTTATTAAAAATCCAAAAAGATTTTATATTTCTGCTTTATTTTCTGACAAACCAAAGTGGAGAGTTGATCTTCAGATTCGAATTGAAGCAGATGCAGGAAGTTTCTGGGTTGGAGGATGAGGAGAGCTTATCTTGATAAAATCTGATTGTTGAAAAGTCAAAAACAAGTTTATTAACTTGAAACTTGTAATTTTCAGAAAAGTTTGAAAATGTTTGAACAAATGTTAGTGTGAATTGTCTCAGATCAACCAAGGTCATTAAGTTGGACTTGGTAGACAAATTGAGTAATCAGGGTCATTAATTTGGACCTGAATACTTAAGTGGATTTATAAATTCTGACAAGATCAACAATTGAGGTTGAATGGTAAGTTTTTGAATTGAAACTGTTATTATCATATATCTTATATTTAGGTAGAGATTGTGTAGGTAACAGATATGAATTTGAGAAAGCAGCTAAGCAAAATCCCAGCCTACTGATAGGGGGAGTCTGAAGACTTAAAGTCAGATACAGGTCTGGATCTACATTCGAGGGGAAGCTTGAAGGTTGTTAAAGATTCAGAGTATGTGATTCATGCTAGCTATTGATGGAAGATAAAAGATTGAAGGAAGCTTTTACAATGTCAAATCAATTTGGAAAGAGACAAAGACTAAAGACTCGACGCCGAGGACTTCGTCAACATCCAATGGGGAGTCTGTTGGTGCATCTACTGTCTGTTAACTTCGTCTGAATCGAGTCTTATGTCTAGATAGGATAAACGAGCATACAACAGGATAGAATTTAGGGTTTGTTCATGTTTAAGTGGGTAATTTCGTTTGAAGGTGACAAGGTACAGTTCAAACGAAATTAACAGAGGTAATTTCGTTTGAAATGGGCCTTGCCACTTTCAAACGAAATTAGTTCATCTATATATAGGGGTTGTGTGGTCTCATTTCATACGGAATTAGGTCATGTTCTCTGAGCCGAGGTGCTGTCCATTTGTCATTTCAACTTGTTAAAGCTCAGGAAATCAGTAATAGATAAAGATTAGAAAAAGAACAAGCTATGTTGACATCATTTACATTGATTCCGCCTTTGTTCTTGATGATGAACTACTCAGATTGACTCGTTAGGGTCACACAACGATCCAACAATAGGAGCCTACAACACATCTTTGATCAGAAAGAACTAAATATACGTCAACGCCGGTGGGTAGAACTCCTCAACGATTATGGCTGTGAGATTCGTTATCATCCTGGCAAAGCAAATGTCGTTGCCAACGCTCTCAGCAGACGGAGTAATTTGCACAGTGCCCGTAATATCCGAGCCCAATACGATCTCGAATCCCTTATCCGCGAAGCCCGACATGCCTGTTTTAATGAACGCACTTTGAAGAAGGAAAGGATTCTCAACGATGGAGCCCAGCTAGAAAACAAGTCGAATGGGATATTCCACTATCAGGACCGAATTTGGATCCCTAAACGGACCAACTTGCGACAGATTTTGATGGACGAAGCCCACTAATCCCGATATTCTATTCATCCTGGTGCCGAAGAGATATACCAGGACTTGCGCTACAAGTACTGGTGGCCGGGCATGAAGAGGGATATCGCCCTCTATGTTTCAAAATGCCTAACCTGCTCGAAGGTCAAGGCTGAGCACCAAAGACCCTCTAGCTTACTCGTTCAACCTGAGATCCCGGTGTGGAAGTGGGAGAGTATAGCTATGGACTTCGTAACGAAGCTTCCGCAAACAACCTCAGGTCCCGACAGCATTTAGGTTGTCGTTGACCGTTTGACCAAATCAGCTCACTTTCTGCCAAGATGAGAAGACTACAAGGTAGAAAAATTAGCCCGAATCTACACCAAAGAGAACATTTGTCGACATGGGACGCCTCGCGACATCATTTCTGACCGCGATGCTCAGTTTACCTCGCGTTGTTGGGAAACGTTTCAAGTCGTTATCGGTACTGTGCTTAATCTAAGTACCGCTTTCCATCCTCAAACCGATGGTCAGACTGAAAGAACGATCCGTACCCTTGAAGACATGCTCCGTTCGTGTGTCATAGATTTCGGTGGTAATTGGGACGCGTACCTACCTTTAGTCGAATTCTCGTACAATAGCATCTATCATTCCAGCATTCAAATGGCACCATTTGAGGCATTGTATGGAAGAAGATGTCTGTCGCCTATTGTATGGCACGAGATCGGGCACTCGCAATTAACCGGTCCTGAGCTATTACAAGAAACGACTGATAAAATCCTCCAGATTCGAGACAATCTACTGAAAGCTCGGAGTCGTCAAAAAAGTTACGCCGATAGACGACGCAAGCCTCTCGAATTTCGTAGGATCGATGATTCATCCAAACGAGTCAATCAGAGTCAGATCTAGTTTCTAGAAAGGCGGAATCAGACTAGAAACCTTGCATTAGTGTTAGAACAAGAGTAGAAGAGTAGAAAGTCACTTAAAACACGTTCTTCATTGATATAATACCTTTTGGTACATAGAGAATCGGGTTCACAATTCTCCAGAAAGTTACAAATGAAGAACACTACTGGTCTATATATAGACCTACCAGACCGCATGGACTAACAACTCCAGACCGCACGAGCTGAGGTTTCTACCTCATGCGACCTGACCTACCAGGTCGTGCGATCTGGCTAATACACATAAACTTAACATTTTAATACCAAAAAACTAGCCTGATGACGCAGGCGATAGACATTATGTATCAACAAACTCCCCCTTGGATATTGCCGCAGTCTTCAGTCAGCCGGTCTTCAAAACATTCTTCACACAGACTTGAAAAATTCTTGCCTTTGCTTCGGCTTTTTCAATAACGCTTTCCTGAGCTGTTCCTTTTCTTTGGCAGCTCTCTTTTCTTCCTCAGCTAGCTTTTGCCTCCATGTAGCTCGAGCGATTCTGTCTTTTTCTTCATGCTCTTCTCTCCTCTTCTCTGCTTTCAGAAACTCTTCTCTTTCAATCTCTCTCCAACTTGTTAACCATATATTTTCAGAATTTACACCCTTCTGAAAACATACTGTAGCTACCTTCTGAAACTGCAGAGCTTGTTCTCTATCTTCTGCCTTATATCCAATCTTGTTCATAAACAGACATTCAATATCCTTTGCAGAACAATTTACTATCCACATCAGATCGTATAGGTGAATATTTCTGAGTTCATTTCCAACTCTGTACACAATTACTGCTTCGGTCGATATGTAACTATAAACCCAACATACAAACCCTTCATGAAAATTATGTTTCGTCTTTGGCAATGGAATATTCTTCATAACCCTGGGCTTCTTGATCTTCAGAATTGTTTCCACAATACCTGTAACAGGATCCTTCCTCTTGACTTTCTTAGGATAATGTGGCTTCCAGTGTCGAAATTCTCTGAAGGCTTCAAATTTCATCAAGCCCCACGTTGGCATATCATGAACTTTGACTGGATATGATAATGTTCTGACTTGGGACAACTCTTCAACATCCCACCAAGGTAGAGACATTATATCTTGAATATATTGGAAATATTGAACACCAAATTCTCTTCTAATAGCATAAGCGTTGACTTGTGGCAAGTACCCCCAGCTTATGATATCACCCAGAGAAACATCTCTATCCCTTTTGTAATACTGTAGTGGTCTTTTGTATTTTCTTTCCATATCCTTCCTGAACCACTTCTTTCGTTCTTCACGTTGTTCTTCTTTAGACATTTCTGTAAAACTCTTACTCTTAACACTTTCAGCAACTTTTCTTCTCAATTCATCCTCATTTGCTTGACTGAATAACTCAGCGAGAGTTGGAAAGCTAGAGTATCATAATCAACATTCTCATACTGATCATCGTCGCTCCAGTCTTCTACTTCCACTTTATCATAATTATCAGCTTCGTCAACATACTTGTACTGATATGCAGGTTGATGATTGATATCAAATTCGTTCAACTCCTCTTCAAAATCGAAGTTAAACTCACCTTCTTCAACATCAATCATCTTAATGATCTTAGCTCTAGTGTAAGTATGCAAGAACTCAACTTCCTCTACATCATGTTCAAGACGTAGAATCAAACCTGCACCCTAATCAACAATCTCATCAACATTTTCAGCATCACCATGCTCCCCCTCTCCTCCTGCATTTTCTGGTTCTTCGTTTGCATCATCTTGAAGACACTCGTCAATATTCTCTTCTTGTGACGCTTCAGTTACTTTTATACCAGAATTACCTTGATCAGCATCATCATTTCCATCATCATCATTATCGCTATGAATAGAATATACTTCATCTGCATCATCTTTTAGATTATCATTTTCGTCTTCTTCATCATCTTCGATCTTAATCATACCAGATACTGAAGTTAATGGACAAGGAGCTGGAATAGATGATTCTGGAACTTTTGTCGGGGATTTCGGCTCAGACAGAACAATTTCCCTTTCAGTCACTTGAACTTCATCTTCAACTAGAACACCTTTACCCTTATCTTTCATTCCAGCTTCCATTTCAGCTTCACGTCTTGCTCTTACTTCCACAAGTTCTATCTCTTCAAACCTTTGCTCAATTGGCTTACCAATCAAATCTTTCAACACTTTCTTTAACATATACTCTTCATGTTCCTTTTTAGCATTCTTGGCTTCTAACTCTTGATTTTTCATCTTGAAATACTCATTCTGCTCATCCCTTCGAGACTTTTCTTCTACCAAGTCAGCTATTCGAACTTTCAGAATGTCTATGTCGGCTTGATCAGCTTCAATCTTTTTCAACAAAGATGAATTCTTAGATTCAACAAACTTGACACGTTCCTCTAACTTCTTTTTCTCACTTAACACCTCATTCACCTTCTTTTGCAACTTCTTCACAAGATCATCATTCACAAAGCTAAAATCATCAAGCTCTTCAAGAACTGTAACCTCTGGAATATGCGGAAAATTTTCAAAACCAGACGATCCAGGAGTAGTATGAACTGGTGGTTGTGTGGTTGGTGGTGTTTGTTGGACGTGTGGTGATATTATTGGTGGTTGTTCATGAATAGGTAATGAAATATGATGTTGTGGTGGTGATTGTGGTGATTGTAAAGGTTTAGGTGATAGTTGTCGTGGTGGTGGTGATATTGGTTGATTTTGTGGTGGTGATGGTGGTTTAGATTGTGGTTCTGGTGGTGACTGAGTTTGTGGATCTTGGTTAGGTTTTATTTTCAGCTTGAATTTTAACTTTCGCATTTCTGGAGTTTCGACAAGTTTTCTTGATGTTGATTTCTTTCTACCTCCTGAATATGGTGGTTTTACAACCTGAACATTCTCTTGTGGAACATATGTTTCATCATTATCATCCGAACTCCTCTTTCTCTTCTTTTGTTTCTCTCTATCTTTTGGATCATAGTTTTCTCTGATCCAACGTTCAACTTTAGCATCCGTATCAACTTCTGCACCCGATGAACTCTCCTTTTCATCATCAACTACTATCTTACTAGCTGATTTCTCAACTTCTGCAATATCATCAATATCTTTCAACAACTACTCAGTTTCAGGAGTTAACGGTTCTTGATCTTTTTCAACATTAGCTTCTGTCTCATCTACTTCTGGTTCATCAACCAGCAATGTTTCAACCGCTTTCTTTTTACGTTTCTTCTATGGTTGAGAAGATGATCCTTCTTCAGCTTGGACTTTCGGTGTAGGATTTCTCTTTCCACCTTTTTTCTTCTTTTCCGTTTCTACTTTTGTATACCAATCATTTCGAATTTCACAAAAATCTTCTAACTTCTTTAATTCATCAATTGCACTCTGATCTTGCATTTCAGCATCATTCCTCCACTTTAAATGATTTACTGGATCTGGATCCTCATACTTATCACTTTTGATGAACCCGAAAAACTCTGTCTTCTTCGGTTCAGGCCAATTCTTTGTATACTTGGATAATCGGATTAACGTTTCATTATCCATGTGATGCAACTGCATTAGATCATTTTGTTCATCTTTCTTCAGATTTGGATATGCATAATCCAACATCATCTACACAAACCTTGGATACACCCAACTTCGACTACCAGAAGTAATATTATCTTTCATGTAATGAAAAACAATTCTAGAAAAGTTGTATTTCTTGTTTAGTACCAACGCCGTCACCATACACATTTGATAGTCTTTCATAACATCGTATCCACCTTTCCTGTGACTTAATGCTTGAATCACTGAGTGAATAAAGAATTTGTACGGCTTCATAAAACAGGCTTTCAAATAATTTTCTTTATTCAACGGGCCGTTGATGCGCGTTTAAGTGTTATATATATTAGGTGTATATTTTAAGCCCTTTTTAACACTTATTTTTAGCCAAGTTTTAAATTTATAAAACACGATATTTTACTAACACTAAACACACATATGGGCAAGTGCACCCATCGTGAGCGTAGTATAGCGTTGGTAAGATACCGAGGTCGTCCAAGGACACAAGAGCTTTTAGTACCGGTTTATCCTCAACGTTTAATCAAAATAAAAAGTTTAGAAAAAGGTTTTAAACTAAGAAAAATAAAAACTAACTAAAATGCTGAAAATAAAAATAAAATAAAAACAGATAGACAAGATGAATCACTTGGTTCCGACTCGTATCTAGTATAACCTTTGATTATTTCCGCACTTTTGCACATAATTAAGAGATTATCTTAGTTATTGTAGTAGGCCCCTCTTTTGAAGGTGACGTTACCCTCACCCCAGTAGTTTGAGTCAGCAAGGATACAATCCTAAAAGGGTGGATTATTGGAAGATAATGAATTAAGTTATTAATGCAGTATTGTGGTAGGCCCCGCTTTTGGCGGTGACGTTACCCTCGGCTAAGTAGTCTGAGTCAGCAGGGATACAGTCCTAAATAGCCGGGTTATAGTATTAATAGTAGTTAACTTATGAGGGGATCAAAGAGTTTGGACCCTCGCCATCCAATACCGTGAAGCATTGAAGGAGGTCCTACTAAATTTGACCCAGGTCCATTGCAGGACCTCTAAACGCTGAACAATGGCAAGACCTTTACCAAACCGTTCCCTTAACCCCCCGACCAGGTAGCCAACATACCTCCATATAGACCGTGGAGATATGAATGGTGAAAATCCTTTATTTTATATAGACAGTAAAATAATGCCAAGACACCACGGACAAACGATAAGGAAAGATCACCTTCAACATAAGTAACTAGTTATTAAAGTCATTAATACAAAACCAAATAAAAAGTGCAAAAGATTAGAAATAAAAAGTATTATACTAGACACTTTGTCTTCACCAAGTGATGTAAGAGACTTAGGCAAACATGGCCTTGATTGTCAAGAACTCTTACGATCAATCTTGGATCCCGAGACGACTCACACACTCTATGATGGACAATGGATGATGGTGGTGGATGATGGTGTTGTGATGGTGGTGGGTGGTGGATGAAGTGTGAGAGAGGTGGTGTGCCAAGGGATAGTTTGAGCTTGAGCCAAGCACTCCTATTTATAGCCTGTACAGAAGCCTGGACACGGCCCCGTGTCCGCTGGACACGGCCCCGTGTCCACCCTTTTCTCTTTCTTCATTAATACAGTTTGTCTTTATTAGCTCCACACGCCCCCGTGTCCGCTGGGCACGCCCCCGTGCTTGTCTGACATTCTCTCTCTTCATTAATTGTAATTCGCAATTACAATTAATGCGCCTGCTGTACTTTCGCCACGCCCCCGTGTTCACTGGACACGGCCCCGTGGTGGGCAATAGAAGCTTCTATAGGTTTGTCTTTTGTGCCAGGGCTAACCATTCTGGACAAGGCCCCGTGCTGAGCTGGGCACGCCCCGTGTCGAGCTGGGCACGCCCCGTGTCGAGCTGGGCACAGCCCCATGCTCAGCTGGGCACAGCCCCATGCTCAGCTTTCTTCTTGTTTTTGCTTTGGGAGTTGTTGTCGAGGGGTCGGGCATGCCACGTTTCTTCCTTTTCTTTGTATTTATGTTGGTTTTGGCTGTATTTTTGTTCCTTTTGTTCGTTTAAGCTCATTTGACCATGTAAATTCAAAAGGAAGACAAAAACACACGTTTTCCAACATTAGTACTAAAAAGGGTTAGTTTTATGCCTTATTTGATGTAATTTATATGTTGCATTTTACACACATCAAATACCCCCACACTTGAATCTTTGCTTGTCCTCAAGCAAAACTCTTTATAATGTGGCTTTACACTCCCAAATGGAATTGGTAGAAGAGAAGGTTTTTGGGCTTGTCATAGAGTGCCGGGAATCCAAGATTCTTTATTAGGCTTTATTTTTATGTTATTTACAATCCTATTCGTTATGATTTATGTTGAACTTTTCATAAGAGAAATTACTTATTTGGGCATAACATGCCTCTTTAAAATTTTATTTATATACAAGTTCACATACCTCACGGGGAATCACTCAACACTCGGCCGAAGATGTATTTTTGTGAAACACTCGAGAGCGGCATGGAACTTACTCATACCATAAGCTTGCCAAGCAATCAATCCTCCTCCTTTTTAACTATACACCTTTGTAAATATCAAGAGGACTTTTGGGGTGAAGGGTTTGGCTTGGGCTAAAGGTAGGTGGTTGGGTTAGTGGTTAGTAAAAGGGCGAAAAGCGTAAAAAGCATCGGTTTTCGTAAGACCTCTTTTTTTTCTTTTTTTTTTTATTTTGATGAAACCACTATTCAAACAAAGTTATTTTTGATAAACTTGTTTGTTTATTTCTCTTTTGCTTCATCATCATCATCTTTTTTTTTTTTTTTTTGAAAGTCATAAGAAAAACCGAGCTTGTTACTAAAACAAAGGGTTAAAAATAAAAAGGTTTTGGTGGGTAAAAGGGTGTTTGGTTTGGGTTATGAAATGAAAAGGTTTAGGCTCAAAGGGGCTAACTAGGGGGATTTTGGGTAGGTGGTAAAAAAAAAAAAAATAATGGTGTAGAAATAAAAAGGGTTAGTCCTAATGCCTCTATCATTTACTTACTCGGGTTTAAGTTGATAAGGACCGGAAATGTATCGTCATGGCAAGTTCTAGAGTCGTAAGAACCAAGCGGCTATTCACACAAGAAACGAAAAATGAGCATTTAATTTAAAGGTATATATTTGTATGCTCAATAAAGGCTCAAAACTCACTTTTGTGGGAATGGGTTTTTATGTGATCAAGTATATATAATTAAATTTTAACTAAGCCTGTCATGCCTTTTCATAATTTTCTTATGTTGGTTCTTTTTATCACGACGCTATCGGTTGTAAATTTGTAAAAATATAACCTTTTTAGAATTTTGAAATTCCCAAATTAAACCTAGACAAGTAAAAAAAATTGAAAATTTTTGAAAAAATTTGGGGTGATTAGCGGTTCCAATAGAATTTTGTGTAAGGCTTGTTATTAGGACTTGCAAGATTCAAGGTTTTAGCATCCCCCCCCCCCCCCCACACTTAAATTACACATTGTCCTCAACGTGTCCCAAAAATAAGTTTTTCGGTTGATTAAAATGTGTAAAAGTGGGTTAAAAACAAGATTTTATGGTACTGGGTAGCTGAACACGGGGTGGTGTTGGCTGAGCACGGCCCAGTGTCCAGACTGCCAGTACCAAAAGTAAACAGAAGGCTGGGCACGGGGGCGTGTCCAGTGAGCACGGCCCCGTGTCCAGGTACCTGAACTGGGCATTTTCTATAGAACCTTGGGCACGGGGCGTGTTGGGGTGAGCACGGCCCCGTGCTGAACCTGCTGTAATGAAGAAAAATCGTCGGGAGGCTCTGTTTTTGTGTATGGGGTGTTGGTTCAAGCTTCCCTTATCATCCTTCACCATCCCGGGTGTGTTTTATTCCTGAAAATTAAAAACTAAACTAGAAAACATAAAGGTTAATCTAAACTAAACTACGGATAGTTCCGCGGAATGCCTCCGTGGTGCGCCACGTTTATAAGGGTCCTTGGCTAGACCCACCTTATCGGGTGGTTCTGGCTCATCTTCAATTAGGGGGTCATCATTGCCGAATGGACATTTCATTGTCCGTTCGAGATCGACACTTCTTTTAAATGCCCCTAATTGAAGCGGTAGATTGTTGAACTTCCGGTTTTTCAAAGCTTCGTGAGTTTTTACAAATGGTCGTCCCAACACTAGAGGAGCGTCATCGAGGATGACAAAGTCGGTTGGGATTACCATTTGATTTGTTTGAACCAGGACATCTTCAACTATACCGATCGATTTTATTACTTTCCGATTGGATAGAAAAATGGGTATTTGAAGCGGAGAAAAATCACTAATACTTAATTTTTCGAAAATGTAGTTAGGCATTATGTTAACACAAAGATCTTTATCGATTGTGACATTACTAATAAACGAATTTTGAAAGAAACATGGAACCGGTGTAATGTTAATTTCAAATGGGTCTTCTTTTATTAGTGAGGTTTGATCATTAGTTAACTTAACACTTACTGTTTCGTCAATTTTAGCGTTAGTGTTTAACTCTTTTAAAAACTTTGCATGAGTGGGTACTAAACAATGATTTTCGAAAGAAGGTGACAAGAGATTAATTTCTTCAAAATTAGACTCTTCTTGAATTTTAACGTTGTCGGACTCACCTTTTTCGTTGTTTAACTCATGTGTCGGTTTTTCACTTATTTGTTCTTCCATTTTTACACTTTCAGTTATCTCTTCCTTTTTTAACTCTTCTCTTGCGCGGGACTCCTCTTCCCTTGTGCGAGCTTCTTTTATACATCTATCGATAACTCTAATGTGTTCTAATATCCTATCGGTTACTTCGGTTATAGAAAAAGAATCGGTATTTTCTAAGCTTGAATCCGGTTGTTCGATCCTTTGTTCCTCATAATACCCATATGAAGTAGATGGTTCACACCATTGTTCTTCATTGTAAGCATATGATGGATAAGGTTCATAATTTTGCTCTTCATAATACTCATATGAGGTGGGTTGTTCATGCCAAGGTTCCTCATAGTAAGCATATGAAGGTGGTGGCTCATATCTTGGTTCCTCAAAGTATGAGTATGAAGGCTCATACCTTGGTTCATCAAAATATGAGTATGAGGGAGGAGGTTCATACCTTTGGTCTTCATAGGATGTGTATGAAGTTGATGGCTCGTACCTGGGCTCCTCATAGTAGGTGTATGAATTGGATGGTTGATATGAGTGATTATTTTGAACCGAGCGTGCATTACGACAATTAGTGCAATAATTACCCCTATAATCATCCTCCTCATAGGTGTAGTTGTAACCTCCTGAGTATTGATCCATAAGAATCACTCAGCAGACGACAACCGAGTCTCGAGATCAGAAAACAAAAATAAAAACGGAAACAGAGGCTGGACACGGCCCCGTGTTCAGTGAGCACGGCCCCGTGTTCAGGATCTGTATCTGGGCGTTTTAATTAAATTTACTGATTTCGTTGAGCACGGGGCGTGTTCAGTGAGCACGGCCCGTGTTCAAGCTACTGTTACTGGGTGTTTTTATGAAAATGTGCAGCACGGCCCCGTGTTCAGTGAACACGGCCCCGTGTACAGGTTACTGTAAATGCAAATCTAAACTAAAATGCAGAAAAAAATGCGCGCGTTTTAAAAAGGTTTTGAAAAACTGATTAGGCCATCGATTTTAAGCTTTCTTAAAATCCTTGTGTCCCCGGCAACGGCGCCAAAAACTTGATGCGCGTTTAAGTGTTATATATATTAGGTGTATATTTTAAGCCCTTTTTAACACTTATTTTTAGCCAAGTTTTAAATTTATAAAACACGATATTTTACTAACACTAAACACACATATGGGCAAGTGCACCCATCGTGAGCGTAGTATAGCGTTGGTAAGATACCGAGGTCGTCCAAGGACACAAGAGCTTTTAGTACCGGTTTATCCTCAACGTCTAATCAAAATAAAAAGTTTAGAAAAAGGTTTTAAACTAAGAAAAATAAAAACTAACTAAAATGCTGAAAATAAAAATAAAATAAAAACAGATAGACAAGATGAATCACTTGGTTCCGACTAGTATCTAGTATAACCTTTGATTATTTCCGCACTTTTGCACATAATTAAGAGATTATCTTAGTTATTGTAGTAGGCCCCTCTTTTGAAGGTGACGTTACCCTCACCCCAGTAGTTTGAGTCAGCAAGGATACAATCCTAAAAGGGTGGATTATTGGAAGATAATGAATTAAGTTATTAATGCAGTATTGTGGTAGGCCCCGCTTTTGGCGGTGACGTTACCCACGGCTAAGTAGTCTGAGTCAGCAGGGATACAGTCCTAAATAGCCGGGTTGTAGTATTAATAGTAGTTAACTTATGAGGGGATCAAAGAGTTTGGACCCCCGCCATCCAATACCGTGAAGCATTGAAGGAGGTCCTACTAAATTTGACTCAGGTCCATTGCAGGACCTCTAAACGCTGAACAATGGCAAGACCTTTACCAAACCGTTCCCTTAACCGCCGACCAGGTAGCCAACATACCTCCATATAGACCGTGGAGATATGAATGGTGAAAATCCTTTATTTTATATAGATAGTAAAATAATGCCAAGACACCACGGACAAACGATAAGGAAAGATCACCTTCAACATAAGTAACTAGTTATTAAAGTCATTAATACAAAACCAAATAAAAAGTGCAAAAGATTAGAAATAAAAAGTATTATACTAGACACTTTGTCTTCACCAAGTGATGTAAGAGACTTAGGCAAACATGGCCTTGATTGTCAAGAACTCTTACGATCAATCTTGGATCCCGAGACGACTCACACACTCTATGATGGACAATGGATGATGGTGGTGGATGATGGTGTTGTGATGGTGGTGGGTGGTGGATGAAGTGTGAGAGAGGTGGTGTGCCAAGGGATAGTTTGAGCTTGAGCCAAGCACTCCTATTTATAGCCTGTACAGAAGCCTGGACACGGCCCCGTGTCCGCTGGACACGGCCCCGTGTCCACCCTTTTCTCTTTCTTCATTAATACAGTTTGTCTTTATTAGCTCCACACGCCCCCGTGTCCGCTGGGCACGCCCCCGTGCTTGTCTGACATTCTCTCTCTTCATTAATTGTAATTCGCAATTACAATTAATGCGCCTGCTGTACTTTCGCCACGCCCCCGTGTTCACTGGACACGGCCCCGTGGTGGGCAATAGAAGCTTCTATAGGTTTGTCTTTTGTGCCAGGGCTGACCATTCTGGACACGGCCCCGTGCTGAGCTGGGCACGCCCCGTGTCGAGCTGGGCACGCCCCGTGTCGAGCTGGGCATGCCCCGTGTCGGGCTGGGCACAGCCCCATGCTCAACTTTCTTCTTGTTTTGGCTTTGGGAGTTGTTGTCGAGGGGTCGGGCATGCCACGTTTCTTCCTTTTCTTTGTATTTATGTTGGTTTTGGCTGTATTTTTGTTCCTTTTGTTCGTTTAAGCTCATTTGACCCTGTAAATTCAAAAGGAAGACAAAAACACACGTTTTCCAACATTAGTACTAAAAAGGGTTAGTTTTATGCCTTATTTGATGTAATTTATATGTTGCATTTTACACACATCAGCCGTTGTAACCCATTCTAGGCATACATCCTATGACCATCCTTTCCGGAAACCCTGTGGGCGACTTATCATCATCTGGAAACTCTAATACTTCTCGTACAAGCTGTTCTGTGATTATGATTTCTTTATCTTCATTGTCTATATGAACACTTGAATTAATAACATCATTCACTTCATCATAACTAGCATTCTTCCAAAAATGATCAACATGAGATTTGAATACTTTGTGCTGATCCGTTAAAGCTTTTTGAATTGGTAAATGCCTCATGAATGGCAAAATCTTCTTAAACACACCCATCTTTGGTAGTGTTTCATCGTAAACACAGCAAGTATTGTGCGATGGTTCAAACAACATGTTCGATGCCTGAAAAACAAACAGAAACAAACAAGTTAAATAATTTGCACAAGTTTCAAGACAAAACTAACATTCACACGATCTGGCCTCATGCGATGTGGCCAGTTCATGCGACCTCATGCCAAAATGATTAGACTTTTCAAACGATCTGGTGTATAAACGATCTGACCAACACATACGGTCTGGTGGTCAAATGAACTGACCAACCCAAACGAGTTGAATAATCTCAAACGGTGTGGAACCCAAACGAGTTGGCCAATCCCAAATGGTCTGGAACTTCAAACGATGTGATTTTCTCAAACAGTCTGGAATATTCACAGAGTCTGGCCATCTCGTGCGGTCTGATTCATGAAATCAGCCACATCGTGTGGTCTTGGTTCACCTCGTTTAAACACACAGATATGAACAGTGAAATTGCAGGTTTTCAAAACGTGTTTCTATTATGAAATTGATACCCTAGATATGTTCTACAACAAAATCCGAGCATGTTGATATGATTTTTGTTCAATTTCATCCACTATATAAGCCTAGATCTAAGTTCAAACACTTTGTTCATTTCTGTTCATACGAGTTCATGAGATTTGGTTCAATTTAACCAACAATCTGTACCTTTTCCATGATATAAGCTGTACGAATCAACTTATACAAGGAATCCGAACACTAGATCACAAGATTAAAGCTTGATAAACAATGAAATCGCTTAAATCTCCTGAAGGATGTTGTGTGATGCGGTGTGAAACTGAAACGGTTCACGCGATCTGGGCTCTCCTTTATATAGAGGATGCCAGGTCGCACGGGTTGAATGTTGAAGCAGTTTAGGGTGTTCATGCGGTCTGGCCAATATTTGAAACGGTTTGGCCAGCTCGCACGGGTTGGCACCTCGTGTGAGATTTTTATTTTTTCAAATTTTCAAATTTTTTATTTTTTTACTTTTTATCAACACACTCAGTTAACCAAGTCCAATTTAATGACCCTGGTCATCTGTTTAGCCTGCCAAATCCAAATTAATGACTTTGGCCGACCAAAATATGATCTCGCTGACAATTTTGAAACATTTTAAGTTCAAATTAATGAACTTTTAAGCATTTTGAGCAATTACCATCACTTTTCTCAAACTTTTCTTATCCAACCCAAATTATCCAACTTGTTTAGCGCTGTTGGACTTTAATCATCAGATCCCCAACGTCTGTTGTCGAAAATAAGATGAAATGACAAATATTTTTGAATTTTTCAACATTTTAGCTAAACAAACAGAAAATCTTTTTTTTTTTTTTTTTGATTTTGGGAAATAGACTATATACAGACATCTTTTTGTGAGTTTGTGTAAGAGGATCATATCAGTTTTAGAGATTTATCACTAACACCGTTGATCTTGATTTAACTTTAAGCTTTAAACAAATTCACTTCTGATTGCCAGTATTGTTGTCCACTTAAAATTCTACACAAGTTTCAATTGATTCAAGATACGAATTAGTGTTTTAAGGACTTAACTTATTCGCGTGTCCCACCTCAGAATATACTCCCGTATCAAAATTCCCTAGATTCAATCTTACAGGTGAGTATACCAATCTGATATCTGTATTCGGGTTAGTGCGAGACCTTGAGAGCTCAGGTATGAACTACCGTTCAGTCAAAGAGATGAAGGCTCGACTTTAGGTGTGTTCCCTTTAGGGAATCTTTTCTTCAACTGCAATTGATTCGTATCTTTCGATATTTTATCAATTTTTATGCAGAGGGTGAGCTTTAAAAGCGCGTAAAGTATTATACGAGGTCTAGGCCATTACTTCCGCAATATCAGAAGACCAGGTATAATACCCCAGATATCAAACAGTATAAAGAGCTAATATCTCAGAATCAGGCAATCTCTCAAACAAGATTTCGGGGGTTACCCATATATCCGAGAGATGCTCCCCACGAGGATAAGCAGTTATTCGTTATGTTTATATCTCGAACTCAATCTACTAATCGTGTGAAGTCTACTAGCACATCATCAGTGAGACTTGTTTAAAAACATTTTGACTTTCCATTTCTTTAGCATGTTGTGATAGTCCACTGATGTACTATCATTTCCTCTTTTTACACAAACCTCTTTTTGTCTTTTTCAATGTTTTTGTATTTATGAAATTTTATCATGTTTTTGTATTTTCTATAAACTTTCTCCCCCTAAAATCAAAAACATATTTTTGTGTTTTTGGTTTTATCAAAAGCAGTAAAGAAACTGTACAGAAAACATGACAACTAGACGCAGATCACTTCTGATCGTCGTCCGCCTCGGCCACACACTCTACCACCCTCCCAGAAAACAAATTCTTTAACCCGTTCAATTTTAAAAGATAATTAAATCTTGTTTTATCAAAGGGTTTAGTGTAAAAATCAGCTCTCTGATCATCGGTGTGAATATAATCAATTCGAATCAATTTTTTCTCGTGGCAATCACGAATAAAATGATGTCGAATCTCAATATGTTTTGTTTTTGAGTGTTGAACCGGATTTTTAGTGATATTAATGGCTGCCTCGTTGTCCACAAAAATTGGCGTGTCTTAGAATTGCAGACCATAGTCCCTCATTTGCTGTCGAATCCAGAGAATCTGGGAACAACAACTGGAAGCCGAAATGTATTCGGCCTCACAAGTCGAGAGAGCGACTGTGGTCTGTTTCTTACACTGCCAAGTGATTAGCCGAGTTCTGAAGAACTGGCAACCAGCAGTTGTGGACTTAGCGTTTAACTTACAGCACCCGAAGTCAGAGTCAGAATATCCAGTTAGAGAGAAGTCACTGGATCGGGGATACCACAAGCCGGTGCTTGGGGAACCTTTGAGATACCGTAAGATCCTCTTCACTATCATCATGTGTAATGCTCTGGGACTTGATTGGTACCGGGCACAGAGGCAGGTTAGATACATGATGTCCGGTCATGATGTTGTCAGATACATTAGCGATCCTATGATTGACCGATAATGCGTTTCATCCACTTTCTCACCACTTTCATCCGGACATATGCCATGATTCGTAGCCAGGGGGTTGATATGGGAGATGATTCGGACATATTGAATTTGTCCAACACATCATTCACATACTTGGTCTGGTGTATGAAGATTCCATCGGGCAGTTGCCCAACTTGAAGACCGAGGAAGAACTTCATCTCCCCCATTGAACTTATTTCAAACTTCTGCTTCATGACCTTCTCAAACTCCTTACACAACTCATCGTTCGTTGATCCAAAAATTATATCATCAACATATATTTTCACGATCAGTAGATGTCCTGCAACCTCTTTAGTGAACAGGGTACTATCGACAGTCCCTCTGGTGAACCCGTTGGTCAGCAGATGCTGGGAAAGCGTCTCGTACCAGGCTCTCGGGGCCTGGTGTAATCCGTATAACGCCTTGTCGAGTAGATACACCTTGTCCATGTGTACAGGATCGGTAAAACCCGGTGGTTGACCGATATACACCTCTTCTTTAATCTTGCCATAGAGGAATGCAGATTTGACATCCAGTTGGTATACCTTGAACCCCTTCCATGACGCGAACGCCAAGAAGATTCTAATTGCCTCAAGTCGAGCCACGGGAGCATATACTTCAGTAAAGTCAATCCCTTCTTGCTGACTAAATCCTTGGACTACCAACCGTGCTTTGTTCCTTACTATAACCCCTCTATCACCTCTCTTACATTTGAGGACCCACTTGGTCTTGATCAACTTCTGATCTCCCGGGAGATCAACCAACCTCCACACTCCAAGCTTTTCAAACTGTTGTAACTCCGCTTGCATTGCATTTACCCAACTCTCTTCGGTCAATGCTTCTTTGTATGTTTTCGGCTCTACCTGCGAGATAAAACATTTTAATGAGAACTCTACTTGTAAAGGTGCAACAGAGGAGTAAAAGCATGTAAGCACTTTGTTTATTTGTTCACGGGTTTTCACGCCGCTTTGAAGGTCACCAATGATTTGCTCCGACGGATGGTAAGATAACGTTCTTGGCATGACTGTATCCAGTACGCTCACTTCCGATTACAAATTTGTTATATTCTGATCACCCGTGTGATCAATAGCATTTGAAGTCGTAATATTTGGTTCCTCATCATAAATCGGATCGGTTTCCGATTCTGAGTCGTCAGAATGGTCAAATATTGGAGCTGTTTCTTCTGGGAGTACATGTGCAATTCCACTAGGACCAGCCTCATGATCATTGGAACCCGCGGTGGGCGAAGAAACCACCAACGGTCTCGGCATTTGTTCTTGTGAAAGAGATTGTTGTTGTTGGTATAAGAACGCCAGTTCCTCCTCATTCGGCTCTGTCGGTAAATGGAATGACTCCCAGAGATTGTCATAATCAAATAGCAACCTGTTTTCGGGAAGTTGATTTGGAGCGGTAAACCGTTGACAGTCAACGTGTTGAACTTGTATGATCTTCCCCAAACTCGGAACAAAAACTCTCTTCAAAGGACTAGCGTATCCTACAAAAAAAAACCTTCATTAGCTTTCGAACCAAATTTACCGCCTGGATCAATGAATGTGCATGGTGATCCGAATGGTTCTAAATATTTCAGATTCAGTTTGTAAAGATGAAGCAATTCAAAACAAGTTTTCTTGTACTTCTTCACCGTAAGAACCCGATTGAGCGTGTAACATGCCGTGGCGACCGCTTCACTCCAAAAATATACCGGTAATTTTGAATCTGCTAACATGGTACGAGCCGTTTCGATCAAAGTACGATTTTTTCGTTCTGCGACACCGTTTTGTTGAGGAGTATACGGTGCGCTGAACTCATGAAGAATGCCCTTATCGTTGCAGAATTCGAGCATACGGTTGTTCTTGAATTCCGTGCCATTGTCGCTTCGAATACGTCTAATCGGCAGTTTGTAAACATTCTCCATCTTTTTTTAATAGCCTCATCAAAGAATCAAACGTTTCCTCTTTTCTCACTAGAAACATCACCCAGGAGAATCTTGTAAAGTCATCAGTAATAACTAAACAATATAGATCTCCACTTATGCTCTTCACATTTTCTGGTCCGAAAAGATCCATATGGAGTCTTTCGAGCGGTAATCTGGTGGAGTTCAAAAGCTTTTTCGGGTGTGATTTCTTCGTCTGCTTCCCTTTCTTACATTCAATACAGTCATCGTTAAGATGGAAGCTTTTCAAATTAACACCATCTACAAGATCATTATGAACTAAAAAGTTCATCTTTCTCAAGTGAATATGGCCCATTTTACGATGCCACATGATGGATTCTTTTTCAGTCGCCTTCGTCTTACTCACAAATCATTGTGCCTTTTTATCTATCGTTGTTGCAACGCTCATGTCTAGTACATAAAGATCGTTTTCACGAGGAGCACGCATCAACACCATTTCTTCGGGTATTTTAAACCCCGGTTTAAGAATCAGACATTCATCTTTTGTAAAATGAACAGTAAATGACTTATCACAAATCTGAGAAATGCTCAACAGATTGTTTTCTAACTCAGCAATGTAGTTTACTTTATTGAATGTTACGACCCTGTTAGTAAGTATTCCTTCTCCAACAATTCTTCCACCATGAGTTCCAGCAAACCCGACATAACCTCCATTGATTGACTTGACGTCGTATAGCAGTGCTAACATCCCTGTCATGTGCCATGAGGTGCCGCTATCCATTATCCATTTAGAAATGATAGACCTTGGAAGCCCCTACACACATCAAAAGACATTTACTTAAACAATGATACCCAAGATTTTTCAACATTTGGTACACTACCAAAGACAATATCATGAGCTACTATGTCAACTTTTGGATTGTTAAAAACAACATTTGGAACATCAAATTCCGGTTTTGATTTTAGAGCTCCTTCCTTGATAGGTGGGAATTCTTCAATCAACTTATCTAACTCAAACTTAATTTTCTCATCATTGGTTGCAAAGATTTTCGGGTTCAGATTTTAAAACTTCTTCCATTTTCTTTTCCTCAAAAGAATGTTTAGGTTTCTCCACCCATGATTGACTTTGGGAAGTCTTTGTTTTAGAATAAACCTTTGAAGTCTTTTGTGATTTTGAAGATTCACCAATTTCAAAAGTTGATTTTGGTTTGTCCTCTGACTTCAATGATTCACCGCGTTTAAGAATACGCACGGGGGATACCATAGGTGATTTTCCCTTAACATCCTTCGAAATTTTTGGTTTTGGTTTATGGAAAACTGGTTTTATTATCTCTTTGACACATTGTTTGGCCATGTGACCAATTTCATTGCATCGATAACAGATTCTTTTGTCATATTCAACAAAAGTGGATCTGTTGGCCTCGTTTCTTATCTTTTTGGCCGCAATAAAATCGTCAATTGCTTGCTTACTAAAGATATAATCCTTTTCGACTTCTGTATTATTACCAGATACAAACACTTCACTCAAATTTTCTTTTGGCTTAACTTCTTTCTTAGCCATTTTCATCTCAAAACCAACACCTTTCTTTTTGTAATTATTACCATATCTCTTGTTATTACCATTGTTACCCACCCATTCATTTTTCTTTACCGGGTTGTTTGTCGGTTGTTGTTTAACAAAAGATTTTTTCGGTTTTGATAGAAACGAATTGTTGTTAACTTCTGAGATATCAATTTCCACGCGTTTAAAATTTTTTTCAACCTTTTCCAGGTTCGCATTCTGAATCGGGTACTCAAAATCAGTATACAGTTTGTCAGTTCCGGTCATCGTGTAAACCACAATGATCGAATCGTCATCCAGAACTTTATCTGACTTTGGGATAAACTTATCAAGAAAGTTTCCGTCATCTTCAGATTCTGAACTGGAATTCTCAAAATGAGTTTTAACCGTTTCGAAATCAGTGTTATCACTCTCTTCATCCAACACTTGGTCTACAACTATTTTAACCAGTTGTGACTCGTTGTCAGTGTCAGACGGAGAGAATGTAACATCTATGTTTTCCGGTAAGTCATTCTCTTCTGTTCTCAGTTTGAGATTCAATGCCTCCTCCACCCCGTCTGGATATTTCTGAGTATAATGATTTCACATTGGGGGTGGAACATTTTTGAAAGCTGGTTTAACTTCAGTTTGTTGAGGAACGATCTGATCAATCACATATGAAGATGAAAGATAACTGATCAACTTTTTGTCGACTCTTTCTGTCTCAATGCGCATCAGTTCAAGTTCCTTCTTTAGAGATGCGATTTTGTCCAGATGGATGTTAATCGACATTTGCTTTTCCATGACTGTTGCTTTGAGCAAATTAGCAATTTTATCATTTTCTTTACTCTCAGTGTGAATCATTTTAATTGATCGTTAAACTTTACTTTCCGACTGTTTGTCTTTTTCAAGACAATCCATGCATGGTTTCAAACAGTTTTCGCATGGCTTTTCAAGAATTGGATCAAGTTTTTCAAAAACATTTTCTTGTTTATCATTTTTACTTTCCGATTTACCAAACTCTCTGAACTCAGACTCAGATTTCTCTCCGGATTCGGACTTCACATTTTCTGATTTGTCATCGGACTCGGACTTCTCTCCTGACTCATACGTATCACAAGTCTCGATAATTGACTCCTTTTCAACTGACATTGACTCTGGAGTTGCATCTTTGGTCTCATTGTTATCAGAAGGTGTTTTAGTTTGTTCTACCTCTTGCAGCTTGACCATAAGAGCTTTGTCTGCTATTTCTTTCAAAGTCTCTTCATTCATTTCCTTTGAGACATCAATGATCTCTTGAACTGGAGTTTGTTCAACTTCGTACTGTGGGCAAAAACCCGTAGTCGGTTCACTAAAGAAACCTGCAAAAGAATCAAATACATTAGTTGGCATTATAGATTTAAATACATTAGTAATAACCTCCTGTTCAGACTGATAATAGTAGACCGATGCTGCCTCCTCTTATAGATCTGCAAAACTTTCTTCATTCACCACTTCACTTACTTCTTCAACTTCAGGAACACATTCCTCGATTTCCGGTTCCGGTTCTTCAATAATTTCAGCCATCATTGCAAGACCACCTTCTGGAACGTACTTATCCCAACTGAAACCTTCTGGAATCTTTTTGTCATCTTGATTCACCAAAAGAGCTTTTTCTGTTTGTTTGGATTGACTGTTCTTGATTTGAGGTCGTGGATTGAACGGTTGTTGACTGTTTTTATGATAAATGGCATGTCGGTAATAATCGTTGGCGAATGGATTCTGGTGATTATTAACTTCTCTGTTCGGACATTTGTGCTTGAAGTGTCCCTTCTCTTTACACTTGAAGCAAGTCACCTTCGGTTTTTCGAATCCAAGTTTAGAATTAGGACCTGCGAGACTACTTCTTCCGGTAATTTCCATGAACCTCTGAGCTCTTCTCACAATGCTTGCCATACACCATTTTCTGTCGATGAGTTCCAGTTCCTCGGGATCAATTTGATCGTAATCTTCTTTAGTCATGTCTGGGTTACCAATTCGTCCGGCTACTGGACTCTTGTAAGACTCAAGTACAGCAGCTAGAAGTGCTATATGCTGCTTTGCGGCTGTCTCGGTAAAATCTTGACCGTTTTTTATATTAACAGCAATATTGCACTGTCTCCCGTGACTATAACTCTGATTGTTCGAACCTGAAGAACTAGTTTGAGAAGAAACCTGTTCTTGAAAACTCTGAACCTTAGGATTCGGTTTGTAACTTGGAAACGGTGAAAAGCTATTGTTAGGCATGCTTTGAGGTACTCCCGATGAAGAATCTGCACTGAATGCCATTTGAATCTTTGGACTCGGAGCAGATGTGGCAGACGAGTTTCCTTTGTAATAAAGCTGAACATCTTGCTGTACGTTTGCAGATTTCATTTTCCTCATCTTCCGAAGTTCAAGCTCATGAGCTTCAATTCTCTCGATAAACGTACTCAAATTGAAACCCGCGTATTCCAAATTGTTCTTCAAAACTAATAAGAACGTACCCACTCTTCTTGTGGTAGTGCGTCAGCCAACTTATCAACCCACTCTTCATCTGATTTATCTATATTCAAACGTTTCATCTCCATACCAAGTGACAGTACCTCTTAATCAACTCTTTCGTTGATTCTCCACTGATAGCAGTAAATATGTCGAATTCTTTTTTTAGTAACGCCTTTTTGCTTTTGATCATTGAAACACCCCCAAGAAATTTGATTTTAAGAGCATTCCAAATAGATTGCGCGTCACCCTGATGTTGTAACAGTACCAAAATGTCTTCCTTAATTGCCTGTTGCAATATACTGACCATCTTCTTCTCGGCTTTAAAGTGTCTTATTCAGCCGGAGTTAACGTGTTAAGTGTTTTCGGAAGACCAGCATCATTCATAGGAACTACATATTTCATTTCAACTTTCAGCCAGCATTCGAGGTGATTCGCCTGAACCCATGTGCGAAATCTATCCTGCCACCCCGAATAATCTTCAATGTTGAGCAGTTTCGGTGGTTTTTGCATGGTTCCTAGCTCGTTCTCCATATTCACATTCTGGGCTATACTTGCTGTAGTTTGAGCAGTCATACCTCCTCCAAAAAAACGCATTGTAAAACTCTTGATTGTCAATTTTTATACTTTGAAAAATGTTTCGAAAAATTTCGAAGTTTTGAAAAAATTACAATTTCAAGCGACCTGGACTTTCAGATGACCTGAACTTCAAATGTCCTGATTTCAAACGACCTGATTTCAAACGACCTGAATTTCAAACGACCTGGACTATCCAAACCGTACGAGGTGACAAATACCCGTTAAACAAAATTTCCAGATCGTGAGGTCTGGTAGATTCACACGATCTGGATAACACCTCAATCAGTTAACAAAATTTTGGGTCTGAACAATTTCACACGATCTGATCAGCTCATGCAATCTGGTCACACAGTTTGATATTTTCAAACGATCTGGTCCAATCCTTGTGATCTGGACAAAAATTTCATACGGTTTGACAAAAACTCAAACGATCTGGTTCATTTTACACGATTTAGACATCATTTTCATACGATTTGGACAGTTTTACCTCGTTTGAAGACTTAGTTTATCAAAATTTCAAGTTTTTGACATTTTTGGATCAGTTTTAGTTTGATTTACGGTCTGCAACTTTGTACGGTTGTTCAAAAAGATGTTTTACAAATAATATCCAGAATTCAGTCCATTTTGTCCGTGAAATCATCTGAAAATCTGAAAAAGAGTAGAAGAAAGTTCTAAACGGTTCAAAACACTAATATCAACAGATTTGACTCATCCTGAGCTCTATTACCACTTGTAGGATCGATGATTTGTCCAAACGAGTCAATCAGAGTCAGATCTAGTTTCTAGAAAAGCGGAATCAGACTAGAAACCTTGCATCAGGGTTAGAACAAGAGTAGAAGAGTAGAAAGTCACTTAAAACACGTTCTTCATTGATATGTTTTGGTACAGAGAGAATCGGACAACAGTTCGGTACACAATTCTCCAGAAAGTTACAAATGACGAACACTACTGGTCTATATATAGACCTACCAGACCGCATGGACTAACAACTCCAGACCGCACGAGCTGAGGTTTCCACCTCGTGCGACCTGACCTACCAGGTCGTGCGATCTAGCTAATACACATAAACTTAACATTTTAATACCAAAAAGCTAGCCTATTACATATAAATGACACGACATAGACTGATGACACAGGCGATAGACATTATGCATCAAAAAATTTGACGTTGGCGACCACGTACTCCTAAAGGTATCACCTTGGAAGGGTGTGGTTAGATTCGGCAAGAGAGGAAAGCTCGCGCCTCGATATGTTGGACCCTTTAAGATTCTGGAAAGGATCAGAAAAGTGGCTTACAGACTCGAACTACCGGAGGAACTTGACAATATCCACCCGACTTTCCAAGTTTCAAACCTCAGGAAATGCCTGGCTGATGATGATTTGCATGTACCCCTCGAGGATCTCCAAGTAAACGAAACACTACACTTCGTGGAAAAGCCTATCGAAATCATGGACTGCCAAACTAAGCAGCTTCGACGCTCACGCATTCCAATTGTGAAAGTTCACTGGGAAGGCAAACGAGGCGCAGAGTTCACTTGGGAACTCGAAAGCGACATGAAGGCGAAGTACCCACAGTTGTTTGTTACGGATTCAGCCTAATTTCGGGACGAAATTCCCTTAAGAAGGGGAGGCTGTAACACCCCGTGTTTCGAAAGTCAAAGTCAAAGGAAGACAAGATTGCTAATTGTGACCTGTCACTCCTTGCTCAACTCCTGTTTTGACTTCTTTGACTCGTAGATAGTCTATTTATGTTATCGCGTTAGTTGTATTATGTGGAGTACTTGTTAATAATCGAAGTTTAATCGCTATTAATCGCATGTTTAATCGATTTATCGCTTATCGCTATCGCATTCGCAACCCGAATTATGTGTTCTGGTTATTGTTTTACGTGTGTGTGTGTGTTATTTATATGTTATTGGTGCATGTTACGTTTATGTTAAGGTGTTAATCGAAATCGCAATCTATCGCATCGCAATCGAATCGAAACGCTAAACGCAAGTTAATTATGATGATTGTAATTTAGATATAGTAGTTGGGATTAAAAGTAATTTGATGGGTAATACTATCGCATTGCTCGCTCGAATCATATCGCAAAGCTCTACACTCGAAGCGAAACTGCAAAACTCGTCGCGCTGGACACTCCAATCGAGTGACCAACCGATCGAGTTACCACCCGATTGACCGGCCATCCGATCGGGTTGCACTTGGGCCCCACACTTAAACTATTTTCAAACTATTCAAGATCTGAACGTTGAAACGAATTGCCACCCGATCGAGTGACCGTCCGATCATGTGACATTTGGGACTTGTATACTTAAACAAATTTCCAACATGTTCAATATGTACGGATTGCCACCCGATCGGATAGCCATCCGATCGAGTGACCGTCCTGCTGTGAACTTGTTCTCATTCTGAGAAGTCTCGCCAATCGGATTGTTGCCCGATCGAACGGTCGTTTGATCGACCGACCTGAAAGGTAGAGATACTTCTCTATTTTCAAAATGCTACAATGAAAACTTCAAAAGGCAAACCATCATACACAAACACATCCTCACCAAACGAGGTGACAATCCAATAGAATGGCCACCTGATCGGGTGACCATCCGAACGGATTGCCACCCGATCGACTGGCCATCCGATCGGATTACCGTCCGATCCTTTGTACACTTGTATCGTTTTACGCGCCGCTTATCGTTTATGCTATCGTTCTGATCAGGCTAATATCCGCTCTAAGCGCTCCCTTCAATCCATCATCGCTGTGAGTATACTCGAACCCTTTTTTGCTTTGCGCACTTTTGGGTGTTACATACGTTACATATTCTAAATCACATCAAACACACTACGCAATACTTTAACGCTAACCGCTACTGCATGTTATACATGACTTAATGAATGCTTGTTTGTTATATTTACACATGGATTGTTGTCTACCTGCCTTAGCAACGATAGTACTATAGTTTGGACTCAGCACCTGTTCACTTAGGGGTTGTTAAGGACAATTAATTACATGGCTCACAGTGGTGAGTGTGTATTAACTACTGCCTTGCGCAGTCAACCCGCAGTCATTGGTGTTGATAGGATCATGTCGATAACTTCCGTGCTTCATTTCACACTGTGTACGTGCTGGTTATGCGTAAACGATTTCGAACTCTATTATATCTATCAAACTTGTATGCTCACCTTTACACTATGTGTATTGACTTTTACTTTAACGTATGTGACAGGTGCTTAAGATGTTAGAATGCTTGGCTTGCTGTGAAATCGAGGCTAGGAAAGAGTCTAGAAACAAAGACAATTTAATTTATTTGAAAATCTGAGTTGTCGGAACATGTTTTATTGTTTGAAGAATATCTCTGTCTGTAATAACTAGATTATCTTATGGGTTATGGTATGGGACATAATATTTAAACTATTTGGTAATTTAGTCATTATGGAATTTCTTTGAACAATCTGTTTCGCTCAGTGCCGCGCCCCGATGATTCCGCCATCGGATGGGGTGTGACAAGATATACAATTGTTTGTAGTGTGACCATTATCCTTGTGGTAGTCACAATACTGATTCGGATCTTGACCCCTCTTGTTCTTCATTGGCGGAGGGGTTTTGAACTGATAGTCCTCTATGCTGAGCACCTTCGCCGGAGTTTTATTTAGGGGGGTCCACTGTCGTTCTCTATTCTCTTACTTTGTTTCCCTCTGTGCTGCGAGCTTGTTTATGGTTGCTCGCGCATCTTCAGATGAGTATGTTCCAGAGGTTGAGTCCCTCCAATTCTTTTTGAACTTTCTTCCGTTGCTCCTGCTCATATCTTGTGGACGATTGTGTGGTGGCGGTGGTCTGTTGGTGCTGAGGTTTCGTTCTGTCTGGGCGTATACTTTGGTTGCAACCATCAGCTTCTCCCAGCTCTTGGGTAACCCTCCGTTCCCGACAGAACGTTGATCATGTCATCACAGCGTATATCATACTTGAACTGCGCTCGTATTAAATGTTTGTGAACGTCACCGATCTCTAGTACTTCCTTGTTGTAACACGTTATGAAGTCCTCTACGCTCTCATCATCACGCCTCCAAATATTCATCACGTCAGCGGTGTCTCTGATAGACCTTCGCTGTTGGCTAAAATGCACTAGGAATTTTTCTCTTAAGTCTACCCACGTCGTTATCTTCCCGGCCGGTAAATTATCGAACCACAGTCGCGCTGCACCGGTCAAGGTTTGGATGAATAGATGACACCACATATGCAAGGTCCAACCTCCTACCAGGCCTGCGCTGGTGAATACCCGAAGGTGATCGTCTGGATCTATCATGCCATTGAATTTTCCGACATTCGATGGTAATTTTGCTTTTTCGAGAGGAGCCAAAGCGATTTCACTAATGAACTTTGAATTCTCGACTGCTTCTACCGGGTAGTAGATTAAGTTGTAGTTATGTTCTGCATCCGGATTATAAACCGCGCGAGGCTTATAACTTTTGTGATCCCGTTGCAGCCGGCTGAACACACTTGTGTTATCTTCTTCATGGTATGTTCTGTCATATTTGTCGGTGTGGGTGTCCCGCTTTTGGTGTGAAGGCGGGCCCAATTGAGAATGGACCGATTATCTCCGATCGGAATAAGATTCGTCATGATAATCTCTTCGTTGAGTCTCGGAGTGAGTAGACTCATACCTTGTAGGAGATCTGGAGTAAACTTCGGTGTCTTCCACATGTACTCGCGATGGTGCGTCATGGTGCGAAGCATGTGGTGCAGATGGTGCTCGTGCACGAGATGCAGGTCTTCGCGACTGAGTGGGAGGAGCAGTATGTGCACAAAGTTGTGTGTATACAACATTTATTTCACCTTGAGATCTGACATACCACGAGATGGGAGTTTCACCGGGAGGTAAAATTGAACTTATGGGGATCTCGGGTTGTACTCCTGGAGTAACAGGGTCATTCGGATGATTATCATTGTACTGGACTTTGTTATCATCCGAAGCCTCTTCCACAATCCCTTCGACTTGGGTATTGTGTGTGAAATTTGGCCGAGGGCCGGATTGACGGTTTGTCGGAGTTTCTTCCATTGAAAAACAGAGATGGAAGAGTAAATCGAAACGAGAAGATGTGAACAAAAACTGAGAAATCGGTGGGCGCTAATGAAGAAACACTGGTTTTTGGGACCTTACCCCTTCATCACCTAAAACCCTTTACTCCCTTTATATATCACCTGCCTCTCCTCTGCGTTCTCAACATCATCTTCTCCATCTTCAATCTTTAAACCTAAAACCCTAATTCCACCAATTCAACATCATCTTCTCCTTCTTCAACATTTAAACCTAAAACCCTAATTCCACCATGGTGATTTGCAGATGTGGGTTTCAAACGGTGATTCGAACCTCCCATACTGATGCGAACCCTGGAAGACAATTCCACTGCTGCCCATGTCGGGTAAGGTTCCAAACCTGAAATTTTTCTAACAATGGACCTAATTAAAGAATTTGCAATTTTAGGGAAGAGAGGTTGTAGTTTTGTTGCTTGGGCCGATCCCCCATTTGTCCAATGTGTTCTGAACTACTAGTAAAGTTAGAGAGAACAACAAGCATGAATGAAGATGTTGGAAGGAAGTTGCTTGCTGAAAAAAAGAGACTGAAAGTTCTACTTTTCATAAGTTGGATGATGTTTCTGATATACATAATGACCAAGTGATTAGATGTAATTAGATGGTTTTCTTTGCAATGTATTAGATGTAATGTACACTTCCAGCTATGGATGCACACTTTTACAATATATATAAGTGATTAAATATTTTTGACACTTTTGTTTTGAGGCAAATATTTGACATAAAACTTTGAAACATACCTGCACTTGATCAAACAAAAGACTTACAAGACACAACAACCTTCACTTGACATCTTAATACACTTGACACTTTTCTTTTGACACAAACCTGCACTTGACCAAACAAGACCAAGAAAGACTAAACAAAACAAAACAACTGCATTAAAGGATCATTCAATAATATCCAACAATTGCAATAAATACCAACAAATGCATTAAAGGACTATATTGTCTTAAACATAGACTTCAATTACATAGACTAAACTGGTCAATTACATAGACTACTTAACTGCATTAAAGGACCCATAACATTGTCTTAAACAAAAGTGGAAACCATTGTCCAGCAGCATTACAAAAGATCAAAATACTAAAAAGACCATAATAAGCACCAAGCAAAAGATCATTCTAGAACAAACTTTGAACCTCCTTGCTCCTTGCATCCTCTCTTGTTGTGCGCCTTTTGTCCACATACCTTACATGTCACAGAAACTCCTTTCCTAGTAAGCTTCCCATTGTTCTCAGTGGTCTGTGAAATCACCTCAGCAGTCTTTTGTTTTTTCTCAAAAATGTCCTCAGCACTCTTCTTCCTAGACTTCTTTGGCCTCCCTATTTGATTATGGTGTTTTGGTGGTAACAGTGAGGCTGGGCAGGATTATGGTTTCCACATTTCCCTTCCATTGATTGGTTCAATGGTAAAGTTGTAGACTTTTTTTCCAGTTGTCTAACCAATACACCTCATCCACCCATGCTTCTGGAAGCTCCACTGGGACACCAAATCTAACCATATCCCAATTCACAGCCACTGCATGCTTGCATGGCATGCCTGTCAACTCCTATTTCCTGCATGTGCATGACCTTGTATTCATATTGACCACACACTGATTATGGAATTCACCACTCACCTCATACTTTTCCTGACCAACATAGATCACATTTAACTGAGATGCATCATTCTTGATTTGGTTGAAAATAATTGTGGCTGTTGGGGTCAAAGGACCATCACATTTGCTAAACATCTTGTTAACCACACCAATTCTTCTCATCATGTACTCTCTAATGAATTCTAAACAAGTAAGAATTGGCTTATCTCTGCCCCCACCAACTGTTTATTAAAACACTCACACAGGTTGTTCAGTAGAACATCACACTTGGCCATCCCTGTATTATATCAACAAATATTAAAATTGGTAACATTATATAAGTGTCATATAATAACTATAGCCTAATTATTACTTACCACTAAAATGAGATCTAGCCCAATGTTTTGGTGGGATTTGCTGCAACCAGTTGTACAAAGCAACTTCTTTCTGTTTGATCTCTTCCATGTATTTGTTGAAGAAGGGAACTGTGGTGGCACTAGCACATTTCCATAACATCTCTTTGTAAAGGTCCCTTTTCCATTGAGACTTCATGTTTTCATGAATGTGACGAAGACAAAACCTATGTTCAACAGCATGAAACAACTTATTGATTGCATGTATCAGTCCCTAAAAACAATTATAAATTAGATCTCATTTTCATTTAGAACATCTATAAGAGTAAAATACAGAAACTTGGAATGTTACCTTCGGTCTATCACTAATGAAGGTGAAGTTGGTATTAGCATGGATGTCTAAATCATCACCTAGGTATCGAAGGAACCAAAGCCATGATGCAGTGTTTTCTGATTCAACTATGGCATATGCCACAGGGTAGATTCCATTACTGGCATTAACACCAACAACTGTTAAAATCTGCCCTGGATAAGGACCCTTTATAAAGCAGGCATCCAAACCCAAAATGTCTCTACCACCTTGTTTAAAAACTTGCTTAAATGCTTCAAAGCAAAGGTGGACCCTTTTAAATTGTCTGGTCTCACTAGCTGGGTTGGGCTCTCATTCTACCTCAAGCTTGATTGTTGAGCCTGTGTTTGTTCTGAGCAACTCATCACAGTAATCCCGTTGAAGCAGATATTGTGCAGTGTAGTCACCTTGCACCTTTTCAACAACCATCACCTTTGCCCTGAATACTTTCTAGAAAGATACTTGAACCTGGTTCTTCTTTTCAATCAGATCTTGTAGTGCCTTTAAAGGTATACTTAGATTTGATTTAATTGTTGGCTGCATCTCTGTAACACCCCAAAAACGGGTTTGGTAATCAAACCACGTTAATATTAAAAGACGGGTAAAGTACCGTTAGTGGTAAAAGTAACCCGGTGAATATTAGTATTTTAAATAAATAAACCTAATATTAAATAAAAGTTGTATAAAGGCTTTTGTTGAAATAAAGTTTATAGAAGCCCGAGTTAACGGGACTTAAAATAAACTGAGTTATAAATTCCCTGAACCCACTAAGTTAACTAGGAATGTTTAACCTAGTTAATAAGTGGGAATATTGTTAGAAATAAGTAGGTTATGGCCTACTTAATAATTAACCAAACATGAGGGGCCAAAATGGGGTAAATTGAAAGTTAGGCTATAAAAAGGAAAACTTAAAATAAAACACACATTCAGTGTGTGTTCTGGATGCTTTGTTCGAACTCAGGAGAGTTCCATGGAGCTAAAACCCTAACTTCAACAATATCATCAAATTGAAGGCTTAAACACAACTCAAATTCACAATTGAACGTGAATTAATGATCACCCAAGCTAGGAGATCACAAGGTATGTGAAATTTTGATGATTTGTAAAGTTGTGAAAATTTAAGAATCATCATAATCACAAATTATGGATGAATTATTGAAGCTACGACTGAATTTGTGATGTATACTTGCTTAGGAACAAAACCCTAAGTGAAAGTTATACATATGATGCTATAAATTGAAAGTTTATATGAATTACCACACTAGTATAAGTGGGTTTTAATCATATGATATAATTGTGTTTATAATCATCATATGATAGTAATAAGAAATACTTGAACAAATTGTGTGTTGAGTACATGATCATACTTACTAGGAAGTTAGTTTTGTATGATAAGATGAAAATCGATGATATATTCATGTTGAAAGATGTTTGATATCATCATGTGCTAAAAATGATTAAAAGTTGAGTAATTCGATTACATGAACATGATGGAATAAGTAATTAAATTGGTATCATAAGAATGATGCTTATCGGATATTTACAAAGTAATAAAACAAGTAGTTGAGCTACCTCGTGTAATACTTACGTCAAATATGCAGTTTGACTTGACCAATGATATGGTTGAATGATAAATTTGACATAAGAATCGTAGGATAGAATAGTCGTAAATGATTATGACTAATCTAACCATGTTGCAAATTACAATGATAGTTTGACGCTTGACAAGCTAGGTGAAAGCTTGGGAAGGAAGTGGGTCAAACGAATCAAGAATGAAGGAAAAAGCATAATTCGGATGCAAGGTAAGTATAGCTTACATTCTTCTTTAAATTATAGAATATTCTCTTATCGTATTAATTACGAATAAGATAAATAAGAAATTGATATATGACGTTCCGACATATAGTCGTACGGAACGAAATAAAGGAAAATGATAAGAAACCATGCTAATGGTTAAAAAGAAAATAATACAGTTATTTAGTCATGCAATGACTAATAAATAATGAGTTTTGAGTGGTTACCTTATAGGGTAAACCAACATAAATAATAAGGGTAAAACGGTAATTCGGTCACTCGTTGACGCTAACCGTTAGTTTTTTAAAGACACTTTATGGCGTAAGTCATAATGGGTCAAAAGAATTAAGAAATAGTTTATAAGTAAAAGGACCGTACGGTGTCAACCAGAGCGAGTCATGTAGATGAGATGGTAATAAATATCATCTCGTAAAGATAAACTGTCACTAAGACCAAACGGCTCAAAAGGTGAAGATATCACCCTTTTGACAATAGCGACTAATGATTGTTGTCGAGTTATATGTTTACAGGAATAAATATCTAATGGATATTAGCATCGCTATTAAATTAGCGGTTATTAAAGCAAGGAATTAAAACAGGTCAATATATTGATCCGAGACATGTATGTATAATAGGTCAACTCATCATTTAGAACTTGAGGTTCTATGAGAGCTAGACAAGTAAAAAAATTGACATTTGGTTACCTTAATAGGTAAACCTAATGATTTAAATTATACTCATTATGTTTTATGAAACATAATGATTTTTAAACAAGATTATAGTTAAAAATGGGATTTTTGGTCAAACATGTCATTAAAAATCCTTCCTCATAAAAGAAGGGTTAAAGTTGACCAAAACACCCTTGTGAGCTAAATCTAGCAAACGACCCTTAAAGGTTGTTGGAAAACAAGTCACTTGATAAAGTAAATACTTTGAATAAGTATAAAAAGCGAAAGGCGTAAAATTTTGGGTCAAATGACTTTAAAAGAGTCTTTGCCGTATAATGATAATCTGAGGGATTAAACTCAGAATAAATAGCATACCACAATAAATCCACCACGAATATAGTTATGGTGGAAGATCATTTGATAAGAAATGTGGGAATATGACGCCATAAAAGAATGAGCGGAATTTTATGCTTAAAAAGTGCTTAAACACCCTTAACGGGTCAAAATAAGTATTTAAGCAAAACGGGTTAAGAATACGTAAGAAATCGTGGTTTGGACCATGAATAATAGGAAACTGCTATTGTAACGCCCCGCGTTTCATAACCATCCTAATTTAGAAAGCGAGTCTTGAAAATCCTTTTTTTAGAAACTTGTCCCTTCCGAAAAGGTTAATCGTCGAAAATCCTTTTTCTTTAATTGATTCGTTATAGATATGGTTATTTACCAATTGCTAGCTTAATTAAATTAATTAATTTTACTATTTGAAAGTTATTTTTTATAACAAACTAAGTTAGTCTCGTTAAATTTTAAAGTTAGTAAACTAACCTAGTTAGTTTGTTTTATAAAGTTAGTTCTTTTTATAACATAACATAAGTTAGTGGGTAAAGTTGGGGGTCTATTTGTGTATATAATGGAAAGTATAAAAAAATGGCTAACCCTAAATCCTTTTAATACCCTCACAAGCAGCCACAACATCTTCAGACACCCCTGCACCTCTCGACTCCCCATTCTCTCCCTCTCGGTGGTCGCTGGTGAAGCCGGCATCGGTTATCCGGCGAGCCGACAACCTTTCTCCTCCGATCTGGGCACTCCGACTCACACCACAACCCCCTAACCCCTCTCTTCTTACACCACCACCCAATCAACCACCTCTGTTCGAAGAAACGGCCGGCCACCACCATCTTTGTGGTGGCGTGCAGCGGCGAACACAGCGAGAACGAAGAGAGAGAGAGAGATCGGCGAATGAGGGCAGCGGCGGCTGTCAAGCGCCGCGTTTGGCTCGATTTCCGTCAACAACACTTCAGGTTTGTTTATTTTCTGATTCAGCTTTGATTCGTTTTTTTTTTCTTCTCTACTCAAATCCAGATTCAAACCGATTGTTTCGTATTTCAGTTTCGGTTCCGGCTCAAGTCTCGGTCAGGTTCGGCGGAATCGGGTTCGATGTTCGGGTTTGGTTAAACCCGGTTAACGTCAGTTAAAGCTAGTCAAAGTTCAGGTCGTACTTCGGCTCGGTTCTATTCGGGTCAGATTCGATGTCCGGTTCCAGTTCGAATCCCAGTTCAGGTGAGAACTTGGAGTTTATTCGGTTTCATTTTTAATATGATTCGAGTATGAATTGTTTAGGTCTTGATTCGTGTCTTGATTCCGTTTTATGTTCCTTTCTGTTCGGTCAAAGTCAGTCAACGGGTCGAGCCCGGTCAACTGTCGGACTAACGGGTTACTCGCGAAATTTGGTAAGACATTTACGACACGTTTATTTTATAGCATTTCGTTTATATAGCTTTATACTAATCAACTTCGAATCGATACACTTGGCGTTCATTTATATTTTAACTATTTGATGTGAATTTTTATACATATTATTGTTACTAGTTGAATTTTGACAAACATATCGACAACTTATAATGTCGGGATCGTCCAAAAACAGAGGAAACTCTGCCCGTTTTTCGTAAAATTCCGTAAAACGAAACGTGTAAATCCTATAAAACGAAACCTATCAACTTCGGCTAATTTTTATAAAATAGATACATACGTATAATTATTTTTATTTTTTTTGGACAACATTTCAACAATATTTTTGAATGAATTAATTTAGAAATATTACTTAAACTATATAATATATATATATATATATGCACGTCTATATCAACTAGATATACTTTAAATCTCACTTCAAATCCTCCGTCATAATCCCGTTTACTCATGCACCATCGTTTGCCCTATAGCGTGACCTCGGTGTTCCGTCCTCCTATCTCATCAACTCGTCATACTTGGATAATCGGAAGACTTAGCAATTATGTGAGTATACTCGTATTCCCCTCTTTACTTTTACCACTTTTGGGGTGTAACATGTTTACTTATCAAAAACTTACACATGAACATTTTGCTTAAACACATGAACATTCCTATAACATGCTTGTATACGTGATCGCTTGATACTTTGAACTTGGGTGATTCTTATGTGTTGAACTTATCATTAACTTCGTACGAGCCTAACCGTGACATATGTAGCGCTATAGGATTGACGACCCGCCCGTAGAGTTGTGGTTATGTCATGAGCATCTTCCGTCTCATTATTGGTTTGATATGTTAGACACATGCCAAATTTATTGTTTATCTTGAATCACATGCTTGCTATGAGGAATTGTTTAAAACTTATCTTTTGATACGTATGTACCAAACTTGTATACTCGCCATTGTTTTTGCATTGAATTGTATTTTAAACATGTTACAGGTTGATGATGACGATGCTATGAAAAGAAGTAGTGTTGATGCCTAGATACACATATAGACGTTTAGGTTTAATATGTTGTATCAATTTTGCTTACGTTGTTATGTACTTCTTTGAACTTGTTGTATTTGAATTTCTTGTAATGTTGACAATTTACTTTATGAAATGAAATCGGATTATTAAATATTGTCACACATAGCGTTATGAAGTCTCTTGCAATCTTCACACTTCGTCTCATCCCGATGTTTCCGCCATTGGTTGGGGTGTGACAGATTGGTATCAGAGCCATAACTATAGGGAATTAGGAAAAGTAGGAATGCTTTTACCTAGTCTATAGTTTTAGAGCCTTAATTTTTTTCGTTTTTCTTGAAACTACTTGCGTGCTACTTTAATTACTTCTTATTTATCCTCTTTTATCTTTTAAACGTATATGCCATTTATGTGTTAATACCTGATATGCAATTCTTATGTGTTAATACTTGTTTCATTATGCGTTAATATTTGTTTTAATATTCCATTCTTTATGTGCTATTCTTGACATGTTTATACTTGCTTGTTAACATTCAACTTACGCTTTTCCTCTTACATTTTACTCGACTATTCTAAATCCGTAAACATTCGTATTATACAAACGAGACGAATTTACCAAAATAGGCGTGAAACCCACAATTTGGTGAACGACTCTCAATCCACCTATTCTTTTTACACGAAATATCGCCACTAAGCTAGGAGTGAAATCCACATATTAATGGTAAATTTCAAATTCTAGTGGACCCTCGTCAACGTGTCGAAATTAAATTTTGACCCGACGAGTACCAACCACACTTAGGATACTAAGTCGCCAAGTTAGGGGTGAAACCTGCACCTTGTCGACTAGTTCCACTCCTTGATTTTCATTAATCCCGCCAAGTCTCGAAATTTCAATTGATTTGGGGACATGTAGTAACCGGAAGGGTAAATACCGTTAACCGACTTGTCAGCGAGAGTATTTAACCTATTAGGCCAAAGCATGCTCCTCAAACTCGAAAGATTTTTCGACCACTTTGGTTAGTCAAAGTTCCGTTTTGGAACCATCCCAAATTTTAATCAAACATGTGTTCTACTATTTATTTTATACGATGCAATCTTTCAAATTTGAAATTTCTTTCGATATTTTCTTCTCACACACACATCATATTGAATCTTTCCATACATTTATACATATGCATGATTTCATATAATTTAAATTCATTTTCCTTATAACGATAAGTGGAGACATATCATTGAGATAGGAGTGACTTCCTTACCTTGACGATTAACTCCACTCCCTTTTTCTTAAAACGACCTCACCAACGAGTTAGGGGTGATTCCCTTACCTAGGTGATCGTTACCAAAACGTCTCTTCAAAATATCTTATTATGCAAACTCGATCATACCTAAATTATTTATCATTATTCAAAATACATACGTACACGATTTCAAAATACATTGTTTTATCAAGCGTACTTTCTATCCTACAATTTATTTTCAACTCATATACACGAGATTCTTAATCATATCTTAAACGTTTTACTACACAAATTTCCAAACCTCACGAAATGCTACCTATCAATTTAATCGGTCCAATGAAACTCTTGCCCATACACTTCATATTCAAATTAATCACTAAAACACGCACACGTTATATCATCATACTAGAGACTTCCATTATTGATCAAAATCAGACCAACTTTTCTCAACTACTTATAGGATCTTGTAGGTGCTATATGAATGTTTTACCAAATACTCCTTTCGACACCAACAAATCATTTGCTAAAACTTTTAACAATCACTAAGTCCTTTTGTAAAATTTCATTTCTAAGGATCCTCGTTTTCACAAGAACCCCCTAAATTCATAATTTCTTGTTTGATGAAACGAACTTACTTTTATCGAAAACCTTTTTCCTACACCAATTTACAAACCACGTGGGCAAGAAGACTTCATGGGGACCGATCATCTTCGGTTTACGTAAACTCTTTTGAAACAAAAGTAGCATTTCCATTCATTACAAAATACATTATGCTTAACCAATGAGTACTTTATATCCTCTTACATATGAAAACTATATTCTACCTTTCCAACCAAACCCAATCTAATTTTGATTCAATGAACTCAATGTTTCGTTTAAACAACTATACATGCATATCATCATACACGTTTTAGTCGTTGCATCGCGACAATTTCATTTATATCGTTCGTATTTACATGCTCAACCTCTTGAGCACTTTTACTTGCTTAACTCTGTTATGTTTCAATTAATACTATATACGTAATCATTAGTATTCGTACTCACACTCACACTCATATTCATAACAATACATTTTATGCTTATTCATACTCATATGTTTCATGTTTTTACTTATACACATACGTTGCATGCTTATACGTATACACATACTACCTGTACGTGTTATGTTGATACACATACTTGCGTGCTTATTCATACTTAAACTTATACTTATGCTCACACTTTCGTTCATACTCATGATCCATACATTCGTACCCGTACGCGAGCGTAATCCGGGTGATTCGCTTACGTGGGTCCCATACATACTTAAGCGTGGACTTGCTTACATACTACACTCATATACGTACACCTTCTTACTTTTCAAATTTATGTATACCCTGATTCGTACACCACTAGTACAAGCTATGCGGATCATGCGACGATCAATATAATCACGGGTGCACACGAGATTACAGTGATCGGCGTATGAGAACCATAGAGTGTACTACTGTGTATGGTAAGACACGGAACGTAACATGACACCGAATACGAAACGGACGTAACGTGGTCAAAACATGGTGGATACGCCGCTGGTACTTCCTATATATAAGTGTTTTCACCATGCTACCAAACTTTCGTAAAACGTGCCATGAGAAATTCGGTGTTTTGCAGACCTTTTTGACCTGAATCAAACTTTAAACTCACAAACGCATCGTATCCGATTATCCACGACGAGACCTCATTCTTAACGCACTACGTTCGTCTATCCGATTCTTATGCCATTCTTATACTCGCATTCGTTCGTTCACTATTATACTCCCCTTATTCCCCATTATACCTCGTCCTTCTACGAGCCCCGTTTACAATCAAGTTTGTTTAAACGTTCGAGTCCTAACTTACCTCCTTACCTTTAAAACTACCCTTCTATTCTTTATCCTTGTGCAAATGTAACTTGTATACCGTTGACACTTCATTTAATATACCAACCTTCTCGTTCCTCTCGATAAACAATTCTGACAAATATATGAATTTTTACTATCCTTGAAACTTTCCATGCAAACTATCTCACTTTTCATCAAAATACAAACCATTTTGTATCAAGATTTTCCTCTTAACATGAAACGTTTTGTATGTATACGTCTCCAACTTGATTCAAAACTGTTTAAACTCACACACATGTATACGCTTTTACTTATGCTACACCTCGACTCTTTTAGCCAAAATGCTTGTTCTCCAAGGTCTTCCTCTTGAATAAATTTCGGGACGAAATTTCCTAAAGGAGGGGAGACTGTAACGCCCCGCGTTTCATAACCATCCTAATTTAGAAAGCGAGTCTTGAAAATCCTTTTTTTAGAAACTTGTCCCTTCCGAAAAGGTTAATCGTCGAAAATCCTTTTTCTTTAATTGATTCGTTATAGATATGGTTATTTACCAATTGTTAGCTTAATTAAATTAATTAATTTTACTATTTGAAAGTTATTTTTTTATAACAAACTAAGTTAGTCTCGTTAAATTTTAAAGTTAGTAAACTAACCTAGTTAGTTTGTTTTATAAAGTTAGTTCTTTTTATAACATAACATAAGTTAGTGGGTAAAGTTGGGGGTCTATTTGTGTATATAATGGAAAGTATAAAAAAATGGCTAACCCTAAATCCTTTTAATACCCTCACAAGAAGCCACAACATCTTCAGACACCCCTGCACCTCTCGACTCCCCATTCTCTCCCTCTCGGCGGTCGTTGGTGGAGCCGGCACCGGTTATCCGGCGAGCCGACAACCTTTCTCCTCCAATCTGGGCACTCCGACTCACACCACAACCCCCTAACCCCTCTCTTCTTACACCACCACCCAATCAACCACCTCTGTTCGAAGAAACGGCCGGCCACCACCATCTTTGTGGTGGCGTGCGGCGGCGAACACAGCGAGAACGAAGAGAGAGAGAGACTGAGAGAGAGAGATCGGCGAATGAGGGCAGCGGCAGCTGTCAAGCGCCGCGTTTGGCTCGATTTCTGTCAACAACACTTTAGGTTTGTTTATTTTCTGATTCAGCTTTGATTCTTTTTTTTTCTTCTCTACTCAAATCCAGATTCAAACCGATTGTTTCGTATTTCAGTTTCGGTTCCGGCTCAAGTCTCGGTCAGGTTCGGCGGAATCGGGTTCGATGTTCGGGTTTGGTTAAACCCGGTTAACGTCAGTTAAAGCTGGTCAAATCTGGTCAAAGTTCAGGTCGTACTTCGGCTCGGTTCTATACGGGTCAGATTCGATGTCCGGTTCCAGTTCGAATCCCAGTTCAGGTGAGAACTTTGAGTTTATTCGGTTTCGTTTTTAATATGATTCGAGTATGAATTGTTTAGGTCTTGATTCCGTTTTCTGTTCGTTTCTGTTCGGTCAAAGTCAGTCAACGGGTCGAGCCCGGTCAACTGTCGGACTAACGGGTTACTCGCGAAATTTGGTAAGACATTTACGACACGTTTATTTTATAGCATTTCGTTTATATAGCTTTATACTAATCAACTTCGAATCGATACACTTGGCGTTCATTTATATTTTAACTATTTGATGTGAATTTTTATACATATTATTGTTACTAGTTGAATTTTGACAAACATATCGACAACTTATAATGTCGGGATCGTCCAAAAACAGAGAAAACTCTGCCCGTTTTTCGTAAAATTCAGTAAAACGAAACGTGTAAATCCTATAAAACGAAACCTATCAACTTCGGTTAATTTTTATAAAATAGATACATACGTATAATTATTTTTATTTTTTTTGACAACATTTCAACAATATTTTTGAATGAATTAATTTAGAAATATTACTTAAACTATATAATATATATATATATATATATGCACGTCTTTATCAACTAGATATACTTTAAATCTCACTTCAAATCCTCCGTCATAATCCCGTTTACTCATGCACCATCGTTTGCCCTATAGCGTGACCTCGGTGTTCCGTCCTCCTATCTCATCAACTCGTCATACTTGGATAATCGGAAGACTTAGCAATTATGTGAGTATACTCGTATTCCCCTCTTTACTTTTACCACTTTTGGGGTGTAACATGTTTACTTATCAAAAACTTACACATGAACATTTTGCTTAAACACATGAACATTCCTATAACATGCTTGTATACGTGATCGCTTGATACTTTGAACTTGGGTGATTCTTATGTGTTGAACTTATCATTAACTTCGTACGAGCCTAACCGTGACATATGTAGCGCTATAGGATTGACGACCCGCCCGTAGAGTTGTGGTTATGTCATGAGCATCTTCCGTCTCATTATTGGTTTGATATGTTAGACACATGCCAAATTTATTGTTTATCTTGAATCACATGCTTGCTATGAGGAATTGTTTAAAACTTATCTTTTGATACGTATGTACCAAACTTATATACTCGCCATTGCTTTTGCATTGAATTGTATTTTAAACATGTTACAGGTTGATGATGACGATGCTATGAAAAGAAGTAGCGTTGATGCCTAGATACACATATAGACGTTTAGGTTTAATATGTTGTATCAATTTTGCTTACGTTGTTATGTACTTCTTTGAACTTGTTGTATTTGAATTTCTTGTAATGTTGACAATTTACTTTATGAAATGAAATCGGATTATTAAATATTGTCACACATAGCGTTATGAAGTCTCTTGCAATCTTCACACTTTGTCTCATCCCGATGTTTCCGCCATTGGTTGGGGTGTGACAGCTATAAAATGAGGTTCATGATAATTGGTATGGAACAAACTGTTGGAAATTTGTGAAAACACACTTCTCTACAATCTCTCTCTACTGAATTCTTCTACATCTTCAAGCATCAAGGTACACCTTCGGGTTGGAGTCAAGACCGGCAGTACGACTGTTTTGGGCTGTTGTATTCTGGAAACAAGCGTGTTCTCCTAGGAGACACGAAATTTGTTTTAAGGGACCCATGTCTAACACGATCCTCAGCCAAGAATCTGTTTTCTTTTGTAATTATGTTCTTGTTTTTCTTTTTATTTCAGTTGTAACAATATAGTTTTTCAGCTTTCCTTATTTCAGTTGTAATTCAAGTTAATAGTAAAGTTATTATTTATTTTTTACACGAACGGATTCCTACAATCTTAAAACAAGTTTTTAAAACACCGTTCGTGTAGAATCACAAACTTCTCTGCTGTGATCTTCAATTTTTTTTTTAATTCACAGCAGGTTGTGTTTTAAAAAGATATTTTTTTTTTCTCTGTTTTGATTCAAAGTAGCGACTTTGTCAAAACATAACTCTGCTTCTACTCCTTTCTGTCGCTGAGTTCTAAAAATCCTACTGTTGTAGTCTTCAAAGTTGGACTTAGAAGCTACACGGCTGGTTTTTTCGCACTCATAAAATAATAAATTAGCGTATTTATTATTTTGGAAACAGTTTATTAACTTGTTTTCTTGGAACTTTTTCAGAATGTCGACTGAAAACGTCAATACCTGCAACACTAATGTTGTCGTTGGAACCCCTGCCAACACTGTGGGAGCGTCCACAGTGGCGAATCATGCTGAACGACCCGAGAAGTTCTCGGGTCTCCACTTCAAAAGGTGGCAACAGAAGATATTCTTCTACTTGACCACCATGAACCTTTCCAGGTTCTTGACTGAAACCGCTCCCCAACCTGCGGAAGGGGAGACCGACGCTCAGGCTCTGAGCGCGGTAGAGGCTTGGAAGCACTCGAATTTCATTTGTCGAGGCTATGTACTCAACGGTCTCTCGGATGCACTGTATAATGTGTACTATAATATCAAGACTTCCAAAGAATTATGGGAGTCCTTGGATAAAAAGTACAAAACGGAGGATGCGGGAACAAAGAAATTTATTGTCGTCCGTTTCTTGGACTTCAAAATGGTTGATAACAAGACTGTTATGAACCAAGTCCAAGAGTTGCAAATTATACTACATGACATCCATGCTGAGGGAATGGTACTTAGCGTGGCAGCCATGATCGAAAAATTACCTCCTGCTTGGTTGGATTTTAAGAATTATCTTAAACGCAAGCGAAAGGAAATGATGATTGAGGAACTTGTCGTCCGTCTTCGTATAGAAGAGGACAACAGGGTGGCCCAAAAAGGCACCATTTTGCAAGCTTCGGCTAAGGCAAACATGGTGGAAGTGGTAGAGTCCTCAAAAGGCAAGAAAGGCAAGGGTAAAAACAACAACAAAGGGAAAGCAAAGGTTAACAACCTTGGACCGAAAAAGGGGGCTGTGAAAAAGAAGTATGCGCCTTTCCAAGGTACTTGTTACAATTGTAACGAGACGGGGCACCGTGCTAACCAATGCAAAAAACCTAAGCGTGAGTGTGCGCACATGGTTGATGAGGATGGTATGCCTCTGATTGCAATGATAACCGAGGAAGCAGCTATGATTGAAGAAGTCAACGCGATGGGTGAAAGCCCAAAAGGATGGTTCGTTGACAAGGGTGCAACCCGCCATGTTTGTGGAGACAAGGCTCTATTCTCTACATTCAAGGAAGCGTTGGGTAAAGAAAAGCTTTATATGGGAAATAAAGCTACCGCAAGCATCAAGGGGAAGGCACTGTCATCCTGAAGATGACGTCTGGCAAGGAGCTTACTTTGACCAATGTGCTTTATGTCCCAGAGATACGGAAGAATCTCGTGTTGGGATGGATGCTCAACAAGTTTGGATTTCGTCTAGTGTTTGAATCGGACAATTTTGTCTTGTCTAGACGTGAAATGTTTGTTGGAAAGGGCTATGCCCTTAATGGAATGTTTAAAATGTCTGTAATGGTTGAGAAAAACAACAAGAATATGAATGAAAATGTTTCTTCTACTTACATGATCGAGTCTTCAAATGTTTGGCATGGTAGACTAGGACATGTAAATTTTAATTCATTAAGACGTTTAATTAAATTAAATTTGATACCAACATTCCATATCGAGTCCAATTACAAATGCGAGACATGTGTTGAATCCAAACTTACGAGATCATTGTTTAAATCAGTTGAACGAATAACAAAACCCCTTGATTTAATTCATACCGATGTGTGTGATTTAAAAGCGGTTCACACGCGTGGAGGAAATAAGTACTTCATCACGTTTATTGATGATTGTACTAAATATTGCTATGTGTAATTTTAACTCCATATAATGGAGAATCAAATTACGATCACATAGGAAGAAACGTGACGTAAAACGGACCAAAAATGAACGAGTTATGTTCGTTTCCGTGAAAAATAGTTTGGCTGAGAATATGCAGCTGCAAATAAGGACCATTCTGTCGAAACCATGGCCTCGCGTCACGCGACAGCCTAAGCTTATTGTGGTCGCGGCCCACGACACTTGTCACGCCACGCGACAATAAATTCTAATCCCGTCGCGTGCCGCGACGGGTGTAATTTGCTGCATGAGTTAATTACTATTTTCGTCCTTGTGGTTTATCAAAAATCACTATTTCAGTCCATTAGTTTAAAAATTGCGATTTCAGTCCCTGTGGTTTCACTTTCGTAACCATTTCAATCCATTTATTATGTAAGTACAGGGACTGAAATGATTACGAGGTGGACTGAAATGGTTACAAAAGTGAAACCACAGGGACTGAAATCGCAATTTTTAAACTAATGGACTGAAATAATGATTTTTGACAAACCACAGGGACGAAAACAATAATTAACTCTTGCTGCATTTTGTTGTTGTTTCATTGTTTGACATTACGAACTTGGCTAAACTAGTTTTAAATGTCAATATAACTAAAATATTTCGTGTTTTATGAAATACAGGTATAAAATAAAGTACCGGAGGATGATTAAGCTCGATAATGAACCGAACACGATAAAGACTCTAGCTTCCGCGATTATGTTTTGTCGTCACTTTTAAACGACGAATTTATGTATGTTATGTTGAAATGTTTTATCTTTTAAAATGTTTTAACAAACTCGGAATTTCAAGTGTATGTATAATCGTAAATACACTAATATAATCGAAATTTATATGAAAATTGTATAAACCAAGTAAGGATCTTACAATCTCTTTGGTAATAGAGCTTACAGTGTATAACCTCACCTGCCTAGTTTGCAAACATTTGTGTTCATGTTTGTATGTTTTCACCAACCAAGTTTCTTCATCTTTCTTCCTTGAAATGTGAAGTACCCAATGACAAGTGGGTTTGTCCTTTTTATTAAAAGAGGTGGACCCACCCACTTGTGAACTACTACCAACTTTTCCAGCCAAAGATTCTCCTTTTTTTGTTTGCCCCTCCATGTTTCTTTTTATTATCTTTTGGCTCTCCTGATACAAACACAGGATTTATCCCTATACACACCACCTTAAACCTGTACATTTCATTCCTCTTGATAAGTAAGTGTCCTTTACTTCTAATTGCATGTAACTTGACCATATTCTTGATATCCTCTTTGTTTGAAAAGGTTTGACCAACAAAGAAAGGTTGCTCATCCAGAGTCTTGCTCTTGCATTGTTTCTTTCTTTTCCTGCACTTCTTAACAGCTGCATTTAGAACATTTTCACCCTCATCCTCACTACAACTTTTAAAATCATCTAAATCAAACTCCAACTGACAATCATCATCTACATCAGCTTCAGGGTCTTTACCAACATTGCTGTTAGATGAATCCATGTTAACTGGTATTTCTACAACCATGTTATCAACATCCTCTATCCTATCATTTTCTTCTTCATCAACATGTTCCTGATCATCTATCATATCATTTGCATTTCCATTCTTAGTTATATCCGCATTCACAATTGCATGATCAGAATCATGCTGATCATGAACTTCCTGATACTCTATCCTATTCACAGTGGAATTCTCAGTATGAGAACATACTCTAGGGCTAGTTATCTCCTTCTAGGGTAGGATGACTGAGGGTGAGATGGCTGAGGATCATCATCTTCTAACTCCTCAATGACAACAGTAGATGTCTTGATTGGAGAAGTAAAATGATACTCAACACCCAGCCTAGAAGACCACTACTCAGTAAACACCTTTATCACTTTATTTTGAGGAGCATGCTTAATCAACAAATGCACGTCATGATCATTACCTAATAACCTTAACCCATCACTAAGTTGTGTTTGAGGAATTAAGAAGTGATAGAACATAATTTATTCCTTGGGATAGCCTATTTCCTTAATCATGTGATTTAACTCGATAACAGAAAAAACATCAGAATCAACCATGTCTACATAGTTGATTGTTCCATCTACATACCCTTTTTACTGGAGAATTCACAAACACTCCACCATGGTTGATTTTCATACTGAAGATATTAGGGTGATTACCTGTAATCAAACAATCAACAATTAAAAATAAGGATTACAGTTAACGATTGACACGCATTATTAGGTTAACATTCTAAAAGTACAGATTTTTGATGTTTGCAAAACATACTATACACTTTCAGGAGTCAAACTTCTCGTTTTTGTCACGTATCCACCACAGGGGGAGCACCATTGTGTTTCCCCTTGATCGTCCACGTTCTGGTTAGGGTTTTATATTCAATTTCAACTCGCAGAAGATGATTAGTTGGAGAAGATGATTAGTCTAGGAGAGATATTAATTTGGAGAAGAAGGGTTTTGGGTAAAACGAGGTATTAAATAGGTAGCAGATATTAATTAATAGGTGAATTGACTTAATTGCCCCTCATGTGAGGGGCACACGACCTTTTTTTAACCATGGTATTGGATGGGGCTAGTAGTAGGGGCAAAATTAGTTAGATAAAAGGACGTTGGGGGTTCAAATGATAAAAAATTCCATTTTAGACTAAAAGGGTAAAAGTGATATAAACAGACCAAAATCGTAATTTACTCTAAACAACCCTTGAAACCCAAGAAAGTTAAGCTCCTACCGACCTCGTACGGTGCCAAAACGCCATTACCTCGATTCCGTATTCAACTCGCATTCATCTCTGCAATTAACCGATCACCCATGGCTGAATCCAAAATCGACGCCGCCAGAGAGTGGATTGTCGAGCATAAGCTTCGTTCTGTTGGTAATTTTCTTTTCCTTTTTCTGCTTTACGTTGCCGTTGTATTGTTTCAGTTTATTATATCAACATTTTATCTATATTTGGGGAAATTCAATCAGGATGCTTGTGGTTGAGTGGAATTGCTGGATCAATCGCTTACAATTGGTCTCAGCCCGGTATGAAAACCAGTGTCCGGATCATTCACGCTAGGTATTCTTCTTCTTCTTATTATTATTGCTACCGTTTAGATCCTTCTGGTTTTTTAATCTATTCGTTTTTTTTTTGTGTCATTAATTCATGTTTATACGATGTCTGCATGATGAATAAATTGAGGTTTTTGTTCGAACGTTCACTTCGAATTATGCTTTGAACATTGTTTTGGGTGATTTTTAGGTATTTCGAATTGAAATTTAATATTTTTTTTGTAACCTAGGGTTTCAAAATTTTTGCATGTGATTGCCTGCTTGTATTTATATCATATGTTGTCTTATCATGTTATATATGTTTCCATTTTTACTATGCTACTCTTCCACCTCTCGTTTTGTTTTTGGTACCTTTCTATTTCTATATATTTAGTTTTGCTTGTCTGTGTGCGGTTAGTTTTGGAGTCGAGGGGTCTCTCTGGAAGCGGCCTCTTTATTTGTAGAGATAGAGGTAAGGTTTGCCTACATCTCACCCTCCCTAGACCCTACTAATAGCTTTGCTATTTGTGGGATTTACTGGGTTTGGTTGTTGTATTTTGAAGTTTATATATCACTTTTAGAATGTGAGAATAGCCCTAAAGTTCTTGTAAACTGCATTCGACTTATGAATGTGAACTTTAGTAGTTGGATTCTGAAGGCATGAAAGCCTCGTTGTTGTCTAGGGCAAGGCACCAGACACCTCGCACGCTAGAGGCAAAAAGGACAATGATATTGAAAAAAGAAGTTATATATATGTATAATACGCATGAAATCAGAAGAATATAAGCAAAGATTTATTTTAATTGCATATGACTATGGTTTGATTCTATAAGATCATTCGCAGCTCGAGGGGAGGGCGGTGCCACTGACCGCTCTCCACGTCGGTCTGCCCGGCTTCTCCTCTGCAGTGCTCCTCTCCTCCACATCAAACGGGTGCCCTTCACGAGGGGGGTTGTTGGAGAAGGTCTAAATATATGTGAACTTACTCTTTGCATACATTGATACATAACTACAATTGCAACATAAACATAAGCAAAGATTTTAGAGTAGTAATAGCTTCATACTAACCTTCAAGGATGGTGCAGTGGTAAGTACCTGATTCCCCTCTAGCAAATGTCTCAAGTTCGAATCATGCTTCTACTGGTTTCCTACCATATCTTGTAGGCCACCTGTCTACACAAGCTCCATTTTTCATTATACCTGATTACGTTGATTAGCAGGGTATTGACAGGTTGTGTGAGTTTTCTCGTAACGGGTTCTCATGGTTACCAAAAATAAATAAATTATAATAGCTTCATGGTGCACCTGATTAATAATTAAAGCAATCATTTGATTCAGAGCTGAAACCTTGCATTGGTTTTATTGATAAAAGAGGTATAGTATATCCAAAACAGAAGATGAGTGACAATTTAAACTGTTTAATATCGAACAATTTAAAAAATAAGGCATCTACCTTTGACCACTGAGGTTTGTAGGGAAAATGTTTCTAAGTGTTATCGAGAATGAATGACTCCTATATTGATTATCTGATCCGACCTGCAGCAAATAAAAAGTGTTTGCAAATCAACCCTGTTAGTGCTAAAAAGAACTTGGTTTGACTTAATTAGTAATATAGAAAAACTGAAACATTGTACATTTGTATGATTTTTTAAATTTGAAGGACTAAAAGACTCTGTTCTAGTTAATCTTAGTATTTAAAGATTAGTTTTCAGCAATGCATATATGCCTCTCTTTTTTTACCATCGTATTTGATTTTTCAATTGAAACCACATATTCTCATGCCATCATTACTTTTTCCATCTGATCACAGAGAATGTATGAATTCTATAGATTTAGTTATCACATGAATTTCAACTTTTATATGTTTTTCTTGCACTTGTGGCTAACTTTACTTCTTGTAATTTAGGTTGCATGCACAGGCTCTGACTCTAGCTGCATTAGCTGGAGCTGCAGTGGTCGAGTACTATGATCACAAAAGCGGAGCAAAATCAGAACGTTATGCCAAGTTCCTTGACTCCAGCTCTCGCAAAGACTAAATCACTAGTTTAATTCTGCATCTGTCACACACTTGAAGTGGTGAACAATCTGACCCTCAAATGTTTATCGGTTTTACATAATTCTAGTTTGCATTCGGCGTTATTGCCTAGGCTGCAAATTTTGCCCATGATGGAAATTGTATGTTCTTCTCTTTAGATGAAAAGTTTCATCCTATTTTATGAATCCATGTTACACCACACCTATATATATTAAAATTCAAAGGACAAAAGAGTGTATTTAATATATCCCTAAACTTAAATATTCAAAGTAAAAAAAAGGGTCCTTTTTGGGCTAAAAAACAAAGGGGCAAGCTGGAAGTTGATTTTTTTGTTTTTTTGTTTTTTGTTTTTGTGAAATGAATTCTATACTGGGAAGTAATCGGAGCTCCATTTCTTTGATGTTACTACTCGGATCCAGACGGGACAGAAATTAGTTTCGTCATAAACGGCATTTGTGTTTCCGAACAAGCTTTTTTCTCCCCGGTTTTTTTCCGAGTACTGTGGCTAGTAACACCGAATTTACACCTAACGGTACCCCTGGAGTTGGGGACGTCTGGGATTCTCCCTTTCTCCCACTCAATCCAATACACTTTTCCTCAACCTCTATTTTCACCGTGGCGGTCATCACACCCCCGAAGATGGTATGTACCACTTCATATCGCACCCTACTCAATGTTGGGTCTCAGGTGACTCCTGAAATCCTGAAGGAGGAGCAACAAAAGCTACTGATGATGATGATGATGTATGAGCAATGCAAGAGAGAAACGCGCTTGGTTGGATTGCGGCTGAAGATGTTGACCTCTTAACCTCGACTTAGTTTTTGGCTCGCTAACACTGACATCTTCTCTGAAGAGGCTGCCCTCTTAAGCTATTACTTCGTACACAAACACAGTAAATAATAAAGATATTGATCGCAATTACATATAATTATTCCGACCAAAGTTATTGATAAAACATATTTTAGGGTAGCTCGCAACTCGTAGCTCTCTTATATCTCATTTTCACTGTAGTTGTTTCTTTCTTTCTCTGGAACGATGGCAATCATGACATAATGGTTCCATAGATCAACACCTTAAAACGGGTTAAATATTTTTAAGGAATACAAAACATTAAAAAAGATCACATACATAAATACTTATTTGGCTTGAAGCTACCACTTATTAGTTGTTAAAATTGTTATTAAATAACTGGTTATTACTCATATTTATAAATGAAAACTAAACAGGTTAAACCGAAATACAACATGATTTTAATTGTTACAACATGCATAAATATACGAGTCACGTTCAGATTCACCTATTCAACCCTTCAACCTGAAACCCTTTAACAAATCCTTCAATTCATCGAAACAACATGATTGGCGCCCCTAGGTAGAATCATAAACCTACTTCTGATTTACCTTAGTTTAGTTACTTTTTGCTTAAACAACTTATACAAAAAAAATGAAAAATCAATATTATTTTTTCTTTCATTAGACACTCTTATTATTATTATATATAATATAATTTACCGTAGGAGTTTGTGATTATTTTGATTGTTTATTTATACGACGTGAATCACGTGATAATGAGTAATCAACACAGGCTAGTCACACATCTCATGATATCTGAAATGATTGTTAGTTATATGATTATTTTATTGTAATAAAGTATAGTATGTGATTATTGATAGATACCTAATACAACATAATAAACACACAATATATGGTGTTACGGTTATTTTTTAATTAACGTTTTAATACATAATAATAGTTAATATATATAGTATTCATTCAATAATCACATAATACAACATGATAATTGCATAAAACTATGCTATTATTTAGTTGTAACATGTGATTATCAACTATAATTATATAACAGTTATAACATGGTGACCACCTATAAAGATTTATGTATGTGTGGTAACTCAACAAAAGAAACCGATGACTACTAAGAGTAATTAATATGTACTTAGGGGCTGTTTGGCAACTTTTGAATAGTTAAGTGCTGAATCAGTAAGAGATCTGAACCATTAAGTGTTGAATTAGTAAAATGATTGAACCATTAAGAGCCAGTATAATGCTTAACCGTTCAGAGGCAAATGTCTGACCAATTCGGATTAGATGTTTTAATCATTCAGACTTTGTATAATGTTTAATCATTCAGAGGCAAATGTCTGAACCATTCAGACATTTGCCTGCGAAACATACAGTCTGAACCATTAAGTGCTGAATCAGTAAAATATCTGAACGATTCATTAAGAGACAAACAAACAGCCCCTTAATCTCTGAAAGAATACTGACGTATACTTAACAATAAAAAAAATAAAAATATATAATTTAACGACTTTATACGAATGGGGGATGTTTATACTTTATACGTAACGTGTAGACTCATCTCATCTAAAATCTAAACTCAACTCCCAACAAACTCCCTAACTCAATCCTGACCGTCCAATCCAAACCCATTACAACAACTACCAGTAAAAGTAAACCAAATCCAACGGCTCTAAAACAAGCACCCAGATTAGAGAGAGAAAAAACACGACCAGTTTCATTTCACACAACTTCTTCTCATTTCAACTCCACCTCTAAATTATCACACCTGCAACTTACCAATTTATTCTTCATATTTCACCCCCGTAAATTAAACCCTAAAAAGCAGATTCTTCTTGATTTCCAGAAGGTTTTTTTGTTGTTAAGTAAGGAATACAAGTAGATTTTGTTTGTGGTGGTGGGTATAATTATATAAATCTATTATCTATATTACTGTAATTAATTGATTAGTTATAGTTATTGTATAGCCTAGGGTCAGGGTTTTGTGTAATTGGGGTTATATGGGGTTGTTGGAGGATCCAGATCTTGTGGATGATGGTGATGGAGGATCTAAAGCAGCAGCAGCTGCTGCATCGGTTTCGTGCTCGATTTGCCTCGAGGTTGTGGCGGATAGCGGCGATCGGTCCATGGCAAAGCTCCAATGTGGGCATCAGTTTCATTTAGGTTAGTAGTTTTTTTTTTTTTTAGGTAGATAGTGAATTTAAGTTGTTTTGTTTGATGTCAATTGAATAATTCTGATTGATTGATTATGATTTGTGTTATAAATATGTTGTTATTAAACGTTTAAACCCTTGTGATGTGTGTCAATGATTCAATGTATGAAAGTTTACAACTTTTGATGGATGATGGTATGCAACTCATAGAATGTCTGGAAGTTGAAACTTGAAAGTAGGTTCAAAAGTGGGTCGGTAACTTCTTTCGATTTCGGGAATTGTGGGTAATGGTTTTATGAATGAACTCATTGGTGGTGATGTGTAGTTGATGGATGATCTGGGCATTGTTGACTCATTTTTTAAGATTGATTATGATTTGTGTTAAAAAAAAATGGTTACTTTGTAGTTGAATGGTTGAAGGTGCTGTTGAGAGGTTATATATTAATGATATGATTTGGGGTCGGCCGTCTCGTCCCGCTGTCTCGTCCCGCCCCCAAAAAATGTCTATACTCTATACGAAAACTATATACTCTCCACAACTGAGCGAAAAGTTTGGGGGTCGGCCGTCTCGTCCCGCCCCCACTATGCTGCGCCCCTGGATGATGATATCTAACTCGTAGAGTATCTAGAAGTTGAAACTTGAAAGTGGGTTGAAAACTGGTTACTGCTTTTGTTACTGAAGTTGATTTTGTGAAGTATTTGAATGAACAAAGCTGTGAAAGTAATGTTGTTTGAAAGAACATTCGTCAAACCGACTTAGATACAGGGATTGGGGATAAAAGTATTAAAATGGTTCTTGCTTGTTTCTATCTTTTTATCTTTCTTAATGTTTGTTAAAGCGTATAGTTACTTACTGATTATGTAAGTACATGGGAAAAGTATGTCCTTTGAAAGAATGTTTGTCAAGTCAACTTTGATACAGTGATTGGGTATAAAAGTATTAACATGGTATATAGGCTTAAGTGTCATATCACTTGCTTTTTTCCATTTCTCTTTCTTAGTGTTCATTAAAGTTTATAGTTACTTACCGATTATGTAAAGATACGGAAAAACGTATGCCCTTTAAAAGAACTTCTGTTAGGCTTACATTGATACATGGATTACAGATAAAAGTATTAACATGGTGTTTAGGTTTACGTGGCTTATCACTTGCCTGCTTTACTCCTTTTCTCTTTCGTAATGTTTGTTTAAAGCCTATAGTATCTTATCGATTATTTGACGATACATGAGGATGCAGTTTCGTGTTTTAAACTCGTATTTTCATTGTATAACTGATGTAGTGATTCAAGAAACAAAACTATAAAGATTTAGTAAGCATAAATACATGATTTCTTCCTATTGTTTGGTTGCAGATTGCATTGGTTCTGCATTCAACGTTAAGGGAGCGATGCAATGCCCCAACTGCAGGAAAATCGAGAAAGGCCAGTGGCTTTATGCAAATGGTTGTAGACCATATCATGAGGTCAGCATGGATGACTGGACCCATGATGATGATCTCTATGATTTAACCTATCCTGAAACAACTGTACGATGCATCTCTTTTTTATAGCTTTATAGCCCTCTCTCACATTTTTACTGTTATCTTGATAAAGTTACTTACTGTAGAACATAACTACAGTTTCCATACAAGAAAATAATAAGAATCTTTGAAACATATTGTGACTATTAGTTTTGTCATTTTGCAATCATAGAAAGTAAATAGCAAGTTGTGATTTGCCGTTTCAATTGTTCTAGCGATGCTTAACGGTAAAGAATTGGGATTGATTTAATTGGATTCGCTTTTTTCGGGCACTTGAATTGGACCGAGGATAACGGAAGTTTGTTGATAGGTTTGATGGGTAAGTCATGGAGCATGACAAAATATGAGGCAAACGTGTGGGAACATGATAAGAGATTAGATATCTTGAAAAACATTATTTGAGGAATGGTTAAGCTACACATTTGTTAGGACTATCTCTTATCCCCATACTGCATATATTATTTACCGTAGTACATTTGTTGGTATCATCAGCAGCTTTTTCATTTTGCAGTCGATGTGGTGCCCTTTTGGTGGATTTACTCGGCTTGCTGCTTCTTTTGAGTAAGCACAATCATATCTTTCGCTATATGCCATCTGTATCTTCTTTCTAAACTTCAGGTTCAGTATATATAGACACACACGTTCATTTCAAAACTAATATATTATATGTTGGGAACCATGAGAACTGCAAAAGCATGTGTACATAGCGATTTAATGAAATGGGTAATATTGAAAAAATGACTTGTTTATCTTCCCCGCTCTTTCTTGATTTTATCTGTTCTTTTGATTTTTTTATAAAAAAAGTTTATGCGTAAATATGTTAGTATAGAGTATGTGCATTTAGACAACTTACTATCAATACCATATTAATTAGCAAAATAAATCTGAAACATATTTAAATTTAGATGCATTCTCTTCAGTTTATTTAATATAAAAATAGTAAAAGGGTTAAAGTGGGTCTTGTGGTTCTCAACATATTATCAATTTTGAAGCAACCAACAATCTTCCCGAGTGTTTGTTTGCTAAAATACCGAGTTATGAAATTGTAAGACCATTAGCTCGAATTCCACTCCAAATGTTTAAACAATTCTTTCTACTATAAATTGGTGATTTACCTTAAATAAAAAAAAAATATTACTTTTTTAGTGGTGTCATGTTAATAGAATTTGATGGAAATTCAAAGTAAAAAAAATTGCATTTTAGGAGGTTGGATTACTTGGTTTTAAAATGCGCGCATAATGCGCGCATGATGCGTGATGCGCACATTGCGGTGGAAACAGCGCATCAGGTGTAACGATGCGAGCAGATTACGTGATGCGCTGGTGATGCGGTGATATCTCATGATGCGAAGCATTGCAATATGCGGTCTGATGCGTGCAACATGTAAAATGAAGGGGATTTTTTATACAATCAGGCCCGGTGAAGAAGATGAAGAACAAGAGAGGTGACGAACCTATACAATCATACCCTGCGTCTTCATTCTTCTGATCTTCTCACGTTCCTTCTTTTTTTCCTAGCAAAAGCGGCTGTTTGGCAGATACCCTTTTAGGGTTTTGTTGTTTGTGTATTTAAGTTTTATATTGGGCTTTTTTATATTGGGCTTCTTTTATACTGTGATATTTGACTTTTTTGGGCTTTGCTATTGATATTTATGTATCCACGATTCCTTAATCCTATAAACCTATCAGGCTATCAATAATAATTTATTTTGATAATATTATTAATATTAACTTTAAATTTCTTATTTTTAACAGCTTTTTTATTTTTCTTAATGAATTATATGTATAAATTAGTTTTTTATTATATTTGAATAATAGTATTAATGTAATAACAGTGAATGCCTATTATTAAACTAACCCTAAACAAGCCTAATACATCTAAAAATAGTATTTTAAAGACTAAGTATGTTTATTAATGTTTTGTTATTTTAAAGACTAAGTATGTTTATTAATGTTTTGTTATTTTAAAGACTATGTATGTTTTATAAGTAGTTTTTATATGTATAATTATTTTATGGTACTTTTATACTAAGAGACGTCCAGTATACGTGATGCGTGCGCATCACGCATTGCGCATCACGCATCGGATTTTTGGACCAAAACGCATCAGAGCGCATTACGCAATTTAAAACCAAGGGTTGGAAGTTAAACCTTGTAAAGCATCGAAGTAATCTGTTTTTTAGCATTTACAGAAAGCCATCTTTTGGAGCCATGTATGTTTGCAACACTAACCGCCTGTGTTTTTCTCATTTTTTAATTATTTTGCAGTGAAGGGGAATTTCCAACCACTGCATGTAAGCTTTTCTTCATTTGTATGATTTAAACCTTAATTTCACCCCAATCTTAAACGGGTAATGGAATTATTTTTTTTAAATCTTTCAGACCATGATTTTCTTGGACAACATGCACTATATACTGAACATGCAACAGCTATGTCATCTGCTACTCATCTATGTCCATATATTGCCTATGTTCAGCCAGTTCACCCATCATCATCTTCGTCCGCTTCCGGAAGTGTTACTGATGGTCCCACCTACAACAACAACAACAACAATAATAGTAATAATAGTAGTAGTAATAATCAGTGGAACAGCAGCCAATCAGCATCCAGTGAGATACCAAATTCTTACGCTTTGCCAAACATGGATGTGCGCTTTCACACCACTATCTTTCCACCATCACACAATCGTGTAGGTGGTGCTGATCAACCCTCTATACCATCTGTCATGCCGCCAAGGCCCGTTAGGAATAATGCTGATATCCCAAGATCAGGCTCTTATGTGCATCCTTTCCTTCCTGGCCAAAGGTAAAGCAGCCGCCTTTTTAATTCGAGTAAAATGCCATTTTTGTCCTTGAGGTTTGACCACTTTTGCGACTTTCGTCCAAAGGTTTGCTTTTCCGAATCTGGATCCAAAAGGTTTTAAATCTTGCCATTTTCATCCGACTTGTTAACTCCATCCATTTTTAACGTTAAGTCAGGGGTATTTTTGTCCTTTTACTTATTTGTTAATGTTTATAAGAAAAGTCATAACTATAAAGTCAACAAAGGTGTATCTTTATTTCTTAATAGTGTTTTATTTTAATAAAAAATGTCTAAAAAGACGGAAATACCCCTCATTTAACGGAGAAAAATGGATGGAGTTAACGAGTTGGATGAAAATGGCAAGGTTTCAAACCATTTGGATCTAGATGCGGGAAAACAAAGCTTTGGACGAAAGTTGCAAAAGTGGCCAAACCGTAGGTACCGAATTGGCATTTTACTCTTTTAATTCAAATTAAACTTTTAATTTTTCATTATATTTTCGTAGTTAGTTTTGTATCTCGGGATGATTTTTTTCAACATACTAAATAAATGGTGATGATTTGTGCAGTTCTGTGGCTGCTAGAGCTCCTGGTTCGGTTGGGTCTTCAATGATTCCTCCACACCCTGGAAGTGCTGCACGGGCACGTGAACGGGCCCAGGCCCTCCAGGCCTATTCTCAGCAACCTAGCAGTTTACTGGGCTTACGCACACCTATTGTATCTGGGTCACGGAGATCCAACAGCCAGGCCCAAATGGGTCAAGCTGGGTCATCTTCGGATCACATTCGTGGAGGTGGCATCTATTACATCCCAACATCTGGGTCAGCTACTAGAAGCGGGTTTCAGGAAGCAGAAAGCTCGATGCCAGGTCCATTCCACCATAATACACGGCAAAGAGACCCACACCCGCTCGCACACCCACACCCACACCCGCACCCAGGGGTAGGGCAAGGGTGGGGGTTTCACCAGGGTGGGGGTGGCTCTGGTGCCATCTTTCGGCTGCGGTATGGTTCAGAGAGGAGTCCGTCTCAAGGTCATTATCGGTAATAAGTTAAGCGTTTATTCGGCTGGTTTTCGTATCTTGAGAAAACTTATTTGGTGAAGTCTTTAAGAATGTAAGTTTTGCTTTGGGGTTGCAAAGGCTTGATACTGTTGAATGGCCTTGAAACAGGTCCATTTGCGGTTGTTGATTGGTTTGTGTGATGGACTGCCTTGGAGATATGAAATAACTTTATTGTGTTGTAAGATGCCTAACATTCTTTTTCTTATATATAACAATTCACAAATCATATATAGGACTCACCCATTAAAAGTTGCCTTGTGATTTTTTTAATGATTAATTTCATCTCTTATATTAAATTAGTGAAATTTCCCCATACATTGTCGCATAAAGTTGATTGGTATTTTTTTAACATCTTAAATTACACTAAATAGGCGAGGCTTGAACCCTTGAACTAAGGGAACAACACCATGTTAGCACCCAACTTCAATGGCTTTGTTAGTTGTGTCCAACCATTGGAATTTAATCAGTATTGGTTTGGTTCACTACGGTACTGACACTTAGTATGGTAACCTAAAGAGAAAAAAAAAATGAAATTGCAACATTTTCCGTTTTTCAAAGCATTGTTACGTTACCTACACTCGTGAAAATAACGTTAAAAGAGGGGGATGGTTAATCATGCATCATGTGGTAGCGTTGATAGCCGAAAGACAAGGGAGTACATGCACTAATTGGCATTTGTCTTAATTGCCGAGTGTTATGTGCCTATGTCAAAGGTTTGATGCAAAACTATCATCGAGCTGGGGTCTCACTGGAAGCAGCCTCTCTATTCCTACGAGGTAAAGGTAAGGCTGTCTACATCTTACCCTCCTCAGATCCTACGTTAGCTTTGCTATGGTGGAATCTACTGAGTATAATGATGATGATGATGATGATGATGATGATGATGATGTTACGTTACCTACACTCGCTATAGCCTTTGATGCCAAAAAAATAATATGGTTTTGAATACAACTCCATTTTCAGCATTATGATCCCGGCACACGCTATAGCAATTGAAAAGAAAAAAAAAACAATGCAGGTATAGGTTCCGATATTACCGATGCCGGTACCGATGTTCTATCATACTCGGTTTGGTTTGTCACGGAACCGGTACGACATCGTATCTTAAAAGTTATAAGTGGTAGTTTCGACAAAATATACGTTCGAGCCTCGATTGCTTATACGTTACTATTCGCAACTCAGTTTAAAAAATAGATCATGACGTAGATATAAACAGTCATGTCACAACGGTATACTCGGAATTTTATTAGAGCTCGTATTTTAAAGTTTATAAGATAAAATAAATTAGTTAGAATAATAAAATATATAAAAGATTTAACGTTGAAAAAAAGAAAACGATCTAAAAATAATGTTGTAAGCTGATGCTTCAAAGAGTTGTACCAGCTATAGCTTTTACTGTTCATATAAGTTCGAATATATATATATATATAGGGTGGAGTTATTGTAAAAAAGACCAAAAGTGTGAGAAAGGTAAGAAAGAATCTCAGCCATTAGATCTAAATTAATTGAAAATGGTATAATTGTAAATGCATTAACAAATTCAAATATGGTAATCCTTGATTTAAGGATTTGGAGAGAGAAAATCCTTGATTTAAGGACTTGTAACCGTCCATAATCAGAGCATGTTTATGACATGGTGTTTTAAATAAATTCATAGTTCAATTCATGGTGTTTTTACAAAATAATATAACACCATTCAGTAAACAAAATATAACACCATTCAGCAAAAAAAAAAAAAAAAAAAAACCATTCACACAAAAATAACATCATTCAGCACAAAATATAACACCATTTAGCACAAAAAAAATCACCATTCACACAAAAATAACATCATTCAGCACAAAAATAACACAATTCAGCACAAAAAAACACCATTCAGCAGTAAATAATATAACACCATTCAGTACAAGAATATAACACCATTCAGTAAAGAAATATAACACCATTCAGAAAAAGAAAATAACACTATTCAGAAAAGAAAAAAAACACCATTAAGAAAAGAAAAATAACACCATTCAAAAAAGAAAAAAACACCATTAAGAAAAGAAAAATAACACCATTCAGAAAAGAAAAATAACACCATTCAGTACACAAAATAACACCATTCAGTACAAGATATAACACCATTCAGTAAAGAAAATATAACACCTCTGTATCATCTTCTCCACTTCCGGCAAAGAGATTTCCATCACTGTCTCCGGCGACTAACCGGCGAGATCAGTCCGTTTAAATGCCAACAAGCGTCTCACCACCACTTCCGACCTGGCACCCACCACCGCCGCACCACTAGCGTCGCACCACCACCGCCGCACCACCAGCGTCGCACCACCACTGCCGATCCGGCACCCATCACCGCCGCACCACCAGCGTCGCACCACCACTGTCGATCCGGCACCACTGCAATGTAGAGAGATAGATCGAATTTGAAGAGAGAGAGAGAGAGCTCTGGTCGTGCGATTGGAGAGAGAGATCGAAATTGTAGGGATTTTGATTACAGTTACCTATTTTGAATGGATATAAAGACTTTATTGCCCCTAGATATTTCAATTCAATCCAAATTAATAAAAATATTTTACATTTTGGTCCCTATTGATCTCAACCATTAGATCAAAAGGTCTAATGACTGAGATTATTTCTTACCTTTCTCACACTTTGGGCCTTTTTTACAGGATCCTAACTCATATATATATATATATATATATATATATATATACACACACACACACATGGGTGAGTTTAACATGGAATTTAAAAAAAAATAGAAAATTAGAGAACCATTCATTTAACATCTTAAATATATATATAAAAAAATCACTGTTAACATGTAAAAAAATATATTATTTTTCAACTTGCAAAACTTTTGCATATACAAACATGTAGAAGGCTTTTTAATAAAAAAAATCAAAATTAAAATAAAAAACTTAAAAAACAGTTAAAAAAGGTAAGTTCTTTATAACAATGTTTTTTTATTAGGATGACTTCTACACATCTTTATATGCAAAAACAACGATTAAAAAAAAAAAACAAAATAAGTGCAGGTATCGCCTTCATCTTCAAGAATCAAGACTTTTGATTTGCTTCTGATTGTATGTAGGCTAGGCAATTTAGCATTGTTGGGAACATAGAGGGCTTCTATTGTTCAATATATAAGACATAATTATATAAAGAAGATGACAATTATTTGTTATGTTTTTAGACTCACTCAAGTAGTAGGCCACTGCTGCAGTTTAGGATTTATTGTAGATTTTATTAGTTCTAGCCTTTATTTAGAGCTGAAGGTGGGATGTGTCTTTGTTGTTTTTAGGCGGTTGCATTCGTGAAGCAGCACAGCGTCAAGACATAAGGTGTTGTGCAGGTAATGTACTATGAATTTAGCAGATTATATTTTCTTTGTTACATTTTTAACTGATGAGTAGCTGCTATGTTTTAAAAAAGCAAATATATTCAATAGAAATGAAATCTTAAATCTCTAAAAACATAATCTTTGTTCTTTTCTTTTTTGTTTTTTCTACAAGACAATCACCATGTTCTTGAATGAGTAGCAGCATTTCCAGTAGATGGAATAGGTGGTCCACTTGATGCTTGTGTCATTGACTTAGGGGGTAAAGGTTACATTACAAGCAATAAAATGTCCATATTATATGATTTCTTTATACTTTTTAGTCTTACAAACCACCTCTTCTTGCAGGGGATATTGAAACTATGCCATTTATTAAGGCTCTTGGTCAATTTTTGTACCATGTTGGTAAGTATTTTGCTTAGTGACAAGAATTTGTTTTAACATTTCCCATGTTTGTGTTGTCAAGTCAATAGATAATGCATCATTTGGGTGCTGGAAACTTGTACTTGATACAAGGGGCGCCGGGGCGGAACCAGAGGGGGATCAAGAGGGTCCGCTGACCCCCAAGACATAGAAATTTGTATGACTTTTTTATGTACAATCTGAGATTTTTTCTAGGAAAAAACATGTTTTAGACTCTCTAGAGTCTAGTCGTAGCCGGTAGAAAAGAGAGTCTTATAATGACCCCCTAACAAAGAAGTTCTGGTTCCGCCACTGCTTGATACATGCAGCCTTGTGCCAGTCTTTATAAAATATAGAGCTTCCTTTACAATGCTAAAGCACATACATTTTCTTTGTAGTTTAGGCAACCTTTTGTTAGTTTTTTTCCTTAAAGTTTTTGTTATGTGTATTTTTTGTAATGGCCAGTAAATTTTGATCTTTTATGCAGTCAAACAGTGTCTCCTACACCGGATCAGCCGTTAAAGGAACCAATTTTATTCCTGTGGTAACAGGGCTTCTTGATATTACACTTGGTCGTTCAGTTGTAAGTATGACTTATACGTTGGTCAGCACTAGGTAAGTATAACTTCTCAAAGATATGTTTCCAAACTAACTGTAAAATGGCTGATTTGGTTTGGAAGCTGGTTGCATCTTGGTTTAAAATGTTGATTGGATGCGGAGATTCAGTGAAAGAGCAATTACAATTTCAAGAAAAGTCAACATGGAGTAAGGTTGGTCAGATGGGCTGGGTAACGGTCCAGCATATGGGCTCATGACCCATCATCTACCGATGATATCATAGGGCTCTTCTTAAATCCTTGATATGGTAAACAATTGATGGCGTAGCGGTAAGTGTTCTCACACCTGGCAGCTGCGTATCAACAATCTTATGGTAGTTTTAATGATTTTTTTTTTTTTTGTGATTTTTCAGGAAATATTCACTTAAGAAAGCGGCTACATTATCAACAAGTTAGTAGCACCTATTTCAAGAATGCGGTCTCTTGAAAAAGATTCTACAAACGAGTGCCAACATATGACGAATAAGAAAACTAACTTAAGTACTTTACATTATATCACGAGACGACTGATAAACTAACGGTAAACGAGTATCCTATTGTAAATTGCCACTCCCGCCGCATCGCGCGTGTAAATGACTAGTATATTATAATACTTTGATAGGGGTAGAATTAATACCTAACATGTTGGATGTCAACAATGGAATATATGTATTTATTTGTCTCCATTGTTGACTTTGCATAACATTTAAAAAACTCCTTAAAGTTAACCCTTCATCACTATAAATACCACTATACTCGCACCTGAAATCACAGTCATTCGGCTAACATATTTTCATTCAGAAACCTGCATATATATAATGGATGTGGCTTATGCAGAGGTGGAGATCAGCTCTTTAGTCTCTGGTCCTAAACTTTTCAAAGTCTACGACAACTTTGAAATTATCGCACCTAAGATCATTCCTGAAACATATAAGTCCTTCACCTTTATCCGCGGTGATGGTGATGTAGGAACCATCAAGAGCGTTACATATAGTGATGGTAACTTTTAACACACATTTATTTACATATATAATTATTTATTTTTATTCTTGAACTTGACTGGTTCACGTTCATGTCTTTCCTTAATCCTTAACCATTTTTCTAATTACACTTCTCATAGGCACAAGTACAAAGCACACAATTGATGCCATTGACAGGACCAACCTTATATTTAGCTGGACGTTCTTTGAAGGTGATGCCTTGAAGGGTATAATAAACACAGTCACTCATCATTTGAAATTTATACCTTCTCCTAATGGAGGATGCGTATTCAAACAAACATTTGTAATTAGGTATAAAAGTGATGCTAAGTTAATCGATAATATTATTAATGGTACCAAAGAAGCAATCAAGAACACTTTCAAGAAGATGGAATCTTATGCTATTGACCATCCTGAAGTTTAGTAACTTTTACACTTAAAACAATGATAGTGTGTTAGACTATCTCATCAGTGTACTCTTTTTCGCTTGAAATAATATACAATAAGATATATTAACTGTACTTAATAAATGTTATATGTTATGAATGCATCATTTATAAGGTGACTTTCCACATACACAACTCCTATAACTCCATCTCTTTTCTTTAAGTTCTTTTGTATTAATGTATATGCCTATATATAGTGGCATTTGTATATGGTGTAGAGATCTCAATGAATAACAATTCTCTATTCTATCTTTCTCTCTATGTTCCTTTGATATTTGCGTTTTAGTTCATATACTAGTCGCTAGTAGGCCGTTGTTTCACAACACGTTATCAGCACGAACGCTTTTAAAGTTGGATCATGTTATCTTTTGTTTGAAAATCTCACATGAACAAAGATCAAGCCACTGGAATCGTGAACACGATTGTCTGTTGATCACGACGGAATTATAAGGGATGAAATCAAAACTGATCATCTGTTCTAACTCCAATCGCAAATCAGGTATGCTTACATAACTTCCGTAAATCCTTAACTTCAATTTTAGGTTATTCTTTTATTCAAAACCCAACTTGGTTCATTTGCATAACTGGCTTATGTTACAAGTTTATTATAGCTATTATCGATAATCATTGATCAAATCTTTAGGAGTATAATACTTTATATATTATATAGTTTATGATTATAACAGAATGTATGAGATTTTGTTACATGCATGACTAGTAATCTAATAATTATGAATTATATTTGATTTATAAGTTTTATAATGAATATTATATTTTAATTGAAAATTTATTACAAACATTTATCCTCTCGTCAAACTTTTGGTATACCAAATTCGATTTCCTCCTTATATTAATTCTTTGTATTTAATTTATATTTATAGTTCATTTATTTCACAGAATACGAATAGTATAGTTCATTTATTTCAAGTAATTTACATTTACAGGATAAATAAACCTAATTTTTGTGTTAGAGACTATCATTGTAATTATTTATTATATTATTAAATAAATTAATATAGTACTTTGGATTTACGGGATAAATCAAGATGTGTAATTAAAGATACCAATTTGACAATCATATACCGGATTCATCATCCTCTATCTTGTAATGATTTATGTGTAAGTAACAGGTTTCTTTATTTCGTATTGAATATATTTTATAGATGTTTCTATTTTTTTATGTGAGAGTAATAAATATTTTATATAAGATATGCATGCGATTGGTTATGCCATGATAAGTTAATACATAATTTATATATTTTTCTTGAATGTGATGACATATTATTATTTCATAAGGTTTTATTATAACCTTGTTTTATTTGATAACGTGTTATAATGTTATGTATTGCTTGATTTAACTTTGTAGTATATGCTATATATATATATATATATATATATATATATATATATATGCTATATATTGTTTGTATGTAGATATTATTGGATAAATTAAACAAATGAAAAACCAAAATTTGTGGTTTATCATTACTCTCATAAAATATTATGAATATGTTCAGGTATGACATTCAAAGTGTGTCATACTCTCTTTGAAAGGTCGTCATATGTTGACCAATAAATCTTGTACGAGTCTATAATGTAAGTTTTTCACAAAGTATATATTAATGAGAAAAGAAGATTGTTTTTAAGGAAAAACAAGATAGAGTTTTCCATTGGTCACACCTGAGATATACTCTTGAAGTAGCAATATCAAATGAAAAGTTTGAAATGATTTCATATAATGAAAAGCTATAAAGCATTTTTTTGCTTTCTTTCATTCTTCGAAGTGAATGTGACTATATATTGATTATTGTAATCATGGACATGACTGAAAAATTGGTATGATGATCAGATTAGTAATGAAATCGATTATAAAAAAAGTGTAATGATGGTCATGTTAATAACGAGATAGACCACCAAAAGAGGCGAATAAAGAGAGTGATCATATGAGAATAAAATGTTGAAAGTTTGAGTTGCTAATACGATGTTGTCTTGTATTTTACATATTTAGTATACAAACAATTTGCACATAAAACATAGTGCAAGTCATACATATATGATCATATGCTCATAAAGTAGCAATATTATTAAAGAATATTCAAAGTTATTACCAGAATAAAAGTTGTGTGGAGCTATCAATTCCTTAAAGTGAATGTGATGATATAACAATCAGTAAAAGGTCACAATCATGTAATAACTAAGGAAATTGTAATGATGTCACCATGAATGTTGTATGATTATTCCTTGAATAAAAATGTGATGATATAATAATTAGTGCAAAGATCGTGATCATGGTAATTGAGGAAATGATGCTCATGTAACGAGATCAACCATGTTAATAATGAGATGACTATACAATGATCGTTATAAAGGTCATAAGATATAAGATTGATAAATTTTATACGACTCATCTAGTTCTCAATTGATGGTAAGCAAAGAGAACATTATTTACAAAGAAAAATCAATTAAATTATTTTCATTTGTCACACTTGAGACATATGCTCCTAAAGTAACAATATCATTATAAGAGTCATGAAAAAATGAAATGATTTTATACTCATGTGACCGAGTAAATAATGAAAAACTATGAAGCTTGTTTTGGTTCTACTCAATTCCCAAAAGTGAATGTGATTATATATTAATCATTGTATAAGTAATGATGGACCTAATTGAGAAACCGGTAATGATGAGAATAACTATAAGAATTGTAATGATGGTCATTTTAATAATAAGATGGACCACCAAAAGTGGCAAACTAAGGAGTGATTGCATAACGAGATGGTTTTAACTTTTAAGTTATAGTATATTCTCTCGTATCATACATTTTGTATTACATACGAGCAAGTAATACACATACGATCATAAACCAAGAGTTTATGGATCATAATTATTTAATTAGTTGGCATGACCGGTTAGACCACACCGAGTCAATGATGATGTGAAACATAATGAAGAACTAGAAAATTCTTCAAGATAAAAATTAGCATGTAATGTTTGCTCTCAAGGGAAATTATCTATTTGCAAAATAAACGAGGGTGTGTATACCTGAATATTCTGGAAGCGATTAAAGGATATGCATATCCCAACATGATACCATTTAGTTTTTTTTTTAAATCGATGCATCGTCTAAATGGTTATCAAATCCACAACCTGAAGCTTATGTGATTGTTGCTTAGCTAATGTGATAGCAAGCATATTAATCCAGATTAGCATATTTATTTGATAATAGTGAATTTGATTCCCAAGTTATTAACGATCATTAGAATAAGTGTTATTGTTGAGATGACCACTAAACGTCTACTATTGGTTACAAATCCAATGATCATGAGAGGAGCAAAAGTTCATTTAGGTACATGTAATTTTATATATAGTACTATCAATTCACATCAAGCCAATAAGTTATAGTTCTCCCCATACAGTTGGTTTTTGGTCAGGAACCAAATATGTCTCATCAACGATTTTGGTTGTGCGACATATATTGAAACTCATCCACCACACCGCACAAAGATGGGACTTCTAAAAAGTTTGAGAATATGTTGGGTATAAATAATTGTCTATGATTAAATACTTAAAGCCATTAGTGAGAAATTCGTTTATGGCTCATTGGTTTTCACTTTAGTGAATGAATGTTCCCAACATTAGGGGGAGATAACAAGCAGTTGGAAAGTGAAAAGTAAAATGAATTATCATGTCATCTTGATCCTCAGACTATAAACTATGGACTAGAAGTTTAAAGTATAATTCATTTACCAATATTAAGGAAAAAATTACCAGACAAGTTCACTGACCTAAATAGAGTGACCAAGTAAGTCACATAATCAACTGCTTATGCTCCAGTTATCTTTGTGTCCCAAGAGGACAACCACATATTTTTGTAATGAGTCTATTGCACGCCTATAGCGTGGTAGACTAGTTGATTCCAACAATAAAATTCCTCGAAAATTGGAGCAAGTAATTAAGATGGTCAAGTCGAGGTTATAGTAATAAGATCCCCTGAAGGAACAATAGACATGATGGTTAAAGAAGAACCTCAGGTACCTAAAAATAAAGAGATCTCGCTAAGTTGTATCATGTCTAAGATATGTATGGAATCGAAATATAAATCGACGTCGTTATACTTTTGTATATATTGTAGCGCTTAAAATGATTAAATGATGAGGATCAAGATTTAAGATCTGCCTATGAATGAATATTAAGATGTGATTGGCCAAAATAGAAAGACGCAAATAAGGCAGAGTTTAGTTCTCTAATGAAATGGAAAGTTTCTGGACCAACAGTCCATACAACTGAAGTTGTAAAATATGCTGGATACAAAAGTGTCTTTACGTGAATCATGTGAAAATCAAATTAAGTGATATAAGTCAAAATTGGTGGCACAAGAATTTTCACAAATACCTATGATTGATTATGAGAAAACGTATTCTCTAGTGGTGGATGCATTGACTTTCCAATATCTTATTAGTCTGGTAATATATAAAAGAGAATTGACACGCGTCTTATGAAAGTTATGTATCACTTGATACTAAGTCATATAAAATAAGTTCTCGAGAATATTATGATTATTATATAAATTCAGATCTGAATACATATACATGTTGTATATGTTATTGAATTGAATATAATTAGAACTCCCCATGAGTATACTAAAGCATTTGAGTGCTTAAGAGGTTAATTGAAACACCTTATGGATGTAATTATAGTGCACGAATACTCCAATAAACATACATAGAAAATGTGTACCTGGTTATTATGGCATCTCAATGTACACTGTGTACAAACATGGTACAATATGAATTTTGGAGATAAAAGCAAGTGTTCTTGATATTTTTGCATATGATATAGATATATCTATGTGTTAAAAGGGCAAGTTTATATAGCAAAACTTCTAAGAGTGAAAGCACATGCATATTTGGATAAGATGGAAAGAATTCCCTCATGGATTGATAATGCTAGAAGCATTAATGATGTCAAAACCTCAAGAACGTACTATATCAAGTTCATAGAATATGTATGGACTAAAATAGTTAGATCGAATGTTATACAACTCGAGATATTTGCATAAAGAGGGATATAAGTTTGATTAACCATGTTTTATCGACGTTCTACTTTTAAAAGTTCACTATAATCGCAGTTTACAGTGATGATGTCTAGGCATCATCGAGAGAAATTGTCGAGCTTTTAGAGTGAGAATTTTTTTAATGACCTTGGCACGGTCTAATTATTACTGGAACTGCAGTTCGCATATATATGTAATTATATTTTACCAATCCCCCAAGTACATCTAGAAGATGATGTTTGGATATTTAGTATGGATATAGTTGAACCTTAAAGTATGTTAAAGGTTGTTAAGTCATTTATTATAAGAAATGCCTATTATCATCTTCTATCAAAGTAGAGATTCTCATTCTAGAAGTACCATCGTTAAATGCATAAGTGCATTAATATGTTTTGCTAGCTATGTATGGTTATAATATCTTTTACTTGAGATTATTGTCATGATATAACCTTTGTCAAGCGAAGAGACATTGGAATAAGTTCAAAGAAACATTTTAGGTATAAACAATATTTGATTATATTTTACTAACCCATCAAAACAAGTTTGGTTAGTCTTGTAGATGCAGGAATGTAACGAAACACAATCGTGGACGTATGATAATTTTTGGAAAGAGGCAACTAAAGTCTCGTTAGAAGATTATACAACATTGCTCAACATAAAGGATTGCACATTAAGGGATCAAGCAACAAATCATTCGCTACAAAGGCTTTATTTGACTTTCAAGGAAGATGGACATACGCCACTTAAAGGACACATGTTAAAATGAGGGGGAGACTTATTCAAGTTGCACTCTTTTTCCCTTGACTAAGTTTTGTCCCATTGAGTTTTCTTAGTAAAGTTTTTAATGAGGCAACATACCTGATCCAAAAGTATCAGAAGGAGAAAATACGCGCTGCACTCTTTTTCCCTTAGCTGAGGTTTTGTCCCACTGGGTTTTCCTAGCAATGTTTTTAACGAGGCAACATTACCAAGCGTATTAAAGGTATGTGGATAGTCAAGGGGGAGTGTTATGAATGCATCATTTATAAGGTGACTTTCCACATACACAACTCCTATAACTCCCATATCTTTTCTTTAAGTTCTTTTGTATTAATGTATATGCCTATATATAGTGGCATTTGTATATGGTGTAGAGATCTCAATGAATAACAATTCTCTATTCTATCTTTCTCTCTATGTTCCTTTGATATTTGCGTTTTAGTTCATATACTAGTCGCTAGTAGGCCGTTGTTTCACAACATTATAATCCATTGATTTTGTTTTTATTTTTTTTCAAATGGGTACATAAAGTAGTTATAATTCTCAAAAAGTAATCATGTGACACTCTCATGGCCAAAGAAGTACCATGATAAAACGCTTCCATACGTTTCTAGTTAGATACACTTTTCTCCAATTAACCCAACGCAAATTCTTAATATTTAATACAGAGATCTGTTCATCTAAAAACACTATTCAAATGTAAAAATTAAAACCTTTATAGGCAGTGGCGGACCCGGAAATTTTTTATTGGGGGTGTGGAAAATTTTTGAAGATTTTAGCCCCTTAGTTATATAAAAAAATTGGGTTCGCGGGTCGGGTCATGTAAAACAAGTAAACATAAACAAACAAAGTTTTAGAGCGGGTCAGATCAGATCAGATCAGATCGGGTCGGGTTGGGTCAATTTCAATTTTTAAACAATCAAACCCTATTTCCTAACTTCCTATCACATTAAGGCTCCACGGTGTGGGGTCCGTCCCACCTCCGTCCCGGTGCGGTATGGGCTACACTGTTTCCACCTTAGCGTCGTCGTCCTCTCCGTCTCTTTGGAGACGTTTGTACCGTGCCACAAAAAGACAAAATCTCCCCCTTTTCAAGATGTTACCGTTGCAAAATTAAAAATAAAAATTAATTTCCATAATAAAAAACTAACCGTTATAATTCAAATCTAACCCAAAATCATTTAAGTTTTTATATAAATTCAACATTTTTACCCCAATTTTAACCCACTACAACCTCATCTCTCTCAACTTTTTATAAAACCTTCTACTTTTTTATAAAACGTTCCTCTACTTTTTACAATGGATCCATACAACCCGTGCAAACCCGAATGTTTTTTCGGTGCCCGGGTACTATCCTACAATGGAATCGAACCCTTAGCACAATTTTCCGCCAACGCTTTTGCGGGTTTCCAACATTATCCGGACGTTTTTTCTAGTACGCAACAAACTCAAGCGTTACAAAACTTGATGATCAGTGGCGGAGCCAGAAACTCTTTCTTATGGTGTCATTTTTTTAAGGAGACCCCGGTTTATAGTAAAATTGCGTCGAACCTTTTGGATTGGTTCGGATCTAGTCGGGTCGAATAACATAATAAAAGCAACTATCACAGTAAAAGTACAATTTCAATGAATAAAAACACATAATAAAATTAGAAAGTCATTTGAAAAATATAAAAAAATCATTTAATAGTTGCTCTGTACGCGTTTTCAAAACGATTCATAATGTTTTCAACTAGTATTCGATCATGCACTTCGCGGCTGGTCGTAGGAGGTTGATAGTGAAGATTGGAGCCCACGCTTCGCGGCGAGGTCGTAGAGGTTGATGGCGAGGATATATATATATATTTCATGACGGTAAATTAAGCAATCAACACAGTTAAGTAAACAATTTAGAGTTAAAAGTTCCATGTAACTATAATAACGTTAATAAAAAAATAATAAGATTTGTTATCTTGTATATTTTATATTGAAGGGTTAAAAAGCAACATGATTAAATAACCATATCTAGAGTCTTTAATTATAATAAGTAAAACAAAAAAAAGAACTAAACCTACAAAAAGGATCAAAAACATATATTTGTTAAAAAAAAGAAAATAAGTTTATTAACTTTATTAAACTTTAAGGACCATATGATAACTCTATTCAAGTTTGGGGGTTAAAACATAAATCCTTTATAAAAAGATATAATTATTATTAAACTTACCTATGATAAATCTATTAAAGTTCAAGGGTATATTTAAATCGTTTATCAAAAAATTATTATAGTTTAGAGGTTGTGTGATAATTAATGTTTAGAGTTAGAAACGTAAATTAATTATAAAAAAGACAATAATATTATAGCCTTATAATTATGAATTAAACTATTAAATGACCAAACATAGATTTATTACTATTCATGTTTTGAATTGTTATAGTGTAGAATGGCAACTTGGAAAAAAAAACCTTTTTTCATTATAACAAACATGTGCAAGCATCATTCAGATGATCATCAAACATCTGGTTCCGGTTAGGTTAAACAATTGAAACAAAACCAATTAGAAATGGATCTATAATGCTTAGTAAACAGTTGAAACAAAACCAATTAGACATGGGTCTATAATGATAACTAGATTAGAAAAAAAATTAAGCATGGACCTCTAATGATTTAAAGTTGATATGTGAAAAATGTAACATATAAATCATATCAAATGAGACATAAAACTAACCCCTTTTTAGTACTAATGTTGGAAAAAGTGTATTTTTCTCTTCCTTTTGAATTTACAGGATCAAATGAGCTTAAACGAATAAAAGGAACAAATATACAGCCAAAACCAAATAAATACAAAGAAAAGGAATAAATGCGACATGCCCGACCCCTCGGCAACATTCCCAAAGTTAAAACAAAGACAACAGAAAACTGGCCACGGGGCCGTGTCCGTTGGACACGGGGGCGTGGTCAGCTTCCCGCAGAAAAGACAAAGCTGTGGAAGCTTCTACACTTACCACGGGAGCGTGCCTAGCTCAGCACGGGGCGTGGCCAACGCTAAGATTGGAAGAATCTTGCAAAATCTTGATAGTACAGATACGCTTCTGCCCACGGGGCCGTCCCCGCTGAACACGGGCCGTGTGGAGCCCTCTGCTGACACATGCATTTAATGAAGGAAGAGAAAAGGCTGGCCATGGGGCGTGCCCGCTGGACACGGGGTCGTGGCCAGAGCTATGTTCAGGCTATAAATAGAGGTGCTTGGCTCACTTTAAAGGCATCCATTGGCAAACCACTACTCTTTCACTTTGCCACCACTCCACCACCACTACAACACCAACACCCACCACCATCATCCATCGTCCACCTTTAGAGTGTATGTAGTAGTCTCGAGCTCCAAGGTTGACCGTAAGGGTTCTTGCCAATCAAAGGCCATGTTTGGTTAAGCCTCTTACATCACTTGGTGAAGACAAGTCTTTTATGTATTACGTTTGATTTTTAATATTTCGGCACTTTTTATTTGGTTTTGTATTAATGACTTGTTTCTCATGTTGAAGGTGAATTTTCTTTATCGTTTGTCCGTGGTGTCTTGGCGTTACTTTACTGTTTATATAAAGTAAAAGATTTACGTTATTCATGTCTCTACGGTCTATATAGAGGCATGTTGGCTACCTGGTCGGGGGTTAAGGGAATGGTTTAGTAACGTTCTTGCCTTGTTCAGTGTATAGATCCTGCAAGGACCAGGGTCAAGCTTACTAGGACCTCCTTCAATACCCACTGGTATTGGATGGCAGGGGTGCGAATGGCTTGATCCCTTCATATGTTAACTACTATTAATACATTAAACCGGCTACTTGGGATTGTATCCCTACTGACTCAAACCACTTAGCCAAGGGTAACGTCACCTTCAAAAGAGGGGCCTACCACTTTTCACATTAATAACTTAATTAATTATCTTTCAATATTCCTACCCTTTGGCATTGTATCCTTGCTGACTCAAACCAGTGGGTTGAGGGTAACGTCACCTTCAAAAGAGGGGCCTACTACTATAACTAAGATAATCTCTTAAAAAGTCCGAAAGTGCAAAACTCATCAAATGGTACATTAAAGGCAAGTCGGATCCAAGTGATTCATCTTGTCTACCTGTTTTTTATTTTATTTTATTTATGCATTTTTAGTTTATTTTCATGTTTTAAACCTTTTCTTAAAATTATAGATTGATTAGACGTTGAGGATAAACCGGTACTAAAAGCTCTTGTGTCCTTGGACGACCTCGGTATCTTACCTACGCTATACTACGCTCACAGTGGGTGCACTTGCCCAAGTGTGTGTTTAGTGTTAGTAGAATATCGTGTTTTATAAATTTAAAACTTGACTAATGCGTAAAATGAGCTCAAAATATTAATAAAATCATATCACACCTAACGCACACCAAGTTTTTGGCGCCGTTGCCGGGGACACAAGATTTTAAGAAAGTTTAAAATCGACGGCCTAATCATTTTTCAAAACATTTTTAAAACTGCGCGCACATTTATGCATTTTTTTCTTAAATTTTTGCATTACAATAGTCTAAACATGGGGCCGTGCACACTGAACACGCCCCATGCTGCATAAAAACAACAAAAACATTTCAAAACACCTAGTTACAGTGTCTGAACACGGGGTCGTGCTCACTGAACACACCCCCGTGCTGAACCAAACCAGTAATAATTTTTAAAACGCCCAGATACAGATTCTGACCACGGGCCGTGCTCACTAAACACAGGGCCGTGGTGAGCCACTGTTTCCGTTTTTATTTTGTTTTCTGGTCTCGAGACTCTTTTGTGGTCTGCTGAGTGATTCTTATGGATCAATACTTAGGAGTTTACAACTACTATGAAGAGGATGATTATGAAGAAGAGTATTGTACCATTTGTGGTAAGCCACACTCGGTACGATACTGTGACCTCTTTGAACCATCCACTTCATATACACACTATGAGGAACCTAGGTACGAGCCAACCATTTCATACACGTACTATGAAGAGCCAAGGTATGAACCTTCTCCCTCATATTCATACTTTGAAGAACCAAGGTATGAATCATCTCCATCATATACTTACTATGAGGAACAATGGTGCGAACCACCTACCTCATACGAGTATTATGAAGAATTAAGGTTTGAACTTCCGCACTCAAGATCTTGGGATACTTATTCCGCTCACTTTGACGAACCACCAACTATCCTCCCCGTAGCCGAGAGAATAATAGAACACCTCAAAACTATCGAACGCTATATAAAAGAATCTCGCGCAAGGGAAGATGAATCCCACGCGAGGGAAGAGTTAGTTTGTACTAAAGAGGTAATAGTAGAAGAGGTAAAAATAGAAGAACAAGTAAGTGAAAAACCGACGCATGAACCAAACAACGAAAAATGTAAGTCCGAAAACGCTAATCTTCAAGAAGAGTCTAATTTTCAAGAAATTAATCTCTTAACACCCTCTTTCGAAAACCATTTTTTGGTACCTAATCATGCTAAGTTTTTAAAAGAGTTAAACACTAACACTAAAATTGACGAAATGGTAAGCATTAAGTTAACAAATGATCAAACAACGCTAATAAAAGATGATCCATTTGAAATTAACATTACACTGGTTCCATGTTTCTTTCAAAATTCCTTTATTAGTAATATTACAATCGATAAAGATCTTTGTGTCAATATAATGCCAAACTACATTTTCGAAAAATTAAGTATTAGTGATTTTTCTCCACTTCAAATACCCATTTTTCTTTATAATCGGAAAATAATAAAATCAATGGGAATAGTTGAGGAAGTGTTAGTCCAAACAAATCAAATGGTAGTCCCAACCGACTTCGTCATTCATGATGACGCTCCACTTGTGTTGGGACTACCTTTTATGAAAACCCATCAAGCTTTGATCAACTGGAAGCAAAACAACCTACCATTCAATTAGGGGTCTTTAAAAGGTATGTTGATCTTGAACAATCAATGAAATATCTAATCGGCAATGACGACCCCCTAATTGAAGATGATGATGAACCACCCGATACGGAAGACAAAATCGACCACTTTGTTGAAGAAGAGGTCGCCATTGAACAAACCTTTTTGGTTCTTGACCAAAATGAGCAACCAAATAAGGAGTCTCCTAAAGACCCACCACTTGAGCTCAAAGAACTCCCAAAAGGTTTGGAATATGCTTTTCTCGACAAAGACGGTAAACTACCTATAATTATTTCTTCAAAATTAATTAGTTTAGAAAAAAAAATTAATCACACTTTTGAAAAAACACAAAAACGCGATTGCATGGAAGCTTGTAGATATTAAAGGAATAAGCCCTTCCATGTGCACGCACAAAATTTTAATGAATGATGACTATAAATCGGTAATACAACCACAACGAAGAGTAAATCCAAACGTTCAAGAAGTGGTAAAAAACGAAGTCATCAAACTACTCGACGCCGGACTCATCTACCCAATTTCCGATAGCCCTTGGGTTAGTCCCGTTCAAGTAGTTCCCAAGAAAGGAGGTATGACGGTGGTCACTAACGAGAAAAATGAATTAATACCAACAAGAACCGTCACCGGATGGAGAGTTTGTATAGATTATCGTCGATTAAATGAGGCAACCATGAAAGATCATTTTCCCTTACCTTTTATTGATCAAATGTTAGAAAGATTATCCGGTCACAAATTTTATTGTTTTTTAGATGGTTTTTCAGGGTACTTTCAAATACCGATAGCTCCCGAAGAACAAGAAAAGACAACATTCACATGTACCTATGGAACTTTTGCTTATCGACGCATGCCTTTTGGTCTATGTAATGCCCCCGCAACTTTCCAACGTTGCATGGTGGCCATCTTCCATGATATGATAGAAAAGACTATGGAAGTCTTCATGGATGACTTTTCTATCTTTGGAGATTCATACGACCAATGCCTCGATAACCTTGAACGAATGCTATCCCGATATGAGGAAACTAACCTCGCCCTTAATTGGGAAAAATGTCATTTCATGGCAATGGAGGGAATAGTACTCGGTCATAAAATCTCAAGCGAAGGAATGGAGATTGATCGGGCTAAAATAGAAACCATTTCCCGATTATCACCCCCATCCTCCGTTAGAGCTATCAGGAGTTTCCGAGGGCATGTCGGATTTTATAGGCGATTTATCAAAGACTTTTCTAAAATCTCAAGACCTCTAACAAAATTACTTGAAAAAGATGCACCGTTCATCTTTGACAAAGATTGCAATCAAGCATTTTTAACACTAAAAGAAATGTTAATCAATGCACCAATCATGATAGCGCCTGATTGGAAATTACCGTTCGAAATCATGTGCGATGCAAGTGACTTTGCAGTTGGAGCTGCCTTGGGACAACGAAAAGATAAGCATTTTCATCCAATATACTAAGCTAGTAAAACACTTAAGGATGCACAAGAAAATTACACAACAACTGAAAAAGAATTACTAGCTGTAGTATTTGCTTTTGATAAATTTCGTTCTTATCTTGTTCTTTCTAAAACGATAGTTTATACAGACCATGTAGCCATTTGTTATCTCTTTAAAAACCAGGACGCCAAACCACGTTTAATCAGATGGATTCTACTCCTCCAAGAATTCGACATTGAAATAAAAGACAAGAGAGGAGCAGAAAACACCGCTGCAGATCATCTATCCCGCTTGGAAGATCCAGCTTTGGAGGTAACTAGGGACGAGCTCATCAATGAAAAATTCCCATGGAATCCTTAGAAATGGTGGAATACCGAGAAGAACCATGGTACTCCGACTACACCAACTACCTAGCCAGTGGAATAGTCGCAAAAGGATGGTCACATCATCAAAGAAAAAAATTCTTTGCCGATGTAAAGCATTATTTTTGGGAAGATCCTTATCATTTCAAAATGTGTGCCGACCAACTTATCCGACGATGCGTACATGGTAGTGAAGCAAGGAGAATTCTCCACCATTGTCACGAAGGACCATACGGAGGACATCATGGTGCCGCTAGTACCGCACGAAAGGTATTTGATTCAGGATTCTATTGGCCAACCATTTACAAAGACTCCAAAGTCTCATCAAGACATGTGATGCATGCCAACGGTCAGGTAATATTTCTTCCAAAAACGAAATGCCACAAAATGGCATTCTTGTTTGTGAAATTTTTGATGTGTAGGGACTAGACTTTATGGGGCCTTCCCACCGTCAAAAGGAAACAAATATATACTTGTGGCAGTGGATTACTTGTCAAAATGGGCCGAGGCCGAAGCTCTTCCAACAAATGATGGAAGAGTTGTGGTAAGATTCCTGAAACGACTATTTTCTCGTTTTGGAACTCAGAAAGCGTTAATAAGTGATAGGGGTACCCATTTTTGTAACCATCAACTTGAATTTTTTTTAACAAGATATGGGGTCTATCACCGGATCTCCACCGCATATCAACCTCAAACAAACGGACAAGCCGAAGTGACTAATTGAGGTTTAAAAAGAATACTTGAAAAAACTGTAGGATTAAATAAAAGAGAATGGGCCGATAAATTAGACGACACTTTATGGGCTTTTCGAACCGCATATAAAACAACCATAGGTACCACCCCATACAAGCTTGTCTATGGAAAAAGTTGTCATTTGCCAGTAGAATTAGCACACAAAGCCTACTGGGCATTAAAAAACGTAAATTTAGATTGAAATTGCCGAAAAGAATCGATTTTGTCAATTAAATGAATTAGACGAATTAAGAAAACAAGCCTACTATAACTCCGAAATTTATAAAGAAAGAATGAAAAATTTACATGATAAAACATATTAAACCTAATGAATTTCGAGTAGGAGATCAAGTTCTATTGTTTAATTCACGACTTCGACTATTTCTCGGGAAATTAAAGTCTAGGTGGTCAGGACCTTTTTCTATCACCCATATTTTTCCACACGGTGCAATTGAAATTAAATCTCGAAATGGAATCCCGTTCAAAGTCAACGGACAAAGGCTTAAGCTTTATCAAGGATTCATTGAGGATGATGAGGAAGAAGTCTCGCTACAAGCAGTCGCAGAATAAACGAAGGTTTGTGCACCAACATCATATCTTGTAGGTAATGGACTTCGGGAAAGCCTAAAAATCGGTAAGATTTCCAAAACCAAGTTTCGGGAAACAGGTCACTCACACGAGCACTTAAAATATATATATATATATATATATATATGTGTGTGTGTGTGTGTGTATAGGGGACCGCTAAAATGAAAACCACATCCAGTTGTAAGAACCATGAGAACTTTTTGATCCGGGGCGAGTTGGACCAAATTTTTTTTTTCATAAACGTAGATGCTTGTATTATAAACACATTTGTAAAAAAAAATTAAAAAAAAAATGTCGTGTGTGTAGTTTTGAGCACCACAAGTTTGTGCTTACGGGTAACGTAAATTTTAAACAAAATTTACGGTACCCGTAAACACAAATACTTTACGGTACCCGTAAACACAAACTTGTGGTGCTCAAAACTACACACACGGCATTTTTTTTTAATTTTTTTACAAATGTGTTTATAATACACGCATCTACGTTTATGAAAAAAAATTCCATAAACACAAACTTGTGGTGCTCAAAACTACACACACGACATTTTTTTTTTATTTTTTTTACAAATGTGTTTATAATACACGCATCTACGTTTATGAAAAAAATTTTGGTCCAACTCGCCCCGTACGGTGTAGTTCTCATGGTTCTTACAACTAGAGGTGGTTTTCATTTTAGCGGTCCCCTACATATATATATACATATATAGGATAAGGATCCGTTAGGAACCACCCTTTATTGCGAGAACCGCGAGAACCAGTGTGAACACATGGCAAAGTTGTAATTAAGTGCATATAATAAAAAAACACGCTCTCCTGTTATTTCTAGTTATTTCCAGCCCCTGTTCACTATCGTCTTTTGCAAACTAGGGTTTCATTGGAGATCTTGCATAATCGACGACGGCGATCTACGACGGCGACTTATCTCTCCAATTTCATGGTAGCGATATCCACATTTTACGGCGGATTCACTGGGGATATTGATAAGGGCGTTAGGGATACTGATTACGGCTACATATGGCTTCGTCTGACTCATCTCGTGTTGGAGTTGGCACGGTGTTTATGGCGACATATGGCGTCTCCTGATTCATCACCTGTAGATCCTCGTATATCTGATGATCCTCCTCATACATTGTCTGAATATCATCCTCATACAACATCTGATGCCGCATTTGGTGGTCCATTTGCTGTCAATCCCATTGATAGTCACAGAATTATGTCTAAAACTGTTGTAAGTCAACATACCCTTCATGGCTTTGAAATTCAGACTCTTGAATCTATGTTTACATCATACAATGTTGTCTTATAATCAATGTATCTGATCGTTCATTATCTTTTGACACTAATTCGACTGGTACAGCTCCTACAAATACAGAACATCAAGAGTTGCAATTTATTCGATTTGTGACTAAAGGTATTATGTTGACTGTAAATGATGTATATACTTTGTAAATGATATTATATTAAACGACATGCACACGTGCATTATATTTACTGTAAATGATGTTGTATTAAATTATATGCACATGTGCATTATGTTGATTGTAAATGATATTGTATTAAATTATATGCACTGTGCATTATGTTGAAAATTAGACTATGTCGTTGATGTATAGTTTCTGAACAAGTGCCTTATAGATGACTATCCAATTATGTACAGAATGGCAGCAAACAAATGGGCTTAGGTGGCGGACAACTACAAAAAAATAGGGGAGGTGACTGTGTGGGATTGGTAATGGAATAACAATCCGACAACCGAGGAGGCATGGGTGGAGTTTATGTAGCTTTTGGCGCTGCTGAGAGACACCAGAATGAAGACGGGTCAATATGGGTGGGGTTGACACTCGGAAAAATAAGTCGACTTTCAATGTTAAAACCGTTAGAGAGGATTTGTGTGTCCATAAGCGACATACTCAGTTGATACAACTATTGCATCTTCTTCCATTTTTTGTTTTTGCAACTGTCATATGGCTTCTGTTTGAGAGGATAAGCTACCATCTTCTTCCATTTTTTTGTGCCACTTTCTAATACTTACTCTGGCCATATTGTTCTTGTGATCCAATTTGTCTTCTTTTGTTAACAGGTGAGTTGATCACCTTGGTATCTATAGCTCCATATCCAGGCTGACCAATTGTTTCCTGACAAATTAAAATTTCAATATTCTTGCTTGATTTACCTTTAATTTTGATAGGTCTCCTCCAAAGTTTCATGATATTACATTGTCCCAATAAATTTGTGATGCTATTGCTCTCCTTGTGATGGACCAGATCAATTAGGCCTGCTTGTAATTAATGGAAATGACTACTGGGAGAGACTTGAAAAAAAATATTATTTTGGGGTTTAAGCACATCGGGAGACTTGTCTGTTCGGAGTTTGAAGTCTAGGCTACAAACATATAATAAGGAGGTTCCCGAGCAGGTATTTGTTTGGAATAATTGGACACCTAAAAAAGTTGGTTTGGTCGGGTGGATAGTCTTAGTCGAGAGACTCCCAACGAAGGTGGCACTTAATGCAAGAGTCATCCAAACACATTCAAACTGCTACGTTTTCTACAGCGATTCCCCAGAAACATGTGAACATATTTTCGTTTCATGTCAGTTCGCTCAAACAGTTTGGTCCGTAATTACTCAATGGTGCAAAAGCCCGGCTGCATTTATTTTCAGTCTCAAAGATTTGCTGGAATATCATAATATTGTCCAAGGGTCTGCAAAAAAGAAAAAGACGATTTATGCGGTGTCCCTTATCTACCTCTGGAGCGTTTGGCGAATGAGGAACAAGATGGTTTTTAATCAAAATCAATTGTTGGTGCATATGGTAGTTGAGGAGATCAAGAACATGATTTAGTTATGGGTAAAAAATAGATCGAAGGAGGTGAGTTTAACTTGGGCGGCCTAGAACAATTTTGATGTATTTCCAGTATAGTATTCTGTTTGTTTTCTGCTGTATGAGTTTTCCTTATGTTGGTGGATGTAATTGTGGTGTAGCACCTTGCTAAATGTTATGAATAATTTTATATAAGTAACATCTACAAATTTAGATCAACAAGAGTTGCAATTCATACGTTTTGAGATTAAAGGCATTATACATTTATATGTGTTTCGAAGTTTACACTCACATGATTCATTTTTATACCCTTAAAGTGTTTTTTTCATAGTTTACTCTTACATGCTTCATCAAGTAAATCACATTTATTCACAATCATACCATAATAATGCACATGTGCATTATTTTGCCAATACACCATAATCCATGTTTAATTATTAACCCTTTTTTTTATCATTAAACATTAAACAAACTATTGGTTTATTACATAAGTTACTTATATTTTCATATGTAATCCTGCACATGTGCATTATGTTGCCAACCATCTTCCTGCACACGTGCATTATGTTGCCAACCATCACAAATAAACTGTTAACCATCAGTACATAATGTTATGCACATGTGCATCATATTACCAATGCCCCGTAATCATCACCGAAGAAATGTTGAACAAATGCGTAAACAATCCATATACCTTATTAATTAGAATGTTGTATGTTTTACTTTTTATGTATACATGAACAATTACAAGTGTTGTACATTCTACACTACAGGAACAATTACAACTATTGTACATTTTACACCTAATGGCACGCTATATTGGATACCATATGTTGAATCTGAACACCATATGTGCATCAGTATCAACTGTCGCCGTTACCGTTGATCTTGCCAACTTCTTTTTCTTTACCGCACGCACTTCGTCACCTCCTTTTTTTATGTTTCATCACGTAACCTCCTTTTTTTGAGGTTTCATCACGAGTTCGCTTAATTGCCCGCCTTTTTTTGAGTTTATTTCTTCTTGCGTGCCTGCGTGCATTATGTTGCCAACCATCTGTACTCATCAAAAAAATAAACTGTTAACCAACAATACATAATTATGCACATGTGCATCACATTATTAACACCCAATAATCATTAATAATAAACATTAAACAAATAACTGTTATTTTTTACATTCATTACTTTTATTTTCATATATTACATAATCATGCACATGTGCATTATGTTGATACCAATCCATGATCATCACAAATAAACTGTTAACCATCAGTACATAATGTTACGCACATGTGCATCACATTACCAAAGCCCCGTAATAATCACCGAATAAATGTTGAACACATGCGTAAACACACAATATACCTTATTAATTAGAATGTTATATGTTTTACTTTTTATGTATACATGAACAATTACAAGTGTTGTACATTCTACACTACAGGAACAATTACAACTATTGTACATTCTACACCTAATGGCACGCTATATTGGATACCTTATGTTGAATCTGAATACAACCATATGTTCATCAGTATCAACCGTTGCCGTTACCATTGATCTTGCCAACTTCTTGTTCTTTACCGCACGCACTCCGTCACCTCCTTTTTTTGTGTTTCATCGCGTAACCTCCTTTTTTTGAGGTCTCATCACGAGTTCGCTTAATTGCCTGCCTTTTTTGTGTTTATTCCTTCTTGCGCACCAGCACGATATATTTAATGTGTTTACATAAATGATATCATTTAACATGAATTTAATAAAGGGATGCACATGTGCATAAACTCCCATCTGGATCATCAAACATTATTCAACCTTTTTTTATCTTTTTGTTTAACTGTCGCGTAATCATATTCCATTCCATCCGGCATTTTAATTAACCTTTCATCCCTTTGTTTCAAAAAAAAGAAATAAACATAACTTATCAATGAATATGTGCATTAACATTAACTTTATCATCACCATATACAATATGCACATGTGCATCAACATAAACGACCTTATTAATATATTCTAGCAAATTATGCACATGTGCATAGTACATAATTATGCACATGTACATTAGCATGAATGACCTTAATAACCCATTCTGTCAAAGTATGCAGATGTACATAACTATGCACATTTGCATCCATATGCATATCATTATTAACTTAATCTAGCAAACCATACATATGTGCATAACTATGCACATGTGCATTAACATGACTCACCTTATCAGCAAGCTTGCTTCAATAATAAACCTTAACCTGTACCAAATCAAAATTCGTATTATCACTAACCATATAGAACATTAATCATTAACAAATCTATTATGGTAAGATATGCACATGTGCATAACTATACATATGTACACCTAATACCGACGGCGATTGATTCCTGGCGATACCGTCGTAGTGACACACTCATTGAACCATCTATTCTTATAATCACGTTGGCACGTTGCCCTAATTAAAAACGGATTAAAAATCCACAATGTTGCCCTAATTATTATGTTCCAAATATAGATTATACGACTAATTTTGTACGAATTTGGGGAACTAACCTCGATTATTATATGACGAAATATGAAATATCTGCTGGTAAAATCTCAAATCTGAGATAAAATCTCAATCCAGATGCTTCAATATGGTGAACTGATGATGGTGAAGTGATGATGTATTCGAGACGATGATGAAATCGACTGTAATCGACAAATTCTTGATAGATTCAGGTTGAGAAATGTTCAGATACTTGGATGTAATAAGAGTTTGGAGATTGGACATGAAAGTTTGTATTAAATGTTGTTTAATTTTTGTTTGAAGTCCGATAGTAAAAGGGAAGCAGGTAAGCAGGTTTTTTAAAATTGTTTGGTATTTACAAAATTGCCCCCTGTTCACATTGGTTCTCGCGGTTCTCACAATAAGGGTGGTTCTCGCATGAACCCTACCCTATATATATATACATATATATGATTTTTAGCTGCCTACGGGGCCGTGCCCAGCGAACACGGGGCCGTGTCCGGCTACTGTCGGGAATAAAAACCCCTTTTTCTTCTCATTTTCATTTCACCACGACCCGTTTCTCCGAAAACTCTCTGGTTCCTCCGAGAATCTTTGCAGATTTTCACGTTTTTCCTTCATTGAACATCATCAAGGTATGATTCTATCATCTTTTATAGTTAGTTTAACGATTTGCATGTAGTTTAACATGAAAAATTTGGGGAAAAATCTAGGGTTCTTGAACTTGAACCGAACCAAACCCCAAATTTTTGTTTAGATCTGTTAGCATTAGTATAGTTGCATGTTATAGGAAGTAAATCAACTGAAATTGTTTGTAGATTTGCCCGATTTCAAACAAGAACCCCAAACCCTTGTTTTTGAACCGAAAATGATGAAATTGAAGTGGTAAACAGTTTGTTTTTGGAAAAAACGGCACTTGGGGTTTCATTTTCGGGGAAAACCGCCCCTACTCAAATTTTTTTTTCAAGTTTTCAAAACCGGGTCGAAAGATGCAATTTTTGGGAAACAGAACCCTGACCAAGGGGTCGTGGTCAGCGGGCACGGGGCGTGGCCACGGGGCCGTGTCCAGCCTTCTGTTTTCAGTTGTCTTCGAAAATTTATCATTTCATGCTGATTGTTTTGCGTTTTCTTCTGCAGAGATGGCCAGCAAGTTCACTAAGTTTAAGCCAAATGAGTGGGTCTACCAAGCCCGCTATGATATTCTGAAAACAAGGCCCGAAGAAATACCAAGACAAGTGTGCCTCGAAACCTTAGAAGCTGTGGGGCAACTAGACCGCTTCACCGCACTGGTCACGGGTCCACTAAGGGTGGCGCTCTGCACAAGACTCCATGCGGTTCATGAGTATAACATGGAGTTCTACAGTTCTTTCGCGTTCAAAGCAAAAGCAGAGCCATTCGACGGAGAAGGAGTTCACTTCCGATGTGCGGGAGAGGTGCTTTCAATCTATATCGCACAATTTGGAGTGCAAGTGGGTCTGTTCATCGAGGAAGAGTCCGGTGAAGAAGAGAACACGGGTGGTCTCCGTGAGCTTCCAACTAACATGCGCCAGACAGCGTGGGCTCAAATCGGGGATGGTGCATATGATCCAAGTGTCACGAAGAGCTCCCAGTTGTGGGACCCCCTCTACCGCTACATGCATAGGGTCCTTAGAAACTCTCTAAGTCAAAGGCGTGATAGCACCAGTGTTGTTAACTTGCGTGATCTTACGGTCTTGTATTGCATCCACAACCGCATTCCTCTTGATTTCCCCCACCTACTCCTCCGAAACATGCATCTGAATCAGTTGGCTTCCTCCCTGACACCTATCTTCTTTGGGGGATGGATCTACCGCCTTTTCAAGACCTATTTTCAACGCATGTCGAAATCATTCCGTAAGGGTCCATGGTCAGGAAAGGTAGATATCACCCAATGTCGTTCGATGGGGATTATCCACGAGATTGGTGACGGGACAATCCGCTTCCAAACCACTCAAGGACATGTTTGGAACCTGGAAGCAGCCCTCGTTCTTCACGCCAACCCAAACCGTCCTCCTCCTCAGTTTCAAGGCCAGCCGGGCTCCTCTTCTTAAGGGAGTGGTTTTCCTAACTTTCAAAGCTTACATGATCTTTTGTAGGAAAACTTATTGTGCACCCGCAACACTTACAACATGGCCAGCAACACCTTTACCCGGGTCGGAGCAATGGAGCGCTACATCTCCGACATGCAAGAGGACATCACCTATATCCGGGATTATATGGTTTACCGAGGGGACGACGATGAAGATGAGGACATGGACTAATCAAAGGCATTGGAGGTGGTGTGAGGTTGGATGCAGTTTCTGAGGTTAACCCTTTCTATCCCAAAAACAATTTCTAGCCTGCGTGCCATAGTTTGAACAATTTACTTTCCTGAACATTTTTTATTTTCTGCATTTTATTTTCGTTTTGTGTGTGATGACGATGGTTGATGAACTTTGGTAAGTTTAGGATGTTTGTTATGTATTGTATAGTGTAGTGTTAGCAAAACAGGTACCCAGGAAGCTTGGATGCACTAAACATTAGTGCTACATAAGCCCGGAAACCCAAACCAAAAGCCAAAAACCTATTTCCATCAAATGCAGACTATCACCACGGGGCTGTGCTAAGCCAGCACGCCCCCGTGCCCACTCCCCTGACCTGCAGTCTTTCTGAACCCTGCCCACCATGGGGCCGTGGCCACCAGGCACGCCCCGTGGCCACCATTCTGTAAGTTTCTGTTACTGGCACTCTGACCACGGGGCCGTGCTCAGCCAGCACGAGGCAGTGGCCAGGTGCCCAGTAACACCAAACTTTGTTTTTCAACACCCTTTTACGCATTCAATCAACCTAAAAACTTATTTTTGGGACACATCGAGGACAATGTGTAATTTAAGTGGGGGGGGGGGGGTGGATGCTAAAACCTTGAATCTTGCAAGTTCTAATAACAAGCCTTACACAAAACTTTATTGGAACCGCTAGTCACTTCATTTTTTTTACTTGTCTTGGTTTAATTTGGGAATAACAAGTTCTAAAAAGGTTATGTTTTTTACAAGTTTACAACCGATAGCGTCGTGATAAAAAGAACCAAATAAGAAAATTATGAAAAGGCATGACAAATCTAATTAAAATTTGATTATATATACTTGATCACATTATAAACCCATTCCCACAACAAGTGAATTTTGAGCATTTATTGAGCATACAAGCATATATCTTTAAAACTAAATGCGCATTTTTTGTTTCTTGTGTGAATAGCCGCTTGGTTCTTACGATTCTAGAACTTGCCACGACGATACATTCTCGGTCCTTACCAACTTGAACCCAAGTAAGTAAATGATGGAGGCATTATGACTAACCCATTTTCCTTTCAACTCCATTATTTTTCATTTTCTTTATCACCTACCCAAAATCCCCCTAGTTAACCCCTTTGAGCCTAAACCTTTTCATTTCAAAACCCACAAAACAAATACCCTTTACCCACCAAAACATTTTTCTTTTCAACCCCTTTGTTTTAGTAAAAAGCTCGGTTATCTTGTGACGTCTCTTATTAAAAAAAATGAAAGTCTAGCAATAAACAAACAAGTTCCTCAAAGGAACTTTGTTTGAATATGCTTAGTTTGAATAAAAGTCACAAAAACAAAAAGTATTACGACGACCGACGTTTTTTATTCTTTTAGCCATTTTCACTAACCACTAACCAAATCCACCTACCCTTAGCCCAAGCCTAACCCTTTCCCAAAGTTCTCTTGATATTTACAAAGGTTTATAGTTAAAAAGGAGGATGATTGATTGCTTGTTAAGCATACGGTAGAGGTAAGTTCCATGCCGGTCTCGAAAGTTTCACAAAAATACATTTTCGGCCGAGTGTTGAGTGATCTCCCGTGAGGTATGTGAACTTGTATACAAACGGAATTTTAAAGAGGCATGTTATGCCCAAATAAGTAATTTTTCTTATAAATTGTTCTAAATAAATCATGACGACTAGGATTGTAAATAAAAATAAAATAAAATCCAATACAGATCTTGGATTCCCGACACTCAAGATAAGCCCAAAACTTCTCTTCTACCTCTTCCATTTGGGTGTGTAAAGCCACATATTAAAGAGTTTTGCTTGAGGACAAGCAAAGATTCAAGTATGGGGGTATTTGATGTGTGCAAAATGTAACATATAAATTACATCAAATGAGGCATAAAACTAACCCTTTTTAGTACTAATGTTGGAAAAAGTGTGTTTTTGTCTTCCTTTTGAATTTACAGGATCAAATGAGCTTAAACGAACAAAAGGAACAAATATACAGCCAAAACCAACATAAATACAAAGAAAAGGAATAAACGAGACATGCCCGACCCCTCGGCAGCATCCCCAAAGTAAAAACAAAGACAACAGAAGACTGGCTACGGGGCCGTGTCCGCTGGACACGGGGGCGTGGTCAACTGCCCGCAGAAAAGACAAAGCTGTGGAAGCTTCTACGCCCACCACGGGGGCGTGCCCAGCTCAGCACGGGGCGTGGTCAACGCTAAGATTTCTAGAATCTTTCAAAATCTTGATAGTACAGATACGCTTCTGCCAACGGGGTTGTGCCCGCTGAACACGGGCCGTGTGGAGCCCTCTGCTAACACATGCATTTAATGAAGGAAGAGAAAAGGCTGGCCACGGGGCGTGCCCGCTGGACACGGGGTCGTGGCCAGAGCTCTGTTCAGGCTATAAATAGAGGTGCTTGGCTCACTTCAAATGCATCCCTTGGCAAATCACTACTCGTTCACTTTGCCACCACTACAACACCAACACCCACCACCATCACCCATCATCCACCTTTAGAGTGTGTGTAGTAGTCTCAGGATCCAAGATTGATCGTAAGGGTTCTTGCCAATCAAAGGCCATGTTTGGTTAAGCCTCTTACATCACTTGGTGAAGACAAGTCTTTTATGTATTACTTTTGATTTTTAATCTTTCGGCACTTTTTATTTGGTTTTGTATTAATGACTTTAATAACTAGTTTCTTATGTTGAAGGTGAATTTTCTTTATCATTTGTCCATGGTGTCTTGGCGTTACTTTGCTGTCTATATAAAGTAAAAGATTTACATCATTCATGTCTCTACGGTCTATATAGAGGTATGTTGGCTACCTGGTCGGGGGTTACGGGAATGGTTTAGTAAGGTTCTTGCCTTGTTCAGTGTATAGATCCCGCAAGGACCTGGGTCAAGCTTACTAGGACCTCCTTCAATACCCACTTGTATTGGATGGCGGGGGTACGAATGGCTTTATCCCCTCATATGTAAACTACTATTAATACATTAAACCGGCTACTTGGGATTGTATCCTTGCTGACTCAAACCACTTAGCCGAGGGTAACGTCACCTTCAAAAGAGGGGCCTACCACTTTACGCGTTAGTAACTTAATTAATTATCTTTCAATATTCCGACCCTTTGGGATTGTATCCTTGCTGACTCAAACAACTGGGTTGAGGGTAACGTCACCTTCAGAAGAGGGGCCTACTACTATAACTAAGATAATCTCTTAAAAAGTCCGAAAGTGCAAAAATCATCAAAGGGTACATTAAAGGCAAGTCGGATCCAAGTGATTGATCTTGTCTATCTGTTTTTAATTTTATTTTATTTTTACATTTTTAGTTTATTTTCATGTTTTAAACCTTTTCTCAAAAATTTTAGATTGATTAGACGTTGAGGATAAACCGATACTAAAAGCTCTTGTGTCCTTGGACGACCTCGGTATCTTACCAACACTATACTACGCTCACGATGGGTGCATGTCACGGCCCCCGGCCCGGTTTGACCCGGTTCAGGAGCCGCGGGACAGAAAATCCCGTGGTATTTATTTAATTGAGTTGACAGCGGAAGATTTTAGCAGGATCTTTTTAAAACAGAAAATGCCTGATTATTTTATTTCATAATTCAGGATAAAACCCTGATAGTTTACAATCAGGTGATTTCATTGGGAAATCTTTATTTTACAAAACATGTTTCTTTATTTATATTGAGCCACTTCCTTAAGCTTGTAGTGCTTCACGGCACTTTTCCTGGATCACAACAGCTCACCTGAAACATGTTTGAAAAAGGTTTTGTCAGCGGGAAATACTGATGAATCATTCGTTTTACTAAAAATGATGTGTTTGTTATAATTTACAGTATTAAGAGCGATTACAATGTTTCCATATATCAACCAAATACCCACGGTATTTATCACTCGACCACCTATTGGCTATCTCGTTGTCCAATGGTGTCTGTGATTATGGTCATATCACCCCTTGGCTAACCCGTTGTCCAATGGTGATGGTTATCAAGTATTGTATACAAAACCCCACATACCGGCTGTAATTTGGAGACTACAAAGACTTAATCCCTGTAATTATAACTTTGACAGTAAACATGATTTTTGAAATCAACTTTGATAAAAAGAGAATGACTCACTTTGCAGATTTATATGTAGCAGAGTTTAGCCTACTGATTAGCCTGATAACCTAATTTAAATAACAATGCACATGAACTAGGTAAGTAACTAATACAGCATTTACGATAACTCACGAGATTAAACCCTCACAACAAATGACAAAGTGCAATACTTAAACATCCATCGAATTCACGACGAATGACAAAGTATAAACCCAATTTGAGCAGCACTTAAACATTCATCGGATAGTTTCAATCGATCGGACATTGAATCGTAGTCGCGATCGAGTTAATACCCGGTATCGTAGCAGCGCCTCGCTATAATAATTGAATTTTCGACTTTGGAGCAGTATAACTTCGTTTTTGAGTTTTGGTTTCGACACCAGAGGACTGCCCATGGCCATTCCTATTTATAGCTAAAATTTGGGGCTCACGCGGCCCGCGTAAACCTTCTCTCGACACTTAAGCGGCCCGCGAGGGCACTCTATTCATAGATTAGGCTTGTTGGGTCACGAGAAGGTGTGCCATGTGGATGACACGTGGATCTGGACGCTTATCCAGTCAAACTTGATGTTGACGCGGCCCGCGTAAGGCTAAGCTAATCCTTACGCGGCCCGCCTGAAACCCACTAATTCTGATTTCTTAGTTTTTCATGTACAGTGGTGTTTCAGGGGTCCGGTTTTTTCCCTTATGGGTTATTTTGGGACAAATTTTGAAAGTCCTTACATCCTCCCCACCTTATTTAAAATCTTGTCCTCGAGATTTATTGAAATAAGTAAGGATACTTTCGCTTCATTTCTGATTCTAGCTCCCAAGTGTACTCCGGTCCTCTTTTGGAATCCCACTTGATTTTGACCAGCGCTAGTTGTTTGTGCTTGAGAAACTTGACCTTTCTGTCTTCTATCTGTAGTGGCTTCTCAACAAATTTTAGCTTTTCATTTACCTCTACATCTTGAAGAGGTACTATCAGAGATTCGTCAGATAAACATTTCTTGAGATTGGATACATGAAACACGTCATGTAGTCCAGCTAGTTCTTCTGGTAGTTGTAAGCAATAAGCAACTGGTCCTATAAGTTGGATAACTGAAAATGGTCCTACGTATTTTGGACTTAGTTTTCCTTTCTTACCGAATCGAACTACTCCTTTCCAAGGAGAAACTTTCAACAGTACTTTGTCTCCCACTTGGAATTCCAACGGCTTCCGTCTATTGTCTGCATAACTCTTTTGGCGATCTCGAGCCGTTTTCAATCTTTCTTTGATCTGAGTGATCTTGTCGGTAGTTTCTTGCACGATTTCAGGACCTGATAATTGATTTTCTCCTATTTCTGCCCAGCAAACTGGAGTTCTGCATTTTCGTCCATATAGTGCTTCGAATGGGGCAGCTTCAATGCTTGCATGATAACTATTATTATAGGAGAATTCGATCAAAGGTAGGTGATCGTCCCAGTTTCCATCGAAATCTATTACTCATGTTCGGAGCATGTCTTCCAGAGTTTGTATCGTCCTTTCACTTTGTCCGTCTGTTTGTGGATGATATGCAGTACTTAAATTTAGTCGGGTTCCCATTGCTTCCTGGAAACTTGTCCAAAAATGGGAAGTGAAACGACTATCCCTATCTGATACAATGGAGAGTGGAACTCCATGTAATGATACTACTTCATCTACATACAACTTTGCCAACTTTCCATGCTAAAGGTTTCTTTCATGGGTAGAAAATGAGATGACTTGGTTAATCGATCCACAAGTACCCAAATCGCATCATTACCCTTTCTGGTTTTGGGTAACTTAGTAACAAAGTCCATTGTTATGAGTTCCCATTTCCATACTGGCATTTCTAATTGTTGTAGTAGACCTGGAGGTTTCTGGTGTTCTGCCTTAACTTGTGAACAAGTAAGACATTTAGAAACATATCTAGCTATATCCTTTTTCATTCCTATCCACCAGAAATTATTTCTTAAATCTTGGTACATCTTATTGTTTCCTGGATGCATGGTATACCTAGATTTATGGGCTTCTTCTAAGATCTTATTTCTTAATTCTCCTTGCTTAGGTACCCAAATTCTTTTCTTATGGAATATCCAAATTCCATCATTTCCTTGCTCTAATTATTTTATTCTTCCTTTCATTCCTTCAGCATCATCCTTGATTGCTATTTCTTGAACATTCTTTAGTTGTTCCATTAAATCTAACTGTATATTTAATCTAAGAGCATGAACCCGTCGTTGTTTCTCATGATACTTACGACTTAAGGCATCTGCAACTACGTTTGCCTTTCCTTCGTGATATTGAATATCACAGTCGTAGTCGCTTAATATTTCCATCCATCTCCTTTGTCTCATGTTTAACTCTTTTTGCCCAAATATATACCTTAAACTTTTATGATCAGTATAGACAGTAAACTTACTTCCATACAGATAATGTCTCCAAATCTTAAGGGCAAAAATTATGGCTCCTAACTCTAAATCATGAGTCGTATAATTTTCCTCGTGCTTTTTCAATTGTCTTGATGCATATGCAATCACCTTTTTGCGTTGCATTAGCACACATCCTAATCCTAGCTTAGAGGCATCACAATATACTTCAAAATCTTCAGTTCCTTCTGGTAAGGCTAGAATTGGAGCATTTGTTAACTTTTGTTTCAAAATCCTAAAGGCTTCTTCTTGTCTAAGTCCCCGTTCAAACTTAACCGCTTTACAGGTTAGCTTAGTTAATGGCACCGCTATTTTAGAAAAAATTTTAATAAAGCGCCTATAGTATCCAGGTAATCCTAAAAAGCTTCTAATTTCCATGGCTGTTTGTGGAACCTTCCATTTGGTAATCGCTTCTATCTTGGAGGGATCTACATGAATACCTTCATGGTTCACCATGTGTCCTAAAAATTGCACTTCCTGTAACCAAAATTCACACTTCGAGAATTTGGCGTAAAGCTTTTCTTTTCTTAACAATGTTAAGAGTGCATGCAGGTGCTGACAATGCTCTTCCTGACTTTTGGAATAAATAAGTATATCGTAGATGAAGACAATTACAAATTTATCCAAATACGGTTTACAGATTCGATTCATCATGTCCATGAATGCTGCAGGTGCATTCGTTAGTCCGAAGGGCATGACTGTAAATTCGTAATGACCATACCTAGTTCTGAAAGCAGTTTTAGGTATGTCTTCTTCTTGTACTTTCAATTGATGATATCCGGAGCGTAAGTCGATCTTAGAAAAGTATCTAGCTCCTTGAAGTTGATCAAAAAGATCATCAACCCAAGGTAATGGGTATCGATTCTTAATTGTAACCTTATTCAGTTCCCTATAATCAATACACATTCTCATTGAACCATCCTTTTTCTTTACAAACAACACTGGTGCTCCCCAAGGGGATGAACTAGGTTGTATGAATCCTTTACTTAACAATTCATCTAATTGTTTCTTTAGTTCTAGCATTTCTGTGGGTGCTAACCGATAAGGTGCCTTGGCTATCGGTGTAGTTCCGGGAATCAGATGAATCCTAAATTCTACTTCCCTGTTGGTGGTAATCCAGGTAGTTCTTCCGGAAAGACATCCGGGTATTCTAATACTACCGGAATTTCCTTAAGTTCCTTACCTTTAGTGTTAATGATTACTGAAATCATATACACTATTCCTTGCTTTCGTTCATAACTAGCAACTTTCATTACTGAAATGAACTTTAGTGGCTTTCGTGGCTTATCTCCTGTAATCATAATTACTTTTCCGGTGGGTGCATGAATTTCTATGGAGTTCTTATCACATAAGATTCGAGCATGGTTGGCTACTAACCAATCCATTCCTAACACCACATCGAATTCTGCTAAATTCATAGGTAACAGTTTTGCAGAAAATTTATGACCTGAAAGTTCTATATTTCCTTCTTGCAAAACCTTATCTATTTTAACAGAATTCCCATTTGCCGTTTCAACTGTAAAAATCTGCCTAAGGTTGGTTAAGGGTAGATTAAGAGCTTGGCAGAATAAAGTATTGATAAAACTTTGGTTTGCACCAGAGTCAAATAATACTTTTGCGTAAACGTTGTGAACTAAGAACATACCAGCTATCACGTCAGGGATTAGCTCGGCTTCCTGAGTAGTTAATTGGAATGCTCGAACATTCTTCTTGGTAGCTCCGTCGGTCGGTTTGGCTTTATTGTCTGCTGGTTTGATCAATTTAGGGCATTCTGGTTTAAAATGTCCTGCTTCTCCACGGTTATAGCAGATTCTTGTTTTATTTCTGCAGACTTCTTCACGATGTCCTACAACTTTGCAAAAGTTGCAGGTTACATTGCATTTTCCAAAATGTTTCTTTCTGCAATTCCTGCAGAACGGCGGAGTTGAAGATTGCCCCGTTCCTCTTTTCTTGAAGTTGTTATTATTACCCACACGAAACCCTTGAGTAATTTTCTGAGCCAGTTCCTTTTTCCTGTTTTCATCTCTTGTGCGTATCAGTTCATCAGTTAGGGTGTTAGCTAATTCTACCGCATCGTCAATAGTGCGAGGTCTCACAGCTTTAATGATATTACCGATTTTGCTAATCAATCCCCAAATATAGCGAGAAATAAGTACCGGTTCTGGCGAAGCCAGCGTTGGTACCACTCTAGCATATTCGAAGAATGTCAAAGTATATCCTCGACAGTCTACACCCATCATTCGATGGTTCAGGAACTTATTCGCCATTTGTTCCTTTTCATATTCGGGAAAAATTTTTCTTTCTATTAGCTGCTTAAATTCCTCCCAACTCATGGCATAGGCCAGATTTCTTCCTTTGGCTTGAAGTACCGTATTCCACCATTCTAACGCCCCTTCTTTGAAAAGATTTGACGCATACATGACCTGGTCTTCTTCAGCACATTTACTTATGGTAATTACTGCCTCGGTTTTCTCTAACCAACGCAGTGCTGCAGTTGCCCCTTCGTTACCTGCAAACTCAGCTGGTTTACAGGCAAGAAATTCTTTGAAAGTGCAACCAGGCGTTGCATCTCTCATTTTCTTGAGAATCGGGACTTGCAGAATATTATCATTATTGTTATTGTTGCCGCCTCCGTTTACACTATTACTGAAGTTGTCTTCATGAGTACGTTTACTAGGAATAATTTAAGGTTCAACTGGATGTCGAGCAGCAGCAAGTATTGCTGGAATAGCATTGGCTATTCCTTGAGCAACAATATTTTCTATATCTTGCTTAGTCATAAATTGATCCTCCTGGTGTTGCTCAGATTGGTTAACCTCATTAACTGGTTCATTATTAGCGTTTTCCATCTGATAATTAATATATATAATTTATTAGTATAGAGTAAATAGCAACTATATACAAAACAATCATACAAATTTCACAACACACATATATATCCAAAATTATCGATTCCTCGATTTCTTTTTTTTTATATATATGTTATGCATCATTACACACCGTTATTTTACAAAGTTTTATTTTTATCTTACAAGATAATATTTTTATTATTATTATACAATCACAGCTATATTCCCACATCATCTCTTCTGCTGATAATTCAGAAACGACGCTCCCTTTCGTCGTACTTCCAGGAGATTTGCTCTCCTACCTCCCGAATCATATTTTCTGCACCTATCAGCTCTTCGCCAAAATGGCGTTTCATTGCTCATTGGTGGGTTTGGTATAGGTTCTGGGTTGAACTGAGGGAAAAGGGTATAAGGGTTATTTAGGAGATTTTGAAACTGCCAATCATTGGTCCACCACTAGTCCAATTCTCCTAAATGTTGAGTATGGATTAAAAGTTCTGGGATGGCTGGTTCCAAATTTATTGGAAGTTGGGTTTCAGCAGGATAAGGGTAGAGGTTGTTGTTGATAGGACTAATGATATCACAACTTGCCAGTAAGCTATCTAATTCCTCCTGTAATGGCAACTCCTCGACTTGCTTAGAACTTTCCCCAATTTCCATTTCTACTTGCCTGGAATTTTCCTCGATTACAATTCCTTTTCCTTTATCTATGGGATTCTCTATTTTGGGAATTCTCCTAGTTGTTGGTTTCCTTCTGCGTACACGCCTCCATCCTACGAATCTTCTCCTTTTCTTAGGTTTTGGTTTTTCCAGAGGTGGAGCGTTGAATTCCATAGGTTCTTCTATATCGGGTATGTAACCAGTAAAGTCTCTGGAAACTTCTATTTTTACCGGATAGAGATTGAGATTCTGAAGGGCTTCAGATAACTCATTCATGCTGTTTAGCATATATGCAACAATGCACACAAAATGCTAAGTTAAACTTTTATAATAAAAATCTCTCAGATAAACATTCAAGTATTATTGCACACCGTATGACTTATACAAAGGACAACTAACAATGAAAACATACTAGAGTTTATTGTAAACTTATTTATTTACTGGGTAAAGTTTCTGGCTTGTAGATGATATGGGTGCTAAAACTGAGTTAGGGTATTTAAAATTTTGCGTTTACTGCCACAGTGGCTAGCATATAGAGATCTGCCCATTTTTCATCTAACTTGTCTTCCCATGGTGGTTTACTGCCTAGTTTCTGGGTTTCTCTCCTTTCTTTTGGTTGTGATTTCTTTATTTTCTCCTGACTTTTCGTAATAACCAAACTTCTTTTAATAGGAGAAAGTGGTTCCTCATATTGTGCCTTTCGAACAAATATTCCTTCCTCAGTATTTGTTGGGCAATTTGAGGATGAAGTTCCTTTTTCTTTTGGTGGAGTATCTAATTTATGATAGATATCCGAAAGTCTTTGCTTACCCATACTGTAAACAAATATTCAAATAATAAAACACATAATCACAAAATGATAATCAGGAAAATTAAGTATTTTAAATACTTAATAGGCTTAAATCAGTGGCTCTGATGCCACCTTTTTCTGTCACCGCCCCCGGCCCGGTTTGACCCGGTTCAGGAGCCGCGGGACAGAAAATCCCGTGGTATTTATTTAATTGAGTTGACAGCGGAAGATTTTAGAAGGATCTTTTTATAACAGAAAATGCCTGATTATTTTATTTCATAATTCAGGATAAAACCCTGATAGTTTACAATCAGGTGATTTCACTGGGAAATCTTTATTTTACAAAACATGTTTCTTTATTTATATTGAGCCACTTCCTTAAGCTTGTAGTGTTTCACGGCACTTTTCCTGGATCACAACAGCTCACCTGAAACATGTTTGAAAAAGGTTTGGTCAGCGGGAAATACTGGTGAATCATTCTTTTTACTAAAAATGACGTGTTTGTTATAATTTACAGTATTAAGAGCGATTACAATTTCTCCATATATCAACCAACTACCCACGGTATTTATCACTCGACCACCTATTGGCTATCTCGTTGTCCAATGGTGTCTGTGATTATGGTCATATCACCCCTTGGCTAACCTGTTGTCCAATGGTGACGGTTATCAAGTATTGTATACAAAACCCCACATACCGGCTGTAATTTGGAGACTACAAAGACTTAATCCCTGTAATTATAACTTTGACAGTAAACATGATTTTTGAAATCAACTTTGATAAAAAGAGAATGACTCACTTTGCAAATTTATATGCGGCAGAGTTTAGCCTACTGATTAGCCTGATAACCTAATTTAAATAACAATGCACACGAACTAGGTCAGTAACTAATACAACATTTACGATAACTCACGAGATTAAACCCTCACAACAAATGACAAAGTGCAATACTTAAACATCCATCGAATTCACGACGAATGACAAAGTATAAACCCAATTTGAGCAGCACTTAAACATTCACCGGATAGTTTCAATCGATCGGACATTGAATCGTAGTAGCGATCGAGTTAATACCCGGTATCGTAGCAGCGCCTCACTATAATAATTGAATTTTCGACTTTGGAGCAGTATAACTTCGTTTTTGAGTTTTGGTTTCGACACCAGAGGACTGCCCATGGCCATTCCTATTTATAGCTAAAATTTGGGGCTCACGCGGCCCGCGTAAACCTTCGCTCGACACTTACGCGGCCCGCGAGGGCACTCTATTCATAGATTAGGCTTGCTGGGTCACGAGTAGGTGTGCCACGTGGATGACACGTGGATCTGGACGCTTATCCAGTCAAACTTGATGTTGACGCGGCCCGCGTAAGGCTAAGCTAACCCTTACACGACCCGCCTGAAACCCACTAATTCTGATTTCTTAGTTTTTCATGTACAGTGGTGTTTCAGGGGTCCGGTTTTTTTCCCTTATGGGTTATTTTGGGACAAATTTTGAGAGTCCTTACAGTGCACTTGCCCAAGTGTGTGTTTAGTGTTAGTATAATATTGTGTTTTATAAATTTAAAACTTGACTAATGCGTAAAATGATCTCAAAATATTAATAAAATCATATCACACCTAACGCACACCAAAAGTATACTAATTAAATTCAAGTAACTGGGCTTAATTTTTTAACTATAAATTTGTTTATTATCTAATTCTTTTAGAAGAAAACAAAACAATGATGTTGTTTGTAAAAAGATAATGGCGTCGCTCGAATTTTTCCTATTATACGTTGTATTTGCTACACAAAATTCTATGGTGTCGGGCGACACCATTGTTCAAAGTGTGGGTGATGTGTGTCGGTTGTAATATGTTTTTGTTTATATTTGAAGCCCTTTTTTTACACTTTAGTCAAGTTTTAAATTTATAAAACACGATATTCTACTAACACTAAACACACATATGAGCAAGTGCACCCATCGTGAGCGTAGTGTAGCGTTGGTAAGATACCGTGGTCGTCCAAGGACACAAGAGCTTTTAGTACCGGTTTATCTTCAACGTCTAATCAAATCAAAAGTTTTAGAAAAAGGTTTTAAAATATGAAAATAAAAACTAAAATGCTGAAAAATAAAATAAAAATAAAACAAATAGACGAGATGAATCACTTGGATCCGACTCGCCTGTAATGTAACCTTTGATGATTTCCGCACTTTTGCACTTTTTAAGAGATTATCTTAGTTATAGTAGTAGGCCCCTCCTTTGAAGGTGACGTTACCATCAACCCAGTAGTTTGAGTCAGCAAGGATACAATCCTAAAGGGTTGGAATATTGAAAGATAATTAATTAAGTTATTAATGCGTAATGTGGTAGGCCCCTCTTTTGAAGGCGACGTTACCCTCGGCTAAGTGGTTTGAGTCAGCAGGGATACAATCCTAAGTAGCCGGGTTAATGTATTAATAGTAGTTTACATATGAGGGGATCAAGCCATTCGCACCCCCGCCATCCAATACCAGTGGGTATTAAAGGAGGTCCTAGTAAGCTTGACCCAGGTCCTTGCAGGATCTATACACTGAACAAGGCAAGAACCTTACCAAACCATTCCCTTAACCCCTGACCAGGTAGCCAACATATCTCTATATAGACCATAGAGATATGAATGGTGTAAATCTTTTATTTTATATAGACAGTAAAATAACGCTAAGACACCACGGACAAATGATAAGGAAGTTTCACCTTCAACATAAGAAACTAGTTATTAAATTCATTAATACAAAACCAAATAAAAAGTGCGAAAAGATTAAAAATCAAAAGTATTACATTAAATGCTTGTCTTCACCAAGTGATGTAAGAGACTTAGGCAAACATGGCCTTTGATTGTCAAGAACTCTTACGATCAATCTTGGATCCCGAGACTACTACACACACTCTAAGATGGATGATGGTGGTGGATGTGGGTGTTGTGATGGTGGTGGAGTGTGGGTGAAGTGGTAGAGAGGTGGTTTACCAAGGGATGCCTTTGAAGTGAACCAAGCACCCCTATTTATAGCCTGCACAGAAGCCCAGACACGGCCCCGTGTCCATCCTTTTTCTCTTTCTTCATTAATTGAAATTTGTCTGCATTAACTCCACACGGCCCCGTGTGCAGAAGGGAATCTGTACTATCAAGATTTGCAAGATTTTGTGAATCTTAGCGTTGACCACGGCCCGTGTTGAGCTTGGCACGCCCCCGTGCTGGGAATAGAAGCTTCTATGACTTTGTCTTTTCTGCTGACATCTGGCCACGCCCCCGTGTCCGCTGGGCATGGGGCAGTGGTCAGCCTTCTGTTTCTTTGTTTTTGCTTGGGAAGATGTTGTCGAGGGGTCGGGCATACCACATTTATTCCTTTTCTTTGTATTTATGTTAGATTTGCTACATATTTGTTCCTTTTGTTCAATTACGCTCATTTAGTCCTGAAAATACAAAAGAAAGACAAAAGCACATTTTTTCCAACATTAGTACTAAAAAAAGGTTAGTTTTATGCCTCATTTGATGTAATTTATATGTTGCATTTTACACACATCAGTGGGTCCGCCACTGCTGATGATGCGAAACTCGTTTAACATGCAACCCGTTCAAGCTTCTCAACTACCAAAACCTATTCAAACTTCTCAACCACTAGAACCCGATGAAGATGACATTGAAGTCGTTCTAGAGATGCAACCGCAAACCTCCAAACGAAAAAAAGGAAAGCAAGTTGTGGTTGACCAAAATCAACCTTCGAAACCGAAACCAAAACAGTGACGCCGCTCGAGGAGGAAGCCTTAGCGAAGGTGTATATTAGCTCATCCACACACCCCGTTAAAGGTATGTAAAGTTAACTTTTAATTTTTTTGTATATACTTTTTAATATTAATTTTTAAATTTTTTTAATATATACTTTTGTTAAAAATAGGTAACAACCAAACCGGCGAGGGGTTTTGGAAAGCGGCGGGAGAAAAGGTACGCGTGGCCGGAGAAAAGGTTCGGGTGGCGGAAGAAAAGGTTCGGGTCGACAAAGAAAAAAACGAGCTCAAAGAATGGGACATAATGACGACCTATGTTGAAAGTTATCCCGAACAAAAACGCGCTACTTTAAAAAAATGCAAGAGAAAATCATGAAAAAGTATGAAAGTTAGAAAAAAATTTTAAGTTTATGTTTTTTTTAACTTATGTAATGTTTTGTTTTTTAATATTAATGAATTTATTTTTATATCTTATTTAATAAATGTTAAAAAAGTAGATGAAGTAAAAAAAATAACTAAACTTGGTGGTGTAGGATCATCCACCCATTTCCAGTGTTTTACCATGTCAGATCATCCTCTAAGGGACTATGATGTGGCACCTACATGGCGGATCATCCTCCAAGGGAGGACCATCACCATACCGCGTAGCCTAACAAACAAAGTTTCAAATAAAACAATAAACAACATAAAAAAACCATCATAAGTAGGTAAAGTAACAACAAAAAACCATCAATGTTCAAACCATCTCTACTTCTATTTCTCCTAATCGTTAAATAAATCAACAAAAAAAACTTATCTAAAACATTGCTTGGTCTTTAATTAGAATAATCCGACAAAAAAAAGTGGTTCAACCCTTTTCCTCTAGAGAAACCGCGCCATAACTTCCATACTAATGGTTCTTATCACATTCCATAACTTCATAAAACAACACTAAACAATAAACAAAATAAACAATCATGTTCAACCACTACCATAGTTCATAATTTTCAATTTTAATTTTCAAACATTCAAGTCTTAGTTTTAAATGTTGATTAGTAATCATTTAAACAAACAACGCTTAAAATAAAACAACAAAATCATTAACTAGGAGTCTAGAACAACTAAAAAAACATAAAAAAAATCAAACCCTTACACATCTATATTTTATGCAAATCACCACATAAAACAACAAAAAAACAATCAATAAAGAAAGGATACCGGTTCTAAGTTGGAATCCCGGTGTAATAATGTTCGGAACAGCCGGAATTTTGAATTTTACGGCAAAAAAACTCGTCAGGTCGTGAGCCGCTGTAGACTGTAGTCATTGGGGTCTTTTTTGGAGTGGGATTTGGAATTCGAATAAGTCATGGGTGGCTTGATTTGGGTTATTTTATAAATTATAGGTGTAAAACAATAAAAGCTGAGGGTTTTTTTTTCCAGAGTAGTGTTTACGAAGAATATATTTACCATATTGGTTTAGTGTTCCCATTTTTTTTTCACCATTTTTGTGTTTTCTAATTATTTTATCATTTTAATTTATAATAAAGAAGAACAACTTTTATATGTTTGCCCGATGGTGGCGAGTGAGATTTGGCAAAAAATCAGTTTATGGTGTAGGATCTCGCCAATATTTGCGTTTTCCTTTAAAGATTTATTGGAGGTTCACAAATACATGTTGGAAGTTTTGGTGTGAATGGAAAGTCTCAAGTGGTAAAACCACTTTGTCCCACATTGGAGTGGGAACAAAAAGATAGGCTATTTATAAGGTGAAACCCTAACCAAGCATTTGAAGTGTTATGACATGTTTTACCACAAATCCTACCCGCGCGCGCAGGGGGTGCAAAAAAAATGGAACTGGAATTAGTTGAACTCGCGTATGCCCTCACGTCCTGCGGACACGAATGCAGCTCCGAAAATCCGGGCTCGCGTGAGACAGTTTTTGCATTCGAGACTGACTAATTGGACTAATTGTTTTTTTAATTAGTCTTTAAAACTGAAACGGTTTGTCATATTAATGGGTTTTAATGTGACAACCGGTGATTTACGACTTATAATTACGCGCAAATCAGAGCATTATGACATTATATTACCAGTGTGCATTTTAAAAATATACACATTAAGTAATACCATCCACCCATTTGAGACTTTATATACAATATACGTATAACTAAAGTATGTGCATAAAAACTACTACATATGAAGTGATATAGAGAAAGCAAACAATTCTCTTACTTTTCCTCACTCTCTCTCGTATATACTATACTTACACACAACCAAAATTGTATATTTTGGTTTGCTTGAAGATCTATACAAGATCCCTATAAAATCTTTCCAAAATCTCTATAAAATCTTCGCAAGATTCACAAGATCTCTACAATATCTTGTAAGATCTCAACCAAATCTCTACATAATCTCTATAAAATATATACAAAAATTTTGTCTCAAAGATTTGGAACACAAGATCTCTTCAAGATCTCAACCTCTCTATAAAGACCCATACCCCCTCCCTTGACCTTCATTGTGCAGAAGTTTAATAAACACACACAAAATAAAGAAAACCTCATCCTCTCACCTTCTACCCTCTCCCTCTCTCGATTACTACTGCAACACACAAACACACAACCATAAATCCTCTGTGCTCCTCTTCTTCTCCGGTCGCACATGACACACCCTCCTTCCTCTTCGAGCTGTACGACGGCCGACCGCCACCACCACCGTTTGGTCGTGGCACGATGACGCAGCAGGGATAGAGAGACGAGAGGCAGAGAGAGAGAATCGCGAAGAGAGAGAGAGAGAGAGAGATGGAGAAAATCCATGGTGGTGATGGCAGCGCCGCCGTGACGGAGGCGGCGGTGCATCTGTTTCACGGCGATTATGGCGGTGGCTCGGAGCTCGGGTCTCATTGTTTCGATTCAGGTTCGTTTTTGGGTTTTCGGGTTCCCTCCGGCTGGTGTTGATGATGACTGATGGCTGGTCGGCGCCGGTAACCCGTCGGCAGCAGAACAATGGTCAGTGATGATTGTTCCAGGTTATTTGGGGACTTGATTTTGGGGTTTGGTTCGATTCATTCTCGGTTTAGGTCACACGGTTCGCACTCGGTTCAGTTTTCGCGGCACGGTTCGACAGTTGGGAGTGGTGGTGTTAGCGTTTTGGTTCGGGTTCCGGTTCGACAGTCTGAGCCGGTCAAATGTGGTGAAACAGTCAACAGGTTAGATTCGGGTTCGGTCAATTGGTCAACACGGGTCAAACCGCAGTCAACAGCAGTCAACTGTCAGGTCAAACGCGGTCAACTCAAGACGCGGTAAAATTAACGACGCGAAATTTATCTCGTTAGTTTAATTATAGTTCTAGATTTCATATTATACGCGACCGAGCTCGAAACCGAATACATTTAGTGAATTACTTACGATTTTGCATTTTGACGAAAAGTTTATATATATTGTGAGTAATTGATTGAATTTTGAAAATAACGACAACTTGTGTTGTCGGGGGCATCAAAAAACAGAGGAACCTTTGCCCGTTTTTCGAGAAAATCTGTAAAAATAACGCGTTAATAACGCGTTTTATTATCAAACAAACGACCGGATTCAAATATACTTTTAGAAAAACAAATACAAACCCATAATTACTTTCGGCGACACTTTATAACTTACAAAAACGACGCTGGCGCAAACTATTTTTACAAAATAAATATAATTATTATATTTATCTCAAATGTTAAACTCGAACCCTTTTTATAAATAAATATAGTTGCATATTTATTTCCGACACAAACAAATCAATTCTCTTATAAAAATAAATATAGTTATATATTTATTTTCAAACACGACAAGTCGACGATTCTTGTATAAAGTGAATATGACTTTTACATTTATTTCAAACGCGTAAACAACACATATAATACGAGTTCGTTGTATATTATTTGTTACATACGCTTACAACTTCTCGAAGACGACTAACGCAACTATGACGATATATTTATATAATTTTATATAAATGTTTATATATTTGAACTTTCTCAAAAACTAAGTCCTTCGAAGACTTATTAATTGTTACCGACAATGAACGAACTAAATAGACATAACTTAATTGTTTTCATTAAGTTAACGACAAACCGTCGAATCGTTCGGTCGACGATTCGGTAGAGCTTGGTGACACGTAGTTTAGTTACTGCGTTTATTTAGTAACTTATAAGATATTCCGTGTTAGGAATATTGTAGAATCGCTAGCAAGTCTCGTCTTGGAAACGACATCACGAAGTCGTATTTAGCTAGCTTTGCACATGGAAATTCAGGTGAGTTCATAACCCCACCTTCTTACGGTTTTACATTTTTCTAAATGTTTTCCGGGTGGAAAGACATGCACTTTTTGCAAAGCATACAAGGTTTTCAATAAACAAGAATTACATATTTCTAAACCATTTTACAAGCAAGTTTTAACTGGCACAAATGGTTTACGAAAAGCTTATGTTTTATACCGGTTTTTCAAACAAGCGTATTTTTTCGAAATGTGCTTACACACGAATTCTAGTTTTCTAAACTACGGGAAAATACAAGTACAAAGAGGTACATTAAACTAAGGAATGACACAAAAGATCATGTTACGAATAGGGTAACATAAGCACCATTAATCAGTTACATACCAAGACCGCAGAACAAAAGGTTAGATTAATGGGTTTCAGGCAGCCACACTCTTGGTCACTCTAGTACCAAGCAGTGCTTTTGTGTCTCTAGTCGTGAATCGACAGTCGTGGATTCGACAGCTAAAAATGCCTATGGTTTGGATGCTTCCTATGTCGTGTCATATGCTAATGGCCTTGCAAACCATTAGCAATCTCGTATTCCTTACATATACAGAACTCAGTTTCAATACGTCTTTACAAATTACATACCATGTTTTATATAAATTCAAAGCATAGGATTATGCATGCATGTTGTCAATGTCGGGGTGGACATTGACGGTTATACAAGTTTTACAAACACAAGAAAAGCAAGGTTTTTGCGAATATAATGCGTTACAAATACAGAGTTTCCATATAACATGACAAGAAAATGATTTTAAACTCGTTTTCTCAACATTATTTCAAAAACCGGTTATTCTAAAGTTTTATTCCAAATCTTTTACAAACAAACTATGAACTCGCTCAACTTTATGTTGATTTTTCGCATATTTCTTTCTCAGGTTGCATTTTAAAGTTAAGGCATAGTTGGAATAGGAGAACCATTGGAGAGTCGAGTACTTAGTGGGCGTTCAATTTTCTAGAAGTCTTAGCTTATTTGCTTCTGCTGTGCAATGAAGATACCGGTCCAGTCACGCCATGCTCTGATATTTCGGGGTGTGACAGATTGGTATCAGAGCTATAGGTTACAGCGAACAGGGTTTTCTATAGGGATACCTAGGCTCTAACCTCACATTACTCTGGGACTTAGATCATTAAGACTTTCAATACGTACAGAATGCCTAGTACTCGAATATGGTCTCCAACCGTTGCCGAAAAACAAACAGTCAAAATTTATTTTTCAAACATACACTATTGTGGTGTTTTATACACGGTACACAAAACAGTCGCATACAGTGCACAAAACTTTGAGAGCTTAGGAAACATGCATATGAAACATTTGGAAACTTATGTTGAAGTTCATTAAAGGTCATCACGTAGGTACCACGCCCATTAGCTCGGGCAAACGCCAACATTATGCTGTCTATGCTATTTTAGTTAATCGAGCAGGTAACCTACGCAAAACAAAGCACGGGTGTACAGGAGTTCACAAAACGCAATCTATACATCAACGGAGGTTGAAATACAACACTTATGACTCACGAGGCACGGTCTTTGAGAGGACAAGATGGAGCATTTCAGTGACGATATTAATCCTGTCAGCACGAAAACTATCGATCAGGAAGCGGCGGTTTGGCACGCGGTCCTGCAACGACACGAGTCACGATAAGGAGAAGACGCATGTCTTTGTATTCCCCCTATTTCAGTTAACGACGAATACGCTATGTTCGACATTCTATGGTAATGTCACCTAACAACTGGTCATCACATGAAACCCCGGGTAAAGTCCTTAAATTTCTTTTATTGAAATTTTGACTTTCACATTTACTGAGTAGGTTTTCACATCTCTACTCCTCTTAATGGTCATTGCATCACAATAACTTCTTTCATTACAGCGAATACTCATTTGCTTCGTTTCTTGAAAATTCATATGTTACGCATGCATCATTTGTTACGCATGTGGTTTCATTTCGAATAAGCGTCTCATCAAAGTTCAAATATTGTTTCGCTAAACCTAATTATTGATTTGTGATTCGAATGACCCGCATTATTGTAATTGTTGGCTTCTTTGTTATCAAGTCAACACATTTTCTTGAAATTTCTTTTCAAGTTACATACATGGTTTTTCGTTGTGACCATGCCGAAAGTTTTCTTGACGATACATGTATTTATTGTCGGCTTGCGCCAAAACCAAGTTCAATTGTTTGAACTTGTTCATTACGCTTATTCAATTCAAGACACCATATGATGTATTGAACACATCATATTCAATTTTTTTTTAATAAGCGCTTCTTTTGTTCCGAGTCGTAGTAGACTTGTTTGGTCTACGACTCCAATAAAGTCATTTATTGATTTCGACACCTTGTGGTGGTGTTTTCACTAACTTAAAGCTTAATCTCGTTTACACATCTCATGCACGGATTTAAATATTTATTTATTGATTTGCTTTAAATCCGCTTTGATTTATCATATCACAGCACTCTTAACACAATCGTGTGATAAGATAATGGTGCACAAAATTCATTTCATGTTCCGGTGTACCTCCTAACAGTTCTTTCAACATGGATCGAATATTTTGCGATATTTATTGTTTCTTCGTCTTCGATCGAAAACATTAATTCTTTGATGTTCCATCTTCAATTGAAAATCTTATGATGTCGTTTGAATCAAATTTTCAAATTTGCTTCATTGTACTTTTGCTTGACTTCAAACACGGTGAATTTGTTTGATCACCGCTATTATTGAATTGTTCCATTCACTACGACACCTTGTGGCGTCGGTATAACTTGCAGCTTGGGCTGATCATGATCGAGCATTTCATGTAAAACTATTTCATTGAACTTGTTGATTCTAAGTTCCATTCAGTGGATGTTATCGTTTCTAGAATTCATTTGCATATTGTGAATGTTCGTTTGGAATTCTGTTGCTCGAAATTCCTCTTTTATTGGACCCCTGTTAACTTGGTCAGTATGTCTCATTTCCTTTGACATTATTCGTATTTACTTACGCAAAACGTAACTCTAAGGAGTTAACGTAGTCTAAATTTCGAGGACGAAATTTCATTAACAGGGGGAGAATGTGACAATCGGTGATTTACGACTTATAATTACGCGCAAATCAGAGCATTATGACATTATATTACCAGTGTGGATTTTAAAAATATACACATTAAGCAATACCATCCACCCATTTGAGACTTTATATACAATATACGTATAACTAATGTATGTGAATAAAAACTACTACATATGAATTGCTATAGAGAAAGCAAACAATTCTCTTACTTTTCCTCACTCTCTCTCGTTTATACTATACTTACACACAACCAAAATTGTATATTTTGGTTTGCTTGAAGATCTATACAAGATCCCTATAAAATCTTTCCAAAATCTCTATAAAATCTTCACAAGATTCACAAGATCTCTACAATATCTTGTAAGATCTCAACCAAATCTCTACATAATCTCTATAAAATCTATACAAAAGATTTTGTCTCAAAGATTTAGAACACAAGATCTCAACCTCTCTATAAAGACCCATACCCCCTCCCTTGACCTTCATTGTGCAGAAGTTTAATAAACACACACAAAATAAAGAAAACCTCATCCTCTCACCTTCTACCCTCACCCTCTCTCGATTACTACTGCAACACACAAACACACAGCCATAAACCCTCTGTGCTCCTCTTCTTCACCGGTCGCACATGACACACCCCTTTCCTCTTCGAGCTGTACGACGGCCGACCGCCACCACCACCGTTTGGTGGTGGCACGATGACGCAGCAGGGATAGAGAGACGAGAGGCAGAGAGAGAGAATCACGAAGAGAGAGAGAGAGATGGAGAAAATCCATGGCGGCGATGGCAGCGCCGCTGTGACGGAGGCGGCGGTGCATCTGTTTCACGACGATTATGGCGGTGGCTCGGAGCTCGGGTCTCATTGTTTCGATTCAGGTTCGTTTTTGGGTTTTCGAGTTCCCTCCGGCTGGTGTTGATGATGACCAATGGCTGGCCGGCGCCGGTAACCCGTCGGCAGCAGAACAATGGTCAGTGATGATTGTTCCAGGTTATTTGGGGACTTGATTTTGGGGTTTGGTTCGATTCAGTCTCGGTTTGGGTCACACGGTTCGCACTCGGTTCAGTTTTCGCGGCACGGTTCGACAGTTGGGAGTGGTGGTGTTAGCGTTATGGTTCGGGTTCCGGTTCGACAGTCTGAACCGGTCAAACATGGTCAAACAGTCAACAGGTCAGATTCAGGTTCGGTCAACTGGTCAACACGGGTCAAACCGCAGTCAACAGCAGTCAACTGTCGGGTCAAACGCGGTCAACTCAAGACGTGGTAAAGTTCAAACGACGCGAAATTTATCTCGTTAGTTTAATTATAGTTCTAGATTTCATATTATACGCGACCGAGCTCGAAACCGAATACATTTAGTGAATTACTTACGATTTTGCATTTTGACGAAAAGTTTATATATATATTGTGAGTAATTGATTGAATTTTGAAAATAACGACAACTTGTGTTGTCGGGGGCGTCCAAAAACAGAGGAAACTCTGCCCGTTTTTCGAGAAAATCCGTAAAAATAACGCGTTTTATTATCAAACAAACGACCGGATTCAAATATACTTTTAGAAAAACAAATACAAACCCATAATTACTTTCGGCGACACTTTATAACTTACAAAAACGACGCTGGCGCAAACTATTTTTACAAAATAAATATAATTATTATATTTATCTCAAATGTTAAACTCGAACCCTTTTTATAAATAAATATAGTTACATATTTATTTCCGACACAAACAAATCAATTCTCTTATAAAAATAAATATAGTTATATATTTATTTTCAAACACGACAAGTCGACGATTCTTGTATAAAGTGAATATGACTTTTACATTTATTTCAAACGCGTAAACAACACATATAATACGAGTTCGTTGTATATTATTCGTTACATACGCTTACAACTTCTCGAAGACGACTAACGCAACTATGACGATATATTTATATAATTTTATATAAATGTTTATATATTTGAACTTTCTCAAAAACTAAGTCCTTCGAAGACTTATTAATTGTTACCGACAATGAACGAACTAAATAGACATAACTTAATTGTTTTCATTAAGTTAACGACAAACCGCCGAATCGTTCGGTCGACGATTCGGTAGAGCTCGGTGACACGTAGTTTAGTTACTACGTTTATTTAGAAACTTATAAGATATTCCGTGTTAGGAATATTGTAGAATGCACGCTAGCGAGTCTCGTCTTGGAAACGACATCACGAAGTCGTATTTAGCTAGCTTTGTACATGGAAATTCTGGTGAGTTCATAACCCCACCTTCTTACGGTTTTACATTTTTCTAAATGTTTTCGGGGTGGAAAGACATGCACTTTTTGCAATGCATACAAGGTTTTCAATAAACAAGAATTACATATTTCTAAACCATTTTACAAGCAAGTTTTAACTGGCACAAATGGTTTACGAAAAGCTTATGTTTTATACCGGTTTTTCAAACAAGCGTATTTTTTCGAAATGTGCTTACACACGAATTCTAGTTTTCTAAACTACGGGAAAATACAAGTACAAAGAGGTACATTAAACTAAGGAATGACACAAAAGATCATGTCACGAATAGGGTAACATAAGCACCATTAATCAGTTACATACCAAGACTGCGGAACAAAAGGTTAGATCTAATGGGTTTCAGGCAGCCACACTCTTGGTCACTCTAGTACCAAGCAGTGCTTTTGTGTCTCTAGTCGTGAATCGACAGTCGTGGATTCGATAGCTAAAAATGCCTTTGGTTTGGATGCTTCCTATGTCGTGTCATATGCTAATGGCCTTGCAAACCATTAGCAATCTCGTATTCCTTACATATACAGAACTCAGTTTCAATACGTCTTTACAAATTACATACCATGTTTTATATAAATTCAAAGCATAGGATTATGCATGCATGTTGTCAATGTCGGGGTGGACATTTACGGTTATACAAGTTTTACAAACATAAGAAAAGCAAGGTTTTTGCGAATATAATGCGTTACAAATACAGAGTTTCCATATAACATGACAAGAAAATGATTTTAAACTCGTTTTCTCAACATTATTTCAAAAACCGGTTATTCAAAAGATTTATTCCAAATATTTTACAAACAAACTATGAACTCGCTCAACTTTATGTTGATTTTTCGCATGTTTCTTTCTAAGGTTGCATTTTAAAGTTAAGGCACGGTTGGAATAGGAGAACCATTGGAAAGTCGAGTACTTAGTGGGCGTTCAATTTTCTAGAAGTCTTAGCTTATTTGCTTCCGCTGTGCAATGAAGATACCGGTCCAGTCACGCCATGCTCTGATATTTCGGGGTGTGACATTTAACTGAAATGATATTCAGTATTAATGAGAATTATTATTGTTCTGGTTACGATTATCATCAGTTTTGAAACCTATTAGCCATTATGTGAGTTAATTCTCTACAATGATGAGGCATCAGTTTCGAAACCGATGAGCCATTAATCTCTACAATGATGAGGCCAGAATCAGTTATAATCTGTGCCTATAAAACCCAATGCAGACAACCAGTTTAGACACACCGAAAACCATCTCTTCTCTCTCGATCTATCTGCAGCATTCTCCTCCTTTCTTTCAGGCAAGTGTTCAAGTCCGGCAGCGCGCTGTTGCTGCTTTGGACCGGCGTACCCTGGGAACAGAGGACGAATCTGTTTAAGGGAATTGTGTCAAACACAAGCCCGGTTCACTCGTTAACTGTTTCTTTATTTTCTATTTTTAATTTTTTGCAGTTCTTTCATTAGCAGTTTTCTAACAAACTTAAACAGATTCGTTTTACTAATTGTTTCTACATTCTTTTCTTTCAGAATGGCATCCCAGCCGATCACTACTGCTGTTTCTGCTGTCATGACCAGTGACGTTTCTGCGGTCATGACTTTCGCTGTTGCTGTCACTACCGGTCTGGTGACACCACTGCCTAATGCAGTGTCGCATGCTGAGAAACCAGAGAAATTCAGTGGTCTGAATTTCAAACAGTGGCAGCAAAAGATGTTCTTTTATCTTACCATGCTGAACTTGGCAAGGTTCTTGACTGAACCCAAACCCCATGTTGATGAAGGGGATGTGGATGCTCAATCTGTGAGCGCAATGCATGCTTGGAATCATTCGGATTTCCTGTGCCGCAACTTTATTTTGAATGGTTTGGTGGACACATTGTATAATGTGTATTGCAAAGCCAAGACTGCCAAAGAATTGTGGGAGTCTTTGGATCGCAAATACAAAACAGAAGATGCGGGCACTAAGAAATTTGTGGTGGCTAAGTTCTTGGACTTTAAAATGGTAGACTCTAAAACGGTCATGAGCCAAGTCCAAGAATTGCAGGTTATCCTTCATGATATTCATACGGAAGGAATAATGCTCAGCGAAACATTCCAAGTTGCTGCAATGATCGAAACACTGCCACCAAGTTGGGTTGATTTCAAGAACTATCTCAAGTATAAGCGAAAGGAGATAACTACTGAAGATCTTGTTGTTCGTCTTCGGATGAAGAAGATAACAAAGTGGCCCTAAAAAAGGTTGATGGTCCGGAAACAGTGAAGGCCAATTTTGTTGAAAATGGCCAATCTTCAAAGGGAAAAAACAGTGGAAAGGGTGGAAAGAAAAGTCATGGGAAACGCTCCAACCTTGGTCCTAAGGGAGGAGTTGGGAAAAAGAAGTTCCAAGGAACTTGTTATAATTGTCAAAAGCAAGGCCACAAGGCCAATGAATGCAAGCTTCCCAAGAAGGAAAATGCTCGACAAGTGAACATGGTTCATGAAGTCGACAACCTGGTTGCCATGGTCACGGATCTCTCGATTTTTGTGACCGAAGTTAATTTGGTCGGGCAAAATAACAAGGATTGGTGGGTTGATACGGGGGCTACCCGTCATGTGTGTTCCGAAAAAAGCCTTTTCAACACCTTCAAGGAGGTGACTAATGGCGAAAAGGTTTTTATGGGAAACTCCGCCACTGCCGAAATTAAAGGTGAGGGGAACGTGGTTCTAAAGATGACTTCTGGAAAGGAACTCACTTTGTCAAATGTGTTGTATGTTCCAGAAATTCGTAAGAACCTTGTGTCAGGGTGGCCGTTAAACAAATTTGGGTTCAAAATGGTGATTGAGTCGGACAAGGTCGTGTTGACCAAAAATGGTGTGTATGTTGGTAAGGGCTATGCCCTCAGTGGAATGTTTAAACTGAATGTAATTGTCGTGAATGCAATGAAAGAAAACGCTACTAGTTCTACTTACTTGATTGAGCCTTCTAATCTTTGGCATGGTAGACTAGGTCACGTAAATTATAATTCCATTCGTGGTTTAATCAAACTTTATTGCATACCAACATTCGATATCGACTCAATTAATAAATGTGAAACTTGTGTAGAAGCAAAAAAAAAACGAAATCGTCATTCAAAAAGGTGGAACGAATCACCGAACCCCTCGAGATGATCCACACTGATGTGTGTGATCTAAAGGCAATTCCTACTCGTGGTGGGAATAAGTACTTCATCACGTTCATTGGTGATAGTACTAGGTATTGCTATGTGTACTTACTTAAGAGTAAGGACGAGGCTATTGACAAGTTTATCTTGTTCAAAGCTGAAGTTAAGAATCAACTAAATTGGAAAATCAAAATCGTAAGGAGCGACCGAGGAGGTGAATATGTTTCACCTTTTATTGAAGTATGTGCAAAAAGTGGAATCATCCACGAACTCACAGCTTCTTACTTCCCTCAATCAAATGGCATAGCAGAACGGAAAAATCGTACTTTGAAAGAAATGATGAATGCCATGATGATAAGTTCGGGTGTAAACCAAAACATGTGGGGGGAAGCAATCTTATCGGTAAATTATGTGTTGAACATGATACCCAATAAGAAAAAAGGATGTAACGTGTCACATCCCCCAAAATACCTCATGCGGAAACACCGCGGGCGTGCGACATACCAGGATCCAAGCCACCAATCACATTGAACCAATAAAGAGTATTTAATTAGAACATTCGATTCATTTCATAAGATAAAGCCAAGTCATATGTTTAAACCAAAGAAAGCATTCAGCGGAAGCATATAGTAAATTATTTAACAACCATTCCCAAAATAGGTGTTCAAAACCAATGTATCAATTATATCCATGAGTCTCGATCCATGACCACTCTAGCACTCCCAGATAGTAAGTCCATGATCAGAAATCTAACGACCTGCAAGCTCGGGTTGCTTGGTAATGAAAATTACTTGTTCACAATTGATCTACCAACCACGTCCGATAGTGTGTAGACTATGAACGAATGCTAGAACAAGAGGGGATTAGTGCCACGATCCACAAGGGACTTCGAAGAGGGTATGGTCACCGTCGGTTCTTGAGAGGATTAGGGTTGATTGTTTTTGTTATTAGCAAAATTGTGAGAGTTACACATAAGGTTATGTGTGTATGCGTAACAAGAGGTGATCCGGGCTCACCTGTTTGGGCCGAGAAAGGCTTGGGTCGAAACCCAAGTATGCAATTCAAGTAAAGTGCCGGACTCTTGTGCGATAACATTTATAATGTACATCCGTATTTTCCACATCACGCATAATATAAGAACTCATACATTCACTTACAATTAGCACATCAATTAGTCATGCAGCACTCAAACGAGTTACATTAACATATAGTGAAATTTCCTAAAATGCGAGTTGTCACATCATCCCCAACTTGAAAGAAATTTCGTCCCGAAATTTGGCAAGCAATCGCAGAGGGGTGAAGTGATGACCTAAGATGACTGTGGGTTTTCCTCAGGTGTCACATCATCCCCAACTTGAATGGGAATTTCATCCCGACATTCACTAGTTGCACTAGATTTAGATTCTCCAGGCTTGGACTTGTCCTTAGGGAATAAATGTGGATACTTAAGCTTCATCTGATCCTCGCGTTCCCACATGAACTCCGGTCTACGTCTTAAGTTCCAACGAACTCTCACTATCGGAATACGGCTGTGCTTACAGACCTTGACCTCCCGGTCCATAATTTCTATTGGTTCTTCGATAAACCGTAACTTGTCATCGATCTTCAGCTCTTGAAACGATACGACCAGTGTTTCATCCGACAAACACTTCTTTAATTGCGACACATAGAAATCATCATGAACGTTACCCAACTCAGCAGGTAGCTCTAACTTGTAGGCCACCTTACCAATTCACTCCAGAATTTTAAATGGCCCAACATAACGAGGGTTGAGCTTGCCGCGTTTTCCAAAACGCACCACGCCCTTCCAGGGTGAGACCTTCAACATGACGCGATCATTAACTTCAAATTCCAAGGGTTTCCTACGCTTATCAGCGTTGCTTTTCTGACGGTCACGCGCCGCTGCCATACGGTTCCTGATCTGCACAATCTTTTCTGAGGTTTCCAACACAAGTTCAGGGCCTGTGACCTGACTGTCACCCACCTCAGCCCAACAGAGAGGTGAACGACACTTTCGTCCGTACAATGCTTTGAATGGAGCTGCCTGAATGCTGGTATGGTAGCTATTATTGTAGGAAAATTCCACCAAAAGCAAATGTTTCTCTCAACCCTTTCCAAAATCGATAACACTCGCCCGTAATATGTCTTCTAATGTCTGGATGGTTCGTTCACTTTGACCATCCGTCTGCGGGTGATAAGCAGTACTCATGCTGAGTTGTGAACCAAACGATTTGTGCATCGACTGCCACAAATCTGAAACGAAGCGCGGGTCACGGTCAGAGATAATAGACGTCGGCACCCCGTGCCTAGAAACCACCTCCTTAAGGTAAACAGCTGCTAGTTGTGAGAATTTATCCGTTTCTTTGATCGCTAAGAAGTGTGCTGACTTTGTGAGACGATCAACGATCACCCAAATGGTATCGTTTCCGCTTTGTGTTCTGGGTAGCCCTGTGACAAAATCCATTGCGATTTGTTCCCATTTCCACATGGGTATTTCTGGTTGTTGCAGCAACCCAGACGGCTTCTGGTACTCCATTTTAACTTTCGAGCAGGTCAAACACTTACTCACGTAAGTCGCGATATGAGCTTTCATCCTTGGCCACCATTACATGACTTTGAGTATTTGGTACATCTTATCCGAACCTGGACGAACAGAGTATCGAGACTTGTGTGCTTCATCCATTACAAGTTCTCTAAGGTTACCAAACAGAGGAATCCATGCACGCTCCATGAAGTAGTAAATACCATCCGATCTCTTTACAAATTGCTTTTCAATGCCCATTAAGTATACTGCTTCCATGTTTTCCTCTTTTAGCGCTTTGGTTTGTGCAACACGAATCTTATCAGGCAGGTTAGAATGAATGGTAAGATGCAAGGCGCGAACACGTTTGGGTTTCGATTCCTTTCGACTGAGAGCGTCAGCTACAACGTTAGCTTTACCCAGATGATACTTGATTACACAATCATAATCACTTAAAAGTTCCACCCAGCGACGCTGCCGCATATTCAAATCCTTCTGGTTGAAAATATGCTGAAGACTCCTGTGGTCGGTATAAATAGTGTATTTAGTACCGTACAGGTAGTGCCTCCAGATTTTTAACGCGAAAACCACTGCCCCCAACTCCAAGTCGTGTGTCGTATAGTTCCTCTCGTGAACCTTCAACTGGCGAGAGGCGTAAGCTATCACCTTGTTGTGTTGCATCAGGACGCAACCGAGACCCTGAATAGATGCGTCAAAGTATACTGCGAAATCTTCAGTACCTTCAGGTAGAGACAAAATCGGTGCACTACAGAGTTTCTGCTTTAACAGTTGAAAAGATTCCTCCTGTTTCGTTCCCCACAAGTATGCAACACCCTTCTATGTCAACGAGGTAAGAGGTTGAGCGATCTTCGAGAAATCCTTGATAAATCTGCGATAATACCCAGCGAGACCAACAAATTTTCGCACCTCCAAAGGATTCTTTGGTGCCGCCTAATTCTTGACAGCATCAATCTTTGCAGGATCCACGTGTATCCCCGATTCGTTCACAATGTGGCCAAGGAAGTGTACCTCTCGAATCCAGAAGTCACACTTAGAAAACTTCGCATAGAGTTGCTCCTTCCTAAGGAGTTCCAAAATAAGACGCAGGTGCCGCTCATGGTCTTCTTTGCTCTTTGAGTAGATCAAAATGTCGTCAATAAACACTCTAACGAAATCGTCGAGGTACGGTTTACATACACGGTTCATGAGGTCCATGAAGACTGTTGGCGCGTTCGTCAACCCAAACGGCATAACTAAAAACTCATAGTGCCCATAACGCGTTCGAAAAGCCGTTTTTGGAACATCCTCCTCTTGGACTCTCACCTGATGATAGCCCGATCTTAAGTCTATCTTCGAATAAAAACTTGACCCTTGCAACTGGTCAAACAAGTTGTCGATGCGTGGCAATGGGTAATGATTCTTGATAGTCACCTTGTTGAGTTCTCGATAATCAATGCACATGCGAAAGGACCCGTCTTTCTTCTTTACGAACAGAACTGGGGCTCCCCAAGGTGAAGAACTGGGTCGAATAAAGCCTCTGTCCAATAACTCTTGCCGCTGATTAGATAGCTCCTGCAACTCTCCAGGTGCTAGACGATAAGGAGCACGAGCAATTGGGGCCGCTCCTGGCGCAAGATCAATCTGAAACTCCACTTGATGGTGAGGAGGTAAACCAGGAAGCTCCTCGGGAAATACATCGGCGAAATCACATACTACTGGCAGATCCTCGATCCTTCTTTCTTCAGATGGAGTGTCAGTAACAAGTGCCAAAATAGAGGGATACCCCTTTCGTAGACATTTCTGCGCTTGCATAGCCGAGATGATACCAACCATCGCACCGCTGCGATGCCCCTGAACCGATAATGACTCTCCATCAGGGAGAGGAATGCGCACGATCTTCTCCTTGCATAGAATCTCAGCTTGGTGCTTAGACAGCCAATCCATACCAACCACTATATCAAAACTACCGAGGGTAACAGGAAGGAGATCAATATCAAATACTTGACCCACGAGATCTAGTCTACACCCAAAAAGAGCATGCGAAGCTTCTATCGTTTTACCATTGGCTAATTCTACTACATGCTTATCCTCTAAAGGTGTTGGGGTTAACCCTAATCGCTGACTGAATTCTAGGGACACATAACTCCTATCGGCACCGGAATCAAATAACACAGAAGCAATAAGGTTGTTCACAGAAAACGTACCAGTCACGACATTGCCATCGTTCCTAGCATCCCCAGCCCCAATCGTGAATACCCTTCCATGAGCACCGTTGCCCCCATTGTTGCTGTTGTTGTTGTTGTTGTTGTTTCCAGCATTTTTGTTGTTATTCTGGCGGTTGTTGTTGTTGGCGTTCTGATTCAACTGAGGGCAATCCCGCTTAAAGTGGCCCTCATCTCCACACTGATAACACCCCCTCTTAAAACTTTGATTCTGCTGGGGTTGATGCCTTTGTTGTCGCCGATACTGCTGATTCTGCTGTTGTTGATGTTTTGGCTGCGGGGCTCTACAGTCTTTGGCCTCATGGCCCACTTTCTCACACCTACGGCAAGCCCGGACGCACTGCCCATAATGATGATAGCCACACTTGTTGCACTACGGCTTCTTCCCAACATAAGCACCATGATTCTGATTGCTGCCCTGACCTTGATTAACCGAAGACGACAGACTAAAACTGTGGTTGTTACTGTTGTCAGGCTTTTTCTGAGTTTGGCTGACACTGGTTGACTTGTCAGCGTCGTTCCATTTCCGTTTGTTGTCACTAGCAGGCACAGTGGCGGAGGTAGTAGCAGTGGCAGAAACACGCAGTGGTAAAGAACCACTCTCCACCTCCTGATCGGTGATTTTGTGGGCCAAACGAACAATCTGAGTTAAGTTGTTGAGGTTCGCTGCAGTAACCAAACCCTTCACTCGAGGTGCTAATCCCTTGATGAACAGTTCAATTCTCCGATGCGGAGATCGGGACAAGTTCGGACACCTGATTGCCAACTCATGTGACCGTTTCGCGTATGCCTCAATCTCAGATCCCACCATGTTAAGATCATAATATTCATTCTCAAGCTTCTGTATCTCATCACGAGGACAATACTCCTCCCTTATCAGCTCCTTAAAATCGTCCCAAGTAGTGGCATTTGCCACCTCGATGCCCAACAGCTGAACCTGGGCATTCCACCATGTCAGGGCACCATCCTCAAGTGTGCCCGTAGCATACTTCACTCTGTCCCCAGCAGGACAGTTACACATCGCAAACACAGATTCTGCCTTCTCAAACCATCGTAGGAGTCCTACAGCCCCTTCCGTCCCATTGAAGGTCTGTAGCTTACAATCCATGAACATCTTGAATGTACAGGCAGGTGGATTGTTTTGGTTCTGCTGACCTAGTGGACGAAAGAAAACACATTACAGGGGTAAGAGTCGTGTACGCGACACAAGATTAAAGAGTATTTGGCACACTTCGTACCAGCTTGGTAGGCTGCCAGAGCCTCAACCACACGTGTATTGATTAGGTTTGTCAGCTCAGCTTGGGTTATCGCGATGTGACCACGTCCGTGACCTCGTCCGCTCATGATTCTATATAAGGAGAGGGAACATATTTAGGAGTCGAGATGGGGTAAGAGTCAAGTATCACATTGAAGTCTACAAACTACCAAGTTTACACACAATAGGGCAGAACCCTTCTCACACTCGTTAAGCCTCACTGGGACTTTCATGCACCTCACGTTATTATTATGTGTGCACCCATAATAATAAGACAATTTGCATGCTCATCTCAATGCCTCTTAACTTGCGCTAAAAGTTTCCCCCGCATTTAAATAACAAAATAGAAGGTATTACAGGATTACGAATCACAAGAGTCGAAGAGTGGTGTCATGTTATCAAGTCACCATAATATCTAGTGTGTCGTTTTATGCAAGTTGTGAGTGTGTGACTACTAAACAAGTAATGCATAAAGTAAACAGAAAACGAACCTTGCAATCTGGAGCTGAGTGCCATGGTCGATTTTTCGAAGTTGTTCGGTTATAGTCTGGTTTTATAAAACGTTTTAAAACCTAGTTCACTATAACCAGTGGCTCTGATACCAAACTGTCACACCCCCAAAATACCACATGCGAAAACACCGCGGGCGTGCGACATACCAGGATCCAAGCCACCAATCATATTGAACCAAGAAAGAGTATTTAATTAGAACATCCGATTCATTTCATAAGATAAAGCCAAGTCATATGTTTAAACCAAAGAAAGCATTCAGCGGAAGCATATAGTAAATTATTAAACAACCATTCCCAAAATAAGTGTTCAAAACCAATGTATCAATTATATCCATGAGTCTCGATCCATGACCACTCTAGCACTCCCAGATAGCAAGTCCATGATCAGAAATCTAACGACCTGCAAGCTCGGGTTGCTCGGTAATGAAAATTTCTTGTTTAAAATTGATCTACCAACCACGTCCGATAGTGTGTAGACTATGAACGAATGCTAGAACAAGAGGGGATTGGTGCCGCGATCCGTAAGGGACTTCGAAGAGGGTATGGTCGCCGTCGGTTCTTGAGAGGATTAGGGTTGATTGTTTTTGTTATTAGCAAAATTGTGAGAGTTACACACAAGGTTATGTGTGTATGCGTAACAAGAGGTGAGTCGGGCTCACCTGTTTGGGCCGAGAAAAGCTTGGGTCGAAACCGAAGTATGCAATTCAAGTAAAGTGTGTGACCCGGACTCTTGTGCGATAACATTTATAATGTACATCCGTATTTTCCACATCATGCATAATATAAGAACTCATACATTCCCTTACAATTAGCACATCAATTAGTCATGTAGCACTCAAACGAGTTACATTAACATATAGTGATATTTCCTAAAATGCGAGTTGTCACATAACGCCTTACGAATTATGGACCGGAAAGAAACCACCATATAAATCCTTGAAAGTGTGGGGGTGTTTAGCTAAGGTGGTGGTCACACCGCCTAAGCGCCTACTAATAGGATCCAAAACAGTGGACTGTGTATTTATAGGATACACTCGTCCTTATGGTCCATATCTCTTTCTTGTGCATGATTCTAAGAACCCTGGAATATGCAATGGAACCATAATAGAATCTAAGGATGCATCAGGGTTTGAACATATGTTTCCATGCTTAGATAAAAGTGAACCGAGTTCTTCTAGATCGGTTGAGGAAATTGTTCCCGAGGGTGAAGTTGAAAACGATGAACCTCGAGAACAATCTAAGACTGAGGAAGTTGAAATCAGGAAAAGTTGTCGCAACCTCCGATCCCTTATCTGTCCCAGGAACGGGCGGACGCGAACTCAGAATTCTGGTGGTATCAGTTCGTTAATTTTGGCAGCGGAAATTACATCAGGACCGTAGTTAGGAAATGTTTATCAGAGTAAAACCACCATATTTGATATTAATAAACACATGGGTAAAACCCAAGTTTCTTATTACAACACATTTATAGGGATAGACCCTATTTTATTGAATTTAAAACATCATCTTTTAGGTAACTTTTATAGCCACATTTTTCCCAAGCCTCAGTGCTCTCCAGCTGGCTTTTTACTAATTGGCTGTTATATTGTGTTACCTGAAACGCGTTTTAAAAACATTTGTCAGTGGGAAATACTAGTGAGTGAATCCCAGTTTAATCAAGAATTATTAAATTTAATTTAAATTTAATAGTATTGAGGGCGATTACAATGTTTATATCTACACAATTACTCATTCAGTACTTGCCACTCGACCAGATCTATGGCTATGGTCATATCACACATTGGCTAACTCTTCGTCCAATTGTGAAGATTATCAAGTAATGTATACAAAACCCCATAATACCGGCAGTAATTGAAGAATTACAAAGACTCAATCACTGCTAAATTTCATTGTGAAATAGTTAAGGTTTTGTAAAAACTGTTAACAAAAAGGAGATTACTCACATTGCTGTCTTAGATTTTTCGTAAGGGTTTCCCGGTGATAATCTCTAATTTACACAAATATACACGCGTTAGTATTAATAACCCATTTTAACATTAGCAATACCCTCCCCGAGACAGCATTCCAATGACTACGTCGGGCAGAACCACGACAGCCATTACGGAACCCTAGATCAATCGGGCAGCGTATCTAATACGTATCCAGGGGTTATAATACTTACAACGGAGCAGAACTTAGCTAATTAGGGGGATATAATACCCGCTTTATAAAGCCTATATTCAGAAATTGAGACTGAGAAATGAATTGTGAGCGAAATCGAATGAAACCCGATGGCCTGCTTAAATAGTTGCTGAACCTGGTTCTCTCGCGGCCCACGTAAGCGTAGGCAAGAGCCTACGCGGCCCGCGTCAAATCTGGGTCAACGCGTAGCTCGTCCGGATCACCAACTAGACTTGATACGATGATGACATGTGTCATCACCGGGTTGCGCCATGTTTCTTGATCTCACGCGGCCCGCGTAAGAGTTAAGGTGAGCTTACGCGGCCCGCCTAAACTTAAGAAATCAAACGAAATCAGGTTCTAACCTTCATACCACCCGCGTAAGGTTTGGGGTGGGTCTATGCGACCCGCCTCAGCTTAAGTTTCAGATTTTTAATTTATTTTTAATACTATTTAATATATTTGAGGCTCGTTTTCGCGTATGGGGTGTAGTTTGGAACATTTTGGGATATTTTAAAATATACTAGGTTGTCGGAAATATTTATAAGAGTGTCGGTTTATTGAGGACTATTACATTCTTCTCACCTTGTTTTAGAGCTCGTCCTCGAGATCTACTGGAACAAGTGCGGATATTTCCTTTGCATTTCTGACTCAAGCTCCCATGTGTACTCAGGTCCTCTTTTGGAGTCCCACTTCACTATGACTAGAACTAATCTCTTATGCTTGAGATTCTTAACTTTCCTGTCTTCAATTTGTAGAGGCCTTTCTACAAACTTAAGTTGTTCAATTACCTCTATGTCCTTAAGATGTACTATTAACGATTCATCAGCTAAGCACTTTTTAAGATTAGATACATGGAACACATCATGTATTCCTGCCATTTCCTCAGGCAGTTGTAGCTGATAGGCTACATGTCCTATTCTTCTAATAATCTCAAATGGTCCAACATATCTGGGACTTAGCTTTCTCTTTCTTATGAATCTTACCACTCCTTTCCAAGGTGAGACTTTCAATAATACTTTATATCCTACTTGAAATTCCAATGGTTTACATCGGTTATCAGCATAGCTCTTCTGTCGATCACGTGCTGCTTTCAGTCGTTCCTTGACTTGAATAATCTTGTCAGTTGTTTCTTGCACTATCTCAGGTCCAGATAGTTGCTTTTCCCCAAGTTCTGCCCAACAGACTGGGGTTCGGCACTTTCGTCCATAAAGTGCTTCGAATGGTGTAGCATTGATACTTGTGTGATAACTATTATTATATGAAAATTCTATTAAAGGTAAGTGATCATCCCAATTACCTTCGAAATCAATTACACAAGCTCTAAGCATGTCCTCCATTGTCTGAATCGTCCTTTCACTTTGTCCGTCCGTTTGAGGATGATAAGTTGTGCTTAGATTTAACTTGGTTCCCATTGCTTTTTGGAAACTTGACCAAAAATGAGAGGTAAATCGACTATCCCTATCAGAAACAATTGATAAAGGAATTCCATGTAAAGAAACAATTTCATTTACATATAATTTAGCTAATTGTTCCATACTGAAAGTTTCCTTCATTGATAGGAAATGAGCTGACTTGGTTAGCCTATCTACAATCACCCAGATTATATCATTGCCTTTCTTAGTTTTGGGTAATTTAGTAACAAAATCCATTGTTATTAATTCCCATTTCCACACTGGCATTTCTAACTGTTGTAACAAACCTGGGGGTTTCTGGTGTTCAGCTTTAACTTGCGAACAAGTTAAACATTTAGAAACATAGGTTGCTATATCCTTCTTCATTCCTATCCACCAGAAATTCTTTCTTAAATCTTGATACATCTTATCATTTCCTGGATGCATTGTATATTTAGACTTATGGGTTTCTTCTAATATACAATGACGTAGGTTTCCTAATTTAGGTATCCATATTCTCTTTTTATGGAATCTCCAAATTCCATCTGTTCCTCGTTCTAATTCCTTAATCATACCTTTTAGTTTTTCAGCATCATCCTTGATTACTGAGTCTTGGGCTTCTCTAATTTGATTATTTAAATCTAGTTGCAGATTTAATTTAAGAGAACGTACCCTTTTTGGCTTTTCATGATACTTTCGGCTTAAAGCATCTGGCACTACATTTGCTTTTCCTTCTTGATACTGTATATCACAATCATAATCACTGAGCATCTCCATCCAGCGTCTTTGTCTCATATTCAACTCTTTTTGTCCGAAAACATACCTTAAACTCTTATGATCTGTGAATATGGTAAACTTACTACCCTAAAGGTAATGTCTCCAAATCTTAAGGGCAAAAATTATAGCTCCTAGTTCAAGATCATGAGTTGAATAATTTTCTTCATGATTCTTAAGTTGTCTAGATGCGTAAGCTATAACCTTTTGGGGTTGCATTAATACACATCCATAACCTAGTTTGGAAGCGTCACAATAGACTACAAAGTCTTCAGCTCCTTCTAGTAACGCTAGTATGGGTGTATGGGTTAATCTTTGCTTAAGAATTCTAAATGCTTCTTCCTGTTTTGATCGACATTCAAACTTAATAGATTTACAGGTTAACTTAGTTAAAGGAATGGCTATTCTAGAAAAATCTTGAATAAATCTTCTATAATAACCGGCCAATCCTAAGAAACTTCTAACCTCGGTTGGTGATTAAGGGGTTTTCCATTTAGTAATCGCCTCGATCTTTGTTGGATCCACATGAATTCCTTCATGATTAACTAAATGTCCAAGAAATTGTACCTGTTCTAACCAAAACTCACATTTTGAAAATTTAGCATAAAGCTTTTCCTTTCTTAATAGACTTAGAAGTGCGTGCAAATGCTTTGCATGATCCTCTTTATTTTTAGAGTACATGAGAATATCATCTATAAAGACAATTATGAATTTATCCAAATATGGCTTACATATTCGGTTCATCATGTCCATAAATGCGGCTGGGGCATTGGTTAAACCAAATGGCATGACAGTAAATTCATAATGGCCATACCTTGTTCTGAATGCGGTTTTAGGAATATCCTCTTCCTGTACCTTTAATTGATGATATCCTGACCTTAAATCTATTTTAGAGAAAAATTGAGCTCCTTGCAGTTGATTGAACAGATCATCGATTCTCGGTAATGGGTACCGATTCTTAATCGTGACTTTGTTCAATTCACGGTAATCAATGCACATACGCATTGATCCGTCCTTCTTTTTAACGAATAAAATTGGCGCTCCCCATGGTGACAAACTTGGTTGTATGAATCCTTTTTCCAACAATTCATCCAATTGTTTCTTCAGTTCCTGCATTTCTGCGGGTGCCAAACGGTAAGGTGCTTTGGCAATCGGTGTTGTTCCTGGTATTAAATGGATTCTGAATTCAACTTCCCTATCTGGAGGTTGCCCTGGCAATTATTCTGGAAATACATCTGAAAACTGAGACACTACTGGGATGTCTTTTAGTTCTTTTCCTTTAGTGTTAGTGATTATGAAAATCAAATACACTATAGAACCTTTCCTTATATAACTTGCAGTTTTCATTACAGAGATGAATTTCGTCGATCTAGATGATTTATCTCCTTTAATTGTGATCATTTTACCTTTTGGTGAATCTACTTGGATTGACTTTTGATCACATAATATACTGGCTTTATTGGCTATTAACCAATCCATTCCTAAAACAACATCAAATCCTACCAGATTCATTGGATAAAGGTTTGCAATAAACTTTTGGTTTAAAATTTCTATTCTTGCTCCCTGCAAGATTTCAGAAATCCTAAATGTTTCTCCATTAGTTGTCTCTACTAAGCATTCTTGTGGTAGTTTATTTAATGACAGATTTAGAAGTTTGCAAAACGAAGTATTAATAAAACTTTGGTTTGCGCTAGAGTCAAATAATACTTTAGCAAAAACATCATTAACTAAAAACGTACCAGCTATGACATCTGGAATCATCTTGGCTTCATCTGCAGTCAGAACAAATGCTCTAGCATTTTTAGTGTTCTTGTTGTTCACAGCTGGAGCCAATTTTGGACAGTTTGGCTTGATATGACCTTGTTCTCCGCAATTGTAGCATACCCTGTTGTTGGCTTTCTTCCTGCAGTCTTCTTCCTTGTGACCTGTTATTTTGTAGAAATTGCAATATATAGAGCATTTTCCAGAATGCTTCCTTTTGCAATGCTTGCAATAAGGTGCAGAGGTAGAACTCATATTCCTACGGTTGTAATTCCCAGAACGGAATTCTTGAGTAAGCCTCTGTGCTAGATTTTTCCTCTGGTCTTCTTCTCTGGTACGGACTAGTTCATCTGTCAAGGTGTTGGTTAGTTCCACAGCTTCTTCTATGGTTTGAGGTCTAGCTGCCTTGACTACATGTCTAATCTCTCCGATTAATCCCCAGATGTAACGGGAGATTAATACCGGCTCTGATGATGCAAGGGTTGGTACTATTCTAGCATATTCAAAGAATAACTTAGTGTACCCCTTACTATCCACTCCATTCATCCTAAGATTTAGGAATTTGTTTGCTATTTGTTCTTTTTCGTTAGGAGGGCAGAATTTCCTTTCTACCATATTCCTAAATTCTTCCCATTCCATATTGTAAACCTTATCACTTCCTCTTGATTGGAGGATAGTGTTCCACCATTCTAAGGCTGAGTTCTTAAACAAATTAGAAGTAAACATTATCTTGTCCTCTTCAGCACACTTGCTTATTTTCAGAACAGCCTCAGTTTTCTCTATCCAGTGTAGAGCTGCAATGGGTTCTTCATTGCCCGAGAATTCTATCGGTTTACAGGACCAGAATTCTTTGTAAGAACAACCATAAGGCATGGTTATTCTTCTTTTGGGAATGGGCGCTTGAAGTACAGGGCCATTGTTCACGCTGTTTTCCGGTTCGATTGGTCGCTTACTGCTATGTTTACTTTTATTATTCGCTTCTTGAATCGTTTGAATAATAAATGGCATTGCATCTATGATTCCTTGTGCTACTATGTGTTGAACTGCACTATTATCCATTTGGTTTCCATTGTTATTGATGCTCGGATTCTCATTAACCATGTTAATGTTACTCTGGTTATCGTTATTCAGATTTCCTTGATTTCCTTCGTCGGCCATCTGAATTTTAAACATTTACCCCGTATTAATATCACAAAAGAATATTTCATATAGTCAATCACATGACACGCATTTTTGCCAAAAGCGTCGATCATTGCGACTTATACTCTATTCATATACTATTATGCATCTATTACACACTAGTACTGAAATAAAAATTACAATACCAACTGAAATAGAATTACACTAATAGTAATAGGCATCCGTACACACATATTTTATTTTTATTTTATTATATTATTATTACTATTACCATCTCCTCTATCACATCATGGATATGGATTTATCCAAAAATCCATATTGCGTTCATCGTATTTCCATACGAGACGCTCTCCCACCTGTCTCATTCTCTCACTGCTTTCTAAAATTTCCTCCCCAAAAGTCCTAAGTTCTTGTACGTTTTCTGCACTCATTGGGGGTGCAGGTTCTAGGACTGGGTTTGGAATCTGGGGTGCGGGTTCCTGGTATGGGGGTGAAAGTGCCTGAAATCGGTAAGGATCTTCTAAGATCTCCCTAATATAATCGTCGTGGTAATATGGATCTAAAGGGTCCATACCTGGGTAGGCTCCTATGTTCTGCATAGGTGTGTCTTCATGTATCGGGTAACGTTGCACATAGTCCCTAACTTCATCCCACCAGGGATCGTAATTTGGGTCTAGAGGGTTTGGTGCTGGTACCCTAGGTATTTATTCCGGATTGAAGTCATGCATCTCTACTTGGTTTTCAGGGTTTTCTATCTCCATGGGTTGGTTATGGATTGGTGGCTGTGGTTGGGGTGCTATTATTTGCTCCAGATTCGGGTCAGCTGCAGTAGTGGCTAGGATGTGGATGTTGGCTATACCCCTATTTATCATATCCTGGGCATAGGCATCAGTCTCTCTCTTGGCTGCTGCTAGTACCCTCTGATCTTGCAACTTTTTCATACGCTTCCTACGCTCGTGTACCCCTCTACTGAACCATCCCCTCTTTTTTTGAGGAAATGGCTCTTCTGACTGAGCCTTAAACACAAAGATTCCTTATTCCGTATCAGCGGAGTACCCTGAGAGGGCAGGCTGAGAAGAGGAGGTGCCTTCGCTTCTAGGCGAACCAGACAATTGACGGTACGCGTCAGATGGTCCTTGGTCGCTCATACTGTAAATTAACAAATAGTCAAATAACACATAACAAATAAATACAGTTATGCACGTATTCCCGTAATTTATTTCCTAACACAAAATTTTAAAATTTAAGTGTCAGCAGAACACTTCTTTGGCTTTGACCAGTGGCTAGGCTCTGATACCACCTTCTATCGCAACCCCCGATCCCTTATCTGTCCCAGGAACGGGCGGACGCAAACTCAGAATTCTGGTGGTATCAGTTCGTTAATTTTGGCAGCGGAAATTACATCAGGACCGTAGTTAGGAAATGTTTATCAGAGTAAAACCACCATATTTGATATTAATAAACACATGGGTAAAACCCAAGTTTCTTATTACAACACATTTATAGGGATAGACCCTATTTTATTGAATTTAAAACATCATCTTTTAGGTAACTTTTATAGCCACATTTTTCCCAAGCCGTCAGTGCTCTCCAGCTGGCTTTTTACTAATTAGCTGTCATATTGTGTTCCCTGAAACGCGTTTTAAAAACATTTGTCAGTGGGAAATACTGGTGAGTGAATCCCAATTTAATCAAGAATTATTAAATTTAATTTAAATTTAACAGTATTGAGGGCGATTACAATGTTTATATCTACACAATTACTCATTCAGTACTTGCCACTCGATCGGATCTATGGCTATGGTCATATCACACATTGGCTAACTCTTCGTCCAATTGTGAAGATTATCAAGTAAGGTATACAAAACCCCATAATACCGGCAGTAATTGAAGAATAACAAAGACTCAATCACTGCTAAATTTCATTGTAAAATAGTTAAGGTTTTGTAAAAACTGTTAACAAAAAGGAGATTACTCACATTGCTGTCTTAGATTTTTCGTAAGGGTTTCCCGGTGATAATCTATAATTTACACAAATATACACGCGTAAGTATTAATAACCCATTTTAACATTAGCAATACCTTCCCCGAGACTGCATTCCAATGACTACGTCGGGCAGAACCACGACAGCCATTACGGAACCCTAGATCAATCGGGCAGCGTATCTAATACGTATCCAGGGGTTATAATACTTACAACGGAGCAGAACTTCGCTAATTAGGGGGATATAATACCCGCTTTATAAAGCCTATATTCAGAAATTGAGACTGAGAAATGAATTGTGAGCGAAATCGAATGAAACCCGATGGCCTGCTTAAATAGTTGCTGAACCTGGTTCTCTCGCGGCCCGCGTAAGCGTAAGCAAGAGCCTACGCGGCCTGCGTCAAACCTGGGTCAACGCGTAGCTCGTCCGGATCATCAACTAGACTTGACACGATGATGACACGTGTCATCACCGGGCTGCGCCATGTTTCTTGATCTCACGCGGCCCGCGTAAGAGTTAATGTGAGCTTACGCGGCCCGCCTGAACTTAAGAAATCAAACAAAATCAGGTTCTAACCTTCATACCGCCCGCGTAAGGTTTGGGGTGGGTCTACGCGGCCCGCCTTAGCTTAAGTTTCAGATTTTTTATTTATTTATAATACTATTTAATATATTTGAGGCTCGTTTTCGCGTATGGGGTGTATTTTGGAACATTTTGGGATATTTTAAAATATACTAGGTTGTCGGAAATATTTATAAGAGTGTCGGTTTATTGAGGACTGTTACAAAAGTAAACGGAAAAGGACTGAAAAATCCTTTGGCCCTGAGTTTCTTACCTATATGGTAGAAGATGAACCTCAAACGTACCAACAAGCGGTGCATTCCTCAGAAGGACCTCAGTGGAGGGAGGCAATCATAAGTGAGATAGTCTCTATCTTACAAAACCATACTTGGGAACTAGTGGATCTTCCTCAAGGATGTAAACCACTAGGATATCGATGGATCTTCAAGAAGAAGATGAAACCAGATGGAACCATCAATAAGTATAAAGCAAGGTTGGTGATCAAAGGATATAAACAACGAGAAGGTTTAGATTACTTTGATACATATTCGCCAGTTACGCGAATAACATCCATCAGGTTGGTGCTTGCCATTGCCGCCATTAGAAATTTGGAAGTTCACCAAATGGATGTGAAAATAGCTTTCTTGAATGGAAATCTAGAGGAAGAAATCTACATGGAGCAACCCGAAGGCTTCACAGCTATTGGGCAAGAAAAGAAAGTGTGTAAACTTGTAAAATCCTTGTATGGATTGAAACAAGCTCCAAAACAATGGCACCAAAAGTTTGATCATGTCATGCTTGATGCTGGGTTCAAAATCAATGAATGTGACAAGTGTGTGTATGTGAAAGACACATCTGATGGATATGTCATTTTGTGTCTATATGTAGATGACATGCACATTGCTGGAAGTGATGACAAAATCATAAAATCCACAAAGAACATGCTAAAAGCAAGGTTTGACATGAAAGACATGGGTCTTGCGGATGTGATTTTGGGGGTCAAAATCACGAGAACCCAAAGTGGACTTGTTTTAAGTCAATCCCATTATGCGGACAAAATTGTTGAGAAGTTCAATGCAAATGACTCTAATGAAGCTAGAACTTCACTTGAGACGAGTCAACATCTAGCCAAGAATAGAGGTGAACCTGTAAACCAATTGGAATACTCAAGAATTATTGGTAGCTTGATGTATCTTATGAGTTGTACTAGGCCAGACATAGCATATGTTGTAAGCAAGCTAAGCAGGTACACGAGCAACCCAAGTTCAATGCATTGGAACTGTATCACTCGGTTGCTTCGCTACTTAAGATACACCCGGGAATACGGGTTGCATTACAACAGATATCCAACATTTATAGAAGGACACTGCGATGCAAATTGGATATCTGACACGAATGATTCCAGAGCAACAAGTGGGTATGTATTCACACTTGGAGGTGCAGCTATATCATGGAAATCTTCAAAACAAATGGTTCTCGCTAGATCCACGATGGAATCAGAGTTCATCGCTTTAGATAAAGCAGGTGACGAGGCGGAATGGCTACATCAGTTTGTTGAGGATATACCAAGATGGCCTAAGCCGGCATCGGTCATTTGTATACATTGTGATAGCCAATCGGCACTTGGCAGAGCTCGTAGCAGAATGTATAACGGTAGGAACATACATATCAGATGTAGATATAATACGATACGACAACTAATCTCTACAGAAATTATCACTGTTGACTACGTGAGGTCAAAGGATAATATTGCGGATCCGCTAACAAAAGGCCTAAGTAGAGAGTTAGTACAGAAGTCGTCCATGGGAATGGGACTGAAGCCCTTGAAAATATAAGTTCATATGATGGAAACCTAACTCAGTAGACTGGAGATCCCAAGAGCTGAGTTCAATAGGAAAACTTAATTGTATGAATTAGTAAGGTCACTGTGGGGGATAACCCTACGTATATATATAAGGGAGTTTATTGCAAAGATTAGTAAACTTCCTAGTCCATTCCTAAAAGTGACAAGTGTGAGGCTAAGCCTATGGCTTTTAATGATTCGACTAAGGTAACCATACATAGTGAATCACCTATGTGAGAGAGAAGTGGGGTCGCTTCGAAGGGTATTGTTGGGGCACAATACCTAATGGCTCTCACAGAACCAGGCATCATGTTCATGACCATAACGAACATAACTATGAGGACTTGACTTTATCAGGGAGAGTCTTGTGTGAAGTGCATTGTCGTCTACACAAATGGCAGACGAGTTCAAAGACATCGAGTACTACTCAGAGCTAGTGGGCTAAGTGCATTTCATAGCGAAGGTTCAAAAGTTAACACCTACCTATCGTATGCAAAACTCAACGACTGAAATCTAATTGGAATAATGTTGTTTCTGAGATCGACCTCCATTCATGTGGGGGATTGTTGGAAGTTTTGGTTTAAATGGAAAGTCTCAAGTGGTAAAACCACTTTGTCCCACATTGGAGTGGGAACAAAAAGATAGGCTATATATAAGGTGAAACCTTAATGTAACACCCCAAAAACGGGTTTGGCAATCAAACTCCGTTAATATTACTGACGGGTAAAATACCGTTAGTGGTAAAAATTTACCCGGTAAATATTAGGATTTAAATAAATAAATCTAATATTAATTAAAAGAAGGATAAATACTTTGAGAAAACAAAGTATATAAAAGGCCCGAGTTAACGGGACTTAAAGTAGAAACAGGATGTGATTTCCCCGAACCCGCCAAGTAACTAGGAATATCAACCTAGTTAATTGAATGTTGTTAAAATGCCAATGCAACTTGATTAATAACACTCTTTATAAAAAGTTGAACAAGTGAGGGGACTAAACTTGACAAAATTGAAAATAGTTTTATTTAATTAAAACAAAACACCAAAACATACACTTCAGTGTGTGTTCTGGTCGAGGTTTTCCACAGGAGCACAAGGGGTTCTTGAGCTGAAACTCTAATCAACACAATTTCATCAAATTGAAGGGGCAAATCAAGTCCAAATCAAAATCCGAGTACGAATTAGTGATCTCCATTGAAAAAGGAGTCACGAGGTATGTAAATTTCTTGAGAAATCTCTAGTTGAAATTCTGAGCAAACCTAGAGAATTCGAATTAGATGATTGCATGCGTGTTATATGATGAAATAGGAACATTGTAGTGTCTAGGAGTAAACCCTAGACAAGTATATGATGAAATTAGGCCTAATTCTTGTAAATTCATGATCACCATTGAAGGTGATAAGTGGGTTTTGTACGAACATGTTAAACACTAGAAATTGATAGTAGTTCTAGTGTAATTTGAATTTTCGCAAGTGAATTCTGATGTTGTAGATGCGAATAATGGATGTGAACATGTAAATTGATGTTAAAACTTGGTTAAAACAATAACCATGAACTTGATAAAAGAAGAATACAAATTATGCACATTAGGTGTTTGTTAAAATGCCTAAGCGAGAACTAAAGTGTTGAAATTAGAGCGAAAACGCGTATTTGAATGATATGGCGATTACGATTAATATGAAGTGATAAGGGTTCTAAATATTATGTTGATTTAGACTTAATGTTGTAAACCTTGTGAATTAAAGTAATTAACTTTAATAAGCTAAGTTAAATAATCATGAAGTCGAATAGTAGTTTCGACATATGAAATAAGTGAGATGGAATAGTTGTGAATAATTATGACTAATCTAACCATCTTACAATTTACAATGATAGTTTGACGATTAACAAGCTAGGTGAAAGCTTGGGAACAAAGCGGGTCAAACGAAGCAAGAATGACGGAAAAGCATAATTTGGAAGTAAGGTAAGTTTGGCTTACACTAGTCTTATATTTTAGAATATTCTCTTTTCGTTTTAGTACGAAGAAGATAAATACATAGTTGAGGTATGATGTTCCGGCTTGTAGATGTACGGAACAAGATAGTCGAGCATGGCAAGAAACCATGTTGATGGTTTAAAAAGGAGTTAAATCGGTAATTCGATAATTTTATGACAAATGGAAAATGAACTTTTAAATGGTTACCTTATAGGGTAAACCAAAACAAACAATAAGGGTAAAACGGTAAATTGGTCACGCGTTGACCATAACTATTGGTTTTAAAAGACACTTATGAAGTAAGCCTTAATAGGCCAAAAAGTGTTAAGAAATGAATTTTAGGTAAAATGACCGCACGATGTAAATCGGAGCGAGTCATATAGTCGAGATGAAAATACATGTCGTCTCGCTAATATAATCGGTCATTTAGACCAAATGAGTCAAAGGGTGAAGATACCACCTTTTGATAATAGCGACTAATGGTTCTTGTCGAGTTATATGATTTTAGGAATAAATGTTGAAATGATATTTGCATCGCTATTACTTAGCTATTATTATAGCAAGGCATTAAAACAGGTCAATACATTGACCCGAGCCAGGTATGTGTAATAGAGTAATTATTCATTTAGAACGTAAGGTTCAATGAGCATTAAATGAAGTCTTAGATAGACAATGGGTTACTTAAATGGGTAAACCGAACATTTTAAAAGAGGGTCGTGGCGTTCCGAAAAGCATAATGACTTTTCGAACAAGATCATAACTCAAACAAGAATTATGGGTCAAACATGCTCTCAAAAGACCTTGTCGTAATTGAAAGACTAAAAAGGACCAAAACGCCCTTGTTGGCTAATTCGAATAAACAACCTTTAAAGGTTGTTTGGAAACGAGTTTTATGATTAGGTAAATACTTAGAATAAGTATAGAAGTTGAAAGAGGTATTATGTTAGTCAAATGGCACTATTTGAGTCTTTGCCGTAAAATAATGATTCGAGAGGTAAAATTTGGTTTATATAGATTACCACATTAAACCCACCATAAATACAGTTGTGGTGGAGGTTTATAGGATAAGAAATGTGGTGTTGGAACGCTAGAAGCAATCGAAAGCGACTTTAGGCTCGAAAGTGCTTAATTACCCTTAACGGGTCAAAATAAGCACTTGAGCGTAAACGGGTTTTTTTTATTATGTAAGAAACCCGTGATTTGAGATTAACATGATAGGAGACATTGAAACTATGAATTTCATAAGTTTAAAGATCAAATAAACATGTTTGATGACGAAATCACGAACGGGTCAAAAGTTGATAAAAAGGGTAATAAGCCGAAGAGTTAAAAGTCTGAAATTTTATTATGGAGGATGTTGGATTTTAACTCCATTAGATGGAGAATTAAATTACGGTCGCGTAGGAAAAAGAATCGGGTAAAACGGATCAATAACGAAGAAGTTATGGCAGTTTCCGTAAAAACATGCCTAGCTGAAAATGCAGGACCCAGCTGTATACCTGCTGGAAAACGGTCTCTCCCTCGCGTGGCGCGAGGGAGCAACTGGGTGCCTTCGCGTGGCGGGAAAGAGCACTGTTTTAGCGAAATTTTTTTATTTTAATCAGTTTCGCTTTCCGGACTCGTTTAGATACGTTCTAAGTTACGTATGATTAATCTAACTCATGTTTTATGAGTTTCAGGTACAATTTTAGCACCGGAGGACGATCAAGCATAACGAAGAACCGAACACGATCAAGAAATAAGCTTCCGCACTATGTATCGTTGTTATGTTAAATAACGAACTCACACATGTTATGTTGTATAGTTTTAATTCTGTAAATAAAATTTAATGAAACCCGTATTTTCAATGTATATGAAATTCTAATTACCCGTTTATTTTCGTAAATTATACGAAAATCATTAAATAATAATAAAGGTGTTACAAGTTGGTAATCAGAGCTCATGGTTAAAGAATAAAGAGTGTTCGGTTCGAGGCTTGATCGCAAATCCGGTAAGTACATGTATATCAATGGTTTAGTATGATTAAAGTGTTGAGAACAACACATATGGTTATCGTGTAATATATGTTACACCAATAAAAATGATATAGAGTAGATATAGTCAACGAAATTACACACGTTGTTGCGTATAGTAGAAAAGCCTTGTATTATAGTACGGGCATCCATTAATGTCGAAATTACTAACTGTTGTAAATGTTTTAGTTGAAGGACACTCGCATATGAAGACAGTGAGAGTTTAACAAATCACGAATTTGACAGAGGAACGGTCCAAAGAGTATGCTTATCAAGGACCTAAACCGCGTAGCGATCGCGAACAAGGTTAATGGAAAGAGAAGCCCGTGAGGGCAAGCATTACCAGGTGCACATTTTAAATTCAATTGCACAAATAGTAATATGCAACAAATATGTAGAAATTGAAAGTTGCATATGTAGATTAAAAACTTGGAAAAACCCGAATAGAAAATGTATTCGGGATATTGTTTCCAAGAGAAACAAATAAAGGCATTACTTACATAGGGCGTGATGTGAAAACTATAAAAAGGTCATGCGTGTCATGTGTTAATCGCTTACTCTGGCCAAGTAAGTAGTGGCATATGATACCATGAACTTCTTATAGCGGACACGTTTACATCTGATGTAGTAAGGACAGGGTTAAAGGGACAAATTAAAAAGTACCCAAATGAATCAGATAAGCAAAATATCTGATCATAATGTAAACGCACAGTTGAGTGACGGAAGCGTATTATATTATGATAATGAGCCCTAGAGAAGGGACCAAGAAACATGTAAAATGATTAGGATATGCCTTGGGAGGGAGTGTACTTGCACTCGAACCCGGAAAATGCAAATATGCCTCTTAACGAGCCGTTTTTGTAAAACGTCAAACTTGAGGACAAAGTCAGAATATAAAAAAAAATATGAAGCGAGGTCTTAATGCATACCGGGAGGGTTGCAATAATAACGACTTCGGTACAACACCCGGTTGATGGGTAAGAATTAAACGCATGCTTGGACCGAGAAACGGGAACTCGGATGGGAAGTTAAAAGACTCGGGTTTTGAGTCATAACTAGAAGACGACAAGATAATGTAAATAGAAATTTGAAATAAATTATGTTCAACTATTTTAAAGTTGAACGGGTCGAATATAATATCATGCCGAATGGCATGAGTAAACGCAAGCGGGATAAAGGTAGCGTTAAATGCAAAAGAGTAATGAGCACGGTAATGGGACATAACCAAATAAAAATATATGCAAATCAAATAATAGTAAGCATAAGAAGAACTGACGCATAAATGACGTGAAAAGTCATAAAGTCAGAAAAACCATCCGAAAGAAAACAATCGTAACCACGAACTACAGTAAAGGTTAACGGACCTTATGCTTGAAACCAAATGATTCTCCAAACAAAAACAGAGTTCCTTGACACCAAAAATGTATTTTAAGAATGACATGAGTAAAGAATGATCTACGGGATCAACATAACCTTTGGGGTTATAAACAAAGGAAAGGTCTACGAGACTAAAACGACCTACGGGTCATGACTAGAAAGAAATAGATTATAAGTACCTCGCCTTAGAGAGGTGAAAGTCTAATAAAATAGCCTATAAGGCTAAGTGATAAAACCTACGAGCTAATTAGACAAAGCGAGGGAATCAATTGAGGATCCTCGCATAAAACTAAGACGGTAAAAAGGATAAATTATGGATTGCCAATATCCTGATATGGATAATTGACAAAAGTTAAAGAGAATATGCTAAACTAAAACTTCAGTTTTGATAAGAAGTAGCATTTTTACAAATATAAATTCTGATAGGAATTTGAATAGTAAGCATGAAAGATTCAATTCTTGACACTGATAGGCGCAAGAAGATATATTCGAAAAGTGATATTTTCGAAAATGAAAGGTTGATATAAATTAAACATGATGTGACACGATCACGGTTAAGAAATGCAATGTGAAGTACAATCACATCAGAGCCGAGCGACGAATATTGCTAAGTTAACTAAACTAGTGGAAATAACGAGATTACGTTATTTCAAAGTGCATTATGTCGTATGAGATACGTAGATGATTAGTAACCAAAAAGATATTATCATACTTTTCTGGTAATACTAACAATTGGTTAGAATATGAGCAATGCTCGATTGATTATCGAGATCAAATGCATGAAGTTAAACTCGATAAAACATGCAAGAAAAAGGTTTCGAGGACGAAACCTCTTTAAGGGGGTAGACTTGTAGCACCCCAAAAACGGGTTTGGTAATCAAACTTCGTTAATATTACTGACGGGTAAAATACCGTTAGTGGTAAAAATTTACCCGGTAAATATTAGGATTTAAATAAATAAATCTAATATTAATTAAAAGGAGGATAAATACTTTGAGAAAACAAAGTATATAAAAGGCCCGAGTTAACGGGACTTAAAGTAGAAACATGATGTGATTTCCCCGAACCCACCAAGTAACTAGGAATATCAACCTAGTTAATTAAATGTTGTTAAAATGCCAATGAAACTTGATTAATAACACTCTTTATAAAAAGTTGAACAAGTGAGGGGACTAAACTTGACAAAATTGAAAATAGTTTTATTTAATTAAAACAAAACACCAAAACACACACTTCAGTGTGTGTTCTGGTCGAGGTTTTCCACAGGATCACAAGGGGTTCTTGAGCTCAAACCCTAATCAACACAATTTCATCAAATTGAAGGGGCAAATCAAGTCCAAATCAAAATCCGAGTACGAATTAGTGATCTCCATTGAAAAAGGAGTCACGAGGTATGTAAATTTCTTGAGAAATCTCTAGTTGAAATTCTGAGCAAACCTAGAGAATTCGAATTAGATGATTGCATGCGTGTTATATGATGAAATAGGAACATTGTAGTGTCTAGGAGTAAACCCTAGACAAGTATATGATGAAATTAGGCCTAATTCTTGTAAATTCATGATCACCATTGAAGGTGATAAGTGGGTTTTGTACGAACATGTTAAACACTAGAAATTGATAGTAGTTCTAGTGTAATTTGAATTTTCGCAAGTGAATTCTGATGTTGTAGATGCGAATAATGGATGTGAACATGTAAATTGATGTTAAAACTTGGTTAAAACAATAACCATGAACTTGATAAAAGAAGAATACAAATTATGCACATTAGGTGTTTGTTAAAATGCCTAAGCGAGAACTAAAGTGTTGAAATTAGAGCGAAAACGCGTATTTGAATGATATGGCGATTACGATTAATATGAAGTGATAAGGGTTCTAAATATTATGTTGATTTAGACTTAATGTTGTAAACCTTGTGATTTAAAGTAATTAACTTTAATCAGCTAAGTTAACTAATCATGAAGTCGAATAGTAGTTTCGACATATGAAATAAGTGAGATGGAATAGTCGTGAGTAATTATGACTAATCTAACCATCTTACAATTTACAATGATAGTTTGACGATTAACAAGCTAGGTGAAAGCTTGGGAACGAAGCGGGTCAAACGAAGCAAGAATGACGGAAAAGCATAATTTGGAAGTAAGGTAAGTTTGGCTTACACTAGTCTTATATTTTAGAATATTCTCTTTTCGTTTTAGTTACGAAGAAGATAAATACATAGTTGAGGTATGATGTTCCGGCGTGTAGACGTACGGAACAAGATAGTCGAGCATGGCAAGAAACCATGTTGATGGTTTAAAAAGGAGTTAAATCGGTAATTCGATAATTTTATGACAAATGGAAAATGAACTTTTAAATGGTTACCTTATAGGGTAAACTAAAACAAACAATAAGGGTAAAACGGTAAATTGGTCACGCGTTGACCATAACTATTGGTTTTAAAAGACACTTATGAAGTAAGCCTTAATAGGCTAAAAAGTGTTATGAAATGAATTTTAGGTAAAATGACCGCACGATGTAAATCAGAGCGAGTCATATAGTCGAGATGAAAATACATGTCGTCTCGCTAATATAATCGGTCATTTAGACCAAATGAGTCAAAGGGTGAAGATACCACCTTTTGATAATAGGGACTAATGGTTCTTGTCGAGTTATATGATTTCAGGAATAAATGTTGAAATGATATTTTCATCGCTATTACTTAGCGATTATTATAGTAAGGCATTAAAACAGGTCAATACATTGACCCGAGCCAGGTATGTGTAATAGAGTAATTATTCATTTAGAACGTAAGGTTCAATGAGCATTAAATGAAGTCTTAGATAGACAATGGGTTACTTAAATGGGTAAACCGAACGTTTTAAAAGAGGGTCGTGGCGTTCCAAAAAGCATAATGACTTTTCGAACAAGATCATAACTCAAAAGAAGAATTATGGGTCAAACATGCTCTCAAAAGACCTTGTCGTAATTGAAAGACTAAAAAGGACCAAAACGCCCTTGTTGGCTAATTCGAATAAACAACCTTTAAAGGTTGTTTGGAAACGAGTTTTATGATTAGGTAAATACTTAGAATAAGTATAGAAGTTGAAAGAGGTATTATGTTAGTCAAATGGCACTATTTGAGTCTTTGCCGTAAAATAATGATTCGAGAGGTAAAATTTGGTTTATATAGATTACCACATTAAACCCACCATAAATACAGTTGTGGTGGAGGTTTATAGGATAAGAAATGTGGTGATGGAACGCTAGAAGCAATCGGAAGCGACTTTAGGCTCGAAAGTGCTTAATTACCCTTAACGGGTCAAAATAAGCACTTGAGCGTAAACGGGTTTTTTTTTTATTATGTAAGAAACCCGTGATTTGAGATTAACATGATAGGAGACATTGAAACTATGAATTTCATAAGTTTAAAGATCAAATAAACATGTTTGATGACGAAATCACGAACGGGTCATAAGTTGGTAAAAAGGGTAATAAGCCGAAGAGTTAAAAGTCTGAAATTTTATTATGTAGGATGTTGGATTTTAACTCCATTAGATTGAGAATTAAATTACGGTCGCGTAGGAAAAAGAATCGGGTAAAACGGATCAATAACGAAGAGGTTATGGCAGTTTCCGTAAAAACAGGCATAGCTGAAAATGCAGGACCCAGCTGTATACCTGCTGGAAAACGGTCTCTCCCTCGCGTGGCGCGAGGGAGCAACTGGGTGCCTTCGCGTGGCGCGAAAGAGCACTGTTTTAGCGAAAAAAAATTATTTTAATCAGTTTCGCTTTCCGGACTCGTTTAGATACGTTCTAAGTTACGTATGACTAATCTAACTCATGTTTTATGAGTTTCAGGTACAATTTTAGCACCGGAGGACGATCAAGCACAACGAAGAACCGAACACGATCAAGAAATAGGCTTCCGCACTATGTATCGTTGTTATGTTAAATAACGAACTCACACATGTTATGTTGTATAGTTTTAATTTTGTAAATAAAATTTAATGAAACCCGTATTTTCAATGTATTTGAAATTCTAATTACCCGTTTATTTTCGTAAATTATACGAAAATCATTAAATAATAATAAAGGTGTTACACTTAACCAAGCCTTTGAAGTCTTATGATATGTTTTACCACAAGTCCTACTCGCACGCGCGTAGGGGGGTGCAAAAAATGGAACCGGAATTAGTTGAACTCGCGTATGCCCGCACGTCCTGCGGACACGAATGCAGCTCCAAAAACCCGGGCTCGCGTGAGACAGTTTTTGCACTCGAGACTGACTAATTGGACTAATTGTTTTTTTAATTAGTCTTTAAAACTGAAACGGTTGGTCATATTAATGGGTTTTAACTGAAATGATATTCAGTATTAATGAGAATTATTATTGTTCTGGTTATGATTATCATCAGTTTCGAAACCTATGAGCCATTATGTGAGTTAATTCTCTGCAATGATGAGGCATCAGTTTCGAAACCGATGAGCCATTAATTCTCTGCAATGATGAGGCTAGAATCAGTCATAATCTGTGCCTATAAAACCCAATGCAGACAACCAGTTTACACACCGAAAACCATCTCTTCTCTCTCGATCTCTCTGCAGCATTCTCCTCTTTTCTCTCAGGCAAGTGTTCAAGTCCGGCAGTGCGCTGTTGCTGCTTTGGACCGGCGTACCCTGGGAACAGACGATGAATCTGTTTAAGGGAATTGTGTCAAACACAAGCCCGGATCACTCGTTAACTGTTTCTTTATTTTCTGTTTCTAATTTTTTGCATTTCTTTCAGTAGCAGTTTTCTAACAATACATTCCTGGAAACAAGACCAAAAAGAAGGTAATACAATCCATCATTGTGGTTGCGTGTTGGTGTCTATGGAAAGCTCGGAATGAGATGATATTTTCCAATCGTCCAGTTAAGGTGGAAAAGATCATGGGAGACGTGATGGCGTATAGCTTCTTATGGATTAAAAGTAGAAAAAAAATGTGGAGCTAGATTGGAATAGGTGGAAAGTTTTTTTGCTGTAATTCTTGTGTTGTTTTGCTTTCTGTTTGTGTTGCCCAGCTCCTTTTTCTCCTTGTTTAAGGTGCTGTTTGGGCCTTTGTGTTGAATGAAATTGGCAGTTCAAAAAAAAAATTGTTAGCCCAATGTTTCAGTTAATCAGGACTCCTGCATGCGGTCGTCGCATCCCAATCATAAGCAAATCGATTGAATTAGAAATGCTTAGAAGCTATAATGTTGGAAACGGTATAATATTTAAACGATATAATATTTGAAATGGTATAATATAGGGAATGGTAAAAATTTCGAAAGCCACCAAGGCGGAGTTTATAAAAAAAAAGTTTTGTTGAAAAAACAACCAAATTACCACAGCAAAACACATATGCGTTCTGTACTCCTCGTACACAGCCTTGTACTAGGTGTATAGGGCTCCTCAAAATAAATGTCTAACACCCATTTAGACACTGCTTTTCTGCAGCCTTATACGCCTCGTATAGCCCTGTACGAGGCGTCTAGAACACCCAAGTATGCAAATAGTCGCATGGGTTGTGCAAATAATTTGAGCCTTATATAATTAGGAATACATATATATTTTTTTCTTTTAACTCACTGTCTTTTTCACCTTGAAATTAGATATTGTGATGGAGTAGAAGCTATGCATCAATTACAGCATACTATTGTTGATGCAGTGTTATTGAAACTGATGTAAAATTGACACCGTATTTATTAATATTAATATATTCACCGAGAGCTCTTATGATGATACTGCATACAATTTTTGGTGATAGTATCTGGGGGAGAAGCAAAGCTCTGGGCATTATTAATCTGCTTGTAGATAGCTTGTTGTAGGGGTTATCCTCAGAAGGCAAATGTATTGAATATAAATTTGTGATTTCATTTCTATTTGGTGGTGGGTCAAAGCGGGTTCAGGTTCAAACAAATTGTTTTTAGGGTTGGCCCACGATTATTTTTTGCCCATTTTCTATAAAATAGTTGGGAAAAAAAAAGGGTAGATGCACGGTACCCTGGCCGCGGAAGGGATCCCACTTCTCAAGCTAGCGACCCGACAACGGTGTCGGTGCCTGTCGGTGAATACCCTGCCAACTCGAGGGGAACGAAGAGCCTGGGTTACCAGGTTTCTATAAAATAGTTCATGTATTGATATTGTGATTACAAAACCTATGTTATTACATATTTATTAAAATGAATTAAGCTATTTAGGAGTAAGTTTATAAACATCAACCTTCAACCCGTTTCCCTTTCATCTTCTCATTTAAGATTTCACCTGTTAGGTATAAATCATAACCTATATTTACTGGCTCATTAGTAACGGCTCAAAGTTGCTTACTCTACTGTTTAGTATTGATACTGTTGGAGTGATGATTTCAACATTGATGATTGGGATTTTGTTTTGTTTTGTTTTGTATAAATCAAGATATTGGATTGAATCCATGGAGGTAGTAGCATACAGTCTTGGATAAAGATCAAGTTGATTCATCTTTTGAAACTTAAGATTCAGCTGAGGGAGGAGATTTCCGTCTTTCTTGGACAATCAATATTTGAGATTATCGATTTGGATTTAGTAGCCCCGGATAGGGTAAGTGTCATTCTAACTAAAACAAACTTATTTTGTTCTTGAAAAATCGATACAAATAATTAGATTGCATAGGTCGGATGGGGCGAAAGTCACCCAAAATGTACTTCTAATGTAAAAAAACTATTATATCATTTTACTTAAAAAGTTTAGTTCTTATTAAGTTATGTATATTTTGTAGTTAGTTTTTGACCCACTAAAGTATTGATATGAATTTGCCTTTTATATAAAAAAAAGTGTGTTTTTAGGCTGACCCGTTTTGAGTTGTACCAAAACGCCCATTTTTGGCCTGTTGTCACCTTTGCTAGCTGTCTGTTCTTTGCTCGTTTTGACATACCATCCAGTTCAATAACTGGACCGCTATTCCAACACATACCATTGGAATTGTGTGCTGCAAAGGTACAAAAAAAAATTGCTGCTATTCCAACACAAACCATAGTAATTTTTTATTTTCTGGTAACCACGAGAACTTGTTAGGGGAACCTCACTGCCCACGGAACCCATTGTTATCGTAACTAGTGGGACTAGGTAGAACGTAGTTTACAATCAGCCTCTTGCCATCGCGACACCCCTTTAAGGTTTATAACTTTAATGTTATCCATCATGGTTTATTAATTTTGTAATTTTTTTAAAACATTTCAGATAAAGAAAGTGAACTTGTGTGATTTGATTTTTTCAGTTAGTGGATACCATAAGTGCTTTCAAATGACCATTGTTGAGTACTCCCTATGGTATTGTCATTAGAAACAATTGAGTATATGTTTCAGGTTTGCCATTGCCCAGGGCTAAGAGACATAAAGAAATATAGAATCATACATAACGTGAAACCTAGTGGGTGTTTGTTGCTACAAGAAACATAATTTACATCCACAATTTTCGACCATAGAAAAATATGACTGTCAAAGCAACAATGAACGCGTGATCAGCGTATCCAGGAAATATGGTTAGTCGAAACCTGTTTCTTGGCACAAGGGCCTTCTGGATCCCAAGCTTGTACATAAGACTAGTCTGCACGATTATTATTATTTATTATATGTTAATAACAATATCACGTATTTGTAATGTACACCCTTCTTAAGCCAAAGACCTTCCAGTCATAGTTGTTAATAGCGAATAGCGAGAAGGGACCTATATGCCACATAGCGAATAGCGACCGCTATTTTATAAATAGCGATACGCTAGAAAAAGAATTTTGAAAATTTTTATATGTCTGTTATATCAAAATACCTTGGTATATATGCTATTTTACATGTATATTTAACAAAAACCTATAAATCCAGCTATTTTATAGCTATATCTAATTGCTATTTACATCAAAAAAAAAAAAAAAAACCTAATTGCCGCTATTCACGCTATTGGTCGCTATGACCCAGATAGCGGCACTTGGTCGCTTCGCTACATAGCGCGCTATAGCAGTCGCCATAGCCGCTATTGACAACTATGCTTCCAGTCAGAAAGGTTTAGTGATGAAAATAACAATAACCATCTAAATCATCAAATAAAACAATTTAACAGGTTGTATTGCAGGCATTAAGAAAAGACCTTGGCTGACTATCAAACCCAAATAGATCCATTGCCACCTCTACCTTGTGGTGATGTTCAAGCATTAACAAGAAACTATTTACACAGATAACAGTAGTAGTCATGGTTCTAAAAATCCCGACTAGCCTCCGATTAGTCGCCGATTAATCACTAATCAAATGTTCACCGACTAATGGCCGATTAATCACTAGGTGATCCTATTTTGGCCAAATTTCAACCAAACCTTATAAGTTATGGCCAATTACTTACAAAAATGGGTCAATTACGGATTAAAACTACTGTCTATTTTAAAAAAAAACTACGTATAAAAATGTGTGTATGTATAAATAACTAAAAATTACATATAAACATCTTAATCCCTATTAATCTTGATTAATCGCTAGTCGGTACCCCACCCACAGACCGACGACTAGTGTTATGGAAAACATTTGTGTATAAATAAAATAGGGGTTGGTTCCGGTACAAACCATATTTATCCTACAAACTGTAAGAACAGATCCTAGCACTTAAAAAAAGTTAAATTAGCACATACTAAAACAATACATACATAAAAACAGCACTTTTGAATTATGTTAGCACATGAAAATTAATCAAGATAATTGATTTTAGCACATATGTGAAATGATATTAGCACTTTTCTTTATCAGCACATTAAAAACAAAAGAAAGATCCAAATAAAGAATTAATTGCTTGTTATCGTAATAATAAGGAATTCAAGATAATTGATATTATTTAGGTTATCATTTTACCATTTCTCTATGATTGGTTGGATGCTACATGACACTTTTTAAATGGTTCTTACAGTTTGTATACGAAATGTGGTTTGTATTTGATCCTACTCCACATTTCGTATACAAACTGTAAGAACCATTTAAAATAAAATAGATTAATAAAAAGGGTACTACTACTACCTGTGCTACTATGGAGTCCCCTTTATAAATGGTGCAGGATCTATAGAAGGGAGAACCTCTCATCTTGAAATCCTCAGAGTTTTGATTATTTAGGAAAACTTGAAACTCCACTCTGGTAAAACTTTTGGTTGTCCTCTCCACTCTGAACAACAGTGGATGGTTGTTGTTGTTACCTTCAGCACTAAAACCCTCCCAGCTTGCTGCTTTCTGCAACATCATAATAATACTAAGACTGTTTATTACTTGTGAAAGCTAGGGTTAGGGTAGTGTTAAAGGAGGAATTATACCTGACATGATTATGAGAAATGAAAATGAGGGGGCTTCCAGAAGAATCAGAGAGGAGTCGCTTGAATCCAAGGTCAGATCGAGGAGGAGGAGGACGGTCAACAGAGAAGACTAAGTTAGAAGAAGAATCGGTGAATTTGAGATTGAAAGCACTGGAGGTGATGTGTAGCTTCGTCTTCGACACAAACAGATCTATCGGCACGCCATCCGATCCCTCCATCTGCAATCTCACTCAGTCAACAGATCATCGTATATCACACGCATTCTATTCTATTTTAGATCCTCTCCTGATTATACCCCTTTTGAGAGGAAAACTGCCGGTTCTACGCCGGCCACATCTGTAAGTATGTGAGAGGAGACGGGTGTAAAAAATAATTAGGGTGTAGAAAGTAGCATCTTTTTAGATTGAGTAAACTGCCATTTTGGTCCCTGTGGTTTGGTCACTTTTGCCACTTTAGTCCAAACCTCAAACTTTTTGCATCTGGGTCCATGTGGTTTCAGTTCTATTGCCATTTTGGTCCAAAAATGAAATTAGGTTATATTTTTCTTATAAAATCCTGCTATTTTGTCCTTTTCTGCAGGGGCAAAATGATCATTTCTTTTTTATAAATAAATACCATATTTTATAAGACAAATATGACCTGATTTGCCCCTAAGGAAAATGAAAAAATTGCAGGATTTTATAAGACAAATATGACCTGATTTTATTTTTGGACCAAAATGGCAATAAAACTGAAACCACAGGGACCCAGATGCAAAAAGTTTGAGTTTTGGACTAAAGTGGCAAAAGTAACCAAACCTCAAGGATCAAAATGGCAGTTTACTCTTTTAGATTTGCTTCTCCCTTCACAAACATGAACTAAAAAGATTCGTTGGAAACCACTTGTCAGCATCAGCAAGAACTAAAAAATTAAATACACACAAAAATACCTAGAAAAAATTAAATGTGCACCGGTGTTGTTGTTCAATTTTTTTTAGTGGCGATTTTTTTTGTGATTTTTAATAAAAATATTAAAATATTAGCATTTAGTTGTTAGGTTTAGCTTTATGATTTAATTTTTAGCATTTAGTATTTAGCATTTAGTATGAGTGGGGTGGGTGAGGGTTTAGGTTTTTAAGGGTGGTTTTTTTTTTAGGTTTTTTGTGGGTGGGAGATAGAGGGTTAGGTTTTTGGGTGGGGGGAGGGGGGTTAAGTTTTTTTTTTTTTTTTTAGATTTTTGAGGGGGTAAAGGGTAGGTTTTTTTGATGAGTTACAATTAGTTTTTTTTTTTTTTTTTTTTTTCAGCGGGGGTGGATGGGGGGTGTTTAGGTTTTTGGGTTTTGGTGGGGTGGGGGTTGGTGTTTAGGTTTTGGGTTGTAGGATGGGTTTATTTTGTTGTGTTCACATTGGTTCTTGCAACAAGAGTAGTTCTCAAATGAATCATATCTATATTATATTATAATGCATGAGGGAGATGTATTTTAAAATACCAAAAAAATAAGAAATTTTTCCCGCTTTATTTATAGAAAGACCCCTGAAATGACGGTAGTTTGGTATTTTAAACACAATTTATTTTTTAGCCCCTAAAACTTATAACACTTAAATCCCTGATGTTTTAATAAAATTATAGATAATTAGTTACAATTCACCTATCCACAACAAACTTATAATTTTTTTACGTATTCTTTACACACCTTATAAACTATATTGTTTAAAAAAAGTCGAAAGATAGCATGACGACCTACACATTTTTGTCGACGTTTCGATAGTTGTCTTGTTCAATATCGATGTACGGATTAAAAGGTACAAGTCGATAATGCTTTAATGTACAAATAATTAATACTTGTGATCTAATGCGCCTAATCTACAAAGATGAGCTTCATCTATGCAAACAAAAACAAAAGAATTAAAAGTACCGTAATATAGAATGAAGATATTATGTGTCACATTTTATTTTACTAAAACTGCCTAATATTTATACTTATATATATCTTATAAAAACTTAAAACTAACCACAACAAACTTCCTATCTTATAAAAACTTAAAACTAACCACAACAAACTTTCTAAATAAAGGGGTGGCAAATCTAAAATTAAACCCTAATGCACTTCTATAGTTACTACTATAAATACATATCAGGAGACCCCTATATATATTGCTAAACAAAGTTAAAAAATGGATCAGGTTCTGAATTTAATTGTTGCGAAAAACCAAGCATGCGAGATTGAAAATTCTAAGGTCAGTTCTGTTATATCGCATTAGTGAATAATTGTGTTCTTTTATTACTTTTATGTGAATGTTAACTTATTTTATTTTTCGTATTCAGTTGCATGATGAACATGCCAATTTAAACAACCCAGTTGTTGAACAAGCTTCTAAGGTATTGATTTTGCTGGTTTATAAGTATTATTTTTGCGTATATCTTTCATATTAACATGTTCATTATGTTATTATATGTGTGTTTTATTGCAGGATGATGCTGATAAAAGTGTTGATATTATTTCTTAGGGTGCAATATTTAGTCCATACAACTCTAATTTTCAACGTGAATTTAGTGAAGAGGTAATTTTAAGGTTTATTTAATCTTTTTTTTATTTTTGTATTCAGTTTTTGTCCTTTTTAAGGATCGGAAGTTTGAGACTCAAAGGAAAAGATCCAAGAGACTCTCTGAATGGAAATGGAGTGAGGTTATTAATTTAGACAATTCTAATACAATGACAAAGAAGAGGAATTAGAAGATATTGCCGATTCAAGCACAAACCGGAAAATTCGATTAAAAATATCTCGAGTGTCAATTCAGAAGCGGAATAAATTTCATGCAGTCTAATATGAAATCTATTATGTGCACAAAATGCAACATATAAATTACATCAATTGTGGCATAAAACTAACCATTTTTAGTACTAATTGGAAAAAGTGTGTTTTTGTCTTCGTTTTGTATTTTCAGGATTAAATGAGCTCAAATGAACAAAAGAAGCAAAAAGGCAGCTAAATATAACATAAATACAAGAAAAGGAACAAACGTGGCATGCCCGACCTCCCCGACAGCATCTTCCCAAGCAAAACAAGAGAACAGAAGGCTGAACACGCCCCATGCTCAATGAGCACGGGGGCATGCCCAAGTGTCAGCAGAAAATACAAAGCTGTAGAAGCTTCTATCGCCCACCACGGGGCCGTGCTCAGCGGACACGGGGCCGTGGTCAACTATAAGATTCGCAGAATCCAGGCAAATCTTGATAGTACAGATACGCTTCTGCACACGGGGTCGTGCCCAGCGGACACGGGGCCGTGGTCAACTAATGCAGACAAACTACAATTAATGAAGACAGAGAAGGAGGATGGACACGGGGCCGTGCCCAATGGACACGAGGCCGTGCCCGAGCTGTTGTTCAGGCTATAAATAGGGGTGCTTGGCTCATTTGCAAACCATCCTTGGCACACCACCTCTCTCACACTTCACCCACCACCCACCACCATTACAACACCATCATCCACCACCATTTGTTGGGCTCTAAAGCTTTATTCTAGCTTCCATTCCCTACCACATATGCATCCTAAGCACCTGTCACATACGTTAAAATAAAGTCAATACATAAAATGTAAAGGTGAGCATACAAGTTTGATAATAGCATATAGGGTTCGAATTCGTTTACGCATAACCAGCACGTACACATAGTGAAATGAAGCACGTTAGTTATCGACATAGATCCATCGATACCAATGAATGCGGGTTGACTGCCCGAGGCAGTTCGCAATACATGATTACCACCGTAATCCATGCAAGTAAAAGATCCTTAACAACCCCCGTGTGAACGGGTGCTGAGTCCAAACTATAGTACTATCGTTGCTAAGGCAGGTAGACAGCATTCCATGTGTAAACATAACAAACAAGCATTCATAAGCCACGTATAACATGCATTAATGGTTTAGCGTTAAAATAGCTTGAGTAGTGTGATAGTTGTAGTTTGAATAGTCGTAACGTATGTAACACCCAAAAGTGCTAAAGCAAAAAGGGTTCGAGTATACTCACAGCGATTGTGGATTGAAGGGAGCGCTTTACAGCGAGTACAGTTAGCCTGAATAGATTCGATAACGTAATGATAAGTGGCGCGTAAAACAGTACAAGGGGGAGCGTGGTTAGGATGGCTGATCGTGCGGATCAGCTATCCGTGAGAGGGAGTCATCCGTGCGCATGACCTATCCGTGCGGATGGTGATGCGTGCGGATGGTGATCCATCCGGATAAGCTATCCGTGCGTACGACTGTCCGTGCGGGTGGTAACCCGTGCGGATTAGTTGTGCGTGCGGATGACTTATCTGTACGGTCAAGTTGTTTGTGTGGATAAACGTTCAAGTGGATTGTTTCTTCCTAAGTGTGAGATGTGTTTGTGTATGATGGCTTGTGCTTTGGAGTTTTCGTTGTAGCATTTAGAAAACACATAAGTGTTTCTACCTTTCAAGCCGGTCGCGCGGACGACAGTCCGTGCGTACGGTAGTCCGTGCGGACAGTGGTGATCCGTGCAGACAGTCTGTGCGCGCGGGCAGGGACCATCCGTCCGGATAGTCTGTCCGTGCGTACGACTTGGCCGTGCGGATGAACATTGTTTGAATTTTATTTTAAGGCCTTAGTATCTCATGATCCGAAGAGTAATCCATTCAGAGGTCGTCCGTCCGGATTGCTCATTCGTCGATACTCCAACCTTGTTTGGACAGTGGGTCCCAAGGGTAGCTCGTCCGGGTGACAACCCGTCCGTATGGTCTGTACGCGCGGACAGCTAGTCCGTGTGGACAGCTTGTCCGTGCGGACAGCTAGTCCGTGCGGACAGCTGGTCCGTGCGGACAGCTGGTCTGATTGTCCCGTTCGTCTACACTTGGTTTCTGTTGTCGTTTATCGAGACGTTCTGATTACGTGGCAACCACTTGGAGTTGTATTCTCACCCGCACGACTAGACCGGTCAGGAACCACCCTAACTTGGCCTGTCGGCGACTCAGAATGGTCGTTCCGGTTGACCCCGAAATCAGGTGTCTGATGGGTAAAATTCAGATCTAGGACTAGTGCATCACTATTAACGAGTAGAACACTAGTATCGATCAGATTCGTACCGATTTTAAGGGTAAAAGAAGGAGAGAACTTAGGTTTATTTCTTCCAACTCTTTTATCCTTAGAAAAGCTTAGATCTAGGTGAAGTTATTGTGAAATCTTGTAGAAATCGTTTAGATCTGAGTTATTCTTGGTGGAATGAGGTCAAGCTTGAAGTTCATAAGAACTTCATGATGACGTCACCCGATAATACCTCAAATCCGGATGATTTCATGGTTAAAAGTGAAGATTTGAAAGATGGTAATGTGTAGAATTGTGTAGTGATCAAGGATGTACAAGAATTAGTGCAAGATCTTACCTGGATTGAGAGAAATCTGAGAAAAAAGTGAAGAATGCGTGCGGTTCAGACGTCACTTGCCAAAAGTGGAAAAGTTGGAGAGTGACCCGTGTATTTATAGGATGCCAAAAAGGGAAAGGGTGAGCCGTGCGCATGGCACGCACCCGGATAGGCTATCCGCGCGGATAGGTCATCCGTGCGGATTGGCAATCCGTGCGGATTGGCCATCCGTGCGGATGCCGCCTGCTTTGGTGTGTTCGGTGCGATGTTGCTTCGGTTTCGAGTTGCGAGCGATTCGATAGGGTTTCCTAGTCAAATTACTTTCAGTCCCAACTACTTCTTATATGGTTCGACTCGGAATTCGGGTTCGGGTTCGTTTACGTTCGAGTTAGACTTCGAGTTCGATTGAGTTCGGTTGATTATCACGACATAACATAAAATAAACATGCACAGGTAACACGTAAGGCACACACACACGTATAAGTAAAATACACAGTTCGAGTTACGGTTCGATATCGATTTGATTAGCATAGCTTGATTAACTTTATCGCATTGTTACTTCCTATCATTCACAGTCATAGGTCGATTGAAATACGGTTAGCATGATTTGATTATTGTAATGAAAGACATTTACTCCACATAATATAAATAAGATAAAAACATTTCTACGAGTCAAGTCGCGCGAAATCGGTCGTTGACTTTGACCTTGACTTTGACTTTGACTCGTGAAAACACGGGGTGTTACAGCCTCCCTTTGTTTAGGGAATTTCGTCCCGAAATTAAGCTGGAAGCCGTAACTAACCGTGGATCACTTGTGAGAGTCCTTTGTTCGAACCATAGAAAATCGTCGAATTTATCGGGATTTTACGGTTAAAATTGCTGATTTTTGGATGTGATATGCGAAATTGTCTGTTCTAAAAGCCTTCAAAGTTTCAAATCTTAATTTCGAAGCCGTTTGGGAGAAATTTGAATATTGTAGGTCCGGATTTATCTCCGATCTGATTGCGTAACAACACGTTCGACGTGCGGAATCCGCGAACGTGCTTAAACATAATCGTAACGGAGTCAAAATCGGTCCTACAAGTGGTATCTGAGCAGGTGGTCGATTGCGAGGATCAAACACACATCAGATTCGATAAATTTCTTCATCTTTCATCTCTGTCACGTTTTTCTCTGAAAATCGCTAAATTAAACGTATACAATAACCGTGATTCTATTGATTATGATGACGTATACAAAGCCGAGAATCACGTAGAGAGATCTTTCTCTTTCTAAGCACCAAGCTCCAAACTCTCTAAAATGGCAAAAGTCTCTAAAGCTAACCCTAAGGGTTCTATTTATAGGCCAAGGATATAAGGAGACTCTCCTTATTTACAAGTATGCCACCTTGCCTTTCTTAACCGGACATTACTCATTCGTTAAACAACTGTGGATACTTTGCCTTCATGTCGCTTTCGAGTTCCCAAGTGAACTCCGCGCCTCGTTTACCTTCCCATCGGACTTTCACAATGGGAATGCGTGAGCGCCTGAGTTCTTTGGTCTGACGATCCATGATTTCGACAGGCTTTTCCACGAAGTGTAATGTTTCGTTCACTTGTAGATCATCTAGAGGGACATGTAAGTCGTGGTCGGCGATGCACTTTCGGAGGTTTGACACGTGGAAAGTCGGATGGACATTGCTAAGTTCCTCCGGTAATTCGAGTCTGTAGGCGACTTTCCCGATCCTTTCCAGGATCTTAAAAGGTCCAACATATCGAGGCGCGAGTTTCCCCTTCTTGCCGAATCGGACTACACCCTTCCAAGGTGATACCTTTAGGAGTACATAGTCACCAACGCCATATTCACGGGGTTTGCGCTTTTTATCGGCGTAAACTTTCTGTCGATCCCGAGCTTTCGCTAGGTTGTCTCGAATTTGGAAAATTTTGTCTGTCGTTTCTTGTAGCAGCTCCAGACCGGTTAGTTGCGAGTGACCGATCTCGTGCCACACAATAGGCGATCGACATCTTCTTCCGTACAAAGCCTCGAAAGGTGCCATCTGGATGCTAGCCTGGTAGCTGTTGTTATACGAGAATTCGACTAACGGGAGGTGTCTATCCCAATTACCACCGAAGTCTAGGACACACGAACGGAGCATGTCTTCAAGCGTACGAATCGTTCTTTCAGTCTGACCGTCGGTTTGTGGGTGGAACGCAGTACTTAGATTAAGCGTTGTACCGAGTGTCGTTTGAAACGTTTCCCATAATCGTGAAGTGAACCGAGCATCACGATCAGAGATGATGTCACGAGGCGTCCCATGTCGACAAATGATCTCGTCGGTGTAGATTTGGGCTAATCGTTCTACCTTGTAGTCTTCTCGTATTGGCAGAAAATAAGCTGATTTAGTTAAGCGGTCAATAACAACCCAAATGCTGTCGTGACCTGATGACGTGGTTGGGAGCTTGGTTACGAAATCCATAGCTATGCTCTCCCACTTCCACATGGGAATTGGTGGTTGTTCGAGCAAGCGAGAGGGTCTTTGATGTTCAGCCTTGATCCTAGCGCAGGTTAGGCATTTTCCGACGTAGAGTGCGATATCCCGTTTCATACCCGGCCACCAGTATCTATAGCGAAGATCATGGTACATTTTGTCAGCACCGGGATGGATAGAGTATCGGGATTTGTGGGCTTCATCCATGATAATCTGTCACAAATGGGTTCGCTTGGGAATCCAAATTCGGTCTAAGAAGTGGAATATCCCATTTGATTTGCTCACAAGTTGGGCTCCATCGTGGTAGATTCTTTCTTTCTTCAAAGTGCGTTCGTTGAAACATGCATGCTGGGCGTCGCGAATGAGAGCTTCGAGGTTGTGCTGGGCTTGAACATTTCGAGTGCTAAGCAGATAGCTCCGTCTGCTAAGTGCGTCGGCAACAACATTTGCTTTGCCTGGGTGATAACGAATCTCACAGTCGTAATCGTTGAGAAGTTCTACCCATCGGCGTTGACGCATATTTAGTTCCTTCTGATTAAAGATGTGTTGTAGGCTCTTGTGATCGGTGAAGATGGTACACCTTGTACCATACAGGTAGTGTCGCCAAATCTTTAATGCAAAAACAACTGCGCCTAGCTCGAGATCGTGGGTTGTATAGTTCTTCTCGTGGACTTTGAGCTGACGAGATGCGTAAGCTATGACCTTGTCTTGTTTCATTAGGACACAACCGAGACCAAGGTTAGAAGCATCACAGTAGACAATGAAATTATCGTTTCCGTCGGGTAGTGTGAGAACAGGAGCATTGCAAAGCATGTGTTTGAGGGTTCGAAAGGCAGACTCTTGTTTGGTTCCCCAGACAAAAGGCTGATCCTTGTGAGTGAGAGAGGTAAGTGGTACAGCAATCTTCGAGAATCCTTCGATAAATCGTCGATAATAGCCTGCTAGCCCGAGGAAGGAGCGGACTTCAGACGGGTTCTTAGGCGTAACTCAGCTCTTAACAGCTTCAATCTTCGCAGGATCGACGTGAATACCCTGACTATTTACGATGTGACCCAGAAACTGAACCTCCCCCAACCAAAACTCGCACTTGAAGAATTTGGCGTAGAGTTGGTTCCCCTGGAGTAACTCGAGAACCAAACGTAGATGTTGCGCGTGTTCGGCTCTCGTTTTTGAATAGATCAAGACATCGTCGATGAACATGATGACGAAACCGTCGAGATATGGTTTACACACTCGATTCATCAGATCCATGAAAACTGCTGGTGCGTTTGTTAGGCCAAAAGGCATGACAACGAATTCGTAATGGCCGTAACGAGTGCGAAACGCGGTTTTGGGTATATCCTCCTCCTGTATACGCAGCTGATGATATCCTGAGCGTAGATCGATCTTCGAGAAACACGTAGCGCCTTGTAGCTGATCAAACAAATCGTCGATTCGTGGCAGAGGATAGCGGTTCTTGATAGTAACTTATTCAATTCCCGGTAGTCGATGCACATCCGGAACGACCCGTCCTTCTTTTTGACGAAAAGGACTGGTGCGCCCCAAGGAGAGGTGCTCGGGCGAATAAAGCCTTTTTCAAGCAATTCCTGGAGTTGGGTTGAGAGTTCGCGCATTTCGGATGGCGCGAGTCGATAAGGAGCTCTGGCGATAGGATTAGCTCCAGGAATGAGATCAATGCGAAAATCAATATCGCGCTTTGGAGGTAGTCCGGGAAGATCCTCTGGAAAAACATTAGGAAATTCTCGAACCACTGGAACGTCTTTCACTTCCTTCTTCTCTTTCTTTTCCTTCTCCGCTGCTACAACGTTAGCCAAGAAAGCCCTGTATTCCTTGCGGAGATACTTGCTAGCTTGTAGGCATGACATAAGCTTGAGACCCTTCGAAGTAGTATCGCCATAAACGCACAATGAATCACCGTTTGCGAGCGAAAAACGAATCATTTTATCGAAGCACACAACTTCGGCATGGTTTTCGCGAAGAAAGTCCATGCCTACTATGACATCAAAGCTTCCTAGTTGCATTGGAATGAGATCGATTGAGAAGATGTGATTGTTGAGCTCGAGAGTGCAATCACGAATAACAGAGTTTACAGCGACGGTTCTTCCGGTAGCGACTTCAACATCGAATGCAGAGGAGAGTCGGGAACGTTTACGACTAAGGAGTTTCTCAAATTCGAGGGACACAAAGCAATTATCGGCTCCAGTATCAAACAAACATGAAGCATAAATACCATTCACAAGGAACGTACCATTGACCACGTTGTTGTCGGCCTGGGCTTGACGCACATTGAGATTGAAAGTTCTGGCGCGTGCGGCCTGTTGTTGCTGCTGTTGTTGTTGCTGTGGTTGCTGCTGATGCGGTTCTTGTTTCACTACCCTGTTCGGGCACATGTTGGCGAAATGATTCGGGTCGCCACACGTGAAGCATGCTCTGGCTTTGACTGCGGGTGCCGGAGGAGCTTGTTGACCCTGTGGGGCAGCGAGTAGAGCTTGATTGGCAGGAGCTTGACGAATACGGCAGTTGGCAGTAAAGTGGTCGTAGACGTTGCAATGAGCACAGAAGCGGCACTGAATAGCAGTCGGGTGATGATAGGTGCAAGTAGGGCAGAGCGGGTGTGGTCCAGTATATGCACGCTTTGCAGGCGGTGCATTGGCCACAGGCGCCGCTACTTGACGCTGTTGAGCAGGTACAGCTTGGATCGGTGCAGCAGTGATCGCACAGTTCTTGTTGGTGGAGCTGTTCTTTCTCTTGTTCTTTCGCTTGTTGCTTGACGAGGTGGTTTCAGCAGTTGGTGCAGCAGTAGTGGCTTGATGCAGATGCTTGGAGGTCTTATCCCACACCCCAGCCTTAACCCTTTTGTCATTGATTTCAGCGGCCAGCAGATAGGTTTCCTCGATCGTGGCAGTCTTAGCCGCTTGCACGAAATCAGCAACGCAGTCGGGCAAAGCTCGGATGTACTTCTTGATGGTCATCTCAGGAGTCTTGACCTGATCAGGACAGATAATGCTGAGCTGTTTGAAGCGAGCAGTGAGGCCAGCATTGTCTCCATCCTTCTGATGTATGTGCCAAAATTCATCTTCAAGCTTTTGACGCTCGTGAGGAGGGCAGAATTCCTCCAGCATGACTTCCTTGAGCTCATCCCACGACAAACCGTAAGCTGCATCATTCCCTCTCTTGTTCCTCTCGGCCGTCCACCGGTCCAAAGCACGGGACTGAAAGACGCCGGTAGCGTTCAGAGTTCGAAGGTCATCAGGGCAACCACTTTGTCGCAGAGTAACCTCGATAGAGTCAAACCAGTGGAATAGAGCAGTAGGACCTCCTTCGCCTGTGAATTCTTTCAGCCCACATGACTTGAATTGTTTAAAACTGAAAGGTCTTGCGACAGCTCTAGGGCCTTCGGTCCTCGATTCCTCGGATGATTTGCTGGCATTCTCATAGGCATCGCTCACTGCCTTTGCTACGGCTTTCGCGACGATGGAAGCTAGACGCCTGTCCTTCTTTTCCTGGCGAGAGAGTGGATGACGGGATCCAGATGACATTGTCTGCAATAGACATCGCCATGGAACTCAACACATGTATTCGAATCTCACCTCACACGTCTACTACTACTAAAGCTCAGTAACACGTACCATGTAAACGCACATAGTCACAAAATCACAGAATTTGCACAAAATCACATAACCTCATAGAGCGCATAATCACAATATTCCTAGACAGGTAAGCACAATAGCAAAACACACATAACTTAATCCCTAAAAGCACATACGAGCATTAGCGATGAGTTGTGTGGGTTTTGTGTTTCAGCAGAAGCAATAGTGTTGGGTCGAAACTAATAGTACCTCAAAACGTTAACAAATAACAGAAAATGCATAAAATTTTCATAAAGATCGATAAATCGAAGGTAGATTGTCTGTGGCTAATAGACTTCGACTAACCAAAGTGGCTCGACTATTCGCAAGGATCCTGTGTGCACAATTACCTCCAGGACTATGCCTTTGCCTCGATTCTTGGGCGTTGGCGCAATTCCCATTGGTTATATTGTGTCTTTAGATCGTTGGAGTCCATCGAACTTTGGTGGGAGTTTTTGTATAAAAGCGGGACGAGTCGTCAAGGTTAGGGTTTCACCCCTATCTTGCAACTTCCGCCCTCGTTTTTGATAAAAATTGAGGAGATTATTCATCAAAATATGGATTTCACTCCTGATTTGGTATGATTCTCCTCGTTTGTAGCTAAAACGCAAGTTGATTAGGCAACTTTAGTCGAGAGTTTGCGGTTTGCACACCTATTCTCGGCCTCATTACCTGTTCACAACTTGAAAATTCGAGTGCAGTGATAGAAAAAGCGAGTGATAATGGCGAGTTTATGCATACGCGTGAGTTGGTCTGTTGGTTCTTAACTATAGACTAGGTCTCTAAGACTTCGACCCGGACTAGGTCGAGTCTTACCTAATTCCCTATAGTTATGGCTCTGATACCAATCTGTCACACCCCAACCGATGGCGGAATCATCGGGGCATGGCACTGAGCGAAACAGATTGTCCAGAAGTTTCCATAACAACTATCATTACCATTTAATTAAAGCATTACGTCCCATACCGTAACATAAATAGTTAAACAAGTTATTACAGACAACATCAAAACAAATATTCTGTTCCGACAACTCAGATTTAAATAAGTAGCAATTGTTTATCTGCTTCTAGAGACCCCTAATAAGTTATCTACAGACAACTATTTGTTGGGCTCTAAAGCTTTATTCTAGCTTCCATTCCCTACCACATATGCATCCTAAGCACCTGTCACATACGTTAAAATAAAGTCAATACATAAAATGTAAAGGTGAGCATACAAGTTTGATAATAGCATATAGGGTTCGAATTCGTTTACGCATAACCAGCAAGTACACATAGTGAAATGAAGCACGTTAGTTATCGACATAGATCCATCGATACCAATGACTGCGGGTTGACTGCCCGAGGCAGTTCGCAATACATGATTACCACCGTAATCCATGCAAGTAAAAGATCCTTAACAACTCCCGTGTGAACGGGTGCTGAGTCCAAACTATAGTACTATCGTTGCTAAGGCAGGTAGACAGCATTCCATGTGTAAACATAACAAACAAGCATTCATAAGCCACGTATAACATGCATTAATGGTTTAGCGTTAAAATAGCTTGAGTAGTGTGATAGTTGTAGTTTGAATAGTCGTAACGTATGTAACACCCAAAAGTGCTAAAGCAAAAAGGGTTCGAGTATACTCACAGCGATTGTGGATTGAAGGGAGCGCTTTACAGCGAGTACAGTTAGCCTGAATAGATTCGATAACGTAATGATAAGTGGCGCGTAAAACAGTACAAGGGGGAGCGTGGTTAGGATGGCTGATCGTACGGATCAGCTATCCGTGAGAGGGAGTCATCCGTGCGCATGACCTATCCGTGCGGATGGTGATGCGTGCGGATGGTGATCCATCCGGATAAGCTATCCGTGCGTACGACTGTCCGTGCGGGTGGTAACCCGTGCGGATTTGTTGTGCGTGCGGATGACTTATCCGTACGGTCAAGTTGTTTGTGTGGATAAACGTTCAAGTGGATTGTTTCTTCCTAAGTGTGAGATGTGTTTGTGTATGATGGCTTGTGCTTTGGAGTTTTCGTTGTAGCATTTAGAAAACACATAAGTGTTTCTACCTTTCAAGCCGGTCGCGCGGACGACAGTCCGTGCGTACGGTAGTCCGTGCGGACAGTGGTGATCCGTGCGGACAGTCTGTGGGCGCGGGCAGGGACCATCCATCCGGATAGTCTGTCCGTGCGTACGACTTGGCCGTGCGGATGAACATTGTTTGAATTTTATTTTAAGGCCTTAGTATCTCATGATCCGAAGAGTAATCCATTCAGAGGTCGTCCGTCCGGATTGCTCATTCGTCGATACTCCAACCTTGTTTGGACAGTGGGTCCCAAGGGTAGCTCGTCCGGGTGACAACCCGTCCGTATGTTCTGTACGCGCGGATAGCTAGTCCGTGTGGACAGCTTGTCCGTGCGGACAGCTAGTCCGTGCGGACAGCTAGTCCGTGCGGACAGCTAGTCCGTGCGGACAGCTAGTCCGTGCGGACAGCTAGTCCGTGCGGACAGCTAGTCCGTGCGGACAGCTAGTCCGTGCGGACAACTGGTCTGATTGTTCCGTTCGTCTACACTTGGTTTCTGTTGTCGTTTATCGAGACATTCTGATTACGTGGCAACCACTTGGAGTTGTATTCTCACCCGCACGACTAGACCGGTCAGGAACCACCCTAACTTGGCCTGTCGGCGACTCAGAACGGTCGTTCTGGTTGACCCCGAAATCAGGTGTCTGATGGGTAAAATTCAAATCTAGGACTAGTGCATCACTATTAACGAGTAGAACACTAGTATCGATCAGATTCGTACCGATTTTAAGGGTAAAAGAAGGAGAGAACTTAGGTTTATTTCTTCCAACTCTTTTATCCTTAGAAAAGCTTAGATCTAGGTGAAGTTATTGTGAAATCTTGTAGAAATCGTTTAGATCTGAGTTATTCTTGGTGGAATGAGGTCAAGCTTGAAGTTCATAAGAACTTCATGATGACGTCACCCGAGAATACCTCAAATCCCGATGATTTCATGGTTAAAAGTGAAGATTTGAAAGATGGTAATGTGTAGAATTGTGTAGTGATCAAGGATGTACAAGAATTAGTGCAAGATCTTACCTGGATTGAGAGAAATCTGAGAAAAAAGTGAAGAATGCGTGCGGTTCGGACGTCACTTGCCAAAAGTGGAAAAGTTGGAGAGCGACCCGTGTATTTATAGGATGCCAAAAAGGGAAAGGGTGAGCCGTGCGCATGGCATGCACCCGGATAGGCTATCCGCGCGGATAGGTCATCCGTGCGGATTGGCCATCCGTGCGGATGCCGCCTGCTTTGGTGTGTTCGGTGCGATGTTGCTTCGGTTTCGAGTTGCGAGTGATTCGATAGGGTTTCCTAGTCAAATTACTTTCAGTCCCAACTACTTCTTATATGGTTCGACTCAGAATTCGGGTTCGGGTTCGTTTACGTTCGAGTTAGACTTCGAGTTCGATTGAGTTCGCTTGATTATCACGACATAACATAAAATAAACATGCACAGGTATCACGTAAGGCACACACACACGTATAAGTAAAATACACAGTTCGAGTTACGGTTCGATATCGATTTGATTAGCATAGCTTGATTAACTTTATCGCATTGTTACTTCCTATCATTCACAGTCGTAGGTCGATTGAAATACGGTTAGCATGATTTGATTATTGTAATGAACGACATTTACTCCACATAATATAAATAAGATAAAAACATTTCTACGAGTCAAGTCGCGCGAAATCGGTCGTTGACTTTGACCTTGACTTTGACTTTCACTCGTGAAAACACGGGGTGTTACACTTGCCTTGTTCAGTGTATAGATCCTGCAAGGACCTGGGTCAAATTTAGTAGGACCTCCTTTAATACCCACCGGTTTTGGATGGTGGGGGTCCAAACTCTTTGATCCCCTCATATGTAAGCTACTATTAATACTTTAATCCGGCTATTTAGGACTGTATCCCTGCTGACTCAGACTACTTAGCCGAGGGTAACGTCACCTCCAAAAGAGGGGCCTACCATAATATGCATTAATAACTTAATTAATTATCTTTCAATAATCCGACACTTTAGGATTGTATCCTTGCTGACTCAAACTACTAGGTTGAGGGTAACGTCACCTTCAAAAGAGGGGCCTACTACAATAACTAAGATAATCTCTTAAAAAATGCAAAAGTGTGGAAATAATCAAAGGTTACACTAAACACGAGTCGGAGCCAAGTGATTCATCTTGTCTATCTGTTTTTATTTTTATTTTATTTTTCAGCATTTTAGTTAGTTTTATTTTTCTTATTTAAAAACCTTTTTCTAACTTTTGATTTGATTAGACGTTGAGGATAAACCGGTACTAAAAGCTCTTGTGTCCTTGGACGACCTCGGTATCTTGCCAACACTATACTACGATCACGATGGGTGCACTTGCCCATATGTGTGTTTGGTGTTAGTAAAATATCGTATTTTATAAATTTAAAACTTGGCTAAAAAGTGTTAAAAAGGGCTTAACATATACATTAAAAACTAATAACACTCACGCACATCAATCTATCAAGTGGTTTTATGTTTGTTTTTTCTTTTCATTTTCAGTTGTTATGTTTGATCTAGACGTATGAATAAAGTTTATTTTATGTTTGAACATTATTTTTGGTGTTAATATAATGCAGTTATTGACCATACTAATAACGTTCAAAATAAAGTTAGTATCGTAAATTTACAAGTCAACTGAACTTATATAAGTTAATATCCTAAAGTTGCAATAAATATATATTTCAGTTAGATATAATCAAGCTAAAATTATAAAATATTACAGTTATTCTTGGATATTAATCTAATACTTTGTATTTCATAATTAAAAAATAATAAATCAATAAACTTTAAAGCTAAACTAAAAAACTGAACTTACTATGATATAAAGTTAATAAAGATATAAACTCTTAACATCCTTTTTTTTTTTTATAAAAACTGTTTTTAAAATTTTATAAAAAAATATAAATTTTTTATATATGTAAAAACAAAATTTAACAATTAAAGTTAAAGGTGTAAAACGTACTTACGAGTCAACTACTATTTAATATTTTTATAAAAATAAAAATTTTAAACTTAAAGTTTATTTGATAAGTACCATGTGGATATTTAAAAAAAATATTAACTTTAAAGAATAAACGTATAAACTTTATCATTTAACCAACAAAATAAACTTACTTTACAACTATAATAACTTATCTTTTATTTCAAGTCACTTGATTATTATTTTTTTATTAAAAAACGAAACTTTACATGTGTAAAATAGTTTTTTTTTTACTTTATTTATAAACAAAACATTTTGTTTCATAAAAAAATAATTCTTTTATAGACATTTTTTCGTAATAAGTAATATAAATAAAATACTCCAAAAATTGACAATCTTTACTAGACAAATACTAAATTGTGTTGAAAATTTTTAGGAACTATAAGTTCAACTATATTGTTATAGATAATATTAGTCAGTTTCAAAAGAATTCTTTACCAACTTGACTAGACACATAGTGAATTGTGTTGCATATTTTTAGGAATTATAAGTTAAAAGCAGACTCATATAGATAAGATTAGTTAAGAACTAAAAATATGAACATAGTATGATATAAAGTTAATAAAGATATAAACTCTTAACATCCTATTTTGTTTATAAAAACAGTTCTTGAAATTTTATAAAAATACAAATTTTTATATATGTAAAAAAACGAAATTTAACAATTTAAGTTAAAGGTCGAAAACGTACTTACGAGTCAAATACTATTCTTATTTTTATAAAAACAAAAATTTTAAACTTAAAGTTTATTAGATGAGTACTATGTGGATATTTAAAAAAGTTATGAACTTTAAAAAATTAAATTATACTTTATAATTTAACCAAAAAAATAAACATACTTTACAATTATAACAACTTATCTTTTATTTTTTGTCTTTTAATTATTAATTTTTATAAAAAAACAATATTTTTTTGTCTTTTGATTATTATTTTTTATAAAAAACAAAACTTTACATATGTGTAACACTTATGACATATATCCACCACAATAATGTTATCATAAATATTATACGAATAAGAAAAATATCATAAACAAGTGCCGTAATGCAAAGTGTGGCCCCCAACGCATCGCGCGGACACCATACTAGTATATATATATATATATATATATATGTAAGATTTATCATGAGAACTATTTTGAACGAGAAAACAAAAAAAATAACTAAAAAAAGCCTAAAAACATACCATTTTTTTGATTTTTTTAATAAAAATCGTTATATTTTATGTATAAAAAAACTTAAAAAAACAGTTATACTGCACATGTGCAACAATACGGAAAGGCCTAAAGGACCTAACCCACCCCCAACCGACACCCTTAAAAACCTAAACCCCCTACTTTTATAAACGACCATGATTTTTGTATACCTTAACTACTTTTATTTTAGAATAAAAAATAAACATTTTATTCTTTTTAATTTGAGTATAATATTGTCATAGTTTTTTTATAAATTAAAAAACACGTTATATGATTATTCGTGTATGTCTTTCTAGTCGCATCACGCGAGCAACCCAGACCTCTATTTTATGTAATAGTTAATCAACCTTTTATAGCTATTTTTCATACTCAAATTATTTAGAAACTAGTGTTGGGTGTTACATTGAATCAAATGGATGCCAAAAAACCATAAAAAAGTGTAAAAAAATAAACCCGTGATATGCCTGAATCAGTATCGGAACATGGTTCAAATAGATAAAAAACCATAAAAACAAAATGAATACTATCATAATTACTATGTTACATGACTTGTATCTATATAAATAACCTATCGATTAAGCTCCCCGCGTTGCGACGGGGGCGTAAAACCGTGACAAATAGCACCAACACTATAGCCAACGACCACCAACATTGAAGTTGCGGCGTCTTAACGTGAAAAAATTAGACCGACATATAAAACATAGAAAATAATAACTAACTCGATTTAGGACTCACGCGTTGTGACGAACTTATTAAACAGGGAAAAAATAGACGACGTAAACACACTGAACTACACACGTACGTTGCTCCATGTTAACTCGCAAAATTTAGAATGAAGCGTATAACAAAACGTAAAATCGTTGAACCACACACACATTTTGCCGTATTAAGTCGCAAAATTTAGATCTAAACGTAAAACGATTTTTTTTTTTCTAAAATATGAAAAACATAGGGGATCAAAGTTGAAAGTAAAAAGGTTGTGAGGTTAAATTGGAAAAACTAAGAACTTTTGAGTTAAAACTACTAAATCAAGTAGTTTTAGGTTTAAAGTAAAACAACAATTTTTTTTTGAAAAACCCCCAAACATGGGGTACAACATCCCAATGTCCCAACTTGTTGTAAATCTATGTTATGTAAATTATGTGCTTTATACTTTACACTAACTGCTCTTAAGAACTTTATTTGTTATATTAAATGGTAGATAGTTCCGCGCTTCACAGCGGTTCTCACATTTTATAATTTTTAAACCACTTTGCTAGTATAACTAATATACCTATTCGGGATGACCTATTGGACAAATCAACACATTTTTGTCAACTTTTCTTTACGAAACTATTTCAGATTAAAACAAGTTACTATAACAAATGATGAATTACTCCAAATGAAAATAAGTATTGAAAAATAATTAATAAAGTATATAGCAAACTAAAGAACATAAATATTAAAATATTTTAATAAGTATACAAAAAATTTTATTTTGACTCAGGCTAAGATTTAGGTTTTGTCTAATGACTATAAAGATTAATAGTAACAAATCATAGGTCTTAATAGATCGCCCGTTGTGACGTTGTGATCCATTAAGATCCCATATGACCTACGATTGCCCGTTTTAACCCATTAAGGCCTCATATGGTCCATTAGGACATATATGACCTATTATTGCTCATTATGATCCATTAAGGCCCAGTATGATCCATTAAGACAAATATGACCTATTATTACCCGTTGTGAACCGTTAAGGCTCAATGATGTCCATTAAGACATATATGACCTACTATTGTCTTTTGTGATCCATTAAGGCCCAATATGGTCCACGAAGGCAGATATACCCTACTATTGCCCGTTATGATCCAATAAGACCTAATATGGTCACTTGAGACATATATGTTATACTGTTGCCCGTAGTAAACTAATAAGGCCCAATATGGTACGTTAAGACATAAAATATCTAATATTACCTTCAGTAATTCATTAAGGACCGATATGGTCCATTAAGACATATATGACTTACTATTGCCCGTTGTCATCCATTAAGGCCCAATATGGTCCATTAAGACATATATTATCTACTCTTACCCGTTGTAGTCCATTAAGGCTTAATATAGTCCGTTAAGACATATACGATCTATGATTGCCCATTATGATCCATTAAGGCCCAATATGGCCCATCAAAACTACATATGACCTACTATTGCCCGTTGTGATCTATTAAAACCCAATATTGTCCATTAAGACATATATGACCTACTATTGCATGTTGTCGTCTATTAAGGCCTAATATGACACACTAAGACAGATATAACCTACTATTTCCCTTTGTGATCCAATAAGACCTATATGGTCCATTAAGACATATATGATCTCCTATTGCCCGTAGTAAACTAATAAGGCCCATTATGGAACGTTAAGACATATAATATCTACTATTACCTGTAGTAATCCATTAAGGCCCAATATGGTCCATTAACACATATGTGACCTAATATTTCCCGTTGTGATCCATTAAGGCCTAGTATGGTATGTCGGTCACATTTCCCGTTGTGATCCATTAAGGCCTAGTGTCATACCCCAACCGATGGCGAAGTCATCGAGGCGTGGCACTGAGCGAAACAGATTGTCCAGAAGTTTCCATAACAACTATCATTACCATTCAATTAAAGCAATACGTCCCATACCGTATCTCAAATAGTTAAATAATTATTACAGACAAGCATCAAGACAAGTATTCTGTTCCGACAACTCATATTTAAACATAGCTAATTTATTTGTTGGTTTCTAGGACTCCTTCCCTAGCCTCAATTTCATCACCAGCAAGTTAAGCACAGAAACAACCTAAGCACCTGTCACATACGTTAAAATAAAGTCAATACATATAATGTAAAGGTGAGCATACAAGTTTGATAATAACGTATAGAGTTCAAATTCGTTTACGCATAACCAGCCGTACACATAGTGAAATGAAGCACGTTAGTTATCGACATAGATCCATCGATACCAATGACTGCGGATTGACTGCCCGAGGCAGTTCGCAATACATGATTACCACCGTAATCCATGCAAGTAAAAGATCCTTAACAACCCCCGTGTGAACGGGTGCTGAGTCCAAACTATAGTACTATCGTTGCTAAGGCAGGTAGACAACATTCCATGTGTAAACATAACAAACAAGCATTCATAAGCCTCGTATAACATGCGTAAATGGTTTAGCGTTAAAATAGCTTGAGTAGTGTGATAGTTGTAGTTTGAATATTCGTAACGTATGTAACACCCAAAAGTGCTAAAAGCAAAAAGGGTTCGAGTATACTCACAGCGATTATGGATTGAAGGGAGCGCTTTTCAGCGAGCACGGTTAGCCTGAATAGATTCGATAACGTAATGATAAGTCGCGCGTAAAACAGTACGAAGTGAGAGCGGGTCGGATAGCTGATCGTGCGGATCAACTATCCGTGCGAGTAAGTCATCCGTGCGAGTGAACTATCCGTGCGGATGGTAATCCGTGCGGATGGTGATCCATCTGGATAAACTATCCGTGCGAGTGGTAATCCACCCGGATAAACTATCCGTGCGAGTAAGTATCCGTACGGATGGTAATCCGTGCGGATGGTAATCCATCCGGATTAGTCACTCGTGCGGATTGTTTATCCGTGCGAACAAGTAGTCCGTGTGGATTACTATTCGAGTGGATCGTTTCTTCCCAAGAATGTGTTTGTGTATGATGGCTTGTGCTTTGAAGTTTTCGTTGTAGCATTTAGAAAACATTTAAGTATCTCTACCCTTCAAGCCGGTCGCGCGAACAACAATCCGTCCGGATGGTGATCCGTGCGGACACGTCTCTGAGGCTGAGTCACTTGATAAAGTTTGTGGAATCCGTCCGGATGGTAATCCGTGCGGACAATGGTAATCCGTCCGGATAGTTTGTTCGTGCGGACAAAGACAATCCGTCCGGATAGTCTGTCCGTGCGGACGAACATTGTTTGAAATTGTTTAAGGTCTTAGTATCTCATGATCCGAAGAGTAATCCATTCAGAGGTCGTCCGTCCGGATTGTTCATTCATCGATACTCAAACCTCGTTTTGAATGTGGGTCCCAAGTGTAGCTCGCCCGGGTGACAACCCGTCCGGATCGTCTGTCCGTGCGGCAGCTTGTTCGTGCGGACAGCTTGTCCGTGCGGACAACTTACTCATGCGGACAACTTTCTCTTCCTGGTTGTTCCGTCCGGTTACCCTTGGTCGCCTTTGTCGTCTATCGAGATGTTCCGATTACGTGTCAACCATTTGGAATCGCATCCTCACCCGTATGACCAAGCCGGCCAGGAATCACCCTAACTCGGCCTGTCAGTTCAAGAACGTTCTTGATGATTTCATCGAGACGTTCTTGATGATTTCATGGTTAAAAGTTGAGATGTGAAAGATAGAAAGGTGTAGATGTGTGTATAGATCAAGAACGTACAAGAATTAGGGCGAGATCTTACCTAGATTGAGATAAATCGGAGAAAAGGTGAAGAATGCGTGCTGGTCGGACGTCACTTGACAAAAGTGGAAAGTTGGGAGAGTGACCCGGGTATTTATAGGATGCTAAAAGGGGAAAGGGTGGTCCGTGCGAATTGCAGGCCACCCGGATTGCTTATCCGTGCGGATTGGTCATCCGTGCGGACTGGCAATCCGTGCGGATTGGTCATCCGTGCGGACTGGCAATCCGTGCGGATTGGTCATCTGTCCGGATGTCGACTGAACGGTGCGTTCGGTGCGGCGACGCTTCGGTTTCGATTGCGAGCGATTCGATCAGGTTTCCTAGTCAAATTACTTTTAGTCCCAACTACTTCGTATATAATATGGTTCGATTTGGAATTCGGGTTCGGGTTCGATTACATTCGAGTTAGACTTCGAGTTCGATTGAGTTCGCTTGATTCCCACAAAAAAACATAAATAAACATGCACAGGCAACACGTAAGGCACACACACACGTATAATGACAAGTAAAATACATAGCTCGCGTTATGATTTGATGTCGATTCGATTAGTATAGCTCGATTATTAGTTGATTAACTTTATCGCATTGTTACTTCCTATCATTCACAGTCGTGGGTCGATTGAAATACGATCAACATGATTCGATTATTATAATGTACGACACTTACTCCACATAATATAATTAAAATAAAAACATTTCTACGAGTCATGTTGCGCGGAATCGGTCGTTGACTTTGACCTTGACTTTGACTTTCACTTATGAAAACACGGGGTGTTACAGCCTCCCCTTGTTTAGAGAATTTCGTCCCGAAATTAGGTTGAAAGCCGTAACAAAGCCGTGAATCACGTGTGAGAGCCTTTTCGTTTGGAATGATTTTGACTAGTAACGTGCGGAATCCGTGCATGATCGTGACCAAACACAATCGCAACGGAGTCGAAACCGGGACCTACAAGTGGTATCTAAGCAGGTTCTCGATTGCACAGATCAAACGCACTAGAATATAATCGCGATTCTATTAATCAGATCTGAAATCGTACAAGAACTTGAGTCACGTGAAGCACTTTCTCTCTCTAGAACTTTCTCTCTCTAGCTCTAGATCTCCAAGGCTCCTAAATGCCAAAAGAGCAAAAGTCCCTAATTGAAACCCTAAGGCTCCTATTTATAGGCCAAGGGAATAAGGAATCTTTCTTATTTACAATTATGCCACCTTGCCTTTCTTAACAAGATATTACTTACTCATTAAACAACTGTGGATACTTTGTCTTCATGTCGCTTTCGAGTTCCCAAGTGAACTCCGCGCCGCGTTTGCCTTCCCATCGGACCTTCACAATAGGAATGCGTGAGCGCCTGAGCTGCTTGGTTTGGCGATCCATGATTTCGACAGGTTTTTCCACGAAGTGTAATGTTTCGTTCACTTGTAGATCGTCTAGAGAGACATGTAAATCGTGGTCGGCGATGCACTTTCGGTGGTTTGACACGTGGAAAGTCGGGTGGACATTGCTCAGTTCCTCTGGTAATTCGAGTCTGTAGGCGACTTTTCTGATCCTTTCCAGAATCTTAAAAGGTCCAACATATCGAGGCGCGAGTTTTCCCTTCTTGCCGAATCGGACTACACCCTTCCAAGGTGATACCTTTAGGAGTACGTAGTCACCAACGCCAAATTCCCGGGGCTTGCGCTTTTTATCGGCGTAAACTTTCTGTCGATCCCGAGCTTTCGCTAAGTTGTCTCGAATTTGGAAAATTTTGTCTGTCGTTTCTTGTAGCAGCTCCGGACCGGTTAGTTGCGAGTGACCGATCTCGTGCCACACAATAGGCGATCGACATCTTCTTCCATACAACGCCTCGAAAGGTGCCATCTGAATGCTGGCCTGGTAGCTGTTGTTATATAAGAATTCGACTAACGGCAGGTGTTTATCCCAATTACCACCGAAGTCTAAAACAGACGAACGGAGCATGTCTTCAAGAGTACGAATCGTTCTTTCAGTCTGACCGTCGGTTTGTGGGTGGAAAGCGGTACTTAGATTAAGCATTGTACCGAGTGCCATTTGAAACGTTTCCCACAATCGCGACGTAAACCGAGCATCACGGTCAGAGATGATATCACGAGGCGTCCCATGTCTACAGATGATCTCGTCGGTGTAGATTCGGGCTAGTCGTTCCACCTTGTAGTCTTCTCGTATGGGCAGAAAGTGAGCTGATTTAGTCAAACGGTCAACAACAACCCAAATGCTGTCGTGACCTGATGACGTGGTTGGAAGCTTGGTTACGAAATCCATAGCTATACTCTCCCACTTCCACATAGGAATTGGTGGTTGCTCGAGTAAGCCAGAGGGTCTTTGATGTTCAACCTTGATTCTAGCACAGGTTAGGCATTTTCCGACGTAGAGAGCGATATCCCGTTTCATACCCGGCCACCAGTACCTATAGCGAAGATCCTGGTACATTTTGTCGGCACCGGGATGAATAGAGTACCGAGATTTATGGGCTTCGTCCATGATAATCTGTCGCAAATTGGTTCGCTTGGGAATCCAAATTCGGTCTAAGAAGTGGAATATCCCATTTGATTTGCTCACAAGCTGGGCTCCATCGTGGTAGATTCTTTCTTTCTTCAAAGTGCGTTCGTTGAAACACGCGTGCTGGGCATCGCGGATGAGAGTTTCGAGGTTGTGCTGGGCTTGAACATTACGAGTGCTAAGCAGGTAGCTCCATCTGCTAAGGGCGTCGGCAATAACATTCGCTTTGCCTGGGTGATAACGAATCTCACAGTCGTAATCGTTGAGAAGTTCTACCCATCGGCGTTGACGCATATTTAGTTCCCTCTGATTAAAGATGTGTTGTAGGCTCCTATGATCGGTGAAGATCGTACACTTTGTACCATACAGGTAGTGTCGCCAAATCTTTAATGCAAAAACAACTGCGCCTAGCTCGAGATCATGGGTTGTATAGTTCTTCTCGTGGATTTTGAGTTGACGAGATGCGTAAGCTATGACCTTGTCCCGTTGCATGAGGACACAACCAAGACCAAGGTTGGAAGCATCACAGTAGACAATGAAATCATCGTTTCCGTCGGGTAGTGTGAGAACAGGAGCATTGCAAAGCATGTGTTTAAGGGTTCGAAAGGCAGACTCTTGTTTGGTTCCCCAGACAAAAGGCTGGTCCTTATGCGTGAGAGAGGTAAGTGGTACAACAATCTTTGAGAATCCTTCGATAAATCGTCGATAATAGCCCGCTAGCCCGAGAAAGGAGCGGACTTCAGACGGGTTCTTAGGCGTAACCCAGCTCTTAACAGCTTCAATCTTCGCAAGATCGACGTGAATACCCTGACTATTTACAATGTGACCCAGAAACTGAACCTCCCCCAACCAAAATTCGCACTTGGAGAATTTGGCGTAGAGTTGGTTCCCCTGGAGTAACTCGAGAACCAAACGTAGATGTTGCGCGTGTTCGGCTCTTGACTTGGAATAGATCAAGACATCGTCGATGAACAAGATGACGAAACGGTCGAGATATGGTTTACACACGCGATTCATCAGATCCATGAAAACCGCTGGTGCGTTGGTTAGGCCAAAAGGCATAACAACGAATTCGTAATGGCCGTATCGAGTACGAAACGCGGTTTTGGGTATATCCTCCTCTTGTATACGCAGCTGATGATATCCTGAGCGTAGATCGATCTTCGAAAAACACGTAGCGCCTTGCAGCTGATCAAACAAATCATCGATTCGAGGCAGAGGATAGCGGTTCTTGATAGTCAACTTATTCAATTCCCGGTAGTCGATGCACATCCGGAACGACCCATCCTTCTTTTTGACGAAAAGGACTGGTGCGCCCCAAGGAGAGGTGCTCGGGCGAATGAAGCCTTTTTCAAGCAATTCCTGGAGTTGGGTTGAGAGTTCGCGCATTTCGGACGGCGCGAGTCGATAAGGAGCTCTGGCGGTAGGATTAGCTCCAGGAATGAGATCAATGCGAAAATCAATATCGCGTTTTGGAGGTAGTCCGGGAAGGTCCTCTGGAAAAACTTGAGGGAATTCCCGAACCACGGGAACGTCTTTTACTTCCTTCTTCTCTTTCTTTTCCTTCTCCGCTGCTACAACGTTAGCCAAGAAAGCCCTGTATTCCTTGCGGAGATACTTGCTAGCTTGGTGGCATGACATAAGTTTGAGACCCTTCGAAGTAGTATCACCATAAACGCACAATGAATCACCGTTTTTGCGAGCGAAAAACGAATCATCTTATCGAAACACACAACTTCGGCATGGTTTTCTCGAAGAAAGTCCATGCCTACTATGACGTCAAAGCTTCCGAGTTGCATCGGAATGAGATCAATTGGGAATATGTGATTGTTGAGCTCAAGAGTACAATCACGGATAACGGAATTAACAGCGACGGTTCTTCCGGTAGCGACCTCAACTTCGAATGCCGAGGAGAGTTTGGAACGTCTACGACTAAGGAGTTTCTCAAATTCGAACGACAGAAAGCAATTATCCGCTCCAGTATCAAATAAACATGAAGCATAAATACCATTCACAAGGAACGTACCATTGACCACGTTGTTGTCGGCCTGGGCTTGACGCATGTTAAGATTGAAAGTTCTGGCGCGTGCGGCCTGTTGTTGTTGTTGCTGTTGTTGTTGTTGCTGCTGCTGTTGTTGCTGCTGTGGCTGTTGTTGCTGAGGCTCTTGTTTCACAACCCTGTTTGGGCACACGTTGGCGAAATGATTCGGGTCGCCACATGAGAAACAGGCTCTGGCTTTGACTGCAGGTGCCGGAGGAGCTTGTTGACCCTGTGGGGCAGTGAGTAGAGCTTGATTGGCAGGAGCTTGGCGAATATGGCAGTTGGCAGTAAAGTGGCCGTATACATTGCAGTGAGCACAGAAGCGGCATTGAATAGCTGTCGGGTGATGATAGGTGCAAGTAGGGCAGAGCGGGTGTGGCCCAGTATATGCACGCTTCGCAGGCGGTGCATTGGCCACAGGCGCCGCTACTTGACGCTGTTGGGCAGGTACAGCTTGAATCGGTGCAGCAGTAATCGCACAGTTCTTGTTGGTGGAGCTGTTCTTTCTCTTGTTCTTTCTCTTGTTGCTTGACGTGGTGGGTTCAGCAGTTGGTGCGGTAGCGGTAGCTTGATGCAGATGCTTGGAGGTCTTATCCCATACCCCAGCCTTAACCCTTTTGTCATTGATTTCAGCGGCTAGCAGATAGGTTTCCTCGATCGTGGTAGTCTTAGCCGCTTGCACGAAATCAGCAACACAGTCGGGCAAAGCTCGGATGTACTTCTTGATGGTCATATCGGGAGTCTTGACCTGGTCGGGACAGATAATGCCGAGCTGTTTGAAGTGAGCAGTAAGTCCAGCATTGTCTCCATCCTTCTGATGTATGTGCCAGAACTCATCTTCAAGCTTTTTGACGTTCGTGAGGAGGGCAGAATTCCTCTAACATGACTTCCTTGAGCTCATCCCATGACAAACCGTAGGCTGCATCATTCCCTCGCTTGTTCCTCTCGGCCGTCCACCAGTCTAGAGCACGGGACTGGAAGACGCCGGCAGCGTTCAGAGTTCGAAGGTCATCAGGGCAACCACTTTGTCGCAGAGTAACCTCGATAGAGTCAAACCAGTGGAATAGTGCAGTAGGACCTCCTACGCCTGTGAATTGTTTTGGCCCATATGACTTGAATTGCTTAAAATTGAAAGGTCTCGCGTTGGCCTTGGGAGCTTCGATTCTCGATTCCTCGGATGATTTGCTAGCATTCTCATACGCATCACTCACGGCCTTAGCTACACTCTTCGCGATGATGGAAACAAGGCGTTTATCTCTCTTTTCCTGACGAGAAAGAGGCGTGCGACGGGATCCAGACGATGGTCCAGTAGACATTGTCTGCAACAGACATCGCCACGATACTCAACACATGTATTCAAATCTCACCTCACACGTCTACTACTACTAATGCTCAGTAACACGTACATTCACGTAACAGTGTAACACACAGTGCATAGTCACATAAACATGTAAAGCACATAATCACATAATTCCTAAGCATTCAGAGCATAGAAGCAAGGGAAAACACATTCACTAGAGGCATTCAGAAAACAGAAACCTATTGTTCCAAGTCTGCGATCGTTTAAGAATAGCGTGGTGCAAGCGTATATTGTAGCGTAAGTCGTCCATAATTTAACGATTTGTTAACGATGTGTAGTGTGTTGTGTGGGTAGCGAAAGCAAAAGGCATTAGATCGAAACCAGTAGTATCTCCAAATGCTAACAAATAAACGTAAAACACATAAAATCGAAAAAAATTTGCCAGAGTCAAAACTCATAACATCAAGAAATAGATTGTCTGCGGCTAGTAGACTTCGACTAACCAAGGTGGTTCAAGTATTCACAGGGGATCTGTTATGCATTTTCAACTTTCAGGATCGTGCCTTGGCCTCGATTCTTGGGCGTTTGGTGTGAATCCTGTTAGTTTTATGGTGTCTACAGATCGTCTGTTGAGACCTTGGTGAGAGTTTGTAAAATGTGCGGAACAAGTTGTCAAGGTTAGGGTTTCACCCCTGGCTTAGCAGCTTTGTCCTTGCTTTGATAAAATGGAGGAGATTATTCATCAAAATATGGATTTCACTCCTAATTTGGCATAATTCTCCTCGTTTGTAGTTAAAATGCAAGTTGATTAAGCGATTTTAGCCGAGAGTTCGCGGTTTTCACACCTATTCTCGGCCTCCGTGCTTGCTTATAATTAAAACTTTGGGTGCAATGATCGAAAAGAGCGAGTGATAGTGGCGAGTTTATGCATACGCGCGAGTTGGTCTGCTGGTTCTTAACTATAGACTAGGTCTCTAAGACTTTGACCCGGACTAGGTCAAGTCTTGCCTAATTCCCTATAGTTATGGCTCTGATACCAATCTGTCACACCCCAACCGATGGCGGAGTCATCGAGGCGTGGCACTGAGCGAAACAGATTGTCCAGAAGTTTCCATAACAACTATCATTACCATTCAATTAAAGCAATACGTCCCATACCGTATCTCAAATAGTTAAATAATTATTACAGACAAGCATCAAGACAAGTATTCTGTTCCGACAACTCAGATTTAAACATAGCTAATTTATTTGTTGGTTTCTAGGACTCCTTCCCTAGCCTCAATTTCATCACCAGCAAGTTAAGCACAGAAACAACCTAAGCACCTGTCACATACGTTAAAATAAAGTCAATACATATAATGTAAAGGTGAGCATACAAGTTTGATAATAACGTATAGAGTTCAAATTCGTTTACGCATAACCAGCACGTACACATAGTGAAATGAAGCACGTTAGTTATCGACATAGATCCATCGATACCAATGACTGCGGATTGACTGCCCGAGGCAGTTCGCAATACATGATTACCACCGTAATCCATGCAAGTAAAAGATCCTTAACAACCCCCGTGTGAACGGGTGCTGAGTCCAAACTATAGTACTATCGTTGCTAAGGCAGGTAGACAGCATTCCATGTGTAAACATAACAAACAAGCATTCATAAGCCTCGTATAACATGCGTAAATGGTTTAGCGTTAAAATAGCTTGAGTAGTGTGATAGTTGTAGTTTGAATATTTGTAACGTATGTAACACCCAAAAGTGCTAAAAGCAAAAAGGGTTCGAGTATACTCACAACGATTATGGATTGAAGGGAGCGCTTTTCAGCGAGCACGGTTAGCCTGAATAGATTCGATAACGTAATGATAAATGGCGCGTAAAACAGTACGAAGTGAGAGCAGCTAGGATAGCTGATCGTGCGGATCAACTATCCGTGCGAGTAAGTCATCCGTGCGTGTGAACTATCCATGCGGATGGTGATCCATCCGGATAAACTATCCGTGCGAGTAACTATCCGTACGGATGGTAATCCGTGCGGATGGTAATCCATCCGGATTAGTCACTCGTGCGGATTGTTTATCCGGGCGGACAAGTAGTCCGTGTGGATTACTATTCGAGTGGATTGTTTCTTCCCAAGAATGTGTTTGTGTATGATGGCTTGTGCTTTGAAGTTTTCGTTGTAGCATTTAGAAAACATTTAAGTATCTCTACCCTTCAAGCCGGTCGCGCGGACAACAATCCGTCCGGATGGTGATCCGTGCGGACACGTCTCTGAGGCTGAGTCACTTGATAAAGTTTGTGGAATCCGTCCGGATGGTAATCCGTGCGGACAATGGTAATCCGTCCGGATAGTTTGTTCGTGCGGACAAAGACAATCCGTCCGGATAGTCTGTCCGTGCGGACAACTTGTCCGTGCGGACGAACATTGTTTGAAATTGTTTAAGGTCTTAGTATCTCATGATCCGAAGAGTAATCCATTCAGAGGTCGTCTGTCCGGATTGTTCATTCGTCGATACTCAAACCTCGTTTTGAATGTGGGTCCCAAGTGTAGCTCGCCCGGGTGACAACCCGTCCGGATCGTCTGTCCGTGCGGCAGCTTGTTCGTGCGGACAGCTTGTCCGTGCGGACAGCTTGTCCGTGCGGACAACTTACTCGTGTGGACAACTTTCTCGTCCTGGTTGTTCCGTCCGGTTACCCTTGGTCGCCTTTGTCGTCTATGGAGACGTTCCGATTACGTGTCAACCATTTGGAATCGCATCCTCACCCGTATGACCAAGCCGGCCAGGAATCACCCTAACTCGGCCTGTCAGCGGTCTAGAACGGTCATCCCGGTCTAACCCGGAATCAGGTGTCTTGCGGGTAGAATCCAGATCTAGGACTAGTGCATCACTATCATTAAGTAGGAGACTAGAACGGATCCGATTCCTACCGCTTTTTGAGGTGAAGTTGTTGTGAAATCTTGTGGAAATCGTTCAGATCTGAGTTATTCTTGGTGGAATAAGGTCACACTTGAAGTTCATGAGAACTTCATGATGACGTCACCCTAGAATACCTCAAATCTTGATGATTTCATGGTTAAAAGTTGAGACGTGAAAGATAGAAAGGTGTAGATGTGTGTATAGATCAAGAACATACAAGAATTAGGGCGAGATCTTACCTAGATTGAGAGAAATCGGAGAAAAGGTGAAGAATGCATGCTGGTCGGACGTCACTTGCCAAAAGTGGAAAGTTGGGAGAGTGACCCGGGTATTTATAGGATGCTAAAAGGGGAAAGGGTGGTCCGTGCGAATTGCAAGCCACCCGGATTGCTTATCTGTGCGGATTGGTCATCCGTGCGGACTGGCAATCCGTGCGGATTGGTCATCCGTGCGGACTGGCAATCCGTGCGGATTGGTCATCTGTCCGGATGTTGACTGAACGGTGCGTTCGGTGCGGCGACGCTTCGGTTTCGATTGCGAGCGATTCGATCAGGTTTCCTAGTCAAATTACTTTTAGTCCCAACTACTTCGTATATAATATGGTTCGATTCGGAATTCGGGTTCGGGTTCGATTACATTCGAGTTAGACTTCGAGATAGACTTCGAGTTCGATTGAGTTCGCTTGATTCCCACAACAAAACATAAATAAACATGCACAGGCAACACGTAAGGCACACACACACGTATAACGACAAGTAAAATACATAGCTCGCGTTATGATTTGATGTCGATTCGATTAGTATAGCTCGATTATTAGTTGATTAACTTTATCGCATTGTTACTTCCTATCATTCACAGTCGTGGAATCCGTCCGGATGGTAATCCGTGCGGACAATGGTAATCCGTTCGGATAGTTTGTTCGTGCGGACAAAGACAATCCGTCCGGATAGTCTGTCCGTGCGGACGAACATTGTTTGAAATTGTTTAAGGTCTTAGTATCTCATGATCCGAAGAGTAATCCATTCAGAGGTCGTCCGTCCGGATTGTTCATTCGTCGATACTCAAACCTCGTTTTGAATGTGGGTCCCAAGTGTAGCTCGCCCGGGTGACAACCCGTCCGAATCGTCTGTCTGTGCGGCAGCTTGTTCGTGCGGACAGCTTGTCCGTGCGGACAACTTACTCGTGCGGACAACTTTCTCGTCCTGGTTGTTCCGTCCGGTTACCCTTGGTCGCCTTTGTCGTCTATCGAGACGTTCCGATTACGTGTCAACCATTTGGAATCGCATCCTCACCCGTATGACCAAGCCGGCCAGGAATCACCCTAACTCGGCCTGTCAGCAGTCTAGAACGGTCATCCCGGTCTAACCCGGAATCTGGTGTCTTGCGGGTAGAATCCAGATCTAGGACTAGTGCATCACTATCATTAAGTAGGAGACTAGAACGGATCCGATTCCTACCGCTTTTTGAGGTGAAGTTGCTGTGAAATCTTGTGGAAATCGTTCAGATCTGAGTTATTCTTGGTGGAATAAGGTCACACTTGAAGTTCATGAGAACTTCATGATGACGTCACCCTAGAATACCTCAAATCTTGATGATTTCATGGTTAAAAGTTGAGATGTGAAAGATAGAAAGGTGTAGATGTGTGTATAGATCAAGAACGTACAAGAATTAGGGCGAGATCTTACCTAGATTGAGAGAAATCGGAGAAAAGGTGAAGAATGCGTGCTGGTCGGACGTCACTTGCCAAAAGTGGAAGTTGGGAGAGTGACCCGGGTATTTATAGGATGCTAAAAGGGGAAAGGGTGGTCCGTGCGAATTGCAGGCCACCCGGATTGCTTATCCGTGCGGATTGGTCATCCGTGCGGACTGGCAATCCATGCGGATTGGTCATCCGTCCGGATGTCGACTGAACGGTGCGTTCGGTGCGGCGACGCTTCGGTTTCGATTGCGAGCGATTCGATCAGGTTTCCTAGTCAAATTACTTTTAGTCCCAACTACTTCGTATATAATATGGTTCGATTCGGAATTCGGGTTCGGGTTCGATTACATTCGAGTTAGACTTCGAGTTCGATTGAGTTCGCTTGATTCCCACAACAAAACATAAATAAACATGCACAGGCAACCCGTAAGGCACACACACACGTATAACGACAAGTAAAATACATAGCTCGCGTTACGATTTGATGTCGATTCGATTAGTATTCGATTATTAGTTGATTAACTTTATCGCATTGTTACTTCCTATCATTCACAGTCATGGGTCGATTGAAATACGATCAACATGATTCGATTATTATAATGTACGACACTTACTCCACATAATATAATTAAAATAAAAACATTTCTACGAGTCATGTTGCGCGGAATCGGTCGTTGACTTTGACCTTGACTTTGACTTTCACTTATGAAAACACGGGGTGTTACACCTAGTATGGTATGTTAAGACATATAATATCTACTATTGCCCATTGTGGCCCATTAAGGCTTAATATGGTCCGTTAAGACAAATGTGACCTAATATTTCCCGTTGTGATCCATTAAGGCCCAATATGGTATGTTAAGACATATACTATCTACTATTGCCCGTTGTGGCGCAATAACGCTTAATATGGCCCGTTAAGACATATATGATCTACAATTGCCCGTAGTAAACTAATAAGCCCCAATATGGTACGTTAAGACATATAATATCTACTATTACATGTAGTAATCAATTAAGGCCCAATATGGTACAATAAGACATATGCGACCAAATATTGGCCGTTGTGATCCATTAAGGCCTAATATAGCCTGTTAAGACATACTATCTACTATTGCCTGTTGTGGCCCATTGACGCTTAATATGGCCCGTTAAGACATATATGATCTACCATTGCCTGTAGTAAACTAATAAGGCCCAATATGATACATTAAGACATATAATATTTACTATTACATGTAGTAATCCATTAAGGCCCAATATGGTCCATTAAGACATATGTGACCTAATATTACCCATTGTGATCCATTAAGGCCTAATATGGTCTGCTAAGACATATATGACCTACCATTGCCCGTAGTAAACTAATAAGGCCCAATATGGTCCGTTAAGACATATATGATCTACCATTTCCCGTCTTAAACTAATAATGCCCAATATGGTACGTTAAGACATATAATATCTACTATTACCTGTAGTAATCCATTAAGGCTCAATATGGTCCATTAAGATGTATGTGACCTGATATTGCATGTTGTGATCCATTAAGGCCCAATATGATCTGTTAAGACATATACTATCTATTATTGCCCTTTGTGGCCCATTAAGGCTTAATATGGTGCGTTAAGACATATCTGATCTACCATTGCCCGTAGTAAACTAATAAGGCCCATTAAGGTTCCTAGGTGAAATGAAGGATTTCCAAGCCAGAATTGGAGATATTGAAGACAAGTAGAAGGGAGGCCCAATCCATTACCTTACGGGTCGCGAACAAGAGTGTGAACTACGAGTTGTGGGCCTTAAGTTAGTGCACCGAGTTAAAGATTGGAAACTCTAAAGTGAGAAGGCAACACGTGACAAGTTTACGGGCCATAACCCGGATCTGGTTTACAAGTCGTAACCCACCCAAACCACACTTGGATTATATATAAGGATGAGACTGTGATCATAATGGAAAATTATATTTTATATCAATCTTGTTTAAATCATACATATACAATATGCAATCAATCATCAAATACGCCTTTATATACAATAATAATACAAGGGTATTTTAGACATTTCATCAGTTAACTAACAACTTATGTCAAGAGGGACCTTATTCATTCATATCGACAACCATAAGGACTTAGTTGCTCAATTTGCCAAATAGAGACTCACAGTGCCATTGGGTGATAACCATAGCGACTCAAATTGTAGTTTACTCTAAAAAAAGGTAATTTTTTTTGGTATTGTAAACTATACGAGTGTCGACACCATATCGGTACCGTGACGAGCCAAACCGATTTCGATCAAACAAAATCGGTACCAGTATCGGTATTATCGCAACTGATATTCGTTTTAATGGTATTCGATTGATTTAAAGCACGCGTCGGTACCATTTTGGGCATATCATCCCTTTATATTCCTAATTTTCTGTTTTAGTTGCTAAAGCGAATGCTATTATCGGAACCAAACGAACATATACCATCCGAGTTTCCTTCGCGTAGTATGGGGGGAAGCGACTAGTTGTAACTAAATAAAATTTTTGTTAAAACTAAAGACTTTTTTAGACCATGGCTTGTTATTGTTCTTATATTTATTTATATCCCTTACTTAAATATAATTACCAAAAAAAAAAGAAAAAAATCAAAATTTCTAATCTAATTTGCCGCCCTCACTACCAAGAAAACTAAAAAAAATCAAAATTCCTTATCTATTTTGCCGCCCCCATTTCCCGCTCCTACTTTTCCGAAGCAGTTCCGTCAAATCCACGCATTTAAACCCCCCTCAACCCTCAATATACAAGATGCGAACCACCACCGGCCGAACATTTCCATCCAACGACTACCGTCCGACAATGGCAAGGGTTGTTGTTCATAGATTTTAAGGCTCCGTTGATGGATTTCTTGATTTGCCATTGAGGTATCAAATATTTTTTTTGTTTATTGATTACGTAATAAGTACATCATGTATATATTTTTATTGTACCGATTTTGAATATAGTTTCTGCTGATCTTAGTTCTGTTTAATTCTTGGTCGGGTTAATTCAACTTCAATTGTAAAGTATTATGTAGTTGATAACATACAATTGATTCTTCGTAAATACATAGAATCTATCAGTAGTTGATTATAACCCAACTCTCTCTCACACAATTCTTTTTTTAATTATTTTTTTGCAGCCATATGCTTTCTTTGTGACCTTACCTACGTGTGGTTAGTACAACATCATCATTGCATTCAAGGAACAAATTTTTGTTAAGAGATGATTATTCAAGTGCGTACAATAACTTCCTTTTTCTTTTTATTTTTTTGCAAGTGAACCAGGTTTGGCAAGCTTATATTTGTAGCTGAAGGCAAAACATGGATTTTGGATCGCATTAACAATAATTTGTATTGACTATGATGATCACGAGAAGTTACCAAGAGGTATTCTGTTAAACGTTTAATACAATTTATAATTTTACATGATAAGCTCATGTATTTGGTATTAATGTGCTATTAATGATGGTGTGTTAATTTATTAATTATAGGTGCGTTGGATTATCAAACCGCAGAGTTGGAGTGGAAAACTAAACATGCTATGTTGGAGAAGATTGAAGACAAATATTCACCAAGTTAATATATGTTGAAATATGTGTATTTTATTGTGTTATATCTAGATAAATTGATATCTTATTTTATTTGGTTTGGATATTTTTTCTGTGGTATGATTTTTATATTTAATTGAGATTCGTATATAATAATTATGAGAATGAAAATTAAAAAGTAATATAAAATCGGTAGCAAAAGTGAACAAATTCTGTAGTCATATCATTGCGAATTCGTATCTAAGTTCTATAGCAGAACTGGTAGCAAAAAAAAAATGCAAAAGGTAGCAAATTTCTATAGCCAGTAAGTAAGTTCTGTAGCAAAAATGGTTGGAAAACGTAGCAATTTTCCGTAGCCAACATTCGTAGCAAAGACTACTTTGTAGCTAAATATCAGTAGCAAAATTCCGTGGCTAAAAACACTCGTAGCTAAAAATCAATAGCAAAATTTCGTAGCAAAAAATATATGTAGCTAAAATTTCATAGCGAAATTCTGTAGCAATTTGTTTCGTAGTAAATCCATGGCTAAAACAGCGACGCCTTTTTTTGTAGCTGAAGTCTTCGGAAACATAATTTCCGTAGCTAAAGTTCGTAGCAAATAAATTAGCGACGAGACTTGTAGCTACGGACCAAATCCGTAGCAATTCGGTAGCAAAATGGGTGTTTGCTACGGATTTGCTATGGATTTGGCTGTAGCAAGTGCCTATTTCTGTAGTAGTGATTTATATATTAATTGTGCTTGTGATTTGATTATCATGGATGCTTTCCAAATTATTTGTTAAAAACTGATTACGGATTAACCTCGGAAGAACACCTTTTCATTCATCCGATATATGAAGTGATCAAAGTTTCATTTATTTATTTTGTTTCAAAGTTGAATTCATACAACTAAATCTCTTAGTCATGTCATACCGACTCTCGTGAATCACCATTATACAATTAAGGTATAGACTCTATAACAAATTATGTGTACGAATTTTGATTCTCGCAACCTCGTTGTCAGAAATTTAAGTCATTTTTATATGCTTTTGTGATCTCCAAGATTTATGTGGTATTATATATGTATGTGTATATAGTTATATCATTTTAGCGAATATGAATATGACGCACCAAATCACCGAATATGAAGCAACGATAGGTGGCCACTGAACTTGTAAGTCACACATAAACAAACGAGGGAGAGGGAAACGAAGCCTTATTTATAAAGGGGTTGAACCCTTTTCTATCATGATGCGTTTCGCCTGGTGAACCGTGAGCTTTTGGATGGGCAACCCATCGGGGAAAAAATAGGCAGTATCTTGAACCGGTTTACGTGGGATGTTATAGAAAAGTGACCACCGAACTACCGCACCGAAAGGTGACTACCGAACCACCGAATGTGAATATTTGAATTACTGAATGTGATTATCTGACACACCGAATGTGAACTAACTATGCACCGAACTACCGAATGTGGCTAACCGTATATGTTATGTATATTGTGTGATATATTGATATTGTTAAGGAACTATGTATATTGTTTATAGTTGTTGTCCCACTGAGTAAATTTTACTTTTACTTAGGCGTGCATATGTGTTTTATGTACGTTAGGTTACAGGTTTATCCGGGAAGATCTAGAAGTGGGCTCAAGGGATTCAAGACTCACAGGATTTTATAAAGTTAACAATTTTTTTTGCAATGAATTTTGTAATTTAATTGCAAAATTGTAATGTTCAAAGTTTTAATGGAATGACGTTTGATTATGATTACCGTTATAGTTACATGTCAGCCCTAATCGGGGTAGGGTGTTACACAGAATGATACCCAATATCATCAAAAACCCCTTTAAACACACATAAGAAATCAAGGAGTTATAAGACTTAGCTTGCTTTACCAACAAAGTTAAATTGTGATTGTAGTAATGTTAGGGACTTGTACTGCCTTGGATTATTTTTTAGAGCCAAATGATAGCAATATGAAGAGCATGCCTAAGAGGAAGTTCGAGAGAACTCTAATGATTTATAGATAAAACAATTAAATCTAATGTTAACAAAGTTGGGTGTGGTATATGTGGATCCCGGGTGCGGAAGACTAAAAAATGTCTAATGGGGGTTTAACAAATTCAGAACCGAAATAAATAATAAGGTCTCGGTCAACACATCATTGTCTCTTGTGTCACATGTTTGTGTGTGTCATCAGCCATTGACACAAGCAGGATTGCTTGTGTGACAATTTGAATGCGCCCAGAAACCGCAATCCTCTCGATCGTGTCCTGGTTACACAACACTGTCCATTTTCTTTGTCTTTTTTTTTTCTAACTGGATGTTAAACTATAGAATGTACGTATGTTTCATCATTTTCAGTTTCACCCTACTTCGTTTTCTTGTTAATTTTCAGGACATTTAATAGACGTTAAAGTGGATATATAGTTTGTGCTTGTGTTTACTTCTAAGTTTTTTTAAACAATCTTTTATCTTCAAATTAAGTGTCCACCTTTTGAATTAATGCCACTAACTATGTAAAAGTAGGCATGTGTATGTGTTTCTGGAATCAATTGTGTAAGGGTGGGCATAAATTTTTAGGATAAGAAAATAGAAGATCTATCTTCTTTGCTATGACTTTTAAGAGACGTTAACAAAGAAATGCATATATGAGCCTTCAAGTTTGATTCATTTGTTAAATTTTTGGAACTTTCAATCGATAATAACATAACGAGACTTGCGACGAAATAAATGCAAGCCATGAAATTTTTGTTTTTTGGCTCCTTCTATGAATTTTTTACTTATTCAAAATTGTATGAATATACAAATGTACTTATATCCATTCTCATGCTTTTCTTACTTGTTCAAAATTGTGTGAACATACAAATGTACATATATCCATTCTCACATTTTTTTTTACATGAAGCCATATTTTTCTAGAAGTTCATTTTATTTGTGTTCATGCAAAAGGGTCATGTGTGTGTGTTTGGTTCCTTTTTCACGTTTTGTTCACCGATGAAATCACACAGACATTTAATTTACACAAATTGGACAATTGAGAAGAATAAAACAATCACAAAATTAGCCACCGAACAAGATTCGGTCGCAAAATGGTAGAAATTGCGAGTGCCAAATTTTGGTCACAAAAATCATAATTGTTTTGTAAATTAAATTATAAACATCTGTCTCATAATAGTAAGAATGTCACACCCCAGGGCTTGTCTAGCAGCAGAAACAAACACGGGATGCAACAGACACATGGTATACATACATTATTCACAAAGATATTGTATTAAACACTACCAAAGTATTAAGTTACATGCTTTGTTTACACACTAACATATAATTCATAAGTACTACATCTAAAAAGCAACTTGTCCACATATTTATGCATCTATCTACAGTAGTATCCGCAAGCAAAACTGAAGTAATAGGCACAAGTATTCTTTATTCCTCTTTCATCAAGCATGGTAAAATAGTTGGTGAGTTTCCAAAGTTTTGTTTGTTCTGAAAAGTAGTTCCATATAAGAATGTTTTGCACAACTGATGTAATTTCACTAAGTCCACAAGCGAATCCTCGACCAACTCAATTTATCGTGGCCAACATCAACCACACAAACACTAATAATACCCCAAATGAGGCTATGCCTAACACAACATAGCTTGGATGGTGAATATGTGCAACCGCGGCCTCGCGAGTAGCACACAGTAACCACGCATGGTGGAAACTGTTTTAGTGTCAAATTTACGTTTGGCTTCTATGCACCATTTTTTGAACCGGCCACGATTGTTCGTTCAAGGAGTTCGGGAAATGGCATGATCATATACGAAGTCCCAACTTGTTAGTTAATATAAAATGATTTGTTTTATAAAGAAAGTTCAAGCGTTACCATTGTCTAGTTTGTTTAAATCACACTTTTCGTTTTCACCGTTTGGGGACTTTCCAAACTTGCGTGTAATGTACCACAATTACCCAATTTACCCCGGAACAGCTTGGAATTACTTCGGCTTTCCAAACATCGCCAATTAAGTCATCAGTCAGTTCACAAGTTTGGCAAGTTCATTAAACATTTAAATTGTCTGTTTATGTTAAAAATATATATTTTAAATGTACAAATTCCAAAGTAAAAATTTCCAATTTTATAAAATTATTAAAATTTTCATAAAGCACTTTAATAATATACATATATATGTATGTGTGTGTGTGTATATATATATTAGCAAAAATATTTTCTGAATTTATTAAACTCATTTATTATATTAATAATTCCGCTTTAAATTGGCATTTAACCGATAAATTGGCGATTACCATCATACGACTTCTGGAAAATCTCAAACTTTTACTAAAGTCTCCCAAAATGTCTAAGAATTCCCCAGAAAATTATCAGTTTTTTTTTGAATTTTCTAAACTGAGTTTCCGGCTGCCGAAAACTTGAAACAAGGCAATTTTTAAAAACAAATCTATCCTCCGCCAATGAAGCCTGAATTTTTTGTGGATCTTGTTATGAGAAAGATATATCTCTTCAAAATTTGGCAATTTACCAAACCATTTGATATTTTTCTTGAATTAATGCCATTAAATACCATAAAATTCACTAAAAACCCTCAGAATCTCCCAAAGTTACCAAATTTTTCACGAGTCTTATTTTTATCAGATATGAATAGCCTGTAAATTTTCAAGTCAAAACAATACCCACGAGGAAAGTTATGCCAAAACAAAGTTAACGACCACTAATTTCAGTTTTCTCGGGTAGTCTACCCCGCGTTTCTCGATCTTTTGAGCGATCTCTAAGCTTTCAAATCTTTAGTTGGTCTCTAATAGTACCTACACATCATTTGTAACACATACATGTATTCATCATCATCATCATCAATCAAGCCTGTTTAGTTTTCTTTTCTGATTAGAGTTTGATTAGAGTTTGTTTAGTTCGATTATTGTCGAAAAAGCCTAATTTTTTGTCCATAAATACCATGTTTCCACCATAAAATCTTACGAACAACCTTGTTATACATAACCCAACTTTGAACAGCCCCATGGAGAAGATCATAAATGTTTATGGTGTAGGATGGGTTTACACGGCTAGAAATGTGTAGAAATACAAAAAACCATTTATACGGATATCTAAAGGATCATAACATGTGCAGAATCCATATTTTGATCATGTAAGAGACTTGATTTATAATCTAAAGTTTCATTGATGAACGGGCAGAATAGCGATAAAAATGATCAATTCCTATCAAAGCTCCAAAGTGTGAAAGATACTTACAGGCGCACGAGACGTAGGTATTTATAGGCATCACCATGAGCATAAGGCTCATGCGCACGCATGTACTAAGTCCTATACGCATGTATGCGCTCATGCATGCGTATGAGGCCTTACCTCTTGTGGTCAGCAGAGGTCCCTGACAACAAATCTTTTGCTGGACAGCAGCATTTTGCTGCACATTTGCAACATTTTGACACCTAGCTCACCCCTTGCCACCATTCTTCCTACTCTTGACACGTATTAGGACACTAATCAAGTCCATAACACTTCTTGGGCACTTGTCCAACTCCTAAACATCCTTTGAGCACTATACATACCCTCCTAAACCATCATGTCTTTCACTCCATTCATTTCACTTTCTAAAACAAGTGTAAGAGCTCTCTCTTCTAGTCTTGAACCCATCCTTTCCTCTAAGTAAGTATCTTTTCTTTGTCTTTCCATTAGCATTCAGTTTAGTAGTTTAATCTAGTCCAAAAGTCTGAAGTAGTCTATTGTTTGACTTTTCTATTGATTTTCGCTTCCGACCACTTTGGTCAAGTCCATTTCAAAACAATTGCACCCACTTGATCATCAAAATGTATGGCATAAATCCCTATATTTATAGCACATGATGATCGTGTTTGAATTGGTCAACTGATAACTCAAACATATATTTCTAAAAAGTCAAAAATACCTTTTTGTCTATATAATCAAAGAATGATCTTTAAAGCGCATGAATCTAATATTTTGACATCAAAATAGTTTGTACAACATAACAAAATACATTTTTAGATGTAGGACTTGTTACGAACCCAATTGACCACCCGAACTGTAAGACCCGTCTCAATAAATCAAGATTTAATATTAAACAACAAATTTTATATGAAAATGCTTCTTTACGAAAACATTGTTAGGTTAACGATCATACATATTTCAAGTATTCAAGTTAACTTCCTAGTAGTTTAATACATTCAAAATGTAGTAATAAGTGTTTACAAGATTTACATTAACTAAAACAAAATAGATCAATGTGGAAGCTTCAAAAGATGAGTGTTCGGTTCTTGATACTTGCTTGATCTTCATCCGAGTGTTTGCTATGATCACCTAAATTCAAAACCAACATAAAAGTTAGTTTTGATTAGTTAAAAACAAGTTAAAACGAGTTCCCTGAGCTAAAAAAAAAAAAAAAACCAACAAATTGCCAGCATTTCATGCTCTCGCGGGCCGCGAGAGCATTCTTGGTTGTTTGTCGCGGGCCACGACCACAGTCGCGCAACACGACGGTTGATCCGGGTGGGTGTCGCGCGACGCGACACCCTGTTTTTGACAGTAGCTTGTTTGTTTGCAGATGCGTTTGCCCAGCTCCAATCTTAAACAAATTTCTAACTTCAAATTCTCATAACTTTCGATCTACATGTCCGTTGTACGTAATTCTTTTTCCTACGCATCCGTAATTTAATTACGGACTTATTTAACCTCTTTGTTCGGGTTGAAATCCAGTTTATTTGCATATGACTCTTAAATCCTTATTATACAAATAATTGACCCGTTTAGATCTATGTCGTACCACATGTTTCTCATCAATAGTTGTTTCTAAACATATTTACCCATTTCCTGGATTTATCAATATCGGCATTTCACTTCCATCCCATGGCTTGCGTACGCAGTAGAGTCATGCTTGTTTGTGACAACCCTCACCAAACCAGGTATCCGTACGAACTAATTAATATTTAATTACTGCTTAATTACTGTGCTTGCTTGCAATTGTGGATAAACTGCTACTTGAATACTGATACATACACATACTTGCATCATACTTTATTTACTGTCACTCCATTATTTACATACAGTACTTTAGTGACAAACTTGATGCACAAAAGCACAGTAGCACAATGAACGGATAACCCATTAAACATGCTGATATAGCAAGCATCAGGCAAACACTGCCTCTAAGGCCTGTATGAGCCGGGAATAGTTTACTACACTAGTAGTGAGTGTAGGGAAATGAGGGTTGTAGAACTGCGTCACTAGGTGTTAGTTATAATGACCGGATGTGCCTAAAACGTACTCTAAATACAAAATTCCGCACTTTAAATAAAAATTCAGCATTTATCTAAACTAGTAAAGTGCAAAAAGTTGGAAAAATATTGCTAGACACTTTCCAAAGTGTCGGGAATAAATTGTGTCACTAAAAGAAATAATAACGACACTTTATATACTTATTTAGCGCTTTAACGGAGTAATATCCAACCGTACAACCGGACTTAACCCGGGACATAAAAATATTGTCATTGACACTATTTTTCTTTTTCTGAGCCAGTTAGGGTCCCCGAATACCCTAACACCCGTTATAATTTACTACCCACTAATAACTAATTTAATCACCTAATTAGATTAACTATCACCTAAACTACCTAGTTACAATCCAACTATTTACCCAACCCTCCCATACCCGTTCGGTTTTTCCCCTTGTGGGACACACCACCAACTTTTAATTATAATAATCTCATGGGTTGATATCTAGGCTACATATTACCCTATAGGTATTAGAAGATAATGGTCTTTATATAAGACTTGATGGACAAGAGCATTGCATTCACTAAACCCCTCAAAAAAAAAAAAAAAAGAAACTTTACTCTTTTCCCTTCTCTTTGATAACTCTCGGCCGAGACCAAGAAGCTCCACCACCACTATTATTTGATCTTGTTCCATCATTCTACATACATACAAGTGTGAAGGGTCACATACGAGGAAGCCCGGTGCTTGCGGATTGCTAAGGACCTCACTACGTTGCTTTTAACCGCCTATTTTTCGTCTAGTTTCTTCCCTAGCCTCGAGCTAGTAGTAAGTGACTCTAAATGCCTTTTTGATCTATTCTAAAGTGGTTAATAAAAGATTTAACGGGAAAAAATCATAAACACTAGAGATCAAAGTTTAAAGTCTACTAAAATAATAAACAAGGTGGTTAATGGATGAATATTGGTGTAAAACTTGTTAAATTGTTTTGTTATGATTATTTAGTGTTGTATTATGCTAGTAATAGTTCGGATCGTCATCTAACCCGGCTAAGCCATGTTCATGGAACATGACCTATTGTATGTTTAAATGTGAAAGTGGTTAGATGATGAACACTACTACATATGAACATGAACTTGTGTAAAAACGACTTTTCTTATAAGATGGAGTTCTAAACTAGTAGATCTAAAGATCTACAAGTGGTATTTTCGGAGAACCAACAGTAAGACAAAACTATGTTTTAAAACCGGATCTTTCATAAACTAAAGGTGATTTTGGGAACACACAAGTGTGTAGACACTTGTGTAACGAAAGGTTTTAACCAAGAATTATTTTTGAGATTTTTGACAAGAAGTTGTGAACTTACACTTTCTTTAAAAAATAAGATTTTTAAGAAACCGATTTTATTTACAAAGATAGAAAGATCTATTAAAAATAATGGGAAGTTACTAAGCACTTTTACATAAACCACAAGTTCATGTGGTTTGCGATTTGTATCTATTTTGATCTAGTTAATGTTGAAATATTGTTTGTTAATGTTGGGAACATTGCTGATTTGAATTCTTAAAAGAAAATGATACGCTTGAAAGCGTGGCCACCTCCAGTTACAGGGGAAACTCTGGAGAAATTTTTCCAAAAATCTAACACTTGGAAATATTTTTATCACAAGTGCTACGAATATAATTTTTTAACTTATTTTTCCCAAATAAATTTCGCCATGATTTTATTACAAAATTTCTAAGTGTCGGAGGTGAGATTTTTCACAAAATAAAACCTGAAAATATATATTTAGTATATATTTTCCATATTAACACTTGTGTGAATTTTTTTATGATTATTTTGTGAACTACGTAAATATTATTTTTAGGGTAAAAATAATATAACTCGTATACACTGAATATTAACGACTCCAAAATAATACGAACGCCTCCACAATAAATATTTAAGTTACACCGGTATTATTTATACCACCCGAACCTTACAACGTAACTTGCGTATTTTCAGAAAATACTCATTAGTGTGTATTTTGACAAGGATATTATTTTGGAAAATTATATGGAATAAAGTATAATATTTTTTTTGGGAAAAATATTTATATTTTGGAGATAGAATTTAAATATGTTTTAAGTGAGACTTAATAATATATTTTGGTTTTACAAGAAAACGCACATGTATCAAAACCCCCATCCTTGGGAAGGAATATATTCATCAAATAATTACGAAGTGTAAACACGAAATAGTTGCCTAACTATTTCCCAAAGACATTAAACCTTAAACTAAGGCACGGTCGTCCGTCTAATAGAAGTTAGTACGTGTAGGTCGTCGCACAGCAGATTTTCTGGGAGATACTTTTTTAGAGACGCACTTCAGTGAGTTCATGTCCCTCTTTTCTCTTTACTGTTTTCAGTTTTATACTTCGGGGGTGAAATACATGTTACATTTACTACAAACGTTTTATACACGGTATGATTAGCTAAGGAACTTACTGCTAGATCACGTGACTGGATAGGCTATTATCGTAAGACCATTAATCCTTGTATAAGGACCGAGAGGCATGAGTGATAGATCTATCGGGTGTTGCGAGCCCCACACATGGGCCAGCGTGTGGCTGCATGTGGTGACTATGTCGTTCCGCCGGAAGGACCGGTACGAAATCCGCGTTACAGGTTTGAGTGCTTCCTAGGCCATGTCACTTATTAATGTATTAGCTACACATTAATCGATCTCTTTTTCCTTATTTGCTACATACCAGGGATTTTTATACTTACAAAGGTTTTACATACTCACTTACACATGAACTCGCTCAACATTATGTTGATTTTCCAACTTACATGTATTTCAGGGAACTAAGGATCTGGCACGGTATGCTACGTTTTCGCGCTGCGTTAGAGTTATGGGATCATCCAAGTTTAGGGGTTGTGGCTTTTACCTGGACGAGTCACAGTTCTTAAACTACGTCTATCTTAAGTTTGTGATTGTGTCTTTCAAACAATGTTTTTATGTTATTAGGTTGTAATTTCCGTTGCATGTGTCAACGCCTTAAGACAATGTTGTGGTATTTTACTTTTCAAACTTAAATCAATGGATGATCTGCATGGTTTTATTTTCATATAGCTTTGTTGTGATTAAGCTATGGTATTAAGAAGTCACACCAAATTAACCTACGCTTCCGCAAAGCCAGGGTGTGATATTTTCAATGTTTCAAGCATGCCAATTTATGCAAATTCTACAAGTTAAATTTCTGAACTTTTGACCCAATATCAAGGGTTCGTTAAATCAAACATAGCGTATCCATTACATGGCTTACGCACTTTTATCACCAACACATTGTGTGACCATCAAATCACTTCAAACATCATCGTTTTAAAACATAGGTTTGACCCGTTTGGTTAGCGTATCCATTACATGGCTTATGCACTTTTATCACCGACACATTGTGTAACCTTCAAATCACTTCAAACATCATCGTTTTAAAACATAGTTTTGACCCGTTTGGTTGTTGAGTGAGGACCTTCACTTGATTGACAAACCAAGCTTATTCCAAGCATTATTTTGACCCGTTTTCTATGGTACACCGAATGATACTAACCATTCATTTTAACCCGTATGGCTTATTCCAACCATACTTTAACCATTTATTTTAACCCGTTTAGTTTGTCGAGTGAACTTCGTCACTTCTATGGCTTACCAAACATACACTAATCATTCAATTTGACTCGTTTGATCTATCGAGTGAACTTCCTCACTTCAATGACCCATCAAACGCGCATATCACACCACCATACTATTAACAAGCTATAACCAAACATTTTTGCATAATGTGACGAAACTAATAGTTACGTACCTTTAGAGCTTTTCCTTCAAGCGCATGTCCACTCCGGCTTGTCCGCTTGAGGATTCAATTCCCATGCCTATAGAGTTCAATCAACGATTTATTTAGAACTTTTATTATATCATACAACGCATAATTCACCATAACATTCCAATATGCGTTTTTGTTCAAAATTCAATGTTTAGCTTTCTTTTAGGCATTTCAACAAACACCTAAAGGGCATAATTTCACTAAATCAACAATCGAGTTTATGACTAACTATCTAGCCAAGATTAAACACTATTTTCAATTTCATTACATCTAGCATGCATAGCAATCACTTAGATTCCCTTCATGTATATCAATAACACTCATTTTATAATCAAAATTCTAGTGTTCTTCATCATTCTACAAAAAACTCATTTAACACTTAGATGGGTGATTATGAATTTCATAATTATGAACATTAATTCAACAAACTATTGACTAGGGTTTACTCCTAGACATGAATTCATTCCTAATTTCATCCAAACATTGGTCATGTAAGCCAAAATTTTCGTTTTCAAGTTTTCACCAAAAAATCATGACATAACCAAAAGATAAAATTTAACATACCATGTGATCCCTTCACTTAGGTGATCACTAATATGAGCTTGGATTTCGATTTGGGACTGATTTGGCCTTTTGATTCGTTTGATTTGCTAGAACTAGGGTTCAAGTTGGAGGAGCCTTGTTCGCCCCTGTGTTTTCTATGACCAGAACACACACTTTGTGTGTGTTTTGGGTTTTTAAGTTTTATTAAATAAAAACCATTTTCAATTTTGTCACTTTTGGCCCCTCAATTTTCCTCAAATTTTATATAGTGTGTTTTAACCAGGTTTCCTTATTATTACAAGGCTTGTGATTAACTAGGTTATTTATTCCTAGTTACTTTATCTTGGTTATAATCGACATTTAATTTATAATATAAAGATTTATATTTTCGGGGTGTTACAAGTCCACCCCCCTTAAAAGGGTTTCGTACTCTAAACCGGAATACCTACCAAATAATGTAGGGTAGAAACACCTCATCTCCTCTTCGGATTCCCATGTAGTATCCGATCCCTTTCTATGCTCCCATTTGACCTTCACATGGCCAATTTCCTTGTTTCGTAAGCTCTTAATTTTTCGATCCAGAATTTCAATCAGCTTCACCACATAATTAAGGTTGTTATCCACTTTGATGTCGTCGTAGTAGATATAAGTCGTTTCTTTGGCTAAACACTTTCGAAGTTGTGATACGTGGAATGTGCTATGAATTCCGCTCAATTCCTCCAGTAGTTCAAGGCGATACGCTACTTTACCAACCCGTACCACTATTTTAAAAGGCCCAATAAACATCGGGCTTAACTCTCCCCTTGTTCGAAACCGGATAATCCCCTTCCATGGGGATACCTTAAGCATAACTTTGTCGCCCACCTGAAACTCAATCGGTCTTCTTCTTTTATCTGCATACGACTTCTGTCTATCTTGAGCCGCTTTCAGATGTGCCCGAACCATATTGATTTTATCGTTTGTGGTTTGAACTATGTCCTTACGAGCGAGTTCACGTGGACCCACCTCATCGCAACACACCAGGGTTCTGCACTTTCTACCGTAGAGCATCTCGTATGGAGCCATACCAATACTAGCATGGTAACTGTTGTTATATGACAATTCGGCTAATGGTAGATATACATCCCAACTACCTCCGAAATCGATGATGCATGCCCGTAGCATGTCTTCCAATGTTTGTATCGTTCTTCCGCTCTGTCCATCCATTTGAGGATGGTACGCGGTGCTAACAAACAGTTTCGTCCCCATTTGCTCTTGGAAATCTTGCCAGAAATTCGAAGTAAATCAGGTATCTCTATCGGACACAATGGATACCGGTACTCCGTGGCGGGCCACTATCTCATTAGTGTACACCTCCGACATCTTTTCTGACGTATAAGTCTCACATATCGGAATGAAGTGAGCACTTTTCGTTAGTCTATCTACAACTACCCATATGGCATCAAATCCTCGGTTCGTCTTCGGTAGTTTGGTTAATAGGTCCATGGTTATATGTTCCCATTTCCAAACTGGAATATCCAATGGTTGAAGTTTACCATAGGGTCTTTGGTGCTCTTCTTTGACTTGCAGACACGTCAAGAATTTCTCCACATACTTTACTACATCTCTTTTCATTCCAGGCCACCAATAATTTTGTTTCAAGTCGTTATACATCTTGGCCGCCCCCGGATGAATGGAATAACGGGACTTGTAAGCTTCATCAAGTAGAAGCTTTTTAATCTCACACGAGTTAGGAACCCACGTTCTACCGAAGCGAGTTTTCAACCCGTTATTACCATCTACTAAATCTTTCTGTTGGCTGACTATTCGTTCCTTTTTTCCAATTCTCCTCTTTAACCGCTTCCACTTGTGCTTCTCGGATTCGTTCAAGTAAACCGGACGTCACAATGAGCTGCATCGATCGCACCCGTATAGGAGCATAGTCCGCCTTTCGGCTCAATGCATCCGCCACTACGTTGGCTTTCCCGGGATGGTAATGTATCTCGCAGTCATAATCCTTCACTATTTCCAACCACCGCCTCTGCCTCATGTTCAACTCCTTCCGATCGAAGAAATACTTTAGACTCTTGTGGTCGGTGAATATAGTGCACTTCACCCCGTATAAATAGTGCTTCCATATTTTTAGAGCAAATACCACTGCTGCTAATTCAAGATCGTCCGTGGGGCATTTCTTTTCATGAATCTTCAGCTGCCTTGAAGCATAGGCAATAACCAAGCCTCTTTGCATTAAAACGCATCCGAGCCCTAAATGTGATGCATCCGAGTAAACCACCATATCATCGACTCCGTCTGGCAACGTTAATACCGGAACGTGAGTTAACTTCTCCTTGAGCGTTTGGAACGCTTTCTCTTGTTCAACGCCCCATATAAATTTTTCCTCCTTGCGAGTTAACTTGGTCAACGACGTAGCAATCTTGGAGAAATCTTGTATGAATCTCCTATAATATCCCGCAAGGCCTAATAAGCTTCTGATTTCCGAGGGATTATTCGGAGGGTTCCATTTTGCCACTGCTTCTATTTTTGACGGATCCACTAACACTTCGTCGGCACTGATGATGTGCCCGAGAAATTGCACCTCTCATAACCAGAAGGCGTATTTCGAGAACTTTGCATAGAGCCTTTTCCGTCTGAGCGTTTCTAATACTTCTCGTAAATGTCGCGCATGATCAGCTTCATTCTTTGAATACACCAAGATGTCATCGATGAACACTATCACCGACTTTTCCAACATCGGTTTGCAAACCCGGTTCATGAGGTCTATGAAAGCCGCGGGTGCATTTGTCAGCCCAAAGAGCATCACGAGGAACTCGTAACGCCCGTACAGTGTACGAAAGTCCGTTTTCGGTACATCCTCTTCTTTGACCCTTAACTAATGGTATCCCGATCTAAGGTCAATTTTTGAAAACTAACTTGTGCCTTGTAGTTGATCAAATAAATCATCAATTCTAGGGAGCGGGTATCGATTCTTCACCGTGAGTTTGTTTAACTCCCGATAATCGATACATATCCGCATACTCCCGTCCTTCTTCTTTACGAACAATACCGGTGCGCCCCACGGAGACACACTCGGTCGTATAAACCCCTTGTCAAGCAAGTCTTGAATCCGAGACATCAACTCTTGTAGCTCCGATGGCGCGAGCCGATATGGCGCCTTAGCTACGGGTTTTGCACCGGGACCAATTCGATCCTGAATTCTACTTCCCGTTCTGGTGGTATTTCCGGTAAGTCTTCCGGAAACACGTCTTCATAATCGCGCACCACCGGTACGTCTCCAATCTTCGGCGACTCTTTCTCCGGTTCGCATACATATATCATAAACGCTCGACATCCACGCCTTATAAGCTTATGAGCTTTTAACATTGAACACACCGCGGGATTACCCCCTTTCTCACCATAAATAGTAACGTGCTTTCCGCTTGGAGACGTTAGTTTATTCTCCTTACGGAAGCACACGACCTTCGCATGATGTCGGGATAACCAGTCCATCCCGACAACTACTTGAAATTCTCCCATTGACATTGGGATCAAGTCTATTGAGTATTCTTCATCATCGATACTCAACTTGCAATCTTGGCATACGTCACACACGATAAATCTTTTATTATCACCTATCTATACTTCTAACGGCATAAGTAACTTGGCTAATAAGAATGAAGGATGTCGAATAAATTCATGTGAAATAAAGGAATTATTCGCACCCGTATCAAATAATACACGTGCGGGAATTGAGTTTACTGTGAATATACCTGAGACCACATTGGGTTCAACCTTTACTTCAGCTGCGGTTAGTGTAACATCCCGAAAATACAAATTTTTAAATTTGCAATTAAGTTGTGAATAAATTAAGCAAAGTAATCTAATTTGAAGTGGTACTAACTTAGTTAGTTTAACACTTATGAGTAGTTAAAGACATCAAAACAAAATAAAAGAAACTAGAGGGACTGAAGTGTCAAACTTGGAAACTAGTTTTAATAAACATTTTATTAAAACACAAACTCAATAGAAATTGAGCTGGTGGGATCGACCAGAAGCCAGGGGAGGGCGACCATAGCTCTCCAAAACCCTAACATTCACAAAACAACCAAATTGAAGGTCCAAATCTGATCAAAGACGAAATCTGAGTTTAGATTATTGATCCTCATAGCAAGGGGGTTATAAGGTATGTAAAATTTGTTGAAAATCTCCTACTTGAAATTCTCATGAAGTTGGGAATTCTGAAATTTGTGAATGCATGTTGGTTATTTGGTTTGATTAGGGATGATATAGTGTCTAGGAGTAAAAACCTAGACAATAACATGTGAAATTATGGCTAATTCCTGAAATTCTCATGAACACCATGAGGGTGATTCATGGGTTTTGTGGAAAACTAGTAAACACTAGGGTTTAGAAGGATTATTCTAGTGTTATTTGGTCATAGAAAGCAATTTCTGAAATTATGATGTTTAAAAGTTATATGAAAGCTTTATTGATGAATAAGTTTAGCTAAATAGCAAACTATGAACTTGAAATATGAATGATATAAAATTCTGCCCGTTAGGTGTTCGCATAAATGCCTCAAAGAAGACTGAAATCTGAAAATTTGAGTTAAACCGTATGATTGTGATGTCTAGGCAAAATATGCGAATTGTGAATTAAAAAGAGTTCTAAACGTGTTTTCGTTGAACTCAATAGGAAAGGATACCGGTGCTCCAAGTGGACAAGCCTGTGGCGACTTACGTTTGAAGGGCGTGCACTAAAGGTATGTAACTTGACCCGTTACATTGGTTAAATTTTGATAACTAGTATATGTGTAGTTGAGTCATAGAACAAAAGTTATATTGAGGTAAAGTGATGTTGTCGTTATATTAAACAATATGACAAGACTTGGTTAATTCTCGTTGGTAGTCATCATAATGGAGGATTCCGTAGATGAGCCAAGCGGGTCGAATAATCAAGTAAGGCATGGTTAATGCTCCGGAATATGATGGAATGATCTTTGATATTGGTTAATGTATATAACATGTTAGAAATAAGAGAATTTAACGTATTGGTAAAAGTTAGAAAGGGGAAATCCGAGATTTGGGTTTGAGTAAATGAACAAGTCAAACAAAAATATAACATTCCAGCGACCACCGTAAGTTACGGTGGTACCGTAACTTACGGTAGAGTCCAGGAAGTTACGGTGGGTTTCCCCTGGTTTACGGGGAATCTAAAGTCTCCAGAACCTACCGTAACTTACGGTGACACCGTAAGTTACGGTGGAACTCAGAAACTTGTAATTTATTTATCATATTTCGATGTCGGATCTTGTGTTTATACATTATATGATAATGTCAAAACTAATATTTTAGTGGTTTTGACCCTAGGTGATGATGTGGATCTTACGGATGGCGATCAAGCAAATGTTGAAGAACCGAACACAAATTTTTGAAGCTTCCGCGTTAACTTAACTTTGTTTAGACAATGTTTACGATGTAATTAGTTTGCAAAACAACTTATGAATGTTTGAATTGGTCGGTAGTTGACTAATGTTTGTTACCTTAAAACTTTACTTTTGGAACTTATGTTTTAAATGGGTAATCTTTTATGTAATTCTTATGAATTATTGTTAAATTCGAGTAGAAATTTAAGGGTGTTACAAGTTGGTAATCAGAGCTTAAGGTTGTCAACAAAGTGTTCGGTTCAAGCTTGATCGATCGTCCGGTAAGGATTAATTAATTATTTCAGTAGATCTTATTCTATGTAAGTGAAAGAAATGGAAATAAATGTGCACGGGAAGAGCGTGTTAATACACTCAAACCCGGAAAGTGCACTAAATGAGAACGGTCAAAACAAGTTACGAACTTGGCTAAACCGAAACAAACAAAGTTATGTTATAAATGAGATGTTTAACAATCGATGTAAACATTTCAGTTCCAAGACATCCGGTAAGAATTAATTGCTTTAGTAGACTTACTAGAGTACTAGAAAAGAAAAAAAGAAAATTGAGTTGATATACACGGGAAGTGTGTGTTTACACACTCAAATCCGGAAAAGTGCACTAAGCATAAATGGTTTAAGCAAGTGATGAACTTGGCTAGATCAAAATGAATGACGCATATGTCATAAATGAAATGTTTAACAATTAGGGTAAACATTTCAATTTCAAGATGACGGAAAGATGGGAGGAGTGTATGAATACGCTCGAACCCGGGAAAATACACTAAGTAAGAAAGGTAAGGCAAGATATATACTTGACCAAACCGAAAAGGAATAACATGTTATTTATGATTGAATGAGAGTGATATAAATTTCCGTATAATAAGATGGAAATGAATTAAATAATTTTTGATAAATCGTGATGGATGTTCCAGTTAAAGAAATGTCTGGAGTAACCGGAGATGATTCGACATCTCAATTGACTGAACAAATGAAAGCTAAGATTTCCGAGGAGGTCGGAAAAGTTCTAGAAAACAGTCTATCACAGTATATTGATAGAATACAAACCACAATCGTGCCGGTGGTAAACGATATGATGACTGAATTAAAAGACAACATACTACAAGAAATAGAAGAAAGGAGGGTGTTGGATATGAATCCAAGATCCGTAAAGAAGTCCAAGTCTAATAAAGTTCTCAAGAAGGGAGTTACAAAAAGTGTGTTACATCAGTGTAGATTTTGTGAAAAAAATTCACAAGGGCACATGTGGTAAGCCAAGATATAAAAAGTCTAAAGGTCCAGAGAGGCTTGGAACCAAGGACACAACCGACACAAAATCTGATGCCCATAAATCAAGGACAAAGTTGTTTTATATAACAGCCACGGAGGCTAAAGCTGAACCTGATGTCGTTTCAGGTATACTCTTGTAAATTAAATTTTAGCATGAATTTTTAATTATTACGAGTGTAAATAAATCGTTTGCTTTATATCGATTTATTTTACATTCTACATTAGTGATAACGAAATTACCAAGGCTTAAAAAAAATCATGATAAATGTTGCTTTGGGAAGGGGTGCGCGCACACTCGAACCCGAGAACATAATGAAAGATAAGCGTCATAATAGGGAGGAGTGTAATAACATCTGAACCCTGGGAGTTTACAATAGTAATAGATGACAAGGATATGGTTATAGACTAAGCCAAACTAAATGAAACAAATAGAAACATCGTTTATGTCAACAAACGATGTGGATAAATTCCATACAATGATATGAAACAATAACATGAAATGAATTGATTTTGTTATTGTAACAATGGGTTAAAGTCAGAAATCAAGAGATTAAGATTCGGATAGGAATATCCTCGAAAAAAAAAGAAACTAAATGGACAATATGTATTATTGTTGCTGTAAATAATGAAATACCAATAAATTTGGATTTAGAAGCTCGGGTATGAGTAGATACCCAAGTAAAATGTTATTAATAAATTCCTGCTGAGGAAGAATGATAGTCACCTTGATGAGGATGAATATGTAAAAGAAATAGTAAGACAAACATTATGAAAGCGTTAGAATAAGAACGAGTAATCCCCAAAGGCCGAATAACAATAAGAGTAGTTTACCAAACAAGACTGGAGACATGAGCTTTCGGGACATTTGTAAAAGAAACAGACCTAAGGGTCGCTGACAAAAGAAAGGTGGTGTATGGATTGAATAAAGTATAGTAGTTGATATCCCAAGTGAGCGCGACCTGAATAATGAAAGCGTGAAATATTATTGAATCTATGGGATAAGTCATAAAAGAGTATGAAAGGGAAAACGCAAACCAATGAAAACGGTGTGTTAAAAAAATAAAAAAATAAATAAATATATCAAGATCAAGAACCCGGGTAACGGGTTAAAAGAAAATAGAGGCATAAACCAAATAAACCGACGCGAAGGACACATAAGAAGTCATAGAGTCGGAAAGATAATCTGAAAGAAAATGAGTGTAGCCTTAGACTACGGTCAAGGTCAAACGAATAGAAGATGATCCGTGGGATCACCATAACCTCCAAATTTTAAACAATGTAAAGGCCTACGGGAACAAAATGACCATAGGGTCGCAAATACAAATGGAACATACTAGGGGGGAGTCTCACCCTAAAAAGGTGAAGACCTAATAGAATAGTCTACAAGGCTAAGTAAAGGAACCTACGGGTCGATAATATAAAGCATGAAGAACCAATTATGATTCCTCGCGTAAAATGATAATTCCGAAGAATAATCCTCATCGTCAATTCCTTGATATGATTAATCGACAAGGTTAAAGAGAAAAACATTAAACTAAAATTCAGTTTTAGTAAAGAAACGATGTTCTAGCACCTAAGAATACCGAGAGAGAAATTAGAAAATGGTTAGTATTAAAGAATATAAGTCTAACGCCGAAAGCATTGAGATAATGCAATCGGAGGAAAGATTCTTAAGAATGAAAGGCCAAGGTAAAACTAAACATGGCGTGATGTTATCACGGACACAAAAGTAATATATAATGTAATCACGTTATAGTGTGAATGACTAGATATGGAAATATAAACACGCAAAGGGCCGATGATGGCAATATTGCGTACCCGAATGACGAAGTATGAAGTAAAATGGTGACCAATTAGTTTAGGCAATAAAACAAGTTGTAGCCTAAATAACACTGTGACCTAGGTAGAGCGCTAGTTAATATAAAAAAAAACTAGCGTCAAGTAAGTATGGCTTACACTAGTCTTATATTTTAGAATATTCTCTATCGTATTAGTTACGAATAAGATAAATGCATAGTTGAGGTATGATATTTCGGCGTGTAGACGTACGGAACAAGATAGTTGAGCATGACAAGAAACCATGTGGAGGGTTTAAAAGGAGTTAAATCGGTAATTCGATCATTTTATGACAAATGGGAAATGAACTTTTAAATGATTACCTTATAGGGTAAACCAAAACAAACAATAAGGGTAAAACGGTAAACTGGTCACGCGTCAACCATAACTATTGGTTTTAAAAGACACTTATGAAGTAAGCCTTAATATGCCGAAAAGTGTTAAGAAATGAATTATAAGTAAAACGACCGCACGATGTAAATCAGAGCGAGTCATATAGTCGAGATGAAAATACATGTCATCTCGCTAATAAAATCGGTCATTTAGACCAGACAGGTCAAAGGGTGAAGGTACCACCTTTTGATAATAGCAACTAATGATTCTTGTCGAGTTATATGATTCCAGGAATAAATGTAGAAATGATATTTGCATCGCTATTATTTAGCGAATATTATAGCAAGGCATTAAAACAGGTCAATACATTGATCCGAGCCAGGTATGTGTAATAGAGTAATTACTCATTTAGAACGTAAGGTTCAATGAGCATTAAATGAAGTCTTAGATAGACAATGGGTTACTTAAATGGGTAAACCGAATGTTTTAAAAGAGGGTCGTGGCGTTTCGAAAAGCATAATGACTTTTCAAACAAGATCATGACTCAAAAGAAGAATTATGGGTCAAACATGCTCTCAAAAGACCTTGTCGTAATTGAAAGACTAAAAAGGACCAAAACGCCCTTGTTAGCTAATTCGAACAAACAACCTTTAAAGGTTGTTTGGAAACGAGTTTTATGATTAGGTAAATACTTAGAATAAGTATAGAAGCTGAAAGAGGTATTATATTAGTCAAATGACACTATTTGAGTTTTTTCCATAAAATAATGACTCGAGAGGTAAAATTTGGTTTATATAGATCACCACATTAAACCCACCATAAATACAGTTGTGGTGGGAGATTATAGGATAAGAAATGTGGTGATGGAATGCTAGAAGAAATTTCGAAACAAATAAATTAATCAAGTCAAGATCAAGTGGGAGCATAGGAAAGGTTCGGACACTACGTGGGAGTCCGAAGAGGAGATACGCCGTCTCCACCCTACATTATTTGGTACGTATTTTGGTTTCGAGGACGAAACCCTTTTAAGGGGGGTGGACTTGTAACATCCCGAAAATACAAAATTTTAAATTTGCAATTAAGTTGTGAATAAATTAAGCAAAGTAATCTAATTAGAAGTGGTACTAACTTAGTTAGTTTAACACTTATGAGTAGTTAAAGACATCAAAACAAAATAAAAGAAACTAGAGGGACTGAAGTGTCAAACTTGGAAACTAGTTTTAATAAACATTTTATTAAAACACAAACTCAATAGAAATTGAGCTGGTGGGATAGACCAGAAGCCAGGGGAGGGCGACCATAGCTCTCTAAAACCCTAACATTCACAAAACAACCAAATTGAAGGTCCAATTCTGATCAAAGACGAAATCTGAGTTTAGATTATTGATTCTCATAGCAAGGGGGTTATAAGGTATGTAAAATTTGTTGAAAATCTCCTACTTGAAATTCTCATGAAGTTGGGAATTCTGAAATTTGTGAATGCATGTTGGTTATTTGGTTTGATTAGGGATGATATAGTGTCTAGGAGTAAAAACCTAGACAATAACATGTGAAATTATGGCTAATTCCTGAAATTCTCATGAACACCATGAGGGTGATTCATGGGTTTTGTGGAAAACTAGTAAACACTAGGGTTTAGAAGGATTATTCTAGTGTGATTTGGTCATAGAAAGCAATTTCTGAAATTATGATGTTTAAAAGTTATATGAAAGCTTTATTGATGAATAAGTTTAGCTAAATAGCAAACTATGAACTTGAAATATGAATGATATAAAATTCTGCCCGTTAGGTGTTCGCATAAATGCCTCAAAGAAGACTGAAATCTGAAAATTTGAGTTAAACCGTATGATTGTGATGTCTAGGCAAAATATGCGAATTGTGAATTAAAAAGAGTTCTAAACGTGTTTTCGTTGAACTCAATAGGAAAGGATACCGGAGCTCCAAGTGGACAAGCCGGTGGCGACTTACGTTTGAAGGGCGTGCACTAAAGGTATGTAACTTGACCCGTTACATTGGTTAAATTTTGATAACTAGTATATGTGTAGTTGAGTCATAGAACAAAAGTTATATTGAGGTAAAGTGATGTTGTCGTTATATTAAACAATATGACAAGACTTGGTTAATTCTCTTTGGTAGTCATCATAATGGAGGATTCCGTAGATGAGCCAAGCGGGTCGAATAATCAAGTAAGGCATGGTTAATGCTCCGGAATATGATGGAATGATCTTTGATATTGGTTAATATATATAACATGTTAGAAATAAGAGAATTTAACGTATTGGTAAAAGTTAGAAAGGGGAAATCCGAGATTTGGGTTTGAGTAAATGAACAAGTCAAACAAAAATATAACATTCCAGCGACCACCGTAAGTTACGGTACCACCGTAACTTACGGTAGAGTCCAGGAAGTTACGGTGGGTTTCCCCTGGTTTACGGTGAATCTAAAGTCTCCAGAACCTACCGTAACTTACGGTGACACCGTAAGTTACGGTGGAACTCAGAAACTTGTAATTTATTTGTCATATTTCGATGTCGAATCTTGTGTTTATACATTATATCATAATGTCAAAACTAATATTTTAGTGGTTTTGACCCTAGGTGATGATGTGGATCTTACGGATGGCGATCAAGCAAATGTTGAAGAACCGAACACAAATTTTTGAAGCTTCCGCGTTAACTTAACTTTGTTTAGACAATGTTTACGATGTAACTAGTTTGCAAAACAACTTATGAATGTTTGAATTGGTCGGTAGTTGACTAATGTTTGTTACCTTAAAACTTTACTTTTGGAACTTATGTTTTAAAAGGGTCATCTTTTATGTAATTCTTATGAATTATTGTTAAATTCGAGTAGAAATTTAAGGGTGTTACAGTTAGACGAAAAAATCTGGTCTTTGCCTTTTGAGCCTTAGTATGCGAATCTTTGCCATCTTTCTTTCCGGCCAACTCCGGGCATTCAGATTTCTTGTGGCCCGGTTGATAGCATTTGTAATAAACCGAAACTTTCTCCGGGCATAATGAAGCCGTATGCCCAGTCTTCCCACATATTGGGCACGGTTTATCCTTGAAGCGACACTCGCCCTTATGACCCTTCCCGCATATCTTGCAACTTGGCGACCCGCCTTTCGCATCCGATTTCTTTGCCGATTTAATCATTCGTGCTTTCTTCATAGGGCTTGGATTAACAATTTGCGCCCTGCGTTCACCCCGCTCAACTTGTTGTTTCAGCTCAATCTCTCTTTCCCAAGCAGTGTTTATGATCTCGGTGAGAGTCTCGTATTTTGAGGGAGTCATGAACTCCCGATATTCGACACTCAGCATGTTATATTAGTAATATATTTTCTGCTCTTTTGTCGTCACTAACTCATCACAGAATCTTAGTTTGTAAAGGAAGATACCCGTGATTTTGTCAATTGATTCACCCTTCTGCCTCAATTGGATAAATTTTTCGTTGATTCTGTTAATGACCGCCTTGGGACTGTGATGTTTAAGGAACGGTGCCTTAAAATCATCCCATGTCATATTCTTTGCCTCTTCAATCCTGTAACCTTTCCATTTTTATCATATAAGAATTATAGGTTGCTTAAATTTATTAACCATTAGTAACTAGTTTTATTATAATTATTCGACCCATATAGTTTTAAAAAACTACTTTATATATATAATTGGGTGGAATGTTATACTAATTAATTGGCTTGTAAATGTGTGACATTTCTATTTTCTATATTAAAATACAGTATTTAAAAACTTATATTATTAAACGGGTAGGCTACGGGTAAGTTGAGTGTTAGTAATATGAAGTACCTAGAAGGACCTAGGAATCGTTTAATAATTAAATTATATTTGAACCTACTCCGTTTTTAATGTAACTTGGTTCAAAATGTAGATACAAATATTCTAGTTCTAATGACATATTCGTTGTTTTATAAAAACATCATATTTTAGAAGTTATACGCGCCAAATAAGTGAAGAGCTGAATTAATTATAATATGTAAATTAATAAAATAATAATAATCAAAATGAAATTAAAGTTTACGTATGATTTGAATAGAATAATAATAATAAAAAAAAAACTAAACTAACTGAATGTGAATTACGTGTCATGTGTATCGGAAGATTGCGTAGGATCTAAGCTTCATTTCTAACTATAAATATGTTAAAGGCAGTGCACATCCAAAACTGCTTATCTCCCATTCTACTCTTCTATGTCTCGCTCTATATCTCTAGATATATATATTCTGTTTTTTATTCACTCTATAATAACAATAACAATAACAATAACAATAACAATAACAATAATAATAACAATAATAATAAAGTCTTGCCCCGTTTTAAGTGTTTTAACCCCTGATCACTGATACCCTGTCCGATTCATCTAGGGCCCCGTAACGCATGTCAAGGCTCTGCCCGACTAAGTTCGTTGGGGTTCTGTCTCTTGATGTAGGGATAAAAGTTGAATTTGGGTTATTATATTTAACGCGGGTGCATTGTATATTTATTAAATAGCTCAGGAGTTCTACCCAAGATTATACTAGGAGACTTTTAGTTGAACCCTAAAGTTAAAAAAGTGAGTCATTCCGCTTTTTATCTCCTTTTTGTCATACAGTTATATTTAAAAATGGTTTCCAAAATCCTAAATATTTATCAGTTATACTTACAGTAATTAAATTTTTGTATTCTGCAATAACTGCCAGTATGGAAGGTTTTATACATTACTAGACCCTCGTTACTATTGGCCAAAAAGTTAGCCAATAGTGGCATGACCACAAGCACGGGGGACATTGTGCCCCAGTAGTCATAGCCTATAACTAATATTATTTTTACATTAAATCATTAATAAACTTAATGTATCATTGAAATAAATCTAAATGGTGTGTATATAAAATAGAGCTTTATTAATTATTATTAAAATATATATTAAAGAAAATATATTTAATAAAGCTAAAGTACTATTAACATTATAAAATAATATTTAGTCAATAAATGTATACCATAATAAAATATGTCAAATATAATATATTCTACTATACTAAGATTATATTTTTAATCTTAGTCACGTTAATATATTAAATAATAATATCACAATTATTTAATTAATATATTATATTTGATAAAGTTATAGCTATTAATTTAACAGAAAATGAATCATTTTCTGGGCTAATTGGTTTGTGCCATAGAAAATATATTTGAAAAAGTAATGTGACGGGACACTACTAAATTCAGAGTCACTAGTTGAGAGAATGATCAACAGTGATATGACCAGAGTCACTAGTTGAGAGAATGATCAACAGTGATAGGACCACAGTCACTAGTTGAGAGAACGATCAACAGTGATGCGACCACCGGCACTAGTTGAGAGAATGATCAACAGTGTTATGACCACAGTCACTAGTTGAAAGAATGATCAACAGTGATATGACCATCGTCATGGGAATCGCCTAGTGATAGATACTTTGAATAATAATAAGATATATTTTATATCTATTACTTGATAAATTCATTATTGGACGAAAGTGAGCCAATGAGTGATATGACCACTGTCACATCGGAACTGCCACCATGTGACAAATACTGATTGATTTGGGTAAATATAAATAAATATAAAAACCGGATGCTGTAAAGTATAACAATATATTTAATAAAAATGGAATGAACTCGCCAGTATTTATTACTGATAAAATGTTTTCAAAACGTGTGTCAGGTAAATTACTGTAAAGATAATAGAAGCCAGCTATGGAGCACTGAAGGCTTAAATAAAGTGTCTATAAATACCTGAATAAAAGAAGAAATTTATGTTTTATTTATTTGGGTTTATCCCTATAAAAACAATTGAATTGAATGAGTTTTTTTTCCCATATGTTTAATATTAAAAAGTTTGGTGTTTTATAAACTCTGAAATTATTTCCTAACTACGATCCTGATGAAATTTTTTTCCGCTGCGTATCTAATAAACACCGGTACCACTTGACTGGTTCACGGCTCCCGCTCCCAGGGTGGGGTCGGGGGCTGTGACAAATCCCAATCTCTTTTTTCTTATTATCCCACCAGTCTTTCGCTTGGCCCCTTAACTGACCCATACCGTAAGCTACGAAGTCACTTGCAGCACAGTGGGTCCTTTCAAACACTCCCTCGATGTCGCTTAGCCATCATTGGCATATTATCGGATCGACCTCCCCATTGTAGATCGGAGGTTTACAAGCCATGAATTTATTATAAGGACAAGCCTTTCGCTCTACATGCTTGTCTTTCGTTTGATCAAAATTTTCCTCCAATCTTTTGATCTGCTCGTCCACTACCGCGAGCACCGTAATTTGAATTTTGTCTATAAACCCGGATAGGCTATTCTCTATTGCCTTCTCAACCTCTTCATCAATCACTTCCTTCATCTGTTCGGTGACTATCGGCACCATATCATCGTTACCTCCATCGGCCATCTTGAATCTGAAATGTTTATATTAATTGTTAAACATTTCATTCTATATCATTTGCATCATTGGCTTTGGCTTTGCCAAGTTCATCACTTGCTTAAACCATTCATGTTTAGTGCACTTTCCGGGTTCGAGTGTGTTAACACGCTCTTCCTGTGCACATCAAATCAAATTCCTTTGTCTAATTTTCTAATAAAATATACTAAATGACTAATTCTTACCGGATGTTTGATCAAGCTTCAAACCGAACACACTTTTTCAACAACCTTGAGCTCTGATTACCAACTTGTAAGACCCGTCTCAATAAATCAAGATTTAATATTAAACAACACATTTATATGAAAATGCGTCTTTACAAAAACGTTGTTAGGTTAACGATCATACATATTTAAAGTATTCAAGTTAACTTCCTACTAGTTTAAAACATTCAAAATGTAGTATTAAGTGTTTACAAGATTTACATTAACTGAAACAAAATAGATCATTGCGGAAGCTTCAAAAGATGAGTGTTCGGTTCTTGATATTTGCTTGATCTTCATCCGAGCGTTTGCTATGATCACCTAAATTCAAAACCAACATAAAAGTTAGTTTTGATTACTTAAAAACATGTTAAAAAGAGTTCCCTGAGCTAAACAAACAAAAACCAACAAATTGCCAGCACTTCATGCTCTCGCGGGCCGCGAGATCATTCTTGGTTGTTTGTCGCTGGCGGCTGTCACACCCCAACCGATGGCGGAATCATCGGGGCATGACACTGAGCGAAATAGATTGTCCAGAAGTTTCCATAACAATTATCACTACCATTCAATTTAAATAATACGTCCCATACCGTATCTCAAACAGAAAAATAATTATTACAGACATAAATCCAGGCAAATATTCTGTTCCGACAACTCAGATTTAAATAGACAGCAATTGTTTATCTGCTTCTAGAGACCCTTGATTCGTTATCTACAGACAACTATTTGTTGGGCTCTAAAGCGTTATTCTAGCTTCAAATTCCTACCACATATGCATCCTAAGCACCCGTCACATACGTTAAAATAAGGTCAATACATAAAATGTAAAGGTGAGCATACAAGTTTGATAATAGCATATAGAGTTCGAATTCGTTTACGCATAACCAGCACGTACACATAGTGAAATGAAGCACGTTAGTTATCGACATAGATCCATTGATACCAATGACTGCGGGTTGACTGCCCGAGGCAGTTCGCAATACATGATTACCACCATAATCCATGCAAGTAAAAGATCCTTAACAACCCCCGTGTGAACGGGTGCTAAGTCCAAACTATAGTACTATCGTTGCTAAGGCAGGTAGACAGCATTCCATGTGTAAACATAACAAACAAGTATTCATAAGCCACGTATAACATGCATTAACGGTTAGCGTTCAAATAGTTTGAGTAGTGTGATAGTTGTAGTTTGAATATTCGTGACGTATGTAACACCCAAAAGTGCTTAAAGCAAAAAAGGGATCAAGTATACTCACAGCGATTAATTGATTGAAGGGAGCGCTTAGCGAGTAGGGTTAGCCTGAATAGATTGGGTAGCATAACGATAAGTGAAGCGTAAAACGGAAAACAAGTGTTGGAGGGTCAGACAGCTGGTCGATCGGACGGTAGTTCGATCGGACGGCTGACCGTTCGGTTGACAGTCCGCTGTCCGGTCGGTAGGCCGATCAGATGGCTGTTCGAGTGGATTGTTTCTTCCTATAAGAAGTATGTGTTTGTGTTTGATGGCTTGACTTTTGAAGTTTTCGTTGTAGTATTTGAAAACTTTGAAGTATCTTTACCTTTCAGGTCGGTCGATCGAACAGTCGTTCGATCGGCCGGCTATCCGATCGGTTAGGTACTTCAGTAAATAGGTTCTCAGCAAGATGTCACCTGATCGGACGACTGTTCGATCGGGTGGCTCTCCGAACGCGTTGAACATGTTGAAAATCGACTAAGTATTGAAGCATAGTATCTCATGATCCGAAGAGTAATCAAATCGGACGGTAGTCCGATCGAACAGCAGTTCGTTCAATACTCTCTTCAATTAATTGCTCAAGTGTGGGGCCACATGCTAGCCGATCGGCTGGCCTGGTCGATCGGCTGACTGTCCATTCGGCTGGCTGTCCGTTCAGACAGCAGTCCGATCGGTCAGCCTTCTGACCTGGTCGGCCTATTCGTCTAACACTTGGCTGTTCTGGTTTGTTTGTCGTTATATCGAGGTAATTTGTCAACGAGTCAAACCATAGAACCCTTGTTCTTACTTGTTTCCTCTGCACGGGCAGGAATCACCCAAACCCGGCCGGTGAACTGTTCGGAACGGAGTTTAACGTTTAACCCGTAACCGGTTAACCTCGTAGGTAGAATACGGATCTTGAGCCATGCAACCACCGAAGTGATTTGCAAGACGTCGCAGACCCCATTTCTATAGGTTGAGGACATTGAGTGTAAAAGAGTTGAAAGAAAGTTGGGATATCCCTCTTTCAATCCTTTTTCACCGGGTATATGTTTAGATCTACTACAGATCTTTATTTATTTATGTGGAAATCGGTTAGATCCAAGCAATTCTTGGTGGATTGGGGCCAAATCATGAAGTTCTTCAAGAACCCATGATGACATCATCCTAGAACACTTGATTCTTGATGATTTCACGGTTAAAAGTTAAGATTTGAAAGATAGAAATGTTTAGGAGTGTGTATAGATCAAGAAAGTACAAGAATTAGGACGAAAACTTACCGGAATCGAGAGAAATCTGCGAAAAGATGAGCTGAGCGTGCTGGTCGGTCAGAGGTTTCCAAAAGTGGAAAGAATGACAATGACAGGGGTATTTATAGGATGCCAAAAGGGGTGAGTGCTGGCCGATCGGACAGCAGTCCGTTCGGCTGGGAGCCTGATCGATCAGTCGCACCTTTCGAGTGATTCGCTCGACGATTTTTTTTGATATTTCGATTTCGATTGCAAGCGGTACGATACGATAGGGTTTCCTAGTCAAATTACTTTCAGTCCCAAACACTCATATCTCGCGTAATCTATTTTCCACCAATTATCATAGTTCATTCACGATTCGAGTTCGATTGCATTTCGAGTTAGATTTCGAGTTTTGATTGAGTTTGCTTGATTATCACAACACAACATAAATAAACATGCACAGGTAACACGTAAGGCACACACACACGTATAATAACAAGTAAAAATTCGTAGCTCGAGTTGTGATTTGAAGTCGATTCGATTAACATAGTTTGAATATCGATTAGTTAACTTTATCGCATTGTTACTTCCTATAATTCACAGTCGTAAGTTGATTGATTAACGATTAACACACATCGATTATTGTCATTAACAACACTTACTCCACATAATACGAATTAAATAAAGAAATTTCTACGAGTCAAGTTGCGCGAAATCGGTCGTTGACTTTGACCTTGGTTTGACTTTTACTTCCGAAAACACGGGGTGTTACAGCGGCGACCATGGTCGCGTGACGCGACGGTTAATCTGGGTGGGAGTCACGCGATGCGACACCTTGTTTTTTACAGTAGCTTGTTTGTTTGCTGCTGCATTTGCCCAGCTACAATCTTAAACAAATTTCTAACTTTAAATTCTCACAACTTTCGATCTACATGTCCGTTTTACGTAATTCTTTTTCCTATGCATCCGTAATTTAATTACGGACTTAATTAACCTCTTTGTTCGGCTTGAAATCCAGTTTATATGATATGACTCTAAATTCTTATTATACAAATAATTGACCCGTTTAGATCTATGTCGTACCACATGTTGCTCATCAAAAGTTGTTTCTAAACATATTTACCCATTTCCTGGATTTATCACTATTGGCGTTTCGCTTCCATCCCATGGCTTGCGTACGCGGTAGAGTCAAGCTTGTTTTCAATGTTTCAAGCATGCCAATTTATGCAAATTCTACAAGTTAAATTTCTAAACTTTTGACCCAATATCAAGGGTTCGTTAAATCAAACTTAGCGTATCCATTACATGGCTTACACACTCTTATCACCAACACATTGTGTGACCTTTAAATCACATCAAACATCATCATTTTAAAACATAGTTTTGACCTATTTGGTTGTCGAGTGAGGACCTTCACTTCATTGACAAACCAAGCTTATTGCAGCCATTATTTTGACCCGTTTTCTATGATACACCGAACGATTCTAACCGTTCATTTTAACCGTATGGCTTATTCCAACCATACTTTAACCATTTATTTTGATCCGTTTGGTTTGTCGAGTGAATTTCATCACTTGTATGGCTTACCAAACATACACTAATCATTCAATTTGACCCGTTTGATCTATCGAGTGACTTCGTCACTTCAATGACACATCAAACGCGCATATCACACCACCATACTATTAACAAGCTATAACCAAACATTTTTACATAATGTGACGAAACTAATAGTTACGTACCTTTAGAGTTTTTCCTTCAAGCACGTTTCCTCTCCGGCTTGTTCGCTTGAGGATTCAATTCCCTTGCCTATAGAGTTCAATCAACGATTTATTTAGAACTTTTATTATATCATACAACGCATAATTCACTATAACATTCCAATATGCGTTTTTGTTCAAAATTCAATGTTTAGCTTTCTTTTAGGCATTTCAACAAACACCTATAGAGCTTAATTTCACTAAATCAACAATCGAGTTTATGACTAACTATCCAGCCAAGATTAAAACTATTTTCAAGTTCATTACATCTAGCATGCATAGCAATCACTTAGATTCCCTTCATGTAAATCAATAACACTCATTTTATAATCAAATTTATAGTGTTCTTCATCATTCTACAAAAACCCATTAAACACTTAGATAGGTGATCATGAATTTCATAATTATGAACATCAATTCGAAAAACTATTGACTAGGGTTTACTCCTAGACATGATTTCATTCCTAATTTCATCCAAACATTGGTCATGTAAGCCAAATTTTTGTTTTCAAGTTTTCACCAAAAATTCATGACATATGTTAGTGCAGTAATGTCTATCGCCTCCGTCAATCCAGTTCGTAGTAGAATCTGAAGAAAACATAGTTTTATATTGTAATTTTTAGGAAAAAGGCAAGGTGGCAATATTGTAAATAAGATGAAATCTCTTATATCCTTTGCCTATAAATAGGAGGCTTATGCCTTTTGTAAGTCCCGTGAACGGATCTTTCAATGATATCAAACAACCAATAGATTGTGCGGAATCCAATCAATTGGTGATTCAAGATAAACACGAAAAACTGAAAATACGAAGAACACAATACCGAAATACTTTCAAACTTGCACACGATTCTATTACTATCAACTAGTAAAACCGTCTGGTACAAGTTCCTACACCACAATCTCCTCTCTCTGGCTTCTTTAGAAATTCTGTAACAATGAGGTTCTAAAAGTTCCAACCTAAAAACAAGTTATAAACTTGTTTATATACTTACTAAGGCCCAACTCCCTACATGGGCTCCCCTTGGGCCTGCTTGGCCCACATGGCCTAAAGCTTGGCCCAAGTGACCTATAAAGGTCCAAAACCTAATATAAACTAACCCGGTAAGGCCCAGTTCGTAACCATAACCCGTTGTGTTAACTTGATGCGTCAGTCTCACACTTTAGGGCCTAACAATCTCCCCCTAGACTGATGCCATCAAATTGTCTTCATAGCATGAATTCAGCAACGTCTTCAACGAAGTCTATGGTTGTCGCTATGCTGCAGATGTTGTGGAAGTTCTTGACTTCTGAACTCTCAGCATTGGGTCTCTTTTCTTCAGCTCTTGTGGTTAGCTTCATATCAGGATCTTGATCAGCATTTGCTTGAAAATCTTGTCGAAAAGAATGTGAGAGGAGGATTCTCAGCAACTCTTTTCTTCTGCAATCTTTGTCTTTCAAGCAGGTTCACGGTACTTCTTCAAATGCACTTTCACTGTCAGACGGTGTCTCGTATCCGGTTCTTCTGACTCAGGTACATCTTGTTGTTGTGCTGCTTCAGGCTTCTTCAGCAACGAACAACATCTCAATATTCATCAATCCCTGTTCTTGATTGAAATCAAGTTCTGCACATGCTCACAAACTCATAACAAACATTTCTTATGCAATAGGGAGAGTACCATATGAACACTAGGTACATGAAATTTCACAATTTAAATTCTTTTAACTTTTGATGATCAGTCAAATCTTCAAGAACGGTTACATTTTTTTTAATTTTAAGAAAAACAAATAAACACACTATTTTTGAATTTTTGTTGTTAATTTTTCAAATTTTTATTTTTAATTTAAGAACTAAAAACAAATAAAAACTCAAAATATAAACAACTACCATAATATACAATTACAATTGCAATGGGATCAAAATTCGTTCTCAGGCAGACTAAGGAACACTTTTCAGTACGAGCCTAATCAAACTGGTCTATGCGATTGCCAATATGTTTGTCCACTTAAACTTTAACGCTCAACTTTCAATTTTTCAACTTCGTGATATGCTTAAGGTAATATTCTACTATTATACCCGTGTGTCCCATTCCAAGGCATACCCCCGCGATCAAGGTAAGCACAACGATTCATCGTAGCAGGTGAGTATACTGATGTCATCCTTTAAGATATCCTGACTGTGTCAAGGTCTGCATATAATCTGTTTTATCATGTTTTGATTTCTTAACAATGAACACCCAAATAAATACTAATCAAATCCTGGAAATATAAACAACACACTCTATCATGCAAGTATCTTCCCTACCACATATTTCACAAGTCCAATCCAGATTTCTGAAATCTTAACTGGGAATAGGTTGAGAAGAGAACAAAATAGATCTTTTGCAGAGATGGTATAATATACAGATCAAATGAGTTTTTCTCAGTTTGATATAGGTTTCTTGGGTTTCTTTTGGGCACTTGAGGGCCTCTTTCGGGTGTATTAGATCTATAGCGCGACAACGTACAACTAGGTCAGCATGTATCTGGATGCAGCAGAAGCTGTCGTTGCCTAGCACCTCCAGGTCAGCATATATCTGGATGCAGCAGAGGAGGTACATGACTTTTTTCAGAGAAGATTTCAGAATCAGATCAAAATTGTGTGTATCGGGACAACATACAGACATTCAAATAGAAATGAGCTAATTCCAAGTGACTTTCTTTCCTGGGTTCATATACAATTTTAGTTCTGAACATAAGAACAGCCAAGATATCCCCGGATGATTCAACAATATAAAGACCCAATACCTCAGATGTTGGCAATCTATCAACGCAAGATTTAAGACCATAAAATCATACGCCGTTGGTATGTTACCCACATGGTACATAGTTCGTTATGTTTATATCACTTAGTGTCTTTTATCATTTTGAGCGTCAAGCCTATCGACATACCGCAGTAGATCCTAGTCTTTTCAGCTATGGCACCTTACATGTGTTAGTCAAACCCTTTAACACAAACATTTATTTCACTTCCCATATCATGCAATCTTTCTTTTTTGCTTTTTCATTTTCTAATGTTTTTGTATTTTTCTCATTTTCTCCCCCTAAAACAATGCATATATATATAGCAAACTCTTTTTGTGTTTTTCTTTTTCTGAGTTTTCTCCCCCTTAAACTCTATATCTATCTATATGTTCCTCTCCCCCCCTAAATTTGTGCATAAATCTTGTATTTTTGCGCAAATTTACCATTTACTAGAGAAAGAAAACTTTATATACAAAATAATAAACTAAGAAAAGAGAAAAAAAAATATTTGTGCTTAACTGTTCCGTCATTAGATTGAAGACTAATCAAATGCAAATCAAAGTACTGAATTTAAACGGTACCTTTTGCTGATCTTATCTTATTTCTCTAATCTCCTCCAAAGGAAACATATCATCTGTAAAAAAAATTTGAACTTTTTGCAACAGTGAAATGTTACCCATTTTTATCTCTGGAACAACCGCTATCAACATTCCAGAGATTGTCAACAGCTCCTCCTTGGTTATTCCTGAAAGGTAAGGAGATTAGTAAGACATGGGTACCCAGGCCATCGTGGTCCTGGGATTTCCTGAAGCATCAAAGTAAGACACTTCTTTCAAACACAAGTCCCCTTTTGTTTCAAGGATTGGAGACGTTGCTGCCTTGGATTTGGGTTTCCAAATCTGTTTCGGTTTAACAAACGTGTTTGTTGCCTTCGGTTGAGCAACTTTAGCTAATTCAGGCTTGTTAGTTTTATAAAAAACATTTTTGTTCTTGAACAGCCTTGCGTTTGTTTTTAGCAGCGTTCCAATCCCCATCAGAAGGTTTAACCTTGGGATTCACATTCTTCATTGCCTTAGATGAAGATACCTTCATTGGCTTAGAATGGTAGTTATCCCTAGGTGTAACCCTCTGATTTTGCATATAGTAAGGTACATAGGGACGATTTGTGCAGTTTCAAGCTATGTGACCAACAATGCCGCAATTGAAGCATGTTTGTCTCTTCACGTAGAAGGTATTCTGATCAGCTGGATTTGCTCTTGCAGGCCCTGAAGGACGAACCGGTCCTTTCTGTGCTTGTTTGTGTTGCACATTTCCCGCAGACGAAGATGAATTGGGATGTCTGTACTTGTCATTTGCAGGGGCCTTCTGTAGTGGAGATTTCTTCTGAGTTTTCTTGTTTTGTGTCGACTGCAAGTCTTGCTCAGAAATCTCCCCAGTCTTTCTGAAACCCTTGTTAGCACAGTCAAATGCATATTTCTCACATTTGCCATTACAGACTGGCTTAACAAAAGTATTTTTCACATTACGAGCCTTTTGCGAACTATTCCTGCCCATTGAGGACTGTGGAGAGCCTGTTTGTCTTTGATGTTTAGGCTTCTTCTTTTCGCGTCCTTTGCTTGCTCGTTTTGGCTCTTGTTGCTTGATCTGAACCTTTTCATCACTGATAGAAGGTTCAGACTGTTCAGTTTGCGCACTTGGAGCCTTGTTCACGTTAGTCTTCACTTCTTCCTTCATGTCGTCAGCTTTCACAGAATCGGAGAGTTCTGGTTTGTCGGAAGAAATACCAGAAACTTTAACAGAAACTTCAGCTGAAACATTTGATGAATTTTCAGCACAAGACGGTTCTGCACATGACACCTTTGAGCTGAATCCGCAAGAATCAACTGATTCCAATTTCTCAGAATTAGCTGCTTCAGATGATTCACATTTGGAATCAGATGGTTCAGGTGGCTCATTCGTTTCATTTGCCGATTCAGTCTCCGTTACACAAGCATCAACATTTTCACCCAAATCATCAGGCCTGAAATTAATCACAGAGCGAAAAACTGATTTAAAAATATCAAACGTCGCAATAGAGTCTGAATTAAGTTCATTTATTAAATTTTCAGAAGAATGAGACTCTGATGCTTGTTCATCCCCAACTACTTTTTCAACCATTACTTCAACTACTTTATCTGCACATGTAGACGAAACATTAGTATCAATTGTACCCTTAGCGACAAAATTTATTGGAGGAGTCGCTCATTTATCAACAGGTCTGCTGTTGATTGATGACTTATCTGTTTTAGGATCATAAGTCATTTTACTTTCATTCATCATCTCCTCCTCAGTCATGGGTAAATAAGTATAATTGTCATTATAAGGAGGAGGAGCCTGATTAATGTCACACCCCGACCACGTGAGATAACGAAACGTGGCGGAAATGTCGGGGAGTGTTGTAACAGAATTAATTGTTTCACAACCATGGCAATTGAAGTTTCGTTTTATTAATCAAACATGAAAGTTTACATTGTTTTAAACAAGAACCAAAGAGTACATAACATAAGTTAACTAGTTCTTGTCTCGTTTTAAGTCACTAAGGAACATGTCCGCCTAGGTATGTCTTGATAAGTCCTATGCATCATCTCCTGAAAACACATGTGAAAATAGGTACGTCAGCATAAAAATGCCTGTGAGATACATAGGTTTTGTGAAAATAGGATTCATGACTTATGTTTGAGAAAATGTTTAGTCATGAACCTTGTAATTTGCTTTGTCTTGTAAATCATTTGAAAAACGATAAGATCAGATGATATGTATAAATAAGAGAATAATGTATGGTTAAATGAATAACCATGTAAGATGAGTTTGTATAAGATAAGTTGTTTGTAAATCAATGTCTTGTGAAAAGTATGTTATTTGTATAAAATGTTATATGTCTCAAATTGAAATGATTCAAATAACGCTACAATATGTGATACCATACAAACACTTATATATAGGAAGTACCAGCGGCGTATCCACCATGCTTGTATCATATTACACACGCCTCGTTACTTAAATCACATACACAAACCAAACCATCAAGACGTCATGTTTAACAATTGTAGAAAAGTTTAGGTATAGTCAAATATCTATTGTCAAATGGTTCACATGGTTCAATAGATACAAATGGTTCACATAATGTAATATAATGTGTTCATAAGCTGGATGAGCATATGCAACAAATCGTAATGTAAGACAATGTACTAAGTATGCACACAATGGACATACATAGCATGAAATGTAATGTAAAACAATGTACTAAGTATGCACACAATGGACATACATAGCATGAAATGTATTGTAAAGTGATGTACTAAGTATGCACACAATGGGCATACATAGCATAAAATGTATTGAAATCATGTACTATAAATGTACTAATGAACATAGGAAGTATATGATATGAAAACAGGAAAGCATGAAAGTAACAAGTAGGCACATGTGTTCCACCCCGAAATGTTTGGAAAACAGTAAAAGAGGGGTCTATGTACTCACTTGAGATTGCTTAGTAGTCCTTGAGTAACAACCAAACAATGCTAGAGATCACAGATATCAAACGGCACCTAATATAGGTAACTATGTTAATAAACCGGACCTAAATCTGAGGATTTAGATAGAATGAGGGTTCGTAAACCAAACGAGTATGGAGACTCGTGTCATATGGTTTATCAAAGCTTACATGCTAAATGAAACCTAACCTAAGTGCTTTCGACCCATCGCGACCCATTAAGGTAGCTTATGCTACTTTAACGCGTCGTGCGCGCAAAAGCGCACTCGAGACATCTAACTAGCCCTATGACAAGTGTTATATGCCTAAACATGTTACATAATCAGTTATGTGACAAAAGTTTAGGTTACATATGCTTAATTACCAATTATACATGAAAAGGGTATTCTGGTAATTTTTCCTAAGGCATATAAACTACCTATCATACAACTACTCAAACGATGTGACCATAGGGTATAACCTCGGAAGGTTATTCCCTATACTCTATGGTCACCTAAGGTATTTGGTCGGATCCTAATGATTGACCAAATGGGTCGGGTTCGAAGGTATAAGCGATTTATTAGATCGCTTACCCTTACGACCCTAGACAACGTGGTAATCAGTAGGCATAGTCACAAAGGACTATAACCATCGTGATTACAATAACGTTGCAAAGTTCAAACGAAATTCGCATTGACCATAAACTGGTCAATGCAGAAAGTCAAACAAAGTTTGACTCTCGGACTCGAAAAGCAATAAAAGAACGAAGGAACACTTACAAAGGGTCCCCGAATGCTAATCTCGATCCAAGTAGCTCAGGTATGAAACAAAGGTTTCAACTTAGAACTTCTCAAATCAAGATTCTAGTGGGTTTTGCAATGGCATGGGGGGGGGGGGTATTTATAGGATTTGTAAAGCCGTTAAGATCGTTCCTCGTTAACCGTGCTTCAATCTCAACCCTCCACCTCAAAACCCTGGTTTTTGAAAACCATTAGAGCCCAAGGTATTGCCCCAAAACCATGTGCAAGGTGAAATGGACCAGATTCAAAGTTTCTGCAAGTTTTCTGCTGTCTGGGGACTGCTTGCGCACCGCAACACTCAGAGTGTTGAGGTGCGCAAGGACCTGATTTCACAGATTTACACTTTTGGTCCCTGCTAGTGTTATGAGCTATTTCCGACATGTTTAAGGCCCGTTAAACTCATTTCAAAGCTCTAAAATGAAGTTAAAGTATAGGGAACTTAAAATGTGCTCAAAAATATCTCAGGTGTCGGTTCGTTTGGCCGTACGGTTGCGTTGTTCGGTTAATTACGACGGAAGTCGTAACGAACGCAAAAACGATCCAAATTGAGCGACGAATGAATTTTTGACAAGCCAAACACTAAAATAAAATGTTTTAGTGCTTACATAAATTTTTGGGTGTTCGAAAGTGCAAACTTGTGCACTTTTTGACGCTTTTAGTCCCTGAATGACCCAAAAGTTTACTTTAGCACACCGAACTCCTCAAAGCTTATTTCTAAGCTATGTAAAGGATATTTATGGTATGTTTAACTTATGGTCGTGTTCCGGAATGTCTGTTACAGTTCAAATTGGCATACTTTCGCAGTTTGTCAAATTTAGTCCCTGTAAGCGAATTAACTTGTTTTTGCCATACCAAAGCCTTCAAAACTTATTTCTAAGTTATGTAAAGGTTATTTAAGGTATGTTAAGCCTATTTCACTATTCCGGAGTGTTCGTTGCATTAAACTGGTTATATTTACGCATCAGTGCGCGTATAACCTTCCAGAAAGCGATTTAGAGCTTGAAATCGAACAAGAATTGATATGTGCAAAAGATACACCTATTTATACAGATCCCAAGTATGAAATACAACATTTCATTGGCTTGGTATTTGTTTGATGGTCGCAGTGACCCAGGTGTCACAGTCTCCCCTACTTTAGGAAATTTCGTCCCGAAATTTATTTTTAGAGGAAACTTGTGTAGACAGCTGTGACGGTTTCGCTTTCAGACAAATCCATTGAACCCTTAAGTAAAACTCTGGGCCATGTTAGGATTCTTAGCGAAAATGTCAACCCTCAAAGTGAAGTCCTTGTTGTAACAAAACATGGAATTTCGAACTACGGGCTGAAAAATGTTTCTTATGAAGACTCATCATAGGAAACTTGGTGTGTGATTGAGATCAGAATTGGGGAGTGTAAGAATAAATGACATTGGTCAAAGTCCAAGACTTCTCCCGTATCATTACTCTTGTCACTGTAGGTCTTAACACATGACAAAACTTCCTGTGGTTTCTGTGAACTGAATTCCATAATTTTGTAGGCCTCCATAATTACGTAGTTCCTTGCACAGTCCGCACAGTTCATTTTATAATGCGTATGGGGAACAACCAAACGAATAATCCTGTGGTGATTTAACTTGACTGCAATAGAGTCTCTTTAACTTAGGTCACCAAAGGATTAGATCAACGAACAATTTCTTGAACTAGACCACCCGAGGGCCTATTTAACTACATAAACACATGATATATTTAACTAGATTGTCGAACCAATCTATTTAACTTAGATCGACGTAGGATCTCTTTAACTAGACCACCAGAGGGCCTATTTAACTATATCAACGCATGATATATTTAACTAGATTGTCGAACCAATCTATTTAACTTAGATCGACGTAGGATCTCTTTAACTAGACCACCAGAGGGCCTATTTAACTATATCAACGCATGATATATTTAACTAGATTGTCGAACCAATCTATTTAACTTAGATCGACGTAGGATCTCTTTAACTAGACCACCAGAAGGCCTATTTAACTATATCAACACATGATATATTTAACTAGATTGTCAAACCAATCTATTTAACTCAGATCGATGTAGGATCTCTTTAACTAGACCACCAGAGGGCCTATTTAACTATATCAACGCATGATATATTTAACTAGATTGTCGAACCAATCTATTTAACTTAGATCGACGTAGGATCTCTTTAACTAGACCACCAGAAGGCCTATTTAACTAAACTACCCAAGAGGAATATTCAACTACATCAACACATGATGTCCTTAGACTTTGGAACAGTACTTTATAATCCAAGGGACTTAACTACAACGTAGAAGTCCATTAAGGATTTAAGATAGTACCTTTTTGAATATCCTACTACGAATCCTTCATATGAAGATAAGAAAGATTCTATGAGGATTTGGATAACGAATATCCAGAGTATACAAAAACACAAAAATGCATAAACACATAGTCATATAACCACAAAGATTATTTATCTAGATCTTTAATTTGTTAATTAGTTTTGCTAACAGAGCACATGTATTTAAGGCACACTAGGAATCCATCTCGTGGATTTCATTTGGTACTTTAAACATTTTCAAGAATCTATCTATAAAGATAGAATGATCTACCAAAAATTCGATTTCGTTTTCAAGAAAACGCAATATTCGAATTAAGGTACAATAATTTTAGAATATACAGAAATACCCTTAGGTACCCTATTAAGAATTTATAGTGGTACTTTGGGTATTCGTACAGAGTTGTAACTTGCGCCTTGTACTTCGTTTCCTTGGAAGAAACGGGTACTTAGGATTTTTGTGGGAAATCGCAAGAGATTATAAAATGGAAAGATTTTGGGGGTAATATGTTCTTCAAGGAATACGACTCCTTGATTGTCGGTATTGTAGGGGATACGTTGTTTATACATGCCATCACATTTGTACATTGCAATGTAAAATAAAAAGATTTATTTATAAACAACAACAACTGTTTCATGGACCTTGACAACAAAAGAAAATAATACATAAGGCTTGATTATTTCTAAACAACATTGTCTTCTAGTTGGTCTGATGCTCATCCCTGCGCTGGATTCGCATTAGCAATCTTTGGGCAATTTCTTCGGAAATGGCCCATCTCGCCACAGTTGAAGAAAGGACCTGGTGGACAACGAGCTTGAGCAGGATTTACTTGAGGTTGGTTTGGACCACCTTGGTTTGGGGTAAATCGACAAGCATTTGCCAGGTGACCGAGTCGCCCACATGATGCACATAAACGACACTGTAGGTGAGCTAAGTGGTGTGTATTACATTTGTTGCATATCGGTGCAGTACTGGCATAAGGTTTCCTTGCAGGAGGTTGAGTTGGTTGGTTGCGGGTGCAATCGCATAATTCTGCGAAGCCTTACGCTTCTTAGAAGGTTTTGTTTTGCTTTCCTTGGTTTCCTCCTGAACATTAGCTGCTTGTTTCTTGTCGCCTTTCCGAAAAAGTTTGTTCTTTCTGATCTGAGATTCAGTCAAGGTTGCAGCTAGCTCAGTGGCCCGCCTAACCGTAGTGGGGTTACTACCAGTAACAATGTCCTGAACTGAGTCAGGGAGACCATCAATGTATTTTTCAATCGCCTTATCCAAAGGCGTAACCATAGTAGGACACAACAGGCTCAGCTCCTCATATCGATCAGTGTAGGCTCGATGTTCACCGCTGTCTTGCTTAAGATCGTCGAATTCCCTTTCCAAGGCCCTGATCTCGTGACGAGGACAGAATTCCTTAATCATCAGGGCTCTAAGTTCTTCCCACGTTTGAGCCAGTGCCACTTCGGCACCCCTATCTCTCACCACACCGTTCCACCACGTCAAAGCTCGTTTCTCAAAGACACTAGATGCGAAATCTACCTTTCGCTCGTTTGGACATTGAACATGCCTGAAGGTGCTCTCTAGACTCTCGAACCATTGCAGAAGTGCAGTCGCTCCTTGAGACCCAGAAAACTTTGATGGCTTAGCCGAGTTGAATGTCTTGAAGTTGCAGAGGGCATTATTGTTGTTGAGAGCTTGGTGACATTGAGCAACGATGTTCGGGATTGCTGCAGTCATTTCTGTGTAATGACAGCTGCCAGCTCTTCATTAGATACCGGATTTTCGCGTCGTGGAGGCATTCTAAAAAGGGAAACAAGAGAGAAAACAAATGAAATGGTATTGGGTAAGAATAGGATGTTACAATTACCGACCAAAATTATGGGTGATGGTCATTTGTTTGAACCACGAAGCAAACAAATGACACACAAAGGCTGAATCAAAGCAAATAGATCCTCATAATGTATCGCGAAGACATGCTCGCCTATAAGTGGACACTCACCCCAAGAGTTCCCAGGTAAGAGTGACTGGTCCGATTATGTGTATTTGTACGAACACTCTAGCCTTAGACAGAAAACTCAGGGTACAGGCATCCACTCTTCCAGTTTGCACGTGTTCACACTATTTAGGACCCAAAACTTTGATGAGAGTTTTGAAAACTCAAAGGGGTTCAAAACCTTGTACTAGAGGGTTCAAAACCTAGTAATCAATCATCCAAGAACAGATGATTAATTTTCAAAGCGGTTTTGAAATTTATGTTCTCATTGTGGTTATCACCTAAGGATAGGTGAAGGTATCGTTTTATGACTAAACGCAAGTAAACTCGCGTTAGGGTCCTAGGAAGGTTATAGACTAGGTCAAAGTATTACTAATAACCTAATTCCCTATAACCATTGGCTCTGATACCAACTTTTCTGTCACACCCCGACCACGTGAGACAACGAAACGTGGCGGAAATGTCGGGGAGTGTTGTAACAGAATTAATTATTTCACAACCATGGCAATTGAAGTTTCGTTTTATTAATCAAACATGAAAGTTTACATTGTTTTAAACAAGAACCAAAGAGTACATAACATAAGTTAACTAGTTCTTGTCTCGTTTTAAGTCACTAAGGCACAGGTCCGCCTAGGTATGTCTTGATAAGTCCTATGCATCATCTCCTGAAAACACATGTGAAAATAGGTACGTCAGCATAAAAATGCCTGTGAGATACATAGGTTTTGTGAAAATAGGATTCATGACTTATGTTTGAGAAAATGTTTAGTCATGAACCTTGTAATTTGCTTTGTCTTGTAAATCATTTGAAAAACGATAAGATCAGATGATATGTATAAATAAGAGAATAATGTATGGTTAAATGAATAACCATGTAAGATGAGTTTGTATAAGATAAGTTGTTTGTAAATCAATGTCTTGTGAAAAGTATGTTATTTGTATAAAATGTTATATGTCTTAAATTGAAATGATTCAAATAACGCTACAATATGTGATACCATACAAACACTTATATATAGGAAGTACCAGCGGCGTATCCACCATGCTTGTATCATGTTACACATGCCTCGTTACTTAAATCACATACACAAACCAAACCATCAAGACGTCATGTTTAACAATTGTAGAAAAGTTTAGGTATAGTCAAATATCTATTGTCAAATGGTTCACATGGTTCAATAGATACAAATGGTTCACATAATGTAATATAATGTGTTCATAAGCTGGATGAGCATATGCAACAAATCGTAATGTAAGACAATGTACTAAGTATGCACACAATGGACATACATAGCATGAAATGTAATGTAAAACAATGTACTAAGTATGCACACAATGGACATACATAGCATGAAATGTATTGTAAAGTGATGTACTAAGTATGCACACAATGGGCATACATAGCATAAAATGTATTGAAATCATGTACTATAAATGTACTAATGAACATAGGAAGTATATGATATGAAAACAGGAAAGCATGAAAGTAACAAGTAGGCACATGTGTTCCACCCCAAAATGTTTGGAAAACAGTAAAAGAGGGGTATATGTACTCACTTGAGATTGCTTAGTAGTCCTTGAGTAACAACCAAACAATGCTAGAGATCACGGATATCAAACGGCACCTAATATAGGTAACTATGTTAATAAACCGGACCTAAATCTGAGGATTTAGATAGAATGAGGGTTCGTAAACCAAACGAGTATGGAGACTCGTGTCATATGGTTTAACAAAGCCTACATGCTAAATGAAACCTAACCTAAGTGCTTTCGACCCATCGCGACCCATTAAGGTAGCTTATGCTACTTTAACGCGTCGTGTGCGCAAAAGCGCACTCGAGACGTCTAACTAGCCCTATGACAAGTGTTATATGCCTAAACATGTTACATAATCAGTTATGTGACAAAAGTTTAGGTTACATATGCTTAATTACCAATTATACATGAAAAGGGTATTCTGGTAATTTTTCCTAAGGCATATAAACTACCTATCATACAACTACTCAAACGATGTGACCATAGGGTATAACCTCGGAAGGTTATTCCCTATACACTATGGTCACCTAAGGTATTTGGTCGGATCCTAATGATCGACCAAATGGGTCGGGTTAGAAGGTATAAGCGATTTATTAGATCGCTTACCCTTACGACCCTAGACAACGTGGTAATCAGTAGGCATAGTCACAAAGGACTATAACCATCGTGATTACAATCACGTTGCGAAGTTCAAACTGTAACAACTGTGCTTGTAATCACTATGAACAGTTCTATTATCAATAAAACAATGTTATTTGACCACAATGTTTGTTTTGTTATGTTTTACATTTTTCATGTTTTGATCTTTGTTCAATTCCAAACTCTACATCACTTTCTGGAGAGTTATACGCAAACTAGTGCGTAAACATACTCAGTTTAATGCGAGAAATACTCCGGAACATCAACATATACCCAACATACCTTAAATAACCTTTACATAACTTAGAAATAAGTTTAGAAGGCTTTGGTATGGCAAAAACAAGTTAATTCGCTTACAGGGACTAAATATGACAAACTGCGAAAGTATGTCAATTTGAACTGTAACAAACATTCCGGAACATGACCATAAGTTAAACACACCTTAAATATCCTTTACATAGCTTAGAAATAGGCTTTGAGGGGTTTGGTGTGCTAAAATAAACTTTTGTGACATTCAGGGACTAAAAGTGTCAAAAAGTGCACAAGTTTGCATTTTCACGCATAACTTACGTTCTGAATACATCTGGACATCCAAAAATTTATGAAAGCATGACTACATTATATTTTAGTGTTCGCCTTAAGAAAAATCCATTCGTTGCGTCATTTGGATCGTTTTTCGCGCTTGTGCGCATTTCGTCGTAATTAGGCGAACATCGCGTTCGTACGGCCAAACGAACCAACATCAGACATATTTTTGAACATGTTTCATGTCCACAATGTTTAGGCAACATTTTAGGGCCTTAAAGTTGGCTTTACGGGCCTTAGAAGTGCCGGAAATGGGCTGAATACACAACAGGGACCAAAACTGTAATTTTCTGATCTGTCATGGCCAGGCGGCCCGCCTCAGATTCTGTTAACTCCCACGCGGGCCGCGTCCGCCTGTCTGATCAGATTAGAACGAACAGTCAGCACGATCCAGCTGTTTTAACCACAACCACATGCTTGCAACTTGCCAAATCTGTTGATAAACATCATTTTTAGCCACCATGAGTTTCCAACACTTGTACGGCTTGGATTAAGGCACGATATTCAACAAACGATCTTAACGGTTACCCGAAAACTATAAATAACCCACCCCCACAACTTCTAAACCCACAAGAATCTGATCTATTTGACTCTAAGTTGAAACCTTTGTTTCATACCTGAGTTATTGTGATCACGATTAGCATTCGGGGACCCTTCGTAAGTATTCTTTCGTTCTTTTCCTTATTTTACTGCTTTTTCGAGTCAGAAAGTCAAACTTTGTTTGACTTTCAGCGTTGACCAGTAATGGTCAATGCGAAGTTCGTTAGAACTTCGCAACGTGATTGTAATCACGATGGTCATAGTCCCTTGGGACTATGCCTACTGATTACCACGTTGTCTAGGGTCGTAGGGTAAGCGATCTGATAAATCGCTTATACCTTCGAACCCGACCCAGTTTGGTCGATCATTAGGATCCGACCAAACACATTAGGTGACCATAGTAGGTAGGGAATAACCTTCCGAGGTTATGCCCTATGGTCACATCGTTTAAGTAGTTGTATGATAGGTAGTTTATATGCCTTAGGTAAATTACCAGAATACCCTTTTCATGTATAATTGGTAATTAAGCATATGTAACCTAAACCTTTGTCACATAACTGATTATGTAACATGTTTAGGCATATAACACTTGTCATAGGGCTAGTTAGACGGTCCAAACGCGTTTCACGCGCACGATGCGTTAAAGTAGCATAAGCTACCTAAACGAGTCGTAATGGGTCGTAAACAATTATGTTAAGTTTCATTTAGCATGTAGGCTTTGTTAAACCATATCACGTGAGTTCCGACACTCATTTGGTTTACAAACCCTAATGCTACCCAGTCTTCCGAGATAGGTCCGGTTTATTAACATAGTTACCTATACTAGGTGCCGTTTGATTCCGAGATCTCTTGCATTGCTTGGTGGTTATCTTTATACAACTGAGCAATCTCAAGTGAGTACATAGACCCCTCTTTTACTGTTTTCCAAACTGTTTTGGGGTGGAACACATGTGCCTACTTGTTACTTTCATGCTTTCCTGTTTTCACATCATATACTGCTATGTTCGGTAGTACATTATAGTACATGATTTTATGACATTTCATGCTAGGTGTGCCCAATTTTGTGCATTACTTAGTACATCGTTTTACATGACATTTCATGCTAGGTGTGCCCATTGTGTGCATTACTTAGTACATCGTTTTACATGACATTTCACGCTATGTATGTTCATTTGATTACATACTTAGTGCATTGTTTTCACATGTTTACATTTTGGTATGACATTTGGTTTGTTTACATGGGACAATACATTCATTAACATTAGCTACGCCGTTCGTTAGTAGGTAGTGGTACCATAGGAATTGACAACTCCCGTTCCGGACGTCCCAGGGAAAGGGGATGAAAGGAATGACCGAATTCGATGACATAAGACAGATAGACCTTTAATTTGTTTAAAGGGTTTATCACCACAGTCGCAAGGCTTGGATGTATGCATTTTCACAATACCGCATAAATGTCAATATTAAAAAGTTGCATGCATTTACACAACACATAGCTTTGATTTAAACCAAGTTTTACTTCAATACTTTGTTTTTGTGCATATGGTTTAGTTGAGACATTTCACTTGCCATACATGGATATTTGACATAGACATTTGACATGGATATTTGACATAGACATTTGACATGGATATTTGACATAGACATTTGACATGGATATTTGACATAGACATTTGACATGATTTACATCTTGACATAAACACTTTGACATATTATTCAATACATTTGACAATTGGGTTAAACATAGACTTCTTACATTGGTTGGTTTGGTTTGATTAAGTGATTAAGTAACGATGCGTGTGTAATATGATACAAGCATGGTGGATACGCCGCTGGTACTTCCTATATATAAGTGTTTGTATGGTATTACATGGCGTAACGTTATTTGAATCATTTCAATATTGAGACATAGAACATTTTATACAAATAACATACTTTTCACAAGACATTGATTTACAAACAACTTATCTTATACAATTCATTTTACATGGTTATTCATTTAACCTTACATTTACTTATACATATCAACTGATCTTATCGTTTTTCAAATGATTTACAAGACAAAGCAAATTACAAGGTTCATGACTAAACATTTTCTCAAATACAAGTCATGAATCCTATTTTCACAAACCTATGTATCTCACAGGCATTTTTATGCTGACGTACCTATTTTCACATGTGTTTTCAGGAGCTTTTCCGTAGGATGTTGATCATGATACTAGGGCGGACCTGTGCCTTAGAGACTTTAAAAGAAGATAGACTATGTTTAATTATGTTCTGAACTCTTAATTTACTGTTTTGAGACAATGTAACACCTTTGTTTATAAATAAAATACAACTTTCTATGCCATGGTTATGAAACAATTAATTCTGTTGCGACACGCCCCGATGTTTCCGCCGCTCTTTGTTGTTTTACGCGGTCGGGGTGTGACACAAACGAACTTCGCATTGACCATAAACTGGTCAATGCAGAAAGTCAAACAAAGTTTGACTCTCGGACTCGAAAAGCAATAAAAGAACGAAGGAACACTTACAAAGGGTCCCCGAATGCTAATCTCGATCCAAGTAGCTCAGGTATGAAACAAAGGTTTCAACTTAGAACTTCTCAAATCAAGATTCTAGTGGGTTTTGCAATGGCATGGGGGGGGGGGTATGTATAGGATTTGTAAAGCCGTTAAGATCGTTCCTCGTTAACTGTGCTTCAATCTCAACCCTCCACCTCAAAACCCTGGTTTTTGAAAACCATTAGAGCCCAAGGTATTGCCCCAAAACCATGTGCAAGGTGAAATGGACCAGATTCAAAGTTTCTGCAAGTTTTCTGCTGTCTGGGGACTGCTTGCGCACCGCAACACTCAGAGTGTTGAGGTGCGCACGGACCTAATTTCACAGATTTACACTTTTGGTCCCTGCTAGTGTTTTGAGCTATTTCCGACATGTTTAAGGCCCGTTAACCTCATTTCAAAGCTCTAAAATGAAGTTAAAGTATAGGGAACTTAAAATGTGCTCAAAAATATCTCGGGTGTCGGTTCGTTTGGCCGTACGGTTGCGTTGTTCGGTTAATTACGACGGAAGTCGTAACGAACGCAAAAACGATCCAAATTGAGCGACGAATGAATTTTTGACAAGCCAAACACTAAAATAAAATGTTTTAGTGCTTACATAAATTTTTGGGTGTTCGGATGTATTCAGAACATAAGTTATGCGCGAAAGTGCAAACTTGTGCACTTTTTGACGCTTTTAGTCCCTGAATGACCCAAAAGTTTACTTTAGCACACCAAACCCCTCAAAGCTTATTTCTAAGCTATGTAAAGGATATTTATGGTATTTTTAACTTATGGTCATGTTCCAGAATGTCTGTTACAGTTCAAATTGGCATACTTTCGCAGTTTGTCAAATTTAGTCCCTGTAAGCGAATTAACTTGTTTTTGCCATACCAAAGCCTTCAAAACTTATTTCTAAGTTATGTAAAGGTTATTTAAGGTATGTTAAGCCTATTTCACTATTCCGGAGTGTTCGTTGCATTAAACTGGTTATATTTACGCATCAGTGCGCGTATAACCTTCCAGAAAGCGATTTAGAGCTTGAAATCGAACAAGAATTGATATGTGCAAAAGATACACCTATTTATACAGATCCCAAGTATGAAATACAATATTTCATTGGCTTGGTATTTGTTTGATGGTCGCAGTGACCCAGGTGTCACAATTAAAACCCAAACCACGCCCTTTATTTTCCTTGTATGCGAGTTGTTGATCACACAAGTTTTTGACTAATTTGCTGGAAGAATCAAATTTCTTAATATTAAGCTCATTTATTTGATATCTATCTCTGATATCTTCCAGTTCCTTAGTCACAGCGCACAGTTTCTCCTGAACATATAAGAGTTGAGATGATGTCACACTTACATCATCCTTGAGTTTGATGATGTCTTTTCGCTGAGCCTTAATTTTTTCTTTGTAAAGTTTTTCATTTTTCGATAAAGTAAAGTTTTTATTCTTTATATCATTGTAATCTTGAATTAGCTCAACGTTATGTAACCGATATGCCTCATTTCTTTCTCTACACTCAGGAGTGCAAAAGACAGAAAGTATCTCTTCACGTTCTTTAGTAATTCCTTGAGCCAGGGGTTTGTTAAACATGAATGCCATACTTTCAGCGGGTAGTTGACACTTTAGTTCTTCTCCTCTAAACACAAACCAAACGAGAACCCGTGTACTCGCTAACTCAAACCCTTTGTATGCGAATTAGAATATGATAGAATTATAAAGGAATACTTATTATATTTATTATTACTATTATAAGTAATAATAAGGTAATGATTAAGATATTATTACTAATGATTATTATTATATAATAGTAAACCTAAACAACGTCTGTATGTCTGTCTTCTTCGTTCAAAACCCACCGAACCCTAATTTCGAAAGATCAGCCGCAGTTACAACAACTACTACCCGTCTTCTTCAATTCGATTATCAACGACAACAGCGATAAAAGAGAACTACGAAGGAACGTTGAACGGAGGTGATCGGATGAACAGTGTCGAACAATACGACGATGAAGATGATGAACGGAAATAATGGTGAAGGTGGTGGTCGTCGGAGATGATCGAATCGTCGGAGATGGAGAGATAATCTGTGGTAAAGTTGATGATGATGAACAATGAACCAGAGGTGAACGAAGATGATGAAGACGAAGGTGGTGATAGGAGATCGTCGGAGAAGATGAAGCGGATTTCCGGTGGTCGATATATGATTGACAGTGGATATTGATGACTCGAGATCTCGGTTGCGACTCAGAACCGTGGTTGCGACTCGGAACCGTGGTTGCGACTCGAGACTGTGAACTTGTTGCCACTCAGAGAGTGACTCGAGACTGCAAAAATGAATGACTCGAGACCTGTGAAGATGAATGGAGTCAAGAGCTGTTTCCTTAAAGATCGGAGTCGAGACCAGTGATGAGTCGAGACCTTGAAACCGTGAAGAGTCGAGACCTCTTGTGAGTCGAGACCTTGAAAGCGGTTGCGAGTCGAGACCTCAAAATAGATGACTCGAGACCTCAATATGGAAACCAGATTGACTCAAGACTGTGATGATGATGAGTTGAGACTATGAAAGTTGATGAGTCGAGACTGTTGAAGTTGAAACCGAGACCTCTGTTTCCTTAAAAAGGAGTCGAGACTAGTTGTAACGAAGGACTCGAGACCTGTGAAGGATGATGAGTCGAGACCTCTATTTCCTTTCCCTGTTGTAGCTCGCAACCTCAATATGATTTTGAAACAAGATCTGGTCAACCAAAAAACTTTTGAAAATATCTTTTAGAAGCAATTATTTTCGGAAACTGTTGGAAATTTGTTCAAGGATTTAAAATCTTATCAAAATTATAAAGTATTTCCAAATCAGTTTAAAAAAATTTAATCCTTTAACACACAAAAAAATAATCAAAACACCAAAATATGGCTAGTTTTCAATAGAATCCCGATGAACACTTCAAGAACACGAAGAACGCGATGAACAAAAATCCAAAAATATCGAAAATCTTGAATCTCTAATATCACACCGAGCCTAGAAACAGGTTCTAATAGCTCTGATACCACTTGTAAGTCCCGTGAAATGGATCTTTCAATGATATCAAACAACCAATAGATTGTGTGGAATCCAATCAATTGGTGATTCAAGATAAACACGAAAAACTGAAATATGAAGAACACAATACCGAAATACTTTCAAATTTGCACACGATTCTATTACTATCAACTAGCAAAACCGTCTGGTACAAGTTCCTACACCACAATCTCCTCTCTCTGGCTTCTTTAGAAATTCTGTAACAATGAGGTTCTAAAAGTTCCAACCTAAAAACAAGTTATAAACTTGTTTATATACTTACTAAGGCCCAACTCCCTACATGGGCTCCCTTTGGGCCTGCTTGGCCCACATGGCCTAAAGCTTGGCCCAAGTGACCTATAAAGGTCCAAAACCTAATATAAACTAACCCGGTAAGGCCCAGTTCGTAACCATAACCCGTTGTGTTAACTTGATGCGTCAGTCTCACACTTTAGGGCCTAACACCTTTAGTTTAGAACTTTTGGCCATTTGAGAGATTTGGAGCTTGGTGCTTAGAGAGAGAAAGTAGAGAGAGAAACTATTGCTCAAGGTGATTCGTGGTGCTTGTACTTGTTGTATATTCAATAGAATCGTTCGGTAGTCAAAAACCGATCCTACAAGTGGTATCAGAGCAAGAGCTCGATTGCACGGATAAAATACACTAAATCGCACAAGGAATCATCAGATTCAGAGTCAAAATTGCATCAGATTTGTCAAATCTCACATTCTACTCTTTTTCTTCACGTTCTTGACTGAAAAAAGCAAAACTAAACGGGTTTTTACGGATAAAAATCGCTGATTTTTGGATATTGTGTGCGAAAATAGTTGATTTACAAGCCTACAAATTTTTAGAACTTAATTCCAAATGGTTTGTGAGAAATCGAGAATTTTTGGTCCGAAAAATGTTAAAAATGATAGCTGTTGCTGTTGCTGATCATGTAGATGTTCACCGATCGGATGGCCATCCGATCCAAAGATAGTCCGTTCTATTTCACTGTTAAAACTGATCCGATCCGCTGCATATTATTTCATTTCAGTCAAACAAAGCGGCCCACTAATTCAATGTTTCAAAAGTCTTGATAATCCATGTGCTTAGAATTTATGAGATCAGAATATATGTCGGCCATTATTAGACTTAGTGTGATTTTGGTTTGAAGTCCAAGTATCAAAGTAAAATCCGTACGGATTGCAATCCGATCCACGTGCATTTAATTGAAGGTATTTGTCATTTGTGTTAATCGTCGGAAGGCAATCCGAACGGATCACCGTTCGATCCATCTTCAATACATTTGCACCGGCCCAATTAATAAACTTCATCAATTAATCATTAGGTCCATTAACTCACGGCCCAATAGAGATCAAGTACAGTGCTCATTAATAGCCTATATCAGGTTCACGTGAAACATGATTAGCACAACTGTTGCGGCCCAATAAGAATTGTTTGTTGAATTGAGTTTGTCGTCACAATTATTAATCTGACAGCCCATGTGATAGTTCATGTCCATCGACCAAATTAAGTAATTTGCTTTATAGTTTTAGTCCAATTAATTTTTCACAACAAATAAACTCATCCGATCAACATTTATGGCCCATGTGAAAGTCTACTCTCGGTCCAATTAAGATTTTGTAGTGGATAAGTTTGTCGGCCATTAATTCAGTTTTGCATGTGAAATTGATTGTTGCACACTGCACAAGTTAGTGTTGGTTTTATTAAAATCATGTGAAGTCTTAAAAAGTTATCGGCCCAATTATAATTGATATATACTGACATTGGCACATGAGAACTGTAACGTTTTGAAAATTGTTTCATCACTTGATATCATTTGGAGGTCCAATCATCGAACGGTAGTTCGTTCGATTTGCCATCCGATCCAAAATTCAAATTTGAAGCCCAATATCAGTTTATAAGAAGTTGTCAACTATCGGATTGACATCCGATCGATTTGTCATTTGATCCAAATTATAAAGTGGTTCACTCCTTTGTAAAGTCTCGAAAGGCAGTTCGTTCGAACTGACATCCGATCCATTGCTTATTCGATCCAAAGTCATCCGATTGACTTTTGTTGACCTCGTCCGATCGGTTACCCATCCGATCTAACTGATTTTTTTAAACTGATCATTTGTTTGTTCATTTGCAGGTGATTCAAGGTGATATACAAGGTGCGAATATCAAGACACAATTCGAAGATGTCGGGTGCTGGCGAAGAATTTTACAACACATTTTATAATGCGTACATTTCTGAAACAAAGTCGGAGACAAGCAGCATTTCAAAAACAATTTAAGATAATTTGAAATACGATAACGTGTACGGAAACCAACAAAAACCACCGAAATTAATGAATATCGAGGACTATAACTGGTGGAAAAAGCGGTTTGAGGGTTGGGTAAAATCATTTGCTCATGATAGTTGGTTAAAATTGAAGTTAGGATATAAAGAACCAACAAAACAAGGTGGAATCTTATTGACAATTGAAGAATTCACAGATCAAGAAGTAAAACACATGTGTGCTGAACAAAAAATGATTACATTGCTGTATCAATCTGTTCGAGACGATATTATTTCATTACTTGATGAAACTACTTCAAAAGGTTTGTGGGAAGCTTTAGAGAGAAAATGTACGGGTGGTGAAGAAATTATCAAAAACAAAAGATCGTTATTGAAAAAAGAATTTGATTTGTTTATATGCATGAAAGGTGAAACCGTATCTCAGATGATTGAAAGATTTTGCCATCTTAAACTTGAACTGGAGAGGTTTGGTGTTTCCAAAGATAATGAAGAGATCATTGAGAGGTTGATCGAAGCTCTTCCAAATGAAATTGATTGGTCAAACTATGTTATGATACTCAAAAACATCAATGATATGAGCAAAGTGACCCTTGACTGGTTAATTGAGAAGCTTGAAGGTCATGATTTGGAAATACAAAAGCAGAACAAAATGGCAAATCAACAGTATCAACAAAATGTTGATCTATACTACAGAAGAAGCATGATGGATCAAGCATCAAAGATGGCATTTAGTGCAGGAAGTTCTAAGGATTCATCCCAACACAGTTTCTCAAAAGATCCGGGTTATCATTCATTTGCTTCAAATTCGTCAAATCTGAACATAGTTCAGTGCAATATTGCCATAGATCTGAAAAACTCTCAAAGTTTGAATGCAGAAGCTGCCAAGCAACAAATGGTGTTTTTAGCATCTGTTCTGGAATCGTACGAAAGTCTGATCGCGGGTAAGGTTGGAAACCCGAATATGACAAAGGAAGATTATGATCAGATAGATCTAGAGGAGATGGAACTGATAGACGTAAAATGGCGCATGGCTAGCGCTATGAGGAGAGCACAAAGGTTTATGGAAATCACCGGAAGATCATGTTTGGGAACTGCTGATACAAAACTTGGATTCGACAAATCAAAAGTTACATGTTTCAAGTGCAAACAGAAGGGCACTTCAAGAAAGAGTGCACAAACAGGCAAACTGATGAAGCTGTGAATCCATTCAAAAATGATTATTATCAGAAAGCAATTTATCATCACAACAATGAGTCATCAAAAGTGAATCAAAAGCAAATCGATGAAGGTTCATCAAAAGAGAAGTCGAGGGCTCTAGTAGTTATTCAGGACGATGAGGGTTATGACTGGAGCAAAGTTCTTCAAGAAGAAGATTATGTTGGATCCGCATTCGTAGCTGAAGTTGTTGATGATAAACGATGGCAGAGAGATAATGCTAGTTTTGAAATAAGAAAGCTGTATGCTCCTTTTAAGGAAGCACAAAAAGCAAAAAGATGGGATGCTGAGTGAGAATGTTATTCAGATCCGCAAGCTAATCCAGTGGTTGATCCTAATATGGTGGATTTTGATGCAGTGACAAACATATTTCCAGATCGTGACACGTTTCATACGAGAAGATTATCTGAGAAAGATTATGAAGCCAATCTGTATAAACGTTTAAAAGAAGTTTTTGAGGCAAGTTTACCAAAGGTGATGGAGTTGAGAAAGAAGAAAGAAGAAAGAAGAAGAGATTGAGAAGCTGGCTGAAGTGGTGAAGAAAACAGCAGGGGATGCTGATGAGAACAAACAAAAGAATGATGAGGATCAGAAGTTGAAAACAGAAGAATCAAACATGCCAGATGAAACTGAGGTAAAAATTCTAACTAAATCTTCTGAATTATTAAACAATGATCAAAATGTTGATAAAACTGAAGATAAGTGCAAGAATTGCATCGAAACATGCAAAGCCTGTACTGAGAAAGAGGAAAAGATAAAATCAAAAGATATTGAATTAAATAAAATAGAAACTATTTTCAAAACAAAATGCTAAGAAATGCTTGTAAATGAAGAAGTTTTGAAACAAAAGATTGAAAAGCTGACACTGAAATGTCAAGATTTTGAAAAAGAAAATGAGATTCTAAAACAAAAGTGTTTGGCAAAATGTGATGATTGTGTTCAAAAGGATAATAATTTTCAAGATTTACAAAAGGAATACGATAAAATGAAATGGCCAAGTCATAGAGTACAAGAAACTTATGATACTTTGAAGAAACAAGTCAAATGTATGGATGAAAGATTGTCTGAAAACTTAACAACAACAAGACTTTATGAGAAAAAGTTTGAAGAAAAGCAACAGGAGTTAAACAAATGTATTGATGAAGTTGCTAAACTCAAACAAGTTTTGGTTGAAAAAGAAAAGATTGTTACCAAACTTCAGAGTAACCATAGTTCTTCGTACATTCTCGAACGTATTTTCAACATCACACCAGATGACAAAGATTCTGAAAAGAATAAAAAAGGTATTGGTTCAGAATATCATCAGGTGCCACCACCATTGAGAGGTAATTACACGTTTTATGATGAAGAAAATGTGGCAAAAGGTCTGAACATGGTTGACCAATTACCTGAAAATATCGATGTGACTTACACCAAATCTGATGATGCTGATGATTCAGAGGTGGTACGTAAGGTTGTTGAAAGCGTTTTGAGAGATGAATCTACCCAAGGTAAGTCTGAATCACAGGATGAAAATGAGGGAAGTTTTCATGATAGTTATCTTAAACATTCAAAATCTAAGAAAGTTGTGAATGATGATTCAAAAGGATTGGCTTATACCATGATTGGATTGGACAAATTATTCTCAGATAACAAGTTCCCGATTCAGAATGTGATTATGGATAAAATTGACTAAGTTTTTAAACTCGTAGAAATTGAAAAGTCAGAAATTTCAAAATACACTGGGAAGAACAAGAAAACTTTTTATAACAAACCAAGCTATAAAAAGAAGAACATGAAGGCTGGGTTAGGTTATAAAAAGAAACAAAATCAAGATAAAAGGTTCGGAAGAAAATGAATTTCGTTCACGGGAAAAGTTCGGAAGAAGAGAAAGAACTCCAATTCAGACGACAGTCTAACGAAGAGTTCTATGCTCAGAAAAAGCAACAACAACAGGCTAAAGATGTTTTGAGGAAAACTTGTTTTAAATGTGATCAAACTGGACATCTTGCACGCAAGTGTCCAAACTCAAAGCCTATTGATGTTGAAAAAACAGAAATATGAGGATGTGAAACAAAGGTCTACCAGATTTGATTCAAAACAAACTTGGAGGTACAACACAAACAAGATTGCTTCGAATCAGACTTGGAAATCAAACCAGACTATGTTTGATTCAAGACAAACCTAAATTCTCATACACCCAGATTCAGAACAACAAAAAGTTGGCAAACTTCGGTTGATATGACAAAAGCAAACCAATTTTGGAAATCAAAAGTTGTAGTTCAAAATCAAAATAATCAAAACGAGTCACGATTTTACAAATGAAGTGCTTCAAAAGGACAAAACTGGGTGGTTAAGAAACAAGTGACTTCTGTGAATGACGAAAAAATTGAAGTCAAAGATGAAAAAGTTTTTGTACAAAATGACAAAGATTTTCCATCATTAAATGAATTTTGTGTTGAAATGCCTAAGGTCAAACAGACCTGGGCTGAATTGTTAAAGTAATTGAGTTGTGTATATGTGCAGGTGCTCCCGAAGAAAACTGAATGTCAACTAAAGGAGTATCGGAGCAGCCTGGCACTAGAGGAGAAGGCTGGTGGTCCTTGCCACTGAGATACAGGGAGTTAGTTTGTTTGTGTACATAAATAAACCATATTTCAAAAACACTAAAAATGGAAAAATTTAAAAACGAAAAATATGTTTTTCAAATTATTCTTGACAAGCTGATCGAAGGGCAATCCGATCAGATGACCATCCAATCGGAGGGCCATCCGATCCATGATATGTCTGTGCTTAACTGTTTATAATCTTTGGAATGAATGGTCATTCGATTGGATGACCATCCGATCCACGTGCACCTTCATATGAATAATCATTCTTGGTGAACTGCTGAACGAATGACAATCCGATCGGATGACCATCTGATCTATAACAACCCTCCTGAAATTTTTTCGACACCCTAAAATATTTTAATATACCCCTATATGTCTTAGAATACACCCCGTATGTGAAAACCGAGCCCAAAATACGATCTAGCATTAAAAATAAAATAAAAACAAGAAAATAGAGCCTGTCGAGGGGCGCGTAGCCTTTGGCTACTGCCTACGCGGGCCACGAGCGATCTAAAATGAGGCAACACCCGGTGTTGACACGTGGCAACACGTGTTGAACCTATACTCGTGACCCGGATCAGCTACGGCCTAGACCCCCTACTACGCGGGCCGCGTAGACCTTGGTCTGAGTTTACGCGGGGCGCGACAAGGCCAAAATCAGACCCTATATAAGAGGGCATCTAGTTTTCATTTTCCGTCGCTCAAATCTTTTCTTTCTCAACGAATTTCTACGTAGTATAAGTAATTCCCGGGCATTATACCCCCTAATTAACGAAGTCTGCCCTGATGTAAGTATTATAACCCCGGTTACATATTAGATACGCTGCCCTATTGATCCAGGGTTCCGTAACGGCTGTCGAGGTTCTGCCCGACGTAGTCGTTGGAATGTCGTCTCGAGGAAGGTATTACTAATGTAAATAATGGGTTATTATACTAACACGTGTGCATTGTGTAAATTATAGCTAATCACCAGGAAACCTTAGAAGAAACCTAAGTAAGCAATGTGAGTAATCTCCTTTTTGTAAATTGTTTTTACAAAACCTTTAATGTTTTATAATGTGATTAAGCAGTGATTGAGTCTTTGTAGTTCTTCAATTACTGCCGGTATGTTGGGGTTTTGTATACAAAATGTGGAACACGTTACCATTGGACAACGAGATAGCCAATGTGTAATATGACCCACCAGTCAGGATTGACAGTACTGAATGAGTAATTGTGTAGAAATAAACAATGTGATTGCTCTCAATACTGTTCATGGATAAAAATCTTCTTGATTAAACTGGGATTCACTCACCAGTATTTCCCACTGACAAATGTTTTTAAAACGCGTTTCAGGTAACAAAATGTAAAAGCCAATTAGAAGAAAGCCAGCTGGAGAGCACTGACGGCTTGGAAAAATGTGGCTATAAAAGTTACCTAAAAGATGATATTTTAAATTCAATAAAATAGGGTTTATCCCTATAAACATGTTGTAATATGAAACTTGGGTTTTACCCATGTGATTAATAATATAAAATATGGTGGTTTCACTCTGATAAAAATTTCCTAACTACGGTCCTGATGAAATTTCCGCTGCTAAAATGATAAACAAAATGATACCACCACAACTGGTCTCGCGGCTGCCCGTTCCCGGGACAGATAGGGGGCAGGGGTTGCGACAGAAGGTGGTATCAGAGCTAAGCCACTGATTCAGCCACATAAGTGTTCTGCTGACATCAATATATTATTCAAATTGTTAGGAAATTAATTATGGAAATACGTGCATATCTGTATTTTATTGTTGTGTGTTATTTGACTATTTGTTAGTTTTCAGTATGAGTGATCAAGGACCCTCAGACGTGTATCGTCAATTGTCCGATTCACCTAGGATTGAAGGTACCTCTTCACAGCCTGCCCTCTCTGGGTATGCCGCTGATAATGAAGAAGGAATGTTTGTCTTTAAGGCTCAGTCTAAAGAGCCGTTCCCTCAGAAAAAGAGAGGATGATTCAGTAAGGGAGCATTTGAGCGTAGGAAAAGAATGCGAAAGTTGCAACAGCAAAGAGTCCTAGCAGCCGCTAAGCGAGAGTCAGATGCCCATACACAAAATATGCTTAATAGAAGCCTAGCTAATTTCCATATCCTAGTAACAACTGCTGCCGACCCAAACCTAGAGCAACTAGTAGCCCCACAACCCTTACCGTTGTTCCCAACTCAGCCGATGGAGATAGAAGATAACCCTAAAAATCAAGTAGAAATGCATGATTTCAACCCCGAGGAGATACCTAGGATACCATCCCCTAATCCCTTAGACCCGGATTATGATCCATGGTTCGATGATCATAGGGATTATGTGCCGCACTACCACCTAAATGACGAACCCATGCCGAACTTAGCAGCCTATCCAGGTCTGGACCCTCTAGATCCCTACTATGAGAATGATGAATACATTAGGGAGATTTTAGAGAATCCGTACCCTCAGGAGAATCCCATGCCCCAGTACTCGGACCCAGTACCAGCACATGCACCCCCAATGAGTGCAGATAACGTGCATGAGCTTCGAACTTTCGGAGAAGAGATTTTAGAGAGTAGTGAGAGGATGAGGCAGGTAGGAGAGCGACTCATCTGGAAGTACGACGAGCGCAATATGGATTACTGGATGAATCCAGACCAGTAAAGTGATGGTGGAGTTGGTAATAATAATAATAATAATGAAAAAAAATATAAATATAATATATTTGTGTAATAATAATAATATATATTGTAGTATAGACCACTTTGTGGTTAGCGATGCATAGTAGTATTGTATTGTAATTTTTAATTTCTAGTATTGGTTTGTATTAGAAGCATACTATAATAGAAAAGAGTAAAGTCGCAATGCTCGACGCTTTTGGCCAATATGTGTGTTGTATGGTTGTTGCCCAAAGTATTAATTATTTTGTGATATTAATAATTGGTAAATGTTTAAAATTCAGATGGACGACGAAGTAAACCAGGAAAACCAGAATAATGATAACCAGAGTAACATTAACCTGGATAATGAGAACCCGAACAACAACAACAATAATGGGAACCAAGTGGATAACAGTGCCATGCAACATATAGTGGCACAAGGGATAATAGATGCAATGCCATATATTATCAAAACGGTTAGAGAAGCGGAAAATAAAAGTAAACATGATAGTAACCGACCCTCTGAACCTGAAAACAACGTAAATAATGGACCCGTACTTCAAATGCCCATTCCCAAAAGAAGGAGAACTGTGTCTTACGGTTGTTCTTATAAAGAATTCTGGTCATGTAAACCAAATTCTTGGGCAATGAAGGGGCCGTTGCATCTCTACGCTGGATAGAAAAGACTGAGGCAGTCTTAAGAATAAGTAAATGTTCTGAAGAGGATAAGATAATGTTTGCTTCAAATCTGTTAAAGAATTCAGCACTAGAATGGTGGAACACTATCCTCCAGTCAAGGGGAAGTGATAGAACTTATAATATGGAATGGGAGGAGTTTAAAAGCATGGTAGAAAGAAAATTATGTCCTCCTAATGAAAAGGAACAGATAGCAAACAAATTCCTAAATCTTAGGATGATTGGAATAGATAGTAAGGGTTATACCACATTATTCTTTGAAAATGCCAGAATAGTACCAACCATTGCTTCACCTGAACAAGTATTAATCTCCCGTTACATCTTGGGATTAATTGGGGAGATTTGACATGTAGTCAAGGCAGCTAGACCTCAAATGTGACAACCCACACTAAACCAGGTATCCGTACAACTTAATTAATGATTAATTACTACTTGATTACTGTGCTTGTTTGAACTAGCTGATAAACTGCTACCTGCATACTGATACATGCACTTACTTGCATCATACTTTATTTGCTGTCACTACATTACTTACATACGGCACCTTAGTGACAAACATGATGCACAAAAAGCACAGTAGCACTAAACGGATACACGGCGAACATGCTGATATGACCAGCATCAGGCAGGCACTGCCTCTAAGGCCTGTTAAGAGCCTCAAATATTTTGACTACACTGGTAGTGAGTGTAGGGATATAAGGGTTGTGGTACCGCGTCTCTAGGAATAAGATACACTGATTCGGATGTGCCTAAAACGTACTTTAAGTACAAGACATAGCACTTTAATAATTAATCCAGCTTCTAGCTGACTAGTAAAGTGCCAGAAAATGAGAAAATATTACTAGACACTTTCTAAAGTGTCGGGAAAACAAATTGTGTCACTAAAAATGTTAATAACGACACTTTAAAGCGTTACAAAAGGCTTTAACGGATTACTATCCGACCGGACACCCGGACTTTACCCGGAACATGAAAATATTACTATTTTCACTATTTATAATTTTCTGAGCCAGTTAGGGTCCCTGATTACCCTAACACCCGTGGTAACGCATAACACACAAGTAACTAAGTTAAATACTTAACCTACCTATTTAACTTAACTAAACTCCCTAACTACTAGTTGATTTCGAACCAAGGGACCCCCCCCCCTTTCTCATAACCGGCCCCATAATCAAGGGGACACACAAGTACAAGTTAAATATTTTATTAAGATTGTGTTTAGTATCATGGGTACATAACAACCATTGGATAATAACATTTACTTTGCCTATAAGGAAACACTAACACATAAGAGTTCCTTCACTTCACTTCACAACTCAACTAAATCACTCTCTCCCTCACCCTTGGAGGTCTCGGCCGAACCCCACTCACACCACCACCATATTTTCTACTTTGGTTCTTCACATTCCAACAACATACACACTTCAAGGATCGCATATTAGGAGCTTTGGTGCACTCGGAACACGAAGGACCTCTACCGTTAGCTTTTATCCACCCACTTTTCGCCAAGATTCTTCCCTAGCCCCGAGCTAGAGGTATAACATTTAAAACTTGTTCTTGAACGTATCTAAAGTGGTTAAAAGAAATTATGTCGGTTGAATCTCGTTAAAATGAAAGATGATGATCAAAAGTCTACTAAAAATACTTAAAATGGTGGTTAAAGACATAAAACTTGTGTAAAAGTTGTAGTATTTGAGATTTGTGTTTATCTAGACCCGATCTATGATGTGGTAGCTCGGATCTCCGTTTAACCCGACTTTGTAAGATCATGTATCTTCACATAAGCTCGTTTTTGGTTACCGCAAGGGTTAAAAGGTGAAACTCTACCACACAAGATACATGAACTTGTATAGAAATATTTTACTTGTGTAAAAGTAATTTAACTTGTACAATGGAGTTTAAAACTAGCAGATCTACGTATCTGCAAGTGGTACTTTTGAAGAACCACACATTTAAGAAACCATGTATTTTAAAGGAAGGATCTTACACTAACAAACATGATTTTATAAACCACAAGTGTGTAGACACTTGTGAAATGAAAAGATCCGACAAATAACTATTTTTGGGAAAAGTGACTAGAAGTTGTAAAGACGGATTTCTCTAGTCACAAGGTTTTTACGAGATCAAGGTTACTTTATATAAAGATCTACATATATAAAGGGGATTTACACTATAGATTCGGAAAAACTGCAAGTTCATGCGATTATGCGATTTACATACTTGTCGACTAGTTTGATGCGTCGGAAATTGTTTGATTGAATAAAGAAGTTGTTGAATTGATTTGTTAAAAGAAAATGATACGCTTGAAAGCGTGGCCACCTCCAGTTACAGAGGAAACTCTGGCGAAATTTTCTAAAAACCTAACACTTAGAAATTTTTACGCAACAAGTGTTGGAACTATCTTTGGACATATTTTCAAAACATAAATTTCGCCGGCACTATATTTTACTAAATATTCGGAGGTGGGGTTTTCACAAAGATTAACGTGATAAATATATTTGTCACAACACTGTTTATGATTATTTTGTGAAATACATAAATATTATTTTAGAGTGAAAATAATATTTACAAGCGTTAATGATTCCAAAACTTTACGAACGCTTCCACAAACATATAAGTTACACCGGTAATTACATTACCACAAGATTGATAAAACGTAACTTACGCACATGTATTGTATCCCCCATCCTTGGGAAGAAGAATAACTACCAAGTGTATACGGAACATAAACACGAAATAGTTGTCTAACTATTTCCCAAAGACATAAACTGTAAAGCTAAGGCACGGCCGTCCGTCTAATAGAATTAGCACTTGTAGGTCGTTGCACAGCTTACTGTATTGGAGACACTTGGTAGAGACGCGCATTCACTGTGAGTTCATGTCCCCCTTTTCTCTAACTGTTTTCAGTTTACTTAACCGCGGGGGTGAAATACATGTTACTATGATTTATGAGTACTTTACAACGGTATGTTTAAACGTAAGGAGGTGTTATACGATCATGTGAGTGGATAGGAACAACATGGGGCCATTAGTCCTCATGGAGGGACCGAGGGACAGGAGCGGTAGATCTATCTGGGTGTAGCGAGCCCAGCCCCCGGCCAAACTAGAAACGGACCGTGGGGTGACTTTGTCCACATACTTTGCCGTGGCGAAATCTGCTAGGTTTGAGTCTCCCTATTTGCACTTCACATATGTCAGTGGCCTTGCAAACCATTGGTGATCACAAGTCCTCTTACACTGCTACATACCACAACTATTTTTATACTCACAAGTGTTTTACATACTCACTTACACATGAACTCGCTCAACATTATTGTTGATTTTTCAACTCACATGTATTTCAGGAAATTAAAACGGATCTGGCACGGTATGGAACGTTTTCCGCTGCACTTGTCATGGAGTCATCAGGGTTTAGGGGATGTGTCTCTTTCCTGGACAAGACACAGTCCTTAAACCACGTTTATGTTATGTTATAAGTTGTAATGTCTACTGAACAAGGTTATGGTTGTATGTTAAAACAATGGTAATGTGTTTGATTTTCAAAACTTAATGGATGACTTGCATGGTTTTTAATTCATATAGCTTGTTATGGTTAAGCTATGGTATTAAGAAGTCACACCAAAATTAATCACGCTTCCGCAAAGCCAGGGTGTGACAGCTTGGTATCAGAGCTCTGATCATAGCGAACTAGGATTCTCTCTCGAGTCTAGACTATGATCACTAGGGCTCTCACGAAAACATTTTTACTGCATACCACTTAAGTCCAGATCCAAAACTTTTTACAAACAAATGTTGAGCACATTTTATTAATTATAGGCTCAGCTTGGAGGGCTGAGGATCGGTCTGGAGGATCGAGGTGATTAAGGTAGTTGAGCACGTTGGTTTATTATAGGATCGATCTGGAGGATCGAGGCTCGGTCTAGGTGACCGAGGTAGTGGGCTAGCAAGGCTAGGAAGAAAAGGCTCAGCTTGGAGGGCTGAGGATCGATCTGGAGGATCGAGGTTTGGTTTAAGTGAAGGATAGAGCAGTCTTGTAGACTGGATGGTATTGGCTAGTAAGACTAGGAGGATTATGTGATGCCTTACTTGATGACTTATGTGATTACTTGATTTATGATTGACTATTTGTGCATGTTTGTGTATATGTTACAGACACATGGATTCTGCAGACACTGGTGGTTCAGGCACCACAGGCCCGAGGCCTATCGTTTCAGACGACGTTGAGTCATCGGAGCACGAGGTTTACACGTCCGACTTCACTAGCACGGATGAGGACGACTTTCAGCCTTTTGCACTACCTGACGGTGCTGGCGAGCTCGCAGATGGTCCTATCGCAGAGGATCTACCCTTAGCACTGATCCCTGCTCCTATACCGCTGGCTGCGTACCCAGCTTACGATTTACCCATCGACGATGAGGAGGATGATATCGATATGTTTGATGAGGAGCCTTTCGAGGAGGATGCTCAGGGCGAGGCCCTTCCTGCTGCCGATCCCTTATTGATCGCAGATGCTCCGGCTGCGGAGTCACCTGCTCACTCCCCAGTCGCGGACTCCTTTGAGTCTGTGGCTTCTGTACCCACACATGCTCATAGTGCGCAGCACTTTTCCCATGGGTCCGATTCCGACCAGGCTTTTTCTATTGCTCCTATACCCGGATTTGCTTTTGACCATGACGACGAGGGGGATTCAGATCCTATGTTTCCCCCAGGGTTCGACCCAGATCGTGACTTAGAGTTTGTTCCGATGGACGAGTTTATGGAGGATCCGGCAGACCCTGTTGACCTATTTGATCCTATTGACCCAGATTTTGAGTTTGAGATGGCTTTTGATGACTTCGAGCCTGCCGTTGCTCCTGAGCAGGCAGCCGCTCTAGACCCTATACCAGAGCATGACCTAGTACATGCTGATATCCCTTTTGAGCCTGTTGTTGCTGATCTCCCTGTAGATGTTCCTGTGATTGAGGGCGATCATGTTGCTGTTGATCCCGTTGTTCCTTTGCCCGTTGGTGATATACCTGCTGACCACCCTATAGAGCACCTTGCACCCGTTCACCCTGTTGTTGCTCCCTTATTTGATCCCGTTCCCCTAGAGCCCGGACATGCACTGTTCGCGGCACATATGGATCCACCGGATGAGTCCGCACAGCACGGTTGGATACCGGCAGACGAGGACGTTCCCCCATCCCCTCCACAGATTCCTGTTGCACCACATATTGACTTTTCATTTCAGGTTCCTATGTTTATACCTCCAGCAGGGCCTGGAGAGGGTTCTTCAGCTCACCCTGATGGGCATGTACCAATGCCCATGCCTTTCATGCCTCAGATTCCTTTTGTTCCACCCACTACAGCTCCTTTTGGTGTGGCACCCTTTGATCCCACACGTGAGCCACTGCTGTGGGCACCGTTTTCCCCTATGCCACCCACTGATCCATACCACAGGTTCCATGTGGGCCACACCATTGAGGATGTATTGATGTCGTTTGTATACCAGCATGAGTCGCATGAGCAGCGACTACAGGAGTTGGAGAGAGCCCATCTGCAGCCATGTCAGTGCCATGGCCGGGTACCCTCTCCGTTACAGCCGTTTCGACCTTTACCCCCTGACTATGCTGCTCGTCTTACTACTTTGGAGCAGCAGATTGCTTCCATTATTCGCACACAGCAGGCGATGGAGGCAGACTGGTTACAGTTGCGCCGTTTGTTTTATACCCGTTTTCCTCCTCCTCCACCACCATCTGCTTAGAGCTCATCGGTGCCACTTGGGTAAGCGAAGTGAGAAGGCGGCGATTGCTTTTTGACTGCACAGCATTTTGGGGAGACTACGTTATGACTTGACTTTTGTTATGAACTTGATGTTGTATTGATACTGATGTAGCTTTTGACAGGGGTGATGTAGCCCCTAGTGATTGATGATTGTATGTATACACCTACGATGTGGTCTCATTTATATGGCAATCGCAGTTTTCTCACCATATTTGGATTCGCTTGATTACTTGTTTATATTTTATGACATGGGATGTTGTGTGATTGATAATTGTGATGTGTGATAACATGAGATGTTATGTGATTATACTATTACTACCGTTATATACGTACACTATATTACGAACTGATTTACGTACTATAACAACGGAGCCTTACTATGGCCTAACCAACTTAAACCATCTTTTAGAAGATGCCGCCAAGACGCGAACCAAACATGCCAACAAATGAGGCAGAACTCCAGCAGATTATTGCTGCTGCCATAGCACAGTACGCAGCATCTCAGCCAGGAGCAAGCGGAAGTGTCAACCAAGGCAATAACAATCCACCTCACGGTAATACCACGCCATTCGAACCTACCATGAACTAGTTGGAGATTTTAGCGATGATGTTAATGCCAAACACATGTTTTAACATACGTGCAGGATGCACCTACAAGCAGTTCTTAGACTGCAAACCAGTTAACTTCGATGGCACAGGAGGTGCAGTTGCCTTTACCCGCTGGGCTGAGAAAACCGATTCGGTGTTACGCATGAGCAAGTGTGCAGAGGATCAGCAAGTCACATACATTTCAGGGCTATTTCTAGATGGAGCCCTATCCTGGTGGAACCTACAAGTGCAAACACTAGGCGAAGCTGCCGCCTACGCCCTGACTTGGGCCGAGTTGAAAGAACTAATGCGCAAAAAGTACTGTTCACGCGCAGAAATTCAAAGGTTGGAGACTAAATTTTGGCACTTAAAGATGGATGGACCAAAGATTGCAGAATACGTCCAGAGGTTTCACGACTTATCTCAAGTGGTTCCTTACATGGTTACGCCAGAATACAAGCGAATCGAGCGCTTCATTTGGGGTTTGGCTCCCCAAATAATAAGCATGGTAACCTCCTCCAAACCAGCAACTATCACGGAAGCCATTGATTTGAGCGTGGCTCTCACCGAGGAGGCAATTCGTTTAAACAAGTTTGATGAAGTCAAGGCAAAGAAGACAGAGACTCACGTTGAGTCCTCAGGAGATAACAAAAGGAAGTTTTCAAACTTCAAACAAGGCGTCAGTATGGCAGTAAAGAAAGGAAAATCAGCTGGCAGTACCAAGAGAGGAAAAGGGTACCAGGGCACCCAGCCCAGATGCAACAACTGCCAACGCCACCATACTGGCCATTGCAACATGAGAGTTTGTGAATCTTGTGGAAAACTGGGCCACTCAAAGGAATCATGTTGGGCTAGTGCGGGCCGCGGAGGCCAGGGAGGATATGGAAATAGGAATGATAACCGTGGTGGAAATGGAAACCGCCTACCAGGAAATTTTGGAGGAAACAGAAACCGAGGCAACAATGCAAACCAGGCTGGCAATGCCAACCAGAACAACACCCCAGCTGGAAATGGGGATGGAAACGGGCAGAGACTCGGATGCTATAACTGCGGGGAAATCGGGCATTTTAAGAAGAACTGCCCAACGTTGAATCAGGCCCGTGGTAGAGTATTCCAACTAGAAGCTAGGGAAGCACGCCAAGATCCAAATGTTGTTACGGGTACGTTCCCTATCAATCAACGCTATGCATCCGTTTTATTTGATACTGGTGCCGATTATAGCTTTGTATCGTTAGAATTTAAGAATATGCTTGGGTTAGCTGCTAATAAGTTAGACATTCCCTACTCGATCGAATTAGCTAATGGAAAGTTAGTTGGAGCCGACGAAGTAATCAGAGGTTGTGTGATAGAATTGGGAGAACGCGAGTTTACTCTGGATCTACTACCAGTCCAATTGGGAAGCTTCGACGTGGTGGTAGGAATGGATTGGTTATCCGGAAACAAGGCTGAGATAGTATGTCACGAGAAAGTTGTTCGTATCCCAACTGAAGATGGTCAGACAATTGTGGTTCACGGAGAGAAGCGTGACACGCCGCTAAGATTTATCAGCTGCTTGAAAGCAAGGAAGTGTTTACAGAAAGGATGTGTTGCTTTTCTGGCACACATCATAGACAAGAAGGCTGCTGAGCCAACAATCGAGGACATCCCTGTCGTAAGGGAGTATCCAGAAGTCTTCCCAGAAGACTTACCCGGACTGCCACCTCAGAGGCAAGTGGAGTTTCACATTGACTTAGTTCCAGGCGCCGCGCCTGTGGCTAAGGCACCGTACAGACTTGCTCCGTCTGAGATGCAGGAATTGTCGACACAACTTCAAGAGTTGTTAGACAAAGGTTTTATCCGACCAAGCTTCTCGCCTTGGGGAGCTCCGGTCTTGTTTGTCAAGAAGAAGGACGGAAGTTTCCGCATGTGTATTGACTACAGAGAATTGAACAAGCTGACGATCAAGAACAGGTATCCTCTGCCAAGAATCGACGATCTGTTCGATCAACTTCAAGGTTCAAGCTGTTACTCTAAGATCGATCTTCGATCTGGATACCATCAACTGAGGATACAGGAGGAAAGTATCCCGAAAACAGCCTTCCGAACTCGTTATGGACACTACGAGTTCCTCGTTATGCCATTTGGTTTGACGAACGCACCTGCAGTCTTTATGGACTTGATGAATAGGGTTTGCAAGCCGTACCTGGACAAGTTCGTGATTGTATTCATCGACGACATCCTGATTTACTCAAAGACGAAGGCTGAACACGAGCAGCATCTTAGAATCATATTGGAGCTGCTAAGGAAGGAACAGCTGTACGCCAAATTCTCCAAGTGCGAGTTTTGGCTACGCGAAGTCCAGTTTCTTGGACATGTGGTTAATGGGGATGGAATTCATGTTGATTCCGCAAAGATCGAGGCAATCAAAAATTGGGAAACGCCTACAACGCCAACCGAGATCCGACAATTCTTGGGGTTGGCTGGCTACTATCGAAGGTTCATCGAGGATTTCTCGAAAATCGCTCAACCTTTGACGCTCCTCACGCAGAAGGACAAGACGTTTGATTGGGGAATCAAACAGGATGAAGCGTTTCAGATATTAAAGGATAAGCTTTGTAACGCGCCAATCTTAGCTCTACCAGAAGGTACTGATGACTTTGTGGTATACTGCGACGCATCGCGTCAAGGATTGGGTTGTGTGTTGATGCAACGCCAAAAGGTCATTGCTTACGCATCACGCCAACTGAAAGTGCACGAAAAGAATTATACCACACACGATTTAGAGCTTGGCGCAGTGGTTTTTGCTTTAAAGATCTGGAGACACTACCTGTATGGTACGAAGTGCACAATCTTCACAGATCACAAAAGCCTACAGCATATATTCAACCAGAAGGAGTTGAATATGAGGCAAAGACGATGGGTTGAATTGTTAAACGACTACGACTGCGAGATAAAGTATCACCCAGGGAAGGCGAATGTAGTCGCCGATGCCCTAAGTCGTAAAGAAAGAATCAAGCCCATAAGGGTTAGAGCTTTGGAAATGATTATACGAACCGACCTTTCCTTGCGCATTCGTGCTGCACAAAAGGAAGCTCTCAAGGAGGGAAACCTTGAGGAAGAATATCTCCGTGGAATGGAGAAGCTTTTGGTACCAAACGAGGAAGGGACGTTATGTTTTGAGAAAAGGATTTGGGTTCCTCTGTTTGGTGGATTAAGGGAAGTTATTTTCGACGAAGCGCACAAGTCACGGTACTCTATCCACCCTGGATCGGATAAGATGTACCAGGATCTCAAAGATTACTATTGGTGGCCTAGGATGAAAGGCGACGTTGCTGTTTACGTGAGCAAATGTTTAACGTGCGCTAAGGTCAAGGCGGAATACCAGAAGCCTTCGGGACTTCTGCAACAACCTGAGATTCCCAAGTGGAAATGGGAACAAATCTCAATGGATTTTGTTACAAAACTGCCAAGAACGCCAAGAGGCCATGATATGATTTGGGTGATTGTTGACCGCCTAACAAAGTCCGCACACTTTCTGCCAATCAAGGAGAAAGACAGTACTAGTAAACTTGCGGAAATTTACTTGAGAGAGATCGTAGCACGTCATGGAGTACCTCTCTCGATCATCTCTGATAGAGACGGAAGGTTTGTGTCAAGGATATGGCAATCCTTCCAAGAATCTTTTGGCTCACAATTGAATCTGAGCACTGCGTTCCATCCGCAAACTGACGGCCAGAGCGAGCGAACGATACAAACTTTGGAAGACATGCTGAGGGCATGTGTTATGGATTTAGGCGGTAGCTGGGATAAACACTTACCTTTGGTCGAATTTTCATACAACAACAGCTACCACACCAGTATTGGTGTCGCGCCATTTGAGGCCCTATACGGACGCAAGTGCCGATCACCACTATGTTGGTCTGACGCAGGTGATAGGCAGCTTGCTGGTCCCGAGATCGTCCAAGAGACGACATACAAGATTGCACAAATACTTAAACGCATCGAAGCCGCTCGCCACAGACAAAAGGCCTACGCGGATCCAAACCGGAAGCATGTGGATTTCCAAGTTGGAGAAATGGTGTTATTGAAAGTTTCACCCTGGAAGGGGGTGGCACGCTTTGGAAAGCGTGGGAAGTTAAATCCGCGCTACATTGGTCCTTTCAGAATTCTGGAAAGAATTGGGACAGTAGCATACAAGTTGGACCTACCTGCTGAACTAAATGGTGTTCACGATACATTTCATGTATCCAATTTAAAGAAAAGTCCAACTCAAATTGACGTTGCCATTCCTATCGACGAGATTCATATTGACGACACGCTCCACTTCGTTGAAGAACCTGTTGAAGTCACGGATTGGAAAGTTAACAAGACCCGCCGGAGCAGTGTCAAGCTCGTCAAAGTTCGTTGGAATGCCAGACATGGTCCTGAATTTACCTGGGAACGTGAGGACCGGATGAAAGAGAAATACCCCCACTTATTTCCTAAGAACTCTGCATCTACAAGCAGAACTTAAATTTCGGGACGAAATTTATTTAACGGGGGGAGAATGTGACAACCCGCACTAAACCAGGTATCCGTACAACTTAATTAATGATTAATTACTACTTGATTACTGTGCTTGTTTGAACTAGCTGATAAACTGCTACCTGCATACTGATACATGCACTTACTTGCATCATACTTTATTTGCTGTCACTACATTACTTACATACGGCACCTTAGTGACAAACATGATGCACAAAAAGCACAGTAGCACTAAACGGATACACGGCGAACATGCTGATATGACCAGCATCAGGCAGGCACTGCCTCTAAGGCCTGTTAAGAGCCTCAAATATTTTGACTACACTGGTAGTGAGTGTAGGGATATAAGGGTTGTGGTACCGCGTCTCTAGGAATAAGATACACTGATTCGGATGTGCCTAAAACGTACTTTAAGTACAAGACATAGCACTTTAATAATTAATCCAGCTTCTAGCTGACTAGTAAAGTGCCAGAAAATGAGAAAATATTACTAGACACTTTCTAAAGTGTCGGAAAAACAAATTGTGTCACTAAAAATGTTAATAACGACACTTTAAAGCGTTACAAAAGGCTTTAACGGATTACTATCCGACCGGACACCCGGACTTTACCCGGAACATGAAAATATTACTATTTTCACTATTTATAATTTTCTGAGCCAGTTAGGGTCCCTGATTACCCTAACACCCGTGGTAACGCATAACACACAAGTAACTAAGTTAAATACTTAACCTACCTATTTAACTTAACTAAACTCCCTAACTACTAGTTGATTTCGAACCAAGGGACCCCCCCTTTCTCATAACCGGCCCCATAATCAAGGGGACACACAAGTACAAGTTAAATATTTTATTAAGATTGTGTTTAGTATCATGGGTACATAACAACCATTGGATAATAACATTTACTTTGCCTATAAGTAAACACTAACACATAAGAGTTCCTTCACTTCACAACTCAACTAAATCACTCTCTCCCTCACCCTTGGAGGTCTCGGCCGAACCCCACTCACACCACCACCATATTTTCTACTTTGGTTCTTCACATTCCAACAACATACACACTTCAAGGATCGCATATTAGGAGCTTTGGTGCACTCGGAACACGAAGGACCTCTACCGTTAGCTTTTATCCACCCACTTTTCGCCAAGATTCTTCCCTAGCCCCGAGCTAGAGGTATAACATTTAAAACTTGTTCTTGAACGTATCTAAAGTGGTTAAAAGAAATTATGTCGGTTGAATCTCGTTAAAATGAAAGATGATGATCAAAAGTCTACTAAAAATACTTAAAATGGTGGTTAAAGACATAAAACTTGTGTAAAAGTTGTAGTATTTGAGATTTGTGTTTATCTAGACCCGATCTATGATGTGGTAGCTCGGATCTCCGTTTAACCCGACTTTGTAAGATCATGTATCTTCACATAAGCTCGTTTTTGGTTACCGCAAGGGTTAAAAGGTGAAACTCTACCACACAAGATACATGAACTTGTATAGAAATATTTTACTTGTGTAAAAGTAATTTAACTTGTACAATGGAGTTTAAAACTAGCAGATCTACGTATCTGCAAGTGGTACTTTTGAAGAACCACACATTTAAGAAACCATGTATTTTAAAGGAAGGATCTTACACTAACAAACATGATTTTATAAACCACAAGTGTGTAGACACTTGTGAAATGAAAAGATCCGACAAATAACTATTTTTGGGAAAAGTGACTAGAAGTTGTAAAGACGGATTTCTCTAGTCACAAGGTTTTTACGAGATCAAGGTTACTTTATATAAAGATCTACATATATAAAGGGGATTTACACTATAGATTCGGAAAAACTGCAAGTTCATGCGATTATGCGATTTACATACTTGTCGACTAGTTTGATGCGTCGGAAATTGTTTGATTGAATAAAGAAGTTGTTGAATTGATTTGTTAAAAGAAAATGATACACTTGAAAGCGTGGCCACCTCCAGTTACAGAGGAAACTCTGGCGAAATTTTCTAAAAACCTAACACTTAGAAATTTTTACGCAACAAGTGTTGGAACTATCTTTGGACATATTTTCAAAACATAAATTTCGCCGGCACTATATTTTACTAAATATTCGGAGGTGGGGTTTTCACAAAGATTAACGTGATAAATATATCTGTCACAACACTGTTTATGATTATTTTGTGAAATACATAAATATTATTTTAGAGTGAAAATAATATTTACAAGCGTTAATGATTCCAAAACTTTACGAACGCTTCCACAAACATATAAGTTACACCGGTAATTACATTACCACAAGATTGATAAAACGTAACTTACGCACATGTATTGTATCCCCCATCCTTGGGAAGAAGAATAACTACCAAGTGTATACGGAACATAAACACGAAATAGTTGTCTAACTATTTCCCAAAGACATAAACTGTAAAGCTAAGGCACGGCCGTCCGTCTAATAGAATTAGCACTTGTAGGTCGTTGCACAACTTACTGTATTGGAGACACTTGGTAGAGACGCGCATTCACTGTGAGTTCATGTCCCCCTTTTCTCTAACTGTTTTCAGTTTACTTAACCGCGGGGGTGAAATACATGTTACTATGATTTACGAGTACTTTACAACGGTATGTTTAAACGTAAGGAGGTGTTATACGATCATGTGAGTGGATAGGAACAACATGGGGCCATTAGTCCTCATGGAGGGACCGAGGGACAGGAGCGGTAGATCTATCTGGGTGTAGCGAGCCCAGCCCCCGGCCAAACTAGAAACGGACCGTGGGGTGACTTTGTCCACATACTTTGCCGTGGCGAAATCTGCTAGGTTTGAGTCTCCCTATTTGCACTTCACATATGTCAGTGGCCTTGCAAACCATTGGTGATCACAAGTCCTCTTACACTGCTACATACCACAACTATTTTTATACTCACAAGTGTTTTACATACTCACTTACACATGAACTCGCTCAACATTATTGTTGATTTTTCAACTCACATGTATTTCAGGAAATTAAAACGGATCTGGCACGGTATGGAACGTTTTCCGCTGCACTTGTCATGGAGTCATCAGGGTTTAGGGGATGTGTCTCTTTCCTGGACAAGACACAGTCCTTAAACCACGTTTATGTTATGTTATAAGTTGTAATGTCTACTGAACAAGGTTATGGTTGTATGTTAAAACAATGGTAATGTGTTTGATTTTCAAAACTTAATGGATGACTTGCATGGTTTTTAATTCATATAGCTTGTTATGGTTAAGCTATGGTATTAAGAAGTCACACCAAAATTAATCACGCTTCCGCAAAGCCAGGGTGTGACATCAAACCATAGAAGAAGCTGTAGAACTAGCCAACACCTTGACATATGAATTAGTCCGTACACGAGAAGAGGATCAAAGGAGGAACCTAACCCATAAGCTTACTCAAGAATTTCGTTTGGGAAATTCTAACCATGGGAGAAATGTAGGTTCTACCTCTGCACCCTACTATAAATATTGCAAAAGGAAGCATTCAGGAAGATGCTCCATATACTGTAACTTTTGCAAAATATCTGGACACAAGGAGGAAGACTGCAGGAAAAAGCCTAACAACAGGATATGCTACAATTGCGGATAACAAGGTCATATCAAGCCTAACTGTCCAAATTTAGCTCCAGCCGCGAATACCAAGAATACTAAAAATGCTAGAGCATTTGTTCTGACTGTAGAAGAAACAAAGATGATCCCGGATGTGATCACTGGTACGTTTTTAGTTAATGACGTTTTTGCTAAAGTATTATTTGACTCTGGTGCGAACCAAAGTTTTATTAATACTTCATTTTGCAAACTTCTTAATCAATCATTAACTAAACTTCCACAAGAATGTCTAGTAGAGACAGCAAATGGGGACACCATTAAGATTTCTGAAAACTTGTAGGGAGCAAGAATAGAAATTTTAAATCAAAAATTTATTGCAAACCTTTACCCCATGAATCTGGCAGGATTTGATGTTGTATTAGGAATGGATTGGTTAATAGCAGTCACACCTCGACCACGTGGAACAACCAGACGTGGCGGAAACATCGGGGAGTGTTGTAACAGAATTAATTGTTTCATAACCATGGCATTCAAAGTTGTATTTTATTTATCAAACAAGAGTGTTACATTGTCTCAAAACAGGAAATAAAGAGTTCATAACATAGTTAAACTAAGTCTATCTTCATTTTAAGTCTCTAAGGCACAGGTCCGCCCTAGTGTCACGATCATCATCCTAAGCGACAGCTCCTGAAAACACATGTGAAAATAGGTACGTCCGCATAAAAATGCCTGTGAGATACATAGGTTTTGTGAAAATAGGATTCATGACTTATAAGTTTAGAAAAAAAAGTTGTTTAGCAAAAGTCAGTCATGAACCTTGTAAATTGTTTTGTTTTGTAAATCATTTAAAAAGCGATAAGATCAAATGATATGTATAAATAAAAGAATAATGTGTGGTTAAATGTATAACTAAGTAAAATGTGTTGTATAAAGTAAATTGTTTGTAAACCAAAGTCTTGTGAAAATCGTGTTACTTGTGTAAAATGTATAAGTCCAAATTGAATGATTTAAATAATGCTATGATATGTAATATAATACAAACACTTATATATAGGAAGTACCAACGGCGTATCCACCATGCTTGTATCATATTACTCACATCTCGTTACTTAAGTCACTTAAACAAATCACCAATGTATAAAGTCTATGTTTAAACCAATTGTCAAAAGTCCTTGTATAAATCATATCAAATGTTAATAGTCCAAATGTAGTCAAGTAATGTGTAGCAAATGTATGTCTGGTAAGTAATGTGTTGTTACATAAACCAATTGTAAAAATGTACAAAACAAAGTATTTTGAATATATCAAAAAGTTATGTTTTGCAAAGTAATGCATGTTACATTGATACAAACACTTATGTGGTAAGTTAACGCATACATTCAAGCCTTGAGACAGTCGGATAACCCTAAGTCAAGGTTATCAAAAGAAATGTTTTCGAATTCAGTCATTCCTTACATCCAAACAAACCCGGGATGTCAGGAATGGGATTTGTCAAGTCCTATGGTACCAGTACTTACTACCGAGCGGCGTAGCTAATGTTAATGAACGTATATAAGTCCCGTTTGTGCAAACCAAATGTCATAGAAAATGTGAACATGTTATATGAAAACAATGTACTAAGTATGCTAAGTTAACATACAAAGCAGAAAAGTCATGTAAATCAATGTGCTAGCATGCTATCAGTCAACATACATAGCAGAAATGTAAAGTAAAACAAAGTACTAAGTATGCACACAATGGACATACATAGCATGAAATGTAATGTAAAACTATGTACTAAATATGCACACAATGGACATACATAGCATAAAATGTAATGAAATCATGTACTATAATGTACTAATGAACATAACAAGCATATGATATGAAAGCATGAAAGGCACGAAAGTAACAAGTAGGCACATGTGTTCCACCCCAACACAGTTTGGAAAACAGTAAAAGAGGGGTCTATGTACTCACTTGAGATTGCTTAGTAGTCCTTGAATAACAACCAAACAAAGCTAGAGATCACGGATATATCAAACGACACCTAATATAGGTAACTATGTTAATATACCGGACCTAAATCGGAAGATCGGATAGAATGAGGGCTTGTAAACCAAATGAGTATGAGAACTCATGTAATATGGTTTAACAAAGCCTACATACTAAATGAAACCTAACCTAAGTGCTTACGACCCGTTTAGGTAGCTTATTCTACTTTAACGCGTCGTTCGCGTGAAACGCGTTCGGACCGCTTAACTAGTCCTATGACAAGTAATATATGCCTTAACATGTCTAATATTGTTGCCGAATCAGTTTAGATGTCAAAAGTTACGTTACATATGTTCAAAATGAATTTTGGCGTCAAAGGGGTATTTTGGTAATTTACCTAAGGCATATAAACTACCTATCATACAACTAACTAAACGTCGTGACCATAAGGTATAACCTTGGTAGGTTATTCTCTATATACTATGGTCACCTAATGTGTTTGGTCAGATCCTAATGATCGACCAAACGGGTCGGGTTCGAAAGTATAAGTGATTGTTTAGATCGCTTACCTTACGACCCTATATAAGCACTAAACTAAAAGTGACGAGCTAAGCATGTTAAAACATGCTTAACTAAGTTTAGAAAATAGGTTTGGTATCAAAACAAACGGTTTTGATACCTAAGAGTAGTTTGGTTACAAAACACGCAAGAATGCGCATTTTGGCCGAAACTACGGCTTGTCATTGAACCTAGATAACGTGGTAATCAGTAGGTATAATCACTAGGGACTATAACCATCGTGATTACGCTCACGTTATGAAGTTCAAACGAACTTCACATTGACCATAAACTGGTCAATGCAGAAAGTCAAACAAAGTTTGACTTTAACGCTAAAAGAATAAAAGAACGAAGGAACACTTACAAAGGGTCCAAGAATGGAAGGTTTGAATCCGAACACTCTCAGGTATGAAGTGTTAAACACAACAACTTAGAGAGCAAGTTCAGATTTCGAAGGTGTGGGTTTTTGGGGTTGGGATGGATGGGTATTTATAGGATATGCAAGACCGTTAGGATCGTTTATCGAATAACGTGCTTTGATCACATCCCTACACTTGTTGGCAAGCTCATGTACATCAAATTGGCCCCCCCATAAGCAGGAAACAACACTTGGAATTGGATTGGGAGTGCTAAACAGCTGTTAACAGCTGTTAAAAATGGCTTTTGCTGATCATAAGGGGCCTCGCGTGACTCCAAGGGGGCTAGGTGTCACGCTAAGGTCCTTCTGATCAGCAACCAGTTTCCAAAGTTTCCAATTCGGTCCCCGTTGTGTATTAAGGCCATTTCCGACATGTTTAAGGCTCGTTAAGCCATTTTCAAGGCCCTAAAATGATGCCTAAACATTGTGGACATGAAACATGCTCAAAAATATCCCGGATGTCGGTTCGTTTGGTCGTACGATCGCGATGTTCGCTTAATTACGACGGAATGCGCATAAGCGCGAAAAACGATCCAAATTGCACGACGAATGGATTTTTCTCATGACAAACACTAAAATAAAATATTTTAGTGCTTACATAAATTTTTGGATGTCCGGATGTATTCAGAACGTAAGTTATGCGCGAAAGTGCAAACTTGTGCACTTTTTGACGCTTTTAGTCCCTGAATGACCCAAAAGTTTATTTTAGCACACCGAACCCCTCAAAGCTTATTTCTAAGCTATATAAAGGATATTTAAGGTGTGTTTAACTTATGGCCATGTTCCGGAATGTTCGTTACAGTTCAAATTGGCAGACTTTCGTAGTTTGTCAAGTTTAGTCCCTTTAAGCGAATTAACTTGTTTTTGCTATACCAAAGCCTTCAAAACTTATTTCTAAGTTATGTATGGGTTAGTTAAGGTATGTTAAGCATATGTTGATGTTCCAGAGTATTTTTCGTATTAAAATGATTATGTTTACGCACCAGTTTGCGTATAACTCTCCAGAAAGCGATGTAGAGTTTGAAATTGAATAAAAGTCAAAACATGAAAAATGTAAAACATAACCAAACAAACATTGGGATCAAATAACATTGTTTTATTGATAATTGAACTGTTCACAATGATTATAAGCACAGATGTTACAGTCTCCCCTACTTGTGGAAATTTCATCCCGAAATTTATTTAGAGGAAACTCGTGGAAAAAGATGCGGATATTTCGCCTTCATTTGATCTTCGCGTTCCCAAGTAAACTCGGGTCCACGTTTAGATTCCCAGCGAACCTTGACCAAAGGAATGCGCTTGCGTTTAAGCCACTTGACTTCACGTTCCATGATTTCCACTGGCTTCTCAACAAATTTCAGTGTTTTATCAACACGAATTTCGTCAAGCAGTATGTGGAGGTTCTCATCAGCTAAACACCTCTTGAGATTGGACACGTGAAAGGTTGGATAAACATTTCCAAGTTCAGGAGGGAACTCAAGTCTGTAGGCTACCTTACCGATTCTTTCGACGATCTTGAATGGTCCAACGTATCTAGGTGCAAGTTTTCCTTTCTTTCCTAATCTGATCACACCTTTCCAAGGTGAGACCTTAAGTAATACACGATCACCGACTTGAAAATCCAAGGGCTTGCGTTTTGGGTCCGCGTAACTCTTTTGACGGCTTCTAGCTGTCTGAAGGTTATCACGAACTTTCTTAATCTTATCAGTTGTCTCTAAAATGAGGGCATGTCAAGTAAGTTGAGCCTCGCCGATCTCATTCCAGCAGACTGGTGAACGACATTTTCGACCATAGAGAGCCTCGAAAGGAGCCATGTTGATGCTGGAGTGATAACTGTTGTTGTAGGAGAATTCAATCAACGGAAGATGTGAATACCAACTACCACCAAAGTCGATCACGCAAGCTCTAAGCATATCCTCCAAAGTCTGGATTGTTCTTTCAGATTGACCATCCGTTTGCGGATGATAAGCTGTGCTCAGATTAAGTTGGGCCCCCATAGCAGACTGCATGGTTCTCCAAAAATGAGAAGTGAAGCGAGCATCTCTGTCAGAAATGATGTTCAAAGGAACACCATGTTGAGCTACAATTTCATCCACATAGATTTTAGCAAGTTTATCAGCAGAAAAATCCTCACGGATTGGCAAGAAATGCGCTGATTTAGTAAGACGATCAACGACTACCCAGATGGCATCATGACCTTTCTTTGTGCGCGGAAGTTTAGTAATGAGATCCATAGTAATGTTTTCCCATTTCCAAACTGGGATCTCTGGTTGCACCAATAAACCAGAAGGACGCTGATGTTCAGCCTTAACCTTAAGACAAGTAAGGCATTTTGATACGTATAAGGCAATGTCTTTCTTCATACCAGGCCACCAATACTGAATACGAAGATCCTTATACATTTTATCTGAGCCAGGATGAACAGAATAACGAGACTTATGGGCTTCATCCATAAGCAAGGTGCGAAGGTTATCTTGGCTTGGCACCCACAAATGGTCCATGAAGTAATACGATCCATTGTCCTTCAGTTCCAGATCAGGTGTTATGTGATAGGGAAATTCCTTATCCATTAAACCTTGTGAAACACAAGATTGTTAAGCCTGAGAAATGCGGGCTTGGATATCGGATCGTGCTTGAATGCAGATTGAAAACGAACACAATGAAGCTTAGTACGTTCCTTACGACTCAATGCATCAGCTACGACATTCGCCTTACCAGGATGGTAGCGAATTTCGCAGTCATAGTCGTTTAGAAGCTCAACCCAACGTCGTTGCCTCATGTTGAGTTCTTTCTGATTGAAGATATGCTGAAGACTTTTGTGGTCTGTGAAAACCACACATTTTGTACCGTACAAATAGTGTCTCCAGATCTTAAGAGCGAAGACAACTGCACCTAACTCAAGATCACGAGTGGTGTAGTTTTTCTCATGTATCTTCAACTGCCTGGATGCGTATGCTATGACTTTGTTCCTTTGCATCAGAACACAGCCAAGACCCAATTTAGATGCATCATAATAAACGACGAAATCATCATTGCCCTCAGGCAAAGTTAGAACAGGCGCGTCGCAAAGTTTTTGTTTCAAAGTCAGAAACGCTTCCTCTTGCTTGAATCCCCAGTCAAAGGGCTTGTTCTTCTGAGTTAGAGCAGTTAGAGGAACTGCAATCTTCGAGAAATTTTCAATGAAGCGGCGATAATAACCCGCCAGACCAAGAAAAGAACGAACTTCAGTAAGAGTAGTAGGCGTATCCCAATCCTTAATCGCACTGATCTTGGAGGGATCTACATGAATACCTTGTTCGTTGACAATATGTCCGAAAAATTGAACTTCTTTAAGCCAAAATTCGCACTTGGAGAATTTGGCGAAAAATTGCTCTTTCTTTAGGAGTTCCACAGTAAGACGAAGATGTTGCTCGTGATCAGCTCGCGTCTTAGAGTAAATCAAGATGTCATCAATAAAAACAATGATGAACTGATCCAAATAAGGCTTGCAGACCCTATTCATTAAGTCCATGAAAACAGCAAGAGCATTAGTCAAACCGAATGGCATGACTGTGAACTCATAATGCCCATAACGAGTGCGGAACGCTGTCTTGGGAATGTCTTCTTCATGCACACGAAGTTGATGATATCCAGATCGCAGATCAATCTTTGAAAAATAAGCAGCGCCCTGTAACTGATCAAAGAGATCATCGATGCGAGGTAGGGGATATCGATTCTTGATGGTAAGCTTGTTAAGCTCACGATAATCGATGCACATCCTAAATGATCCATCCTTCTTCTTGACAAAAAGAACGGGAGCACCCCAAGGTGAAAATCTAGGACGGATAAAACCTTTGTCAGAGAGCTCCTGAAGCTGCTTAGACAACTCTTGCATCTCAGACGGTGCAAGACGATATGGAGCTCTGGCAATGGGATTTGCTCCAGGTACGAGATCAATACGGAACTCGACTTGGCGTGCTGGGGGTAGACCAGGTAAATCTTCAGGGAATACTTCAGAATAATCCCTAACAACAGGAATATCTTGAATAGATTTACCTTTGCCCTTATCTGCTACAACATGTGCCAAAAAGGCCACATAGTTCTTTCGTAGATACTTCCGAGCTTTAAAACAAGACATGAGTTTGAGACCTCCAGCAGGTTTCTCACCATGAACCTGTAGGATTTCGCCCGTCGAAAGCGGCACACGAACGATCTTCTCAAAACAAACTACCTCTGCGTGATGCTTGGCTAACCAATCCATACCCACAATAACGTCGAAGCTACCAAGTTGCATAGGCGTGAGGTTAATAGGAAAAAGATGGTCGTTAAGGTTCAACTGGCAGTTGCGAAGAACAGAATCAAGAACAATGGGTTCACCATTAGCAACCTCTACTGTCAAAGGTTTACCTAGTTTCGTTCTAGACACACGAAGCAATGGCTCAAAAGATAAAGACACAAAACTCTTATCGGCACCCAAATCAAAGAGAATAGATGCAGGCTGATTATTAATAAAGAACGTACGTTCACCACTTCATTGTCTGCTTGTGCCTCCTGTGCATTCATGTTGAAAACTCGACCTCGAGCCTGAGCCTGATTCTGATTTGCTTTCTGATTCTGGTTGGCTAGCCTTGGGCACCGGTTTCTGTAGTAGGTCAGATCCCCACAATTGTAGCACGAGCCAGGAGGAAAATGAGGTCGTGCAGCTTGACCTTGTTGCTGAGCAAGAGGCTAAGCAACTTGTTGGGCTTGGTTCTGAACTGCCTGGTTCTGATTAGCAGGAATGCGGCAGGTGGCAGCAAGATGACCAATTCTTCCGCAGTTAGTGCAATGACGACATTGGAGATGTGGTAGGTGATGGCCGTTACACCTGTTGCACAAAGGTGCATTGCCAAGATATGGCTTCTTGGCTAGTGGTTGTGCAGGCTGATTTGGTGCAGCTTGAGCCTTTGCAGTAACGGCATAGTTTTGGGAAGCCCTTCGCTGTGACAACTCGAAATTTAGAACCTTCATGTATGCTTAAAAGAGTGGCTAGATAACTTATGTGATTAATGACAAATGAACCTTTACGTGATTATGTGTTATTCGTGTGTATGCTTATGTGTATGTATGCGAGGTATGGATATAGGAACCGAGATAACACGAACCCGACTCGAGACCATGTGGTCTCGAGTGAACTAGTATAACATACGGGCCGGTTGGGCCGCACACACATACACACTTAGCCTAACCGAGAGCCCACTAGGGTATTTTGCTTGGAGCGGATATATATACACTTGATAGATGGCCATGTTACCATTTTGAACAACATTCATACTCTCCTCTACACACATACTCTCCACCCTCACACTAAAACCCTAAACCACAACAATACTCTCCTTCATTCTCGGATCCAATCAACAACCGTAAGAAGCTCTCGGATCGTATCTCACACACACCGGTTGGAAGCCTCACTCGCACCTTTGAACCCACACTTGAACCGGTTAGTGAAACTATGATGTTTGTTGTTGTTTAATAATAGTATGAATGATAGAACTTAACTAGTGTAGTGTATGTTTGATGATGTTTATGAACCGGATGTGTATTGTGTTTTGAGTTGATAATGATGTATGATTTTCGGTTGATGATGATGATTTGATACCATGTTTACTTGTTAAGATTGTTGTTGTTCACCTAGGATGCATATGCTTGATTTCTAGACAAAGTCATGATTAGAGTGGTTGCTAATGTTTCATGATAACTTAACATATGAATAAGTAGAAAAATGTTTGAATGTGGTGCTATTATGTTCTCGGATTGAATATGTTCAAATGTTTGATTGTTGTTCATGATTATATGTTGTGATTAAGGATAAAAACCCGGAAATAAGATGAACAAATGTTGAATGAAGATATGAATATCCGAATAGGTGTTGAATGTGTTTTGAATATTTGATGAACATGAAGAACATGGTTGAATATTTGAATTCTGATTTGTTTGATCCATTTTTAGTAAATTGCCAGACAAGAAACTTGTTTAAGGAATTTGGTTGGATAGTACAAACTGCATGAAATCAGAATGTTAGTGGATAGTACACTGTTCCGAATCAGCTTATGTCCACTCGTAACCATCAGTTGCGACTCGAAACCAAGCACAACGAGTCGAAATCTCCCGGTTGCGACATCAGTTGCGAGTCGCAAACACCCGGTTGCGACTCGAAACCACACCGGATCAGCACACCAACTTTGTGACCCGAAACCACGGTTGCGAGTCCGGTTGCGACTCGTAACCAAAACAGCATGGGCCGAAACCATGGTTGCGACTCCGATTGCGAGTCGCAAACGCCTAGTTGCGACTCGGGATCATATGCGGGTACACACTGTTGGACTTGTTTAATTATGGGCTTATTTGATTGGGCCGGACTCTTGGGCCTAGTGTACAGACCTGATATATTACTGTTGAATGTGAATGTCGATGAACTGCATGCAACGTGCTAGCATACGTGTAGAATATACGTGCACTACTTAAATACGAACCTGATTGTATGATACAACTATGATAGGACGTGAGTAGCCTCAACGTTGCTTGTTTGACTTTTCTGTGTTTTCTACCGAGCAAACCAAGGTGAGTTCACACCCTCTACAAAGCATGGGATTCCCAGGGGTTGGGAATGGGGTTAAGGAACATGGGTTCCTCGTCCTCCTTGGGTAGGACAGTATTGGTTCAGGAATGTAATTCCTCGTCCTCATGGACAGATAACTCGTACTAGACCAAAACTCTATCACGAAGTCCCTCATCTTTGTATCGACTTAATCGCCGAGGCCAATGGCGAGCGGGTCATTAGTTAGATAGCGCTATTTAGGTTTGACAAACCTCACACCGTGCCGCAGAGGACGGGCGTGAACTAATGGACTACTGGCACGTCAATGATGATAGACATTGACAGTTCAGGGCACATAAACATGACTACAGTCAGCAGTCGATATGGTAACAAGTCTAGTATATACATGGGGTAGCCCCCACGGCCGAAATGCCAGATAACTAACACGGGGTAGCCCCCACGGCTGGATAGCCAGAGTAACCGGGAATGAACAAGTCACGTTTTTAAACTATGGGGTAACCCCCACGGCAGGATGCCAGCTAAAGGAAACTGTTTTTGAAACAACTTAAAACGAACACCCAACCGTGAACTCACTCAACTTGTTGTTGACTCGTTACTACATGCTTTGCAGGTCCTTAGGTTTCTTAGCTGGAGCTTGCATGGAGGAGGATCGTTGTGGGACATGGACGATTGTGTGCCATGTTAAACTTTGAACAATTAAACTTATGTTTTGATTTAAGACTTATGCTTCCGCTTGCAACTTAACTATGTTTTGTTTGAACACCAATTGTATTGGGTGGATTTTATAACTACTTATATGCTTGTTCAATATGATTGGTGGCTGGATCCTGGTCAATCACGCCTCCAAGCGGTAGTACTCCGCAGGTGGATTTTGGGGGTGTGACAGATTGGTATCAGAGCCATTGGTTATAGAGAACTTGGTTTTAATAAAGGGAAAAACGTTTTGTTAAAACCAGACTATAACCTGTACAGTGCTCAACGATCCACAACGATGCTTCACTCCACATGCAAGGCTCGACATTCTAGGTAATATGATCTGTGCATATATTGCCTACTTGTTAGATACATGGTACATCGCTTATGGTATGCTTGGTTAGTATAACTACTGTTGCTTGAACACGTGCGTGCTTACTCTATCCTATCGTTGTACTTTCGCGAACCTCTCTCACTCACGTTCCTCTTGATATGAAGATCATGTCTGGACGCGTTAACATGACACAAGCCCAGTTGACGGCTTTGATCAACGAACGAGTTGCCGCAGCACTTGCAGCCGCACACGCAGGAGGTCAGCACGTTCAGCCACCCGTGTGCACTTTTAAGACTCTCATGGACTGCCGACCAACTACTTTTAGCGGCACTGAAGGAGCAGTAGGTCTCCTACACTGGTTTGAGAAGCTGGAATCTGTCTTCGAAATGTGTGAATGCCCTGAGGCGCGCAGGGTGAAGTACGCTACTGGTACTCTCGAGGGTTTAGCCCTCACATGGTGGAACGCTCAAGTTCAAATGCTAGGGTTGGTTGCTGCCAACGCCACCCCATGGGAAACTTTTAAGGAAATGATCAAAGAGGAATACTGCAGTCGTGATGAGATTCACAAACTCGAGGTGGAGTTCTTCAACCTCAAGATGACGGGGTCGGAAATTGAAGCTTATGTGAAAAGGTCGAACGAACTGGCAATTCTGTGCCCTACTATGGTGGATCCTCCCATCAAACGCATTGAACTATTTCTTCAGGGCTTAGTGCCGGAAATCCAAAGTCATGTGACTTCAGCGAACCTCGCCACCTACCAGCAAACCGTTCAGTTGGCTCACCGTCTCACGGATCAAGCGGTGGAGCAGAACAGGTTACCAAAACGCATTGGCGCTGCAACTACTACTGGTACCTCTAGTGACAACAAACGGAAATGGGATGGAACTTCAAGTAAGGGTTCGACTTCTGTTCAGTCCCAGTCTCAGCAGAGAAAGACTGAGGACTACAAGAGCCCTAATCAGCAATCGTCTGGTGGCGGATACAAAGGAAATCACCCCAAATGCAATCGCTGCAGCCTGCACCACAGCGGACCATGCACCAGGGGCAACTGTCATCGGTGCAACAAGCCTGGTCACGCTGCAAAGGATTGCAGGAGCTTATACCCCGCCAACCAGAATCGTCAGCAAGCTCAACAGAACCAGCGCCAGCAACAGCAACAGGGTGATAACAAAGGGTGCTTTCAGTGTGGAGCTGAAGGCCACTTCAAGAGAGACTGTCCTCAACTGAACAGGAACCAGAACAACAACAACAACAATAACAACAATCAGGGGAATGGTAACAATGGGAACAACAACAACAATGGCGCCAGGGGGCGGGTGTTTGTGATTGGCCAAGGTGAAGCAAGGAATGACCCCAATGTTGTGGCGGGTAAGTTCCTTCTCGACGACTTTTATGTTTCAGTTTTATTTGATTCGGGTGCCGATACTAGCTACGTGTCACTAGAAGTTAGTCGAATGCTTAAGCGTATTCCAACACCTTTGAACAACAAGCACACCGTAGAGCTAGCAAATGGTAAGAGTTTAGAAGCCACACACGTAGTCAAGGGTTGTAAACTTATTCTCGCTGACCAAACCTTCTCTATCGACCTCATTCCTATTGTCTTGGGTAGTTTCGACGTTGTCATTGGGATGGATTGGTTATCCCAACACCGAGCAGAGATTCTTTGCAACGAGAAGGTTGTCCGTATTCCAGGTCCCGGTGGTGAACCTCTCATGATTCATGGCGACAAGAGGAGTGCTGTTGAGAACGTCATTTCTCTCCTTAAGGCCCAAAAGTGCTTGCGAAAGGGCCACACTGCTATTTTAGCTCTCGTTACTGACACCTCAGAAAAAGAGAAGAAGATAGAAGATTTTCCAGTTGTACGCGATTATCCAGAGGTATTTCCTGAGGAATTACCTGGTCTTCCGCCTCATCGCCAAGTCGAGTTTCAGATTGAACTAGCTCCTGGAGCTGCGCCTATAGCTCGTGCACCTTATCGTTTAGCCCCATCAGAGTTGAAAGAACTCTCCACGCAACTACAAGAACTCTTGGATAAGGGTTTTATTCGTCCTAGCTCATCGCCCTGGGGAGCTCCAGTATTATTTGTGAAGAAGAAAGACGGTACTTTCAGAATGTGCATCGACTACCGAGAACTCAACAAGGTGACGGTGAAGAATCGTTATCCTCTACCGCGTATCGACGACTTGTTCGACCAGTTGCAAGGATCGAGCTACTTTTCGAAGATCGATTTGAGATCGGGTTATCACCAACTGAGAGTCCGGGAAGAGGACGTCTCCAAAACAGCTTTCAGAACTCGATACGGGCACTATGAGTTTTTGGTCATGCCTTTTGGGATGACAAACGCACCTGCGGTTTTCATGGACTTGATGAACCGAGTGTGCAAGCCTTACCTGGACAAGTTCGTTATAGTCTTCATCGACGACATCCTGATCTATTCCAAGAGTCGGGAGGAACACGAGCAGCATCTGCGACTTATACTGGAACTCCTTCGAACAGAACAGCTTTATGCAAAGTTCTCGAAATGCGACTTCTGGCTTCGAGAAGTCCATTTCCTAGGCCACGTGGTGAACAAGGATGGGATTCATGTTGATCCATCCAAGGTAGACTCGATAAAGAACTGGCCTGCACCTCGTACACCAAAGGAAATTCGCCAATTCTTGGGTTTGGCAGGATACTACCGGAGATTCATAAAGGATTTTTCTAAGATTGCACAGCCTCTCACCTCACTAACGCAGAAGGGCGTTGTTTATCGCTGGGGAAACGCACAGGAGTTGGCATTTCAGCACCTAAAGGATAGACTTTGTAGCGCACCTATCCTTTCCTTGCCGGAAGGCACAGACGATTTTGTGGTTTACTGCGACGCATCAATTCAGGGTCTTGGTTGCGTGTTGATGCAACGAGACAAAGTTATAGCCTACGCTTCACGCCAACTCAAAGTTCATGAGAAGAACTACACTACGCACGACTTAGAGCTGGGAGCTGTTGTTTTCGCACTTAAGTTATGGCGGCATTACCTGTATGGTACCAAGTGCGCGATCTACACCGACCACAGGAGCCTCGAGCATATCTTCAAGCAGAAGGAACTGAATATGCGACAACGACGATGGGTCGAACTTCTGAATGACTACGAGTGCTCAATCAGGTATCACCCGGGCAAGGCCAATGTTGTGGCTGACGCCCTCAGTCGGAAGGACACTGCACCTAAACGCGTGCGAGCTTTACAGCTCACGATCCATTCTAGCCTTCCCTCCCAGATACGAGCTGCTCAGATAGAAGCACTGAAACCAGAAAATGTCAGGGCTGAAGCCCTACGCGGATCAAGGCAACGATTGGAACAGAAGGAAGACGGTGCTTACTACGTAACGGGACGCGTTTGGATCCCACTTTATGGCAACCTACGAGAGCTTGTGATGGACGAAGCACACAAGTCTCGCTACTCGGTACATCCAGGATCGGATAAAATGTACCACGACATCAAAACTACGTATTGGTGGCCTAGCATGAAGGCCCACATAGCGACCTACGTCAGCAAGTGTTTGACTTGTGCGAGAGTCAAGTCGGAATACCAGAAACCATCAGGCCTACTCCAACAACCAGAAATACCTCAATGGAAATGGGAGCAAATTTCCATGGATTTTGTTACTGGCCTACCTAGATCCCAGCGCGGGAATGACACTATTTGGGTGATCGTGGATCGACTCACAAAGTCTGCACACTTCTTGGCTATCAAGGAGACGGATAAGTTCTCCACTCTTGCAGAAGTATACCTCAAGGAAGTTGTTTCGAGGCACGGGGTGCCCACCTCCATTATCTCAGATCGAGATGCTCGTTTTACTTCAGAGCTGTGGCAAGCAATGCACAAATCCTTTGGCTCACAACTAGACATGAGCACAGCGTACCATCCTCAGACGGACGGGCAGTCCGAGCGCACTATTCAAACCTTAGAAGACATGCTTCGTGCATGTGTAATCGACTTTGGCAACCGCTGGGAAAAGCATCTGCCACTTGTGGAATTCTCGTACAATAACAGCTACCACACCAGCATTGGAGCTGCTCCGTTTGAGGCATTGTACGGACGTAAATGCCGGTCTCCCCTTTGCTGGGCAGAGGTGGGAGAAAGTCAGATCACTGGCCCAGAATATGTGGTAGATACAACCGAGCAAATCGCTCAAATACGAAAACGCATGACGGCCGCTCGCGAACGTCAGAAAGTTTACGCCGACATGGGCAGGAAACCACTTGAGCTCCAGGTTGGGGAGCGGGTACTACTCAAAGTTTCACCCTGGAAGGGTGTGATTCGTTTTGGTAAACGCGGTAAACTTAACCCACGATACGTTGGACCTTTCGAGGTCATTGAGAAAATAGGCAGGGTGGCCTACAGATTAAACTTACCAGCGGAACTCGGTGCAGTTCACAACGTTTTTCACGTGTCGAATCTGAAGAAGTGTCCGTCAGATGAGACCCACGTAGTTCCTTTGAAGGAACTCACTATCGACGAGCAGTTACGATTCGTCGAGGAACCAGTCGAGATCACGGACCGGGATGTTAAGGTCCTCAAGAGTACTAGAATACCTCTCGTTCGAGTTCGTTGGAACTCACGTCGCGGCCCAGAGTTCACCTGGGAGCGCGAAGATCAGATGAAACAAAAGTATCCCCAACTGTTCGCAAACAGTACAACCACTACTGAGGCTGAAGCTACGGAATTTCGGGACGAAATTCCAGATCAACGGGGGGAGGATGTGACACCCCAGGAAAACCGGGAAAACCATACAACTTAACTAGCTTCCTCAGTGAGTGCCTACCAAATTTCGGGACGAAATTTCTTTCAACTTGGGGATGATGTGACAACTCGAAATTTAGAACCTTCATGTATGCTTAAAAGAGTGGCTAGATAACTTATGTGATTAATGACAAATGAACCTTTACGTGATTATGTGTTATTCGTGTGTATGCTTATGTGTATGTATGCGAGGTATGGATATAGGAACCGAGATAACACGAACCCGACTCGAGACCATGTGGTCTCGAGTGAACTAGTATAACATACGGGCCGGTTGGGCCGCACACACATACACACTTAGCCTAACCGAGAGCCCACTAGGGTATTTTGCTTGGAGCGGATATATATACACTTGATAGATGGCCATGTTACCATTTTGAACAACATTCATACTCTCCTCTACACACATACTCTCCACCCTCACACTAAAACCCTAAACCACAACAATACTCTCCTTCATTCTCGGATCCAATCAACAACCGTAAGAAGCTCTCGGATCGTATCTCACACACACCGGTTGGAAGCCTCACTCGCACCTTTGAACCCACACTTGAACCGGTTAGTGAAACTATGATGTTTGTTGTTGTTTAATAATAGTATGAATGATAGAACTTAACTAGTGTAGTGTATGTTTGATGATGTTTATGAACCGGATGTGTATTGTGTTTTGAGTTGATAATGATGTATGATTTTCGGTTGATGATGATGATTTGATACCATGTTTACTTGTTAAGATTGTTGTTGTTCACCTAGGATGCATATGCTTGATTTCTAGACAAAGTCATGATTAGAGTGGTTGCTAATGTTTCATGATAACTTAACATATGAATAAGTAGAAAAATGTTTGAATGTGGTGCTATTATGTTCTCGGATTGAATATGTTCAAATGTTTGATTGTTGTTCATGATTATATGTTGTGATTAAGGATAAAAACCCGGAAATAAGATGAACAAATGTTGAATGAAGATATGAATATCCGAATAGGTGTTGAATGTGTTTTGAATATTTGATGAACATGAAGAACATGGTTGAATATTTGAATTCTGATTTGTTTGATCCATTTTTAGTAAATTGCCAGACAAGAAACTTGTTTAAGGAATTTGGTTGGATAGTACAAACTGCATGAAATCAGAATGTTAGTGGATAGTACACTGTTCCGAATCAGCTTATGTCCACTCGTAACCATCAGTTGCGACTCGAAACCAAGCACAACGAGTCGAAATCTCCCGGTTGCGACATCAGTTGCGAGTCGCAAACACCCGGTTGCGACTCGAAACCACACCGGATCAGCACACCAACTTTGTGACCCGAAACCACGGTTGCGAGTCCGGTTGCGACTCGTAACCAAAACAGCATGGGCCGAAACCATGGTTGCGACTCCGATTGCGAGTCGCAAACGCCTAGTTGCGACTCGGGATCATATGCGGGTACACACTGTTGGACTTGTTTAATTATGGGCTTATTTGATTGGGCCGGACTCTTGGGCCTAGTGTACAGACCTGATATATTACTGTTGAATGTGAATGTCGATGAACTGCATGCAACGTGCTAGCATACGTGTAGAATATACGTGCACTACTTAAATACGAACCTGATTGTATGATACAACTATGATAGGACGTGAGTAGCCTCAACGTTGCTTGTTTGACTTTTCTGTGTTTTCTACCGAGCAAACCAAGGTGAGTTCACACCCTCTACAAAGCATGGGATTCCCAGGGGTTGGGAATGGGGTTAAGGAACATGGGTTCCTCGTCCTCCTTGGGTAGGACAGTATTGGTTCAGGAATGTAATTCCTCGTCCTCATGGACAGATAACTCGTACTAGACCAAAACTCTATCACGAAGTCCCTCATCTTTGTATCGACTTAATCGCCGAGGCCAATGGCGAGCGGGTCATTAGTTAGATAGCGCTATTTAGGTTTGACAAACCTCACACCGTGCCGCAGAGGACGGGCGTGAACTAATGGACTACTGGCACGTCAATGATGATAGACATTGACAGTTCAGGGCACATAAACATGACTACAGTCAGCAGTCGATATGGTAACAAGTCTAGTATATACATGGGGTAGCCCCCACGGCCGAAATGCCAGATAACTAACACGGGGTAGCCCCCACGGCTGGATAGCCAGAGTAACCGGGAATGAACAAGTCACGTTTTTAAACTATGGGGTAACCCCCACGGCAGGATGCCAGCTAAAGGAAACTGTTTTTGAAACAACTTAAAACGAACACCCAACCGTGAACTCACTCAACTTGTTGTTGACTCGTTACTACATGCTTTGCAGGTCCTTAGGTTTCTTAGCTGGAGCTTGCATGGAGGAGGATCGTTGTGGGACATGGACGATTGTGTGCCATGTTAAACTTTGAACAATTAAACTTATGTTTTGATTTAAGACTTATGCTTCCGCTTGCAACTTAACTATGTTTTGTTTGAACACCAATTGTATTGGGTGGATTTTATAACTACTTATATGCTTGTTCAATATGATTGGTGGCTGGATCCTGGTCAGTCACGCCTCCAAGCGGTAGTACTCCGCAGGTGGATTTTGGGGGTGTGACAGAATCAAGAACAATGGGTTCACCATTAGCAACCTCTACTGTCAAAGGTTTACCTAGTTTCGTTCTAGACACACGAAGCAATGGCTCAAAAGATAAAGACACAAAACTCTTATCGGCACCCAAATCAAAGAGAATAGATGCAGGCTGATTATTAATAAAGAACGTACGTTCACCACTTCATTGTCTGCTTGTGCCTCCTGTGCATTCATGTTGAAAACTCGACCTCGAGCCTGAGCCTGATTCTGATTTGCTTTCTGATTCTGGTTGGCTAGCCTTGGGCACCGGTTTCTGTAGTAGGTCAGATCCCCACAATTGTAGCACGAGCCAGGAGGAAAATGAGGTCGTGCAGCTTGACCTTGTTGCTGAGCAAGAGGCTAAGCAACTTGTTGGGCTTGGTTCTGAACTGCCTGGTTCTGATTAGCAGGAATGCGGCAGGTGGCAGCAAGATGACCAATTCTTCCGCAGTTAGTGCAATGACGACATTGGAGATGTGGTAGGTGATGGCCGTTACACCTGTTGCACAAAGGTGCATTGCCAAGATATGGCTTCTTGGCTAGTGGTTGTGCAGGCTGATTTGGTGCAGCTTGAGCCTTTGCAGTAACGGCATAGTTTTGGGAAGCCCTTCGCTTCCTAGAACCCTTTGAGGAACCAGAATTCTTTCCATTCTTGTTTTGACCTTTCTTTCTATCTTCTTTGTCAGACGACTGCTTCTTACCTTTGTCACCCTTTTTGTGCAGCTTTCCCTTACGAACCTGCGACTCAGTCAATGTCGCTGCTAACTCGATCGCCTGACGGAGTGTGGTAGGGTTACTACCAGTAATGATTTCTTGTACTGAGTCAGGTAGACCATCGATGTACCTTTCGATTGCCTTGTCGAGTGGGGTAACCATTGTTGGGCAAAGCAGACTCAGCTCCTCAAACCTATCAGTATACGCCCGATGCTCACCACTATCTTGTTTCAAGTCATCGAACTCTCTCTCCAAAGCTCGCTATTCATGACGAGGACAAAACTCCCTCATCATAAGGGCCCTAAGTTCGGCCCAAGTTTGTGCAGAGCAACTTCTGCACCACGGTCTCTCATAACCCCGTTCCACCATGTGAGAGCCCTCTTCTGAAACACACTCGAAGAAAACTCAACCTTGCGATTGTCAGGACACTGCACGTGGCAGAAAGTATTCTCAATGCTCTCGAACCATTGAAGAAGCCCAGTCGCTCCCTCAGAACCACTAAACTTGAGTGGTTTAGCCGAGTTAAAATCCTTGAATTTGCATGGAACATTGTTGTTGTTGTTGGCTTGGTTCCATTGAGCAAAGAGGTTTGGGAATTGAGCAGCCATTTGCTGCGCAATGATTTCTGCCAGTTCGGCAGTTGCTATCTGGTTTTCACGTCGAGGAGGCATTCTAAAAGAGGAAAACATGAAAGGAAACGAGTGAGACGATTGGATGAAGAGAATGATATGATTCAAAATCAACAAAAGCAAAGATGGTGGTCATTCGTTCGCATCACAAAGCAAACAAACGACACACATAGTGACTAATCAAAGTAAATGGGTTAAAAATGATGTATCGCGAAGACATGCTCGCCTATAAGTGAACACTCACCCCAAGAGTTCCCAGGTAAGAGTGACTGGTCCGATTATGTGGATTTGTACGAACACTCTAGCCTTAGACAGAAAACCTAGGGTACAGGCATTCACCCTTCCAGTTTGCATGTGTTCACATTATTTAAAACCCAAAACCTTGATGAAATTTTGAAAACTCAAAGGGGTTCAAAACCATATAACAGAGGGTTCAAAACCTTACAATAGAGGGTTCAAAACCTAGGAATCAATCATCCAAAAACAGATGATTAATTTTCAAAGCGGATTCAAACTTGATGTGCCCGTTGTGGTTATCACCTAAGGATAGGTGAAGTGTATGTTTTAAAATCTAAACACAAGACAACTTGTGTTGGGGTCCTAGAAAGGTTATAGTCTAGATCAAAGCATTACTAATAACCTAATTCCCTATAACCATTGGCTCTGATACCAACTCTTCTGTCACACCCCGACCACGTGGAACAACCAGACGTGGCGGAAACGTCGGGGAGTGTTGTAACAGAATTAATTGTTTCATAACCATGGCATTCAAAGTTGTATTTTATTTATCAAACAAGAGTGTTACATTGTCTCAAAATAGGAAATAAAGAGTTCATAACATAGTTAAACTAAGTCTATCTTCATTTTAAGTCTCTAAGGCACAGGTCCGCCCTAGTGTCACGATCATCATCCTAAGCGACAGCTCCTGAAAACACATGTGAAAATAGGTACGTCAACATAAAAATGCCTGTGAGATACATAGGTTTTGTGAAAATAGGATTCATGACTTATAAGTTTAGAAAAAAAAGTTGTTTAGCAAAAGTCAGTCATGAACCTTGTAAATTGTTTTGTTTTGTAAATCATTTAAAAAGCGATAAGATCAAATGATATGTATAAATAAAAGAATAATGCGTGGTTAAATGTATAACCAAGTAAAATGTGTTGTATAAAGTAAATTGTTTGTAAACCAAAGTCTTGTGAAAATCGTGTTACTTGTGTAAAATGTATAAGTCCAAATTGAATGATTTAAATAACGCTATGATATGTAATATAATACAAACACTTATATATAGGAAGTACCAACGGCGTATCCACCATGCTTGTATCATATTACTCACATCTCGTTACTTAAGTCACTTAAACAAATCACCAATGTATAAATTCTATGTTTAAACCAATTGTCAAAAGTCCTTGTATAAATCGTATCAAATGTTAATAGTCCAAATGTAGTCAAGTAATGTGTAGCAAATGTATATCTGGTAAGTAATGTGTTGTTACATAAACCAATTGTAAAAATGTATAAAACAAAGTATTTTGAATATATCAAAAAGTTATGTTTTGCAAAGTAATGCATGTTACATTGATACAAACACTTATGTGGTAAGTTAACGCATACATTCAAGCCTTGAGACAGTCGGATAACCCTAAGTCAAGGTTATGAAAAGAAATGTTTTCGGATTCAGTCATTCCTTACATCCAAACAAACCCGGGATGTCAGGAATGGGATTTGTCAAGTCCTATGGTACCAGTACTTACTACCGAGCGGCGTAGCTAATGTTAATGAACGTATATAAGTCCCGTTTGTGCAAACCAAATGTCATAGCAAATGTGAACATGTTATATGAAAACAATGTACTAAGTATGCTAAGTTAACATACGAAGCAGAAAAGTCATGTAAATCAATGTGCTAGCATGCTATCAGTCAACATACATAACAGAAATGTAAAGTAAAACAAAGTACTAAGTATGCACACAATGGACATACATAGCATGAAATGTAATGTAAAACGATGTACTAAATATGCACACAATGGACATACATAGCATAAAATGTAATGAAATCATGTACTATAATGTACTAATGAACATAACAAGCATATGATATGAAAGCATGAAAGGCACGAAAGTAACAAGTAGGCACATGTGTTCCACCCCAAAACAGTTTGGAAAACAGTAAAAGAGGGGTCTATGTACTCACTTGAGATTGCTTAGTAGCCCTTGAATAACAACCAAACAAAGCTAGAGATCACGGATATCAAACGGCACCTAATATAGGTAATTATGTTAATATACCGGACCTAAATCGGAAGATCGGATAGAATGAGGGCTTGTAAACCAAATGAGTATGAGAACTCATGTAATATGGTTTAACAAAGCCTACATACTAAATGAAACCTAACCTAAGTGCTTACGACCCATTACGACCCGTTTAGGTAGCTTATTCTACTTTAACGCGTCGTTCGCGTGAAACGCGTTCGGACCGCTTAACTAGTCCTATGACAAGTAATATATGCCTTAACATGTCTAATATTGTTGCCAAATCAGTTTAGATGTCAAAAGTTACGTTACATATGTTCAAAATGAATTTTGGCGTCAAAGGGGTATTTTGGTAATTTACCCAAGGCATATAAACTACCTATCATACAACTAACTAAACGTCGTGACCATAAGGTATAACCTCAGAAGGTTATTCCCTATATACTATGGTCACCTAATGTGTTTGGTCGGATCCCATTGATCGACCAAACGGGTCGGGTTCGAAAGTATAAGCGATTGTTTAGATCGCTTACCTTACGACCCTATATAAGCACTAAACTAAAAGTGACGAGCTAAGCATGTTAAAACATGCTTAACTAAGTTTAGAAAACATGTTTGGTATTAAAACAAAAGGTTTTGATACCTAAGAGTAGTTTGGTTACAAAACACGCAAGAATGCGCATTTTGGCCGAAACTACGGCTCGTCACGGAGCCTAGATAACGTGGTAATCAGTAGGTATAGTCACTAGGGACTATAACCATCGTGATTACGCTCACGTTATGAGGTTCAAGAGAACTTCGCATTGACCATAAACTGGTCAATGCAGAAATTCAAACAAAGTTTGACTTTAACGCTAAAAGAATAAAAGAACGAAGGAACACTTACAAAGGGTCCAAGAATGGAAGGTTTGAATCCAAACACTCTCAGGTATGAAGTGTTAAACACAACAATTTAGAGAGCAAGTTCAGATTTCAAAGGTGTGGGTTTTTAGGGTTGGGATGGATGGGTATTTATAGGATATACAAGACCATTAGGATCGTTTATCGAATAACGTGCTTTGATCACATCCCTACACTTGTTGGCAAGCTCATGTACATCAAATTGCCCCCCCCCCCCCATAAGCAGGAAACAACACTTGGAATTGGATTGGGAGTGCTAAACAGCTGTTAAAAGCTGTTAAAAATGGCTTTTACTGATCAGAAGGGGCCTCGCGTGACGCCAAGGGGGCTAGGTGTCACGCTAAGGTCCTTCTGATCAGCAACCAGTTTCCAAAGTTTCCAATTCGGTCCCCGTTGTGTATTAAGGCCATTTCCGACATGTTTAAGGCTCGTTAAGCCATTTTCAAGGCCCTAAAATGATTCCTAAACATTGTGGACATGAAACATGCTCAAATATATCTCGGATGTCGGTTCGTTTGGTCGTACGATCGCGATGTTCGCTTAATTACGACGGAATGCGCATAAGCGCGAAAAACGATCCAAATTGCGCGACGAATGGATTTTTCTCATGCCAAACACTAAAATAAAATATTTTAGTGCTTACATAAATTTTTGGATGTCCGGATGTATTCAGAACGTAAGTTATGCGCGAAAGTGCAAACTTGTGCACTATTTGACGCTTTTAGTCCCTGAATGACCCAAAAGTTTATTTTAGCACACCGAACCCATCAAAGCCTATTTCTAAGCTATATAAAGGATATTTAAGGTGTGTTTAACTTATGGCCATGTTTCGGAATGTTCGTTACAGTTCAAATTGGCATACTTTCGCAGTTTGTCAAGTTTAGTCCCTGTAAGCGAATTAACTTGTTTTTGCTATACCAAAGCCTTCAAAACTTATTTTTAAGTTATGTAAGGGTTATTTAAGGTATGTTAAGCATATGTTGATGTTCCGGAGTATTTGTCGTATTAAAATGATTACGTTTACGCACCAGTTTGCGTATAACTCTCCAGAAAGCGATGTAGAGTTTGAAATTGAATAAAAGTCGAAACATGAAAAATGTAAAACATAACCAAACAAACATTGGGATCAAATAACATTGTTTTATTGATAATTGAACTGTTCACAGTGATTATAAGCATAGATCTTACAATAGCCAATAAAGCCAGTATTTTATGTGATAAAAAGTCAATTCAAGTAAATTCATCAAGGGGTGAAAAGATCACAATTAAAGGAAATAAAACCTTTAAATCCACAAAATTCATCTCTGTGATGAAAACTGCAAATTATATAAGGAAAGGATCATTAGTGTATTTGATTTCTATAATCACTAACACTAAAGGAAAAGAATTAAAGGATATTCTAGTAGTATCCTAGTTTTCAGATGTATTTCCAGAAGAGCTACCAGGACAACCTCCAGATAGAGAAGTTGAATTCAGAATCCATTTGATACTAGGAACCGCACCAATTGCCAAAGCACCTTACCGTTTGGCACCCGCAGAAATGCAGGAACTGAAGAAACAGTTAGATGAATTATTGGAGAAAGGATTCATACAACCAAGCTCATCACCATGGGGAGCACCGATTTTATTCGTTAAGAAGAAAGACAGATCAATGCGTATGTGCATTGACTACCGTGAATTAAACAAAGTCACGATTAAGAATCGGTATCCATTACCAAGAATCAATGATCTGTTTGATCAGCTACAAGGAGTACGATTTTTCTCTAAAATCGATTTAAGGTCAGGATATCATCAATTAAAGGTACAAGTTGGGGACATTCCTAAAACCGCTTTCAGAACAAGGTATGGCCATTATGAATTTACTGTCATGCCATTTGGTTTAACCAATGCCCCAGCTGCATTCATGGACATGATGAACCGAATATGTAAGCCATATTTGGATAAATTCATAATTGTCTTTATAGATGATATTCTTATTTATTCCAAAAGCAAAGAGGAACATACAGCCCATCTGCACGCACTTCTAAGTTTATTGAGAAAAGAAAAGCTTTATGCTAAGTTTTCGAAGTGTGAGTTTTGGTTAGAACAGGTACAATTTCTTGGACGTTTAGTCAATCATGAAGGAATTCATGTAGATCCCACCAAGATCGAGGCGATTAACAAGTGGAAAACCCCTAAGTCACCAACCGAGGTTAGAAGTTTCTTAGGATTGGCCGGTTATTATAGAAGATTTATTCGTGATTTTTCTAGAATAACCATTTCCTTAACTAAGTTAACCTGTAAACCCGTTAAGTTTGAATGGAGATCAAAACAAGAAGAAGCCTTTAGAATTCTTAAGCAAAGATTAACCCATGCACCCATACTAGCGTTACCAGAAGGAACTGAAGATTTTGTAATCTATTGTGACGCTTCTAAGTTAGGTTATGGATGTGTATTAATGCAACGTCAAAAGGTTATAGCTTACGCCTCTAGACAACTTAAGAATCATGAAGAGAATTATTCAACCCATGATCTAGAGTTAGGAGCTATAATTTTTGCCCTTAAAATTTGGAGACATTACCTATACGGTAGTAAGTTTACCATATTCACCGACCATAAGAGTATAAGGTATGTTTTTGGGCAAAATGAATTGAATATGAGACAAAGACGCTAGATGGAGATACTTAGTGATTTTAATTGCGATATCCAGTATCATGCAGGAAAGGCAAATGTAGTAGCTGATGCTTTAAGTCGAAAGTATCACGAAAATCCAAAAAGAGTACGTACTCTTAAGTTAAATCTGCAAGTAGATTTAAATAATCAGATTAGAAAACCACAAGAATCAGTAATCAAGGATGATACTGAAAAATTGAAAGAAATGATTAAGGAATTAGAACAAGGAACAGATGGAATTTGGAGATTCCATAAGAAAAGAATGTGGATACCTAAATTAGGAAACCTACGCCGCCGTATATTAGAAGAGGCCCATAAGTCTAAGTATACGATGCATCCTGGAAGTGATAAGATGTATCAAGATTTAAGGAAGAATTTTTGGTGGATAGGAATGAAAAAGGATATAACAACATATGTTGCAAGGTGTTTAACTTGTTCACAAGTTAAAGCTGAACATCAGAAACCCTCAGGTTTATTGCAACAATTAGAAATGCCTATATAGAAATGGGAATTAATAACAATGTATTTTGTTACTAAATTACCCAAAACAAGAAAAGGTAATGATACAATCTGGGTGATTGTAGATAGGCTAATTGTCACACCCCGATATTTCCACATATTACCGGTGGGCCCGGTGGGGAGTATCGTGACGTAGTTGATATCATCATGGTCAAACATACACAGAATAGCACAACGGAAGTCTTGGAATATAAAATATTATGACAAACCCAAATGTCTGAAATTATCAAAGTATTTATTATAGACGAGCCTGTAATATCAAGTCCACAGGTGGATCTTCACAGAATGTATAAAATGAAGTTTAGCAGACTTTAAGGCGTCTTTAAGGATTTGCAAGATCCTCTATTTCGACACCGAGCAACTCCCAGCCTATTACGAGTAGTAACTGCCACTTAGTCTTTTGAAAATACGTCAGTTTTCACTGGTAAATACAATTAGCTGACTCTTTAAAAAGAGTTTATAAAAATTGATTCAAGTGCACAAGGCACAAACCGTTTATAACTTGGGACAATTATTTAAGATAATCTTGTATACAATTTTACATGTTTGTCATACATATGGGGCCAGTTTGGAAGCCGGTCATGATTAACCGACTCACCACTTATAGAACCCACAAAGGAGTTATCCCCAACATGTGAGTTATATTAGCATTTGCATCTGTCAGGTGTATGCCTACACCCCGTGCATAGGTTGTGGCCATTTTCAAATGAAATGAGCCGAGAATATCCAGGACACAGTCGTATTAACCCCTATTGCTTATGTTATCAAACAAAACAGATTAAAACGAGTTATGCAATTTATTAATCACAATCCGATTAAATGATTTCATACCCGACCACGTGGTATTTTTATAATACCATATCCCAAGCCCGTATAAGGGAAAATAAGTTAAAAGTATTTACCTGAGCTAATACTTGATTCACAGCAAAATAACTCAGTCGTATCCAATCTATCTAAATGCAGGTAGCTTTTACCGGGTGGCTCTAGTCTGGAGTGATGGTAATATATAACCAATTCAGAATGCTAATGATCTTATTTAAGTCGTAGACTTAGACCGGCTAGCTTAAAGTATCTAAAGCGGTACGATACGCTAGATTAAGCGATGACCGGAATAGAATGTTATTTAGACCCAACAAGTATGAAGACTTGTATAATATGGGTAAACTAAGTACATTCTGGATTTTAAAGCAAAAACGATAAGGTTAAACCCGTTTCGGCAAACTTACGTAAACTAGTTACATAAACCGATCCAAATGCGTAAATGCGTAACAGGCAACCAATTGAACCATATACAAGTCCCTTATGTTATTATGCTTAAAATTTATTAATACATCAGTAGGATGTTAACATATATGCCCAAAAAGTATTTAAAACCAAATTAAGTCCCGTAGGGGCATTTTGGTCATTTTAATATTTATAAAAGAGGTTTTAAAGTAACTTGATATTCTGGTCTTAAGTAATCAGTAAAAATATTTATTTTATGTTGTTATAACAGTAAGATATCATACATATGTGTGATTTACCATTTATGGCCAAACTATGCCCCGAGAGGGTATTTTGGTCATTTCACATATGCTTTTAAGGACATAATTGGAAGTTCTAAGTTCATGACTTATACCTACTGCAAAAATATTAAAATTTATTTATAAAATCAGTAGGTATCAAGTCTTAGGTGCTAATTATGATTTTAAACCATACTATGCACCTAATTAGCGTAAAAATCGTTAATTGACGATATTTAAGATGTTTATGTGATTCTGAGATTTTGAACAACCCGAATGTTTAAGATATTTTATTTTTCATATCAAATCAGTAGGAAAAGGTTTGGCATGCTAATCACATGTACATCTCATTTTATTAGTCAAAAGGGCATTATCGTCAATTAAAGAATTTATACAAGAACTCTATGTTATGGTCAGTATCAAATCTGACCCAACATTCCAAAAGTTCCTAAAAATGATATCTTAACAGTAGGTAATGAGTTTTGGGTCAAATTCTATGTTTAAACATATATTATGCACAAAAGCGTAATTTAAATAATAAAAATTTCAATTTTACGATATTGTGCATAACATCGTTTTGAGACCAGAGAACCATGCCAAATTAATTTAGACATGCTTACATATCAGCACTTAACCTATTAGTTTGCTCACATATGCAAAAATCTCATTTTTAGATCAAAAGGGCAAAATGGACATTTATAAGCATAGTAACGGAAACTATCATATAATTTAGAATATTAATGACCAGGTAATATAACCTCAGAGGGTTATACTACAACATAATATGGTCCTAATGGGAGCTTAAAACATAGAAGAATTAAGCTTAATCAGGTCAGAACTGAAAGTCAAAGCAAAAGTCAAGCTTTTGCGACTTTCGGTTATGAACCGACCCTAAACTCAGAATTGTTGGGTTGAACATGCTTAGACATGTTCTAATAACAATTACCAAGTTATTAAAGTGATAAAATATGGTTTATACCTTCTGTTTTATCAGATTATATTTTTTTTACAAACTTGACTAGTTTAACTTTTTAATTAATTAGTTTGACTCGACAATTAACTAAGCAAACGAGAAAATTAGGAGGTGCCCTTTTAAGGGATTAACACCTACCTAATTACGGTCACATAGCCATATTTGTCTCGAACAATGGCTGGACCGTTTGAGTTTAAACCGAGAGTCAAAGCCATTTTGCGTAACTTTGACTTTTCGGTTTTTAATTAAGAAAACTGAACTAAAGAGGGGGCTAAGACACTTACAAAGGGTCCTAGCAATCATTTCTACTAAAGAATAAGCTTCCTTATGACCAGGAACCTCCAGAATTTGAGAGGAGAAGAAGAGAAGGAAAGGTGCAAGTGAATGAGGAAGAATTCATGGCTATTTATACTAGTTAGAAGTTTGTAGGATCATGCCAAGTGTGTTGTGTAGCCTCCAAGGAATTATCTTGGCCTTACAAGTGTGTGGTTGTGGTTAAAAGCCTTGATAAATACTTAAACTTGGTGCCTACACAAAGGAATTTGCATGAAAGCCCCTAAGGAACAAGCTGCAGGCTGAAAATCAACCTGCTGTCGAAATGGAGTGGTCGCGTGCCACGACAGAAGAACCCCTTAGGGATCGCGCGACATGAGGGCTAGGTTGCAAGTTTTCAGAATTTGCAGTTTCAGTCCCTGCACACTTCTAATTGCATTTTTGACGTATTCAACCCCCGTTAAGCCATTTTCAAGGCTCTACAAGGGCGTTAAAGTTTAGGGGACTTGAAACATGCTTAGAATATCATGGATGTCGGTTCATTTGGTCAGAACGTAAGATATGAGCGTAAATGCAAACTTACGCAGTTATTTACGCTTTTAACCCTTCTTCTTGAAAGTTTGCGTAATTAACGCATAACGGTAACGAAACATTGTGAATTTATTATCACTTATTCTTGAGAGTATAATCGAACATCACGAAGCCCCGGGTTCATTAAAAGGTCAATTTATGGTGTAGTTTCGCTAGTTGACGTTTTTAGTCCTTTTAACACACAAAGGTGTGCGTAATATCGTTTAACGACATGAAAGCCTTCCATGGCCCATAATAAGCATTCCCGAGCATATGATTGCATATCTTAATGCTTTGGGTTTGTTAGAAGGTCACTCAGAGGTAAGAATTAACATGTTGACACTTTTAACCCTTTGACGCACAAACTTTCACATAATTACGCAAACGGCTCCTCTCGTCCAACAAGTGGCTTATTTGAGAATATGGACACCGTATAAGGTCACTCAGAGGCCTAGTTTAGGTATGTTGACACTTTCAGTCCTTCTATAATCAAGGTTTTCGATTTTGATGAAATTAGTCCCTCATAGTCAACGTTTGACTTTATTAGGGTTTATTACACGTGTCAACACATCGTTGGACACGATTTTACGAGGTGTTACACTAACCAAGTCAGCTCATTTCCTACCAATGAAAGAAACTTTCTATATGGAACAACTAATTAAACTATATGTAAATGAAATAGTTTAATTACATGGAATTCCTCTATCAGTTATTTCTGACAGAGATAGTCGTTTTACCTCTCATTTTTGGACAAGTTTCCAAAAAGCCATGGGAACCAAGTTGAATGTAAGCACCGCTTATCATCCACAAACGGACGGACAAAGTGAAAGGACAATTCAGACAATCGAGGACATGCTTAGAGCTTGTGTAATTGATTTCGGAGGTAATTGGGACGATCATTTACCATTGATAGAATTTTCTTATAATAACAGTTATCATACAAGTATCAATGCTGCACCATTCGAAGCACTTTATGGATGAAGGTGCCGAACGCCAGTCTGTTGGGCAGAAATTGGAGAAAAACAACTATCTGGACCTGAGATAGTACAAGTAACAACAGACAAGATTATTCAAGTTAAGGAAAGACTGAAAGCAACACGTGATAGACAAAAGAGTTATGCTGATAACAGACGAAAGCCATTGGAATTTCAAGTAGGAGATAAGGTGTTATTGAAAGTCTCTCCCTGGAAAGTAGTGGTAAGATTCATCAAAAGGGGAAAGCTAAGCCCTAGGTATGTTGGACCTTTTGAGATTATTAGAAGAATAGGACCTGTAGCCTATCAGCTACAACTGCCAGAGGAAATGGCAGGAATACATGATGTATTTCATGTATGTAATCTCAAGAAATGCTTAGCTGATGAATCGCTAGTAGTGCCTCTTAAGGATATAGAGGTAAATGAACAGTTAAAGTTTGTAGAGAAGCCTCTACAGATTGAAGACATGAAAGTTAAGAACCTCAAGCACAAGAGACTAGTTCTAGTCAAAGTGAAGTGGGACTCCAAAAGAGGACCAGAATACACATGGGAGCTTGAATCAGAAATGCAAACGAAATACACACCTGTTCCAGTAGACCTCGAGGACGAGCTCTAAAACAAGGTGGGGAGGATATAACAACCCTCCTGAAATTTTTCCGACACCCTAAAATATTTTAAAATACCCCTATATGTCTTAAAATATACCCCGTATGTGAAAACCGAGCCCAAAATATGATCTAGCATTAAAACTAAAATAAAAACAAGAAAATAGAGGCTGTCGCGGGGCGCGTAGCCTTTGGCTACTGCCTACATGGGCCGCGAGCGATCTAAAACGAGGCAACACGTGTTGAACCTATAATCATGACCTGGATCAGCTACGGCCTAGACCCCCTACTATGCGGGCCGTGTAGACCTTGGTCTAAGTTTACGTGGGGCGCGACAAGGCCAAAATCAGGCCCTATATAAGAGGGCATCAGGTTTTCATTTTCCGTCGCTCAAATATTTTCTTTCTCAATGAATTTCTACGTAGTATAAGTAATTCCCGGGCATTATACCCCCCTAATTAACGAAGTTCTGCCCCGATATAAGTATTATAACCCCGGTTACGTATTAGATACGCTGCCCGATTGATCCAGGGTTTCGTAACGGCTATCGAGGTTCTACTTGACGTAGTGGTTGGAATGCCGTCTCGGGGAAGGTATTACTAATGTAAATAAGGGGTTATATACTAACACGTGTGCATTGTGTAAATTATAGATAATCACCAGGAAACCTTAGAAGAAACCTAAGTCAGCAATGTGAGTAATCTCCTTTTTGTAAATTATTTTTACAAAACCTTTAGTGTTTTACAATGTGATTAAGCAGTGATTGAGTCTTTGTAGTTCTTCAATTACTTCCGGTATTTTGGAGTTTTGTATACAAAATGTGGAACGCGTTACCATTGCACAACGAGATAGGCAATGTGTAATATGACCCACCAGTCAGGATTGACAGTACTGAATGAGTAATTGTGTAGAAATAAATAATGTGATTGCTCTCAATACTGTTCATGGATAAAAATCTTCTTGATTAAACTGGGATTCACTCACCAGTATTTCCTACTGACAAATGTTTTTAAAATGCATTTCAGGTAACAAAATGTGAAAGCCAATTAGAAGAAAGCCAGCTGGAGAGCACTGACGCCTTGGAAAAATGTGGCTATAAAAGTTACCTACAAGATGATATTTTAAATTCAATAAAATAGGGTTTATCCCAATAAACAAGTTGTAATAAGAAACTTGGGTTTTACCCATGTGATTAATAATATAAAATATGGTGGTTTCACTCTGATAAACATTTCCTAACTACGGTCCTGATGAAATTTCCGCTGCCAAAATGATAAACAAAATGATACCACTACAATTGGTCTCGCGGCCGCCCGTTCCCGGGACAGATAGGGGGCGGGGGTTGCGACACGATCGGAGGGCCATCCGATCCAAATACATTCTCATGAGTGTTTTCAGTCTTGATCTTATTTGCTTCAAATGAATGATCATCCGATCGGATGACCATCCGATTCATTGCACACAAATGAAATACACATGCTTGAATGTTCACTACTTGTCTACTCATGCTTGATATGTTTGTTTTCAAATTTTGTCAAAAATCAAAAATTACAAAAATATGTTGAGTGAATATGCCAAAACCCTCACGGCTGAAAAAACATGATTAATTTCACAAGATTGAAAAACGGTTTTCAAACTGTAAAATATCATCATGTTGTAAATCATGGGGGTATAGTTTCTGCAAAACAGAGCATGTAAAGCAGAAAATGGATGGCGAGACAAAGCTATGTACATCGGTTATCAAATTTTCTTTAAATGTTTTGAATTTTAGGGGGAGTAAGAGTTGTTGTCAGAAAATCCAAAAACATTCGAAAATTTGAAAAAGCAAAAAACATGATAAAATTCAAAATGAGTTTTTGTGTAAAAAGAGGAAATGATAGTACATCATGAGACAATCACAGTACGCTATAGAAATGGAAAGTCAAATGTGATAAACGGTCTCACTGATGATATGCAAGTAGGTTTTTACACGCTTAGTAGATTGATTTTGAGATATAAACCTAAATGTCAAATACTTACTTATCTCATGGGGAACATCTCTCGGATATATGAGTAACCCCCGAAATCTTGTTCGAGAGATTGCCTGATTCTGAGATACTCGGTCTTTATACTGTTTGATATATGGGGTATTATACCTGGTCTTCTGATATTGCGAATGTAATGGCCTAGACTTCGTATAATACATTACGCGCTTTTAAAGCTTACCCTCTGCATAAAAATTGAAAAATATCGAAAGATATGAATCAATTGCAGTTGACGAAAAGATTCTCTAAAGGGAACACACCTAAAGTCGAGCCTACATCTCTTTAACTGAACAGAAGTTCATACCTGAGCTCTCAAGGTCTCGCACTAACCCAGAGTACAAATATCAAATTCGTATACTCACCTATAAGACTGAATCAAGGGAATTTTGATACGGGAGTATATTCTGAGGTGGGACACGTGAATAAGTTTAAGTCCTTAAAACACTAAATCCGTATCTTGAATCAATTGAAATTTGTGTGAAAATTTAAGTGGATCAGTATACTGACAATCTAAGTGAATCGTTTAGATCTTAAAGTGTTTAAAGCTCAATGGTATTAGTGATTTGTCAAAAACTGATATGATCCTCTGACACGAACTCAAACAAAAATATTGTCTGTAAATATTTCTTTACTGCTTTATGTTTCAGAAAAATACAAAAAGATTTTGTTTTCTACTTTATTTTCGACAACCGATGTCTGAAAGCTGAGTTTCAAAATCTAAGTATGCTGATTATGTTTCTGAGAATAAAACAAGTTCATTAACTTGAAACTTGAAGTTTTTTTTAACTCAAAAAACAAAAAACAGTTTGTGATATCTCCAAGGTCATTAATTTGGACTTGGATGATGAATCATGAAGGTTTTGGATGTTTGAATTGTTAAAATCTGTTGTAAAGAGCCAGATTACGGTCTTGGTTTCTTAATACTGCCAAATCTATGAAGATTGTTGATAAGGGAAGTGGAGTCAAGTTAATCCTGAATATATTCATATTATTATATTTTAGAGCCAGGTTCTTGATTCAAAAAGTTTTTAAAGAGCCAGGTAATCATTCCTGGATGCTCAAAATGTTTTTACTTATAAATGTTTGAGATTTGCAGATAAAAGTTCCAGATTACGATCCCAATAGCCAAGTCTAAGGGGGAGTCTGAAGACGAGCTCGACGCAAGGGGGAGCTTGTATCCGGAAAGCCAGGTGTCGATCCCAAAAGCACGGAAGCTTGATGAAAGGGGGAGCCTGAAGAAAAAGAGTCTACAGAAAGGGGAGCAAGTGAAGCTGAAGACAGATCCATGGGGAGTCTGTTCAAGCGAGAGGTAGTCTATGGTTGCTAAAAACTTCAAAGTTTCCTGAAGACTCAAAGAGAGAGAGAAAAGACAAGACGCTATGAGATTTACTGCGACAATATCCAAGGGGGAGTCTGTTAGTGCAGTAATGTCTATCGCCTCTGTCAATCTAGTTCGTAGAAGAATTTGAAGAAAACATAGCTTTATGTTGTAATTTGTAGGAAAAAGGCAAGGTGGCAATATTGTAAATAAGAGGAAATCTTTTATATCCTTTGCCTATAAATAGGAGGCTTATGCCTTTAGTTTAGAACTTTTGGCCATTTGAGAGATTTGGAGCTTGGTGCTTAGAGAGAGAAAGTAGAGAGAGAAACTATTGCTCAAGGTGATTCGTGGTGCTTGTACTTGTCGTATATTTAATAGAATCACGTTTGTATTACGTTCTTGTGTTCGGTCCACGTTCGTGTACGGATTCCGCATGTCACACGTATCGGTTCACAATCGTTCGGGAGTCAAAAACCGATCCTACAACATAACCAAAAGATGAAATTTAACATACCCTGTGATCCCTTCACTTAGGTGATCACTAATATGAGCTTGGATTTCGATTTGGGACCGATTTGGCTTTTTGATTCGATTGATTTGCTAGAACTAGGGTTCGAGTTGGAGGAGCCTTGTTTGCCCCTGTGTTTTCTACGACCAGAACACACACTTTGTGTGTGTTTTGGGTTTTTAAGTTTTATTAAATAAAAACCATTTTCAATTTTGTCACTTTTGGCCCCTCAATTTTCCTCAAATTTTATATAGTGTGTTTTAACCAAGTTTCCTTATTATTACAAGACTTGTGATTAAGTAGGTTATTTATTCCTAGTTACTTTATCTTGGTTATAACCGACATTTAATTTATAATATAAAGATTTATATTTTCGGGGTGTTACACGAACCCGTATTTAAGCACACGACTAGTTAAATAGCGTAATCTATACAAACAAGTCGTAATGGGTAAAAAAAAACCTTTTTAAAACACTTTCAAATCAGAATGTAAGGTTTAACAAACCATATTTCATGAATCCCCTAGCTCGTATGGTTATAAACCACATTCTATCTATTCTTCCATCAAAACACTGTATTTTTCGCATTTAAAACTACCAAATACATAAGTGTATATCTTGTTTTGGACACATTTTGTGTTGTCACTTTAACCAAGCATAACTTGGTCAAAACTTAACCAAATGAAGTAAACTCTTACATCGTTATTAAGTTCATCGAAATAAGGTTTCAACGATGTATATTACATTTAAACGTTCGTTTGGATCCTCAACCGTGTAAAACCAAACTGAACGATCTAAATGAAAGTTGTAGATCACATCCAAATTTATTTGACTAGAATTTTTTTTATATTTTTTCGACATTGTTTACTATTTTTAAAACATAAAACAAAGACAATATAGAAGGCTGTCAAAACTTATACTTTCCAAAAACCAAAAAAATACAACTTGTCAAGTGTTCTTTAAACCGTACCCATACACAAACATTATCGCAGCAAAATAAAAAAAAATACAACTTGTAACGCCCCAAAATCCAAATGTTATATATTCGAAATATGTCCTTATGCGTTATATTATGAAATAAATAACTAGGCTGTTTAACCTAGTTAAGTGCATGGTAAAAATTATCAAAAGAGAAAAGTAGTGCCAAATATGTGTTAGAAGTAAACTCGAGGGGTTAAAGTGGATAAGATGAAAGTTGATTTACTAATTAAAAGAAATCAACACACAAATAAACACACACATCGTGTGTGTTCGAGAAAGAACCAGGAGCTCCATGAGAGCTCCACAAACCCTAATCATGAAGATCATCAAATCGGAAGGCAAGATGAAGCTTAAATCCATAACCGAGCATGGATTAATGATCACCAACACGAGGGGATCATAAGGTATGTCTTAAATCTAAGATTGGTGATCATGTGTGAAGTGGGTTATGTTAAAATCCGTGAGTTAATATGAAATTAATCATGTACAAGGGTTAGAATCATCGTATAGAACATGGGGTACGTATGGTTTGTGTTAATTTGATGATTAGAGGTGAAACCCGTTAGTTAGGGTAAAGATAATGACTAGAATTACCACCTATATCAAAGTTTTGTTGAAAGACTGATGTATTATGTGGGTATGATGAATTCTTGTTAGATGAATTAGGAGAAATATGATGATGATATGTTTGATGTTTAATTGGGAATGATACATGATGATTAGTAGTAGGTTTTGATGGGTTATGTATGAGTTTAGAAGATTTATGTATGAATTAGTTGTACGTTATGCTTAAAAGGTGGTACACACATCAAGTGTATGATAAAATGTATATAGTGTCGTCCGTATAGTCGATTATGATGTTACAAGTATATGATGATAAGTCGATAGTTAAATATGGTTAATAGTTGACTCTTGAAAGTCAACTAAGTATAAGAAACATGATTTGCTTCGTTGTTGTAAAGGTAGGATCATAGGAAGTCGTTTGGTACATGTTATGCCAATATGCGTTATTTGTGATTACATGATGAATTACATGAGTTGGAAAGGATACGACGTTGATTATATGTTTTAATGCTTGTTAGAAATGACTAAGGAAAGTTAAGTGTGAAATATGTGAGTGTTATGATTGTTAACACGTACCAATGAATATACTAACAAGAATGTGGTTCTGACGACATGAAAGTGTAGGGACCATGTCGAGACATATTCGAGCACGGGAGGCTAACGGGCCATGAAGAGGCAAGGAAGCAGATAAGAGCATGGACGCATAAGGTAAGTGATTTCCGTAATCACTTCTTAGTTCGATTAAGTAATATAGTGTTTTAATTAATTAAACATGATGTTTGAGGTCAAATATGTGTTGAAGTCTTTCGTCGTAAACGAAGAGATTAAAGTTGACTAAAATGCCCTTGATGGGTATAGTGGCCAAACGATCTTAAAAGTAGTTTAGAAATAATCTATTCGATTAGTGTAATGTTTTGGTCAAGTATGAAAGTGGGGAGTATGGTGTTGTAAGTCATGGACCCTTTTTATGCGCATTTACCCTTAACGGGTCAAAATGAGCTTTTGAGCGAAAATGGGGGGGGGGGGAAATAAGGTGTAAGATATCCGGGAATGAATCTTTTATGATAGATGACCTTGAAATTATTAAGTTCATATGAATTTAAGGTCAAACAAACAAGTTATGTTGATAAATGCATGAACGGGTCATAATACGGTAAAAGGGAAACGAGTCGAAGGCTTAACAGTCATAAATTTCGGTAGTCCAAATATGGGATTTTTACTCCATGTGATGGAGAATTAAATTACGATCACGTAGGAAAAAGAATCGGGTAAAACGGACCAAAAACGAGAGAGTTATGCTCGTTTCCGTAAAGTCGAGTGGTGCTGGGAATACGCAGTAATCAGCTGCAACTTTGCTGGAAAAACAGGGGGGTCGCGTCACGCGACGCGACGGGTGCAATGTTTGGCGAAATTGTTTTTGTTGTCTTATTTGGTATCGGGAACTCGTTTTAAGGCGTTTTAAGCCACGTTCGCCTAATTTAACTTACGTTTATATGATCTTAAGGGTATGCACGTATTTAGCTAGGTACGTATGCATGTTTATAAGGATGTGATCAAGTACGTGGAAATATGAGGGTATGTATGAGAGTAGGCATGTATGAGTTTGGTATATTGCAAGCAGGGATGTATGTATGTATATCTGTGTAATGTCATGACCGTACGTAATGATGTAGGTATGTGTATATGTAGTTAAGTATAGAATGATGGAGATGTATTGATGTGTAGGTATGCAAGTAGGTTGTCATTTATGTGTGTACATATGTATGTATGGAGATAATATGCATGAAGTCTAGGTATGTACGTAAGTCATTCAGTATGATTAAGTTTTTACGTTGTGATTCGTGTACCTGGAGTTTTAGCTGTAATGCAGGTACAGTATCGAAGACTCGCCAGAGGTGAGGTACAAAGAGGGAACGTTTAATGTAAATGAATAATGGAACGGAAATAATCCAAGGCTAAGAATCATTTATATTGATAACATATTAGTGTCTTGTATGTATTTGGTGAGTGCAGGTTGTTCGAGCCAGATTAGCATATTGAAGAGAAGCGATGAAGGATCGAGTCACAAGATAGACTGTACGGGAGTGTTGAATATGTAACCGAGTGAAGCTAGGTTATGTTTTCTTATTGTAAATGAGTATAATAAAGATATTTATTGTAAAAGAATTAACCTTAAAAATGAATTTAAGTGCGTCAAGGTGTATGAAACGAAAGAAATTTTATGGTACGAATTTCCGCTGCGACTTTTTGTCAATTACGAATTAGGGTGTCACATTGCCGCAGTCAATCTCGTAGCGTCTTGTCTCTCTCTCTCTCTCTAAGTATTCTTGAAAGTTTGACGTCTTCAGCAAACACAGACTCCCTCTTTCTTGAACGGAATCCCCGTGGATCTGTCTTCAGCTTCAGCTCCCCCTTTCGGTAGACTTTTTCCTTCAGGCTCCCCCTTTCGTCAAGCTTCCGTGCTTTTGGGATCGACACATGGCTTTCCGGATACAAGCTCCCCCTTGCGTCGAGCTCGTCTTCAAACTCCCCCTTAGAGTCGGCTATTGGGATCGAAATCTGGAATTTTCATATGCAAATCTCAAACATTTGTAAGTGAAAATGTTTTGAATATCGAGGATTGAAAACCTGGCTCTCTTAGCATAAGCTAAAATATTTCAAATATGCGACAGTGAAAGCTTTTTCGATTGTCCAGGAATTGTGACCTGGCTCTCAAAAACTTTTAATCAAGAACCTGGCTCTAAAATATAATAATATGAATATATCCAGGATTACTTGATTCTCTCCCCCTATCAACAAACTTCATAGATTTGACGATTTAAGCCACCACAATCGAAACCTAGTTCTTTACAACAAATTTTCACAATTTGAGAATCCAAATCCCTAACAGTTAATCTTCCAAGTCCAACTTAATGACCTTGGAGATATCACAAACTCTTTTTGATTTTTGATTAAAAAACTTTAAGTTTCAAATTAATGAACTTGTTTATTTTCAGAAACATGATCAGCATACTTAGATTTTGAAACTCCGCACTCAGACATCGGTTGTCGAAAATAAAATGGAATAAAAAATCTTTTTGTATTTTTATGAAACATAAAGCAGTAAAGAAATATTTACAAACATATTGTCAGACAATATTTTTTTTGTTTGAGTTCGTGTCAGAGGATCATATCAGTTTATGACAAATCAGTAGCACCGTTGAGCTTTTAACACTATAAGTTCTAAACAATTCACTTAGATTGTCTGTATACTGATCCACTTAAATTTTCACACAAAGTTCAATCTATTCGAGATACGGATTTAGTGTTTTAAGGACTTGAACTTATTCGCGTGTCCCACCTCAGAATATACTCCCGTAACAAAATTCCCGAGATTCAGTCTTATAGGTGAGTATACCAATTTGATATATGTAATCTGGGTTAGTGCGAGACCTTGAGAGCTCAGGTATGAACTTCCGTTCAGTCAAAGAGATGAAGGCTCGACTATAGGTGTGTTCCCCTTGGGAATCTTCTTTACAACTGCATTTGATTCATATCTTTCGATATTTTTTCAATTTTTATGCAGAGGGTAAGCTTTAAAAGCGCGTAAAGTATTATACGAGGTCTAGGCCATTGCTTCCGCAATTTCAGAAGACCATGTATAATACCCCAGATATCAAACAGTATAAAGACCTAGTATCTCAGAATCAGGCAATCTCTCAAACAAGATTTCGGGGGTTACCCATTTATCCGAGAGATGTTCCCCACGAGATAAGTAAGTATTTGAAATTTAGATTTATATCTCGAAAACAATCTACTAAGCGTGTAAAAACCTACTGGCATATCATCAGTGAGACCGTTTATCACATTTTAACATTCCATTTCTTTAGCGTACTGTGATTGTCTACTGATGTACTCCTTCTTTTTACACAAAAACTCATTTTTGAATTTTATCAGGTTTTTGGCTTTTTCAAATTTTCTAATGTTTTTGGCTTTTTCAAATTTTCTAATGTTTTTTGGATTTTCTGACAACAATTCTTACTCCCCCTAAATTTCAAAACATTTAAAGAAAATTTGACAACATGATACTGATAGCTTTGTCTCGCCATCCATTTTCTGCTTCAGCTTCACATGCTCTATTTTGCAGAAAATATACCCCCATGATTTACAACACATTGATATTCGACAGTTTGAAAATCGTTTTTCAATCTTGTGAAATTAATCATGTTTGTTCTGCTGTGAGGGTTTTGGCATATTCACTCAACATATTTTTGAATTTTTAATTTTTGACAAAGTTTAAAAAACAAACATATTTTTTATTTTTAAATTTTTAAATTTTTAGGGTTTTTGAAATATAGTTTATTTATGTACAAAAATGAACAAACTCCCTGTTTAACAATCGCAGGGACCAGCAGCCTCCTCCTCTCGTGCCAGGCTGCTCTCATTTCCAACTTGATAATCATCTGTTTTCTTGAGCACCTGCACATTCACACTTATTCAATTACTTGAACAAGTTAGCCCAGGTCTGTTTGACCTTAGGCATTTTGACACAATATGCTTCATTCAACTTCGGAAAATCTTTATCATTTTTTACAAATGTATTTTCATTCCGATTATCACTCACAGTAACCTTTTGCTTCTTTTCAACCCAAGTTTGTCCTTTCGAAGCATTTCTCTCTGTTCTTGTAATAGATCGCTTTTTGATAGTAATCTTCTTTAAATGGATTAACGGTCTCTTCAATAGCTGAGTTTCTGCATTCTCTTTTGAAATGACCCTTTTGCTTGCATTTGAAGCATGTCACTTTTGATTTATCGAATCCCAGCTTTGTTGATGGTCCAAAGATTGATTGTCTACCAGTAATATCCATGAACCGCTGAGCTCGTTAAATGCAGCTTGCCAAACACCATCTTAGATCAATGAGTTCCATCTCCTCTGGATCGATCTGGTCGTAATCTTCCTTTGTCAGTTCGGAATTTCCAATTTTCCCAGCTACAAGATCTTCGTAAGATTCCAGAATTGATCCTAGAAGGCTCATTTGCTGTTTAGCAGCGTTGATGTTCATTGTCGGAGAATTCTTCAGCTTTAAAGCGATGTTGCAGAGAATCTCATCTGGTTCTTCAGAGTTTGTTGTTGTTGATGATGAATGATATCCCGGATCGTAACTTGATGAGCCTTTTTGTGAGTCTTTCGTCTTTTCAACACTATATGCAGTCTTTATCGGTTCACTAACTATCACCGAAGGTACACTGCCCTTTTAGTAAAGATGTCACACCCCAACCACGTAGAACATACAAAACGTGGCGGAAAACGTCGGGGAGTGTTGTAACAGAATTATTGTTTCACAGCCATGGCATACAAAGTTATATTTTATTGATTAAACAATAGTGTTATATTGTCTTAAACAGGAACAAAGAGTTCATAACATAATTAAACTAGTCTATCTTCATTTTTAGTCTCTAAGGCACAGGTCCGCCCTAGTGTCATGATCATCATCCTACGCAATAGCTCCTGAAAACACATGTGAAAATAGGTATGTCAGCATAAAAATGCCTGTGAGATACATAGGATTTGTGAAAAGAGGATTCATGACTTATGAGTTTAGAAGAAGTTGTTTAACAAAAGTCAGTCATGAACCTTGTAAATTGTTTTGTTTTGTAAATCATTCAAAAAGCGATGATATATGTATAAATAAGAGAATAATGTAAGGTTAAATGAATAACCGAGTAATATGAGTTTGTATAAGATAAGTTGTTTTGTAAATCAATGTCTTGTGAAAATAAGTTGTTTATGTAAAACGTAATATGTCAAATATTGAAATGATTTAAGTAACGCTACGACATGTAATGTAATACAAACACTTATATATAGGAAGTACCAGCGGCGTATCCACCATGCTTGTATCATATTACACACGCCTCGTTACTCAAATCACTTACTCAAACCAATCACCAATGTAAATTGTTTATGTATAAATGAATTGTCATGTGTTAATGTGTAAACCATATCGAAAGGTCTATGTTCAATGTAAACCACTAAATGTGTATATCAATGTAAAAATGTTTATGTTTAATGTAGATCATGTAATGTGTACCCAAGAATATCATGTATGGTAAGTGAAATATATCAACCAAACAATATGTAAAATGCACAAAAACAAGGTATTGAAGTAAAACATGGTTTAAATCAAAGTTATGTTTTGTGGAACAAATGCATGCTATGCTGATACAAACATTTATGCGGTATTGTGAAAATGCATACATCCAAGCCTTGAGACTGTGGCGATAAACCTTTAAACAAATTAAAGGTTTATCTAAGTTATGTGTATTGAATTCGGTCATTCCTTTCATCCAAACCTACCCAGGATGTCCGGAACGGGAGTTGTCAATTCCTATGGTACCACTACCTACTAACGAACGGCGTGATCAATGTTAATGAATGTATATTGTCCCATTTGAACAAACCAAATGTCATACCAAAAATGTAAGCATGTGAAAAACAATGCACTAAGTATGTAATCAAATGAACATACATAGCGTGAAATGTAATGTAAAACAATGTACTAAGTATGCACACAATGGACATACATAGCGTGAAATGTAATGTAAAACAATGTACTAAGTATGCACACAATGGACATACATAGCATGAAATGTAATGAAATCATGTACTATAATGTACTAATGAACATAACAAGCATATGATATTGAAAGCATGAAAGGCACGAAAGTAACAAGTAGGCACATGTGTTTCACCCCAAAATGTTTGGAAAACAGTAAAAGAGGGGTCTATGTACTCACTTGAGATTGCTCAGAAGTCCTAAGATAACCACCAAGCAATGCTAGAGATCACGGATATCAAACGGCACCTAATATAGGTAACTATGTTAATAAACCGGACCTAAATCGGAGGATCGGATAGAATGAGGGTTCGTAAACCAAACGAGTATGGGAACTCGTGTAATATGGTTTAACAAATCCTACATACTAAATGAAACCTAACATAAGTGCTTACGACCCATTACGACCCGTTTAGGTAGCTTATGCTACTTTAACGCGTCGTTCGCGTGAAACGCGTTCGGACCGCCTAACTAGTCCTATGACAAGAAGAATATGCCTTAACATGCCTAATATTGTCGCCAAATCAGTTTAGATGTCAAAAGTTATGTCACATATGTTTATAATGAATTTTGGCATCAAAGGGGTATTTTGGTAATTTACCTAAGGCATATAAACTACCTATCATACAACTACTTAAACGAAGCGACCATAAGGTATAACCTCGGAAGGTTATTCCCTACCTACTATGGTCACCTAATGTATTTGGTCGGATCCTAATGATCGACCAAATGGGTCGGGTTCGAAGGTATAAGCGATTTATTAGATCGCTTACCCTTACGACCCTAGACAACGTGGTAATCAGTAGGCATAGTCACAAGGGACTATAACCATCGTGATTACAATCACGTTGCGAAGTTCAAACGAACTTCGCATTGACCATAAACTGGTCAACGCAGAAAGTCAAACAAAGTTTGACTTTCGGACTCGAAAAGCAATAAAAGAACGAAGGAATACTTACGAAGGGTCCCCGAATGCTAATCTTGATTCAAGTAGCTCAGGTATGAAACAAAGGTTTCAACTTAGAGCTTCTCAAATCAGATTCTAGTGGGTTTTGAAGTTGGGGGATGTGGGTATTTATAGGATTTCCCGAACCGTTAGGATCGTTTCTTGGAAACCGTGATCGAATCTAAGGCGTACACTTGTTGGAATGTTGTGGTGACTAAAAATGGCCTCTCATGAACTGAAAGGGCAAGTGTGGGTGTGTGGTTGGGAGTTTAACAGCTGTAATCTGCTGATTAATTGATCTTATCTGATCTGGGAGCCTGATGCAGGCCGCGTAAAGGATAGCCCTGGTCTTACGCGGGCCGCATGGCCTGACTGGTCAGAAACCAACTTTCATAAATGACAGTTTTGGTCCCTGTTACGTATTTAAGCCATTTCCGACACGTTTAAGGCCCGTTAAGCCAACGTTAAGGCCCTAAAATGATGCCTAAACATTGTGGACATGAAACATGCTCAAAAATATGTCGGATGTCAGTTCGTTTGGTCGTACAATCGCGATGTTCGCTTAATTACGACGGAATGCGCATAAGCGTGAAAAACGATCCAAATTACGCGACGGATGGATTTCTCTTATGCCAATCACTAAAATAAAATGTTTTAGTGATTACATAAATTTTTGGATGTCCGTATCTATTCAGAACGTAAGTTATGCGCGAAAGTGCAAACTTGTGCACTTTTTGACACTTTTAGTCCCTGAATGACCCAAAAGTTTATTTTAGCACACCAAACCCCTCAAAGCCTATTTCTAAGATATGTAAAGGATATTTATGGTATGTTTAACTTATGGTCATGTTCCGGAATGTTCGTTACAGTTCAAATTGGCATACTTTCGTAGTTTGTCAAGTTTAGTCCCTGTAAGCGAATTAACTTGTTTTTGACATACAAAAGCCTTCAAAACTTATTTCTAAGTTATGTAAAGGTTATTTAAGGTATGTTAAGTATATGTTGATGTTCCGGAGTATTTTTCGCATTAAACTGATTACGTTTACGCACCAGTTTGCGTATAACTCTCCAGAAAGCGATATAGAGTTTGAAATTTAATAAAAGTCAAAACATGAAAAGTGTAAAACACAACCAAACAAACATTGAGATCAAATAACATTGTTTTATTGATAACTGAACAGTTCACAATGATTATAAGCACATATGTTACAAAAGACCTACATTCTGTTGATGCGAAGAACTACTCATCTTGTTCTGTTTCTGCAATTCAAGCTCATGAGTTTCAATTTTTTCAATCAACACATCGAGAGTAATTGTTTCATACAACACATCATTTTTCAAAATAAAAACAAACGTTTGCCACTTATCAGCTCATGGTAACGCTTCAATTATCTTGTCAATCACTTCCTCTCGAGTTTTTACTATTCCAAACCTATCAAGCACAATTTTTAGATGACAAAATCCCTCAATCATTTGTCTCACCGACTCTCCTTTTAAACTACCAACCAAATCAAACTCCTTTTTTAATAAAGCAATTTTGTTCTTTTTGATTTGTTTACCATCCTCAGCTTTAACCCTTAAAGCTTCCCAAACTGATTTTGATGAACCATCATGAACTAACAAAGAGAAAATATCATTTCTGATAGATTGCTGAATCAATGCAATCATTTTCTGTTCGTATGAAAATTTTCGTTTTTCTTCATCGGAAAGATCATTGAGATGAATCTCTTCATGCTTATCGTTTATCGGTCGGCTATATCCAAACTCCAAACAGAACCAACTCTCGTGAGCATATGCCTTTGTCCAGTTCAGAAATCTCTCTTTCCACCATGTGTAATCTTCTATATTGTCAAGTTTAGGTGGCTTTGAATAAGTCCCATATAAATTATCATGTTTTATATTATCATTGATTGCTTTTTGTTATTGTTTTTGGTGTAACGGTTGATGTTTCCGAAGATTCTGATGTGAAATCTTTGTAAAAGGTGATATAGAATTCTTCACCCACTATATTTCTTGTTTATCACCTCGAATTTGCTCCTCGTTTATCAACTCAAATCACCTGCAAACGAAAAAAATAAACGTTCAGTTTTAAAATGAACAGACAGTTGGATCAGATGAGTATCCGATCGAACAAGGTCAACGAAAGTCAATCGGATGACCTTGGATTGGATCACTTGGTTTTGTAAGCTTTTGTTGTCCCTTACGCGGGCCGTGTAAGCTTTTGTTGTCCCTTACGCGGGCTGTGTGAGCCTCCCAGATATGCAGAAAGTTGAAAACAACCTGCTTCCAGCTGTCCCAGCTGTTTGTGAGTGTTGCAAATGGTTTTTGACAAACTATGGGCTTAATCTAGGGGCTCAAATGGTTTTGTAAAACTATGGGCTTGAGGTGTACGACTGTGATTGAATCTCGGTTTTCAAGAAACGATCCTAACGGTTCTACGAAAACTATAAATACCCCTCCATAGTTCACTTGCAAACCCACAATTTGAATCTTATTCATGCTCTCTAAGTGGAAGTATATGCTTCCTACCTAAGAGAGAATCAGATCAAATACTTGCGGGGACCCTTTGTAAGTGTTCCTTCGTTCTTTTTATGCGTTTTTAGCTTGAAAGTCAAACTGCGTTTGACTTTCTGCATTGACTAGTTTATGGTCAATGCGAAGTTCATTTGAACTTCATAACGTGAGCGTAATCACGATGGTTATAGTCCCTAGTGACTATACCTACTGATTACCACGTTATCTAGGCTCAGTGACGAGTCGTAGTTTCGGGCAAAATGCGTGTTCTTGCGTATTTTGTAACCAAACTACTCTAGGGTATCAAAACTATTTGTTTTGATATCCAAACCTGTTTTCTAACTTAACTAAACATGTTCTAGCAAGTTTAGCTCATCACTTTTAGATTTGTGCTTGTCTAGGGTCGTAAGGGTAAGCGATCTAATCAATCGCTTATGCTTTCGAACCCGACCCATTTGGTCGATCATTAGGATCCGACCAAACACTTTAGGTGACCATAGTTGTATAGGGAATAACCTTCCCAGGTTATACCTTATGGTCACGTCATTTAAGTAGTTGTATGATAGGTAGTATATATGCCTTAGGTGAATTACCAAAATGCCCTTTTTAAACCAAAATTCATTTTAAGCATATGTAACATAACTTTTGACATCTAAACTGATTTAGCAACAATATTATACATGTTAAGGCATATTTTACGTGTCATAGGACTAGTTAGGCGGTCCGAACGTGTTTTACGCGAACGACGCGTTAAAGTAGCATAAGCTACCTAAATGGGTCGTAACGGGTCAAAAGCACTTAGGATAAGTTTCGTTTTAGTATGTAGGCTTTGTTAAACCATATTACATGAGTGCCTACACTCATTTGGTTTATGAACCCTCATGCTACCCGATCCTCCGAATAGGTCCGGTTATTAATGTAGTTACCTATATTAGGTGCCGTTTGATTTCTGTGATCTTCTAGCTTTGCTTGGTGGTTATCCTAGGACTATTGAGCAATCTCAAGTGAGTACATAGACCCATCTTTTACTGTTTTTCAAATGTTTTGGGGTGAAACACATGTGCCTACTTGTTATTTTCATGCTTTCCCATGTTTTCATATTATATACTTGCTATGTCCATTAGTACACTATTAGTACATAATTTCATTTTGTCTTGTTATGTATGTTAACTTAGCATATTTAGCACATTGATTTACATGACTTTTCTTCTATGTATGTCCACTTAGCATATTTAGCACATTGATTTACATGACTTTTCTGCTATGTAAGTTCACTTAGCATATCGAGCACATTGATTTACATGACTTTTCTTCTTTGTATGTTAACTTTGCATACATAGTACATTACATATTTACATTTGATATGACATTTGGTTTGTTCAACGGGTCTAAACTACATTCATTAACATTAGCTACGCCGCTCGGTAGTAAGTAATGGTACCATAGGACTTGACAAATCCCTTTCCTGACATCATAGGTTTGTTTGGGTGTAAGGAATGACTGAATCCGGAAACATTTTACTTTGATAATCTTTACTCTAAGGTTATCCGTCTGTTTCAAGGATTGAATGTATGCGTTAACTTACCGCTTAATTGTTTGTATCAGTAAAACATGTAATTATCTTACAAAACATAACTTTTGGTTTATTCAAAATACTTTGTTTTGTACATCTTTACTTGTGGTTTAAGTAGTCTCATTTTACTTACCATACATAACTTTTGTTTACACATTACATGACTCATATTCAACTTGGATTATACTATGGCATTTGACTATTGGACTAAACATGGATATTTTACAATGTTGGTTGGTTTGAGTGACTTAAATAACGAGGCTTGTGTAATATGATACAAGCATGGTGGATACGCCGTTGGTACTTCCTATATATAAGTGTTTGTATGATATTACATATCGTAGAGTCATTTAAACCACTTCAGTTTAGACATATTACATTTACAACACATTTTCACTTGAACATTGTTTTACAAACAACTTGGTTTATACAAACTCTTTTTACTTGGTTATTCTTTTAACCATACACTATTCTTTTTATATACATATCAACTATTTTGCTATCATTTTTCAAATGATTTATCAAACAAAACAATTAACAAGGTTCATGACTGAATTTAAAGACATTTTATTGGCATATTGACTTAGTATGCCTCACATTTGATTTCAAAGTGAATTCGACATGTTTTATTACATATTACATATTACATAGTGGAAGGAGCGATCCAGAAAATATTAATCATGATAATTTTTATTACATCAAAATATTAATATTGACTTAGTATACCTCACATTTGATTTCAAAGACATTTTTATGGTATATTGATTTAGTATACCTCACATTTGATTTCAAAGACATTTTATTGGCATATTGACTTAGTATGCCTATTACATGGTTTTACAATGACATTTTCATGACATGCTTACATTGAAAAAGACATTTGGTACGTTAAGTAGTACATTCATTAACATTGATCACGCCAATCGGTAGTATGTAATAGCGCTATAGGACTTGACAAATCCCGTTCCCGCTTTCTAGGTATTTCGTTAGGGGAATGGCAGAATCCGAATACATTTTTTTGATAAATTCCTGATCCTGATAAGGGTTTATCCGACAGTCTCAAGGCTTGAGTGTATACTATAGACAAACCACATAAATGTTCATATCAATAAAAGCAATGATTTTCAAAACATAACTTTTGTTTTAAACTTTGGTTTATTCAAAGACTTTGTTTTGTACATGACATTTGATTACATTTGACATTGGTTATACATGACATTGACATATTTTATACATATTATTTTCATTTGGTTATTCACTTAACCATACATCATTCTTTTATATCATTTGATTTTCATATGATTTTATAAAAGAAAACATTTTTATAAGGTTCATGACTACTTTTCGTTAAACATTTCTTTTAACATCCAAAGTCATGAGTCTTCAACACTAAACCTAGGTTACTCACAGGCATTTTTATGCTGACGTATTTACTTTCACATATGTTTCAGGAGCGATTGTTTGATGTGAGCAAGCTTCACTTAGGGCGACTTGGGCCTTAGCAATGCTAAAATCAAGAAAGTTATCATGTTTTATGTTATGTGTTTCGTTTGAACTAAGACAATGTAATAATTTAAGCTTGTAAAACTTAACTTTAATTATCATGTGTTTTGAAACAATAATTCTGCCACAGCACTCCCCGACGTTTCCGCCGCGGTTTGTTGTTTTACGCGGTCGGGGCGTGACACAGTTGATGAAACGCTCCTTCCACTAAGTATAGTCTTCAATACTATCCAGCTTTGGTGGTTTTGAGTGCGTCCCATAAAAATTATCATGATTAATATTTTCTGTTATTGCTTTTGAGATGCTTTTCGGTGCGACAGTCGACGTTTCAGATGATTCGGATGTAAACGCCTTGTAGAACGTGTTGTAGAACTCTTCAGCCATGACGCTCCTCGTTTTTACCTGAATCACGACCAAACACAATTAGTTTTGTTTTTAAAATAACAAACAACTGGATCAGATGAGTATCCGATCGAGGGAGGTCAACGAATGGTCAACAGATAACAATAATCGGATGACAACGGGTCGGATGGTGATGCAATTGAGTGACGATCCGATGCTTGACAATGTGCTCTGGATCGGGTGGTGATCCGATCGAGTGACGATCCGACACTTGCACAAAATGCTTTGGATCGGGTGGTGATCCGATCGAGTGACACCAACCAACTATCGGATGGTGATCCGATCGAGTGGGGATCCGATACTTAAACCTCTTGTGTTGATGATCGGGTGGGGATCCGATCAAGTGGGTATCCGACACTTTGACCTGAATCACAAGCAAAATAAAGTGATTAGGATCGGATGGCAATCCATTCGGATTGACACTCGATTCTTGAACCTTTAAACCTTGAACGGACAATGTGCTGAGGATCGGATGGTGATCCGATCGAGTCAGAGTCAACAAAGTCAAACTTTTAATGAATTGCAATAGATCGGATGGTGATCCAATCGGGTCGCAATCCGACACTTGACACTTTTTACTCAACAAACAAATCAGCTAAGAATCGGATGGTCATCCGATCGGATTGCCATCCGATCGGTGAACATCATCAAGAACAACAACGAACATGTTTGAACAAATCGGACAGAAAAATCTTAATATCTTTCAAATTACTTGGAGTTTTGATCTGAAATTTTGTAGGCTTATAGATCAATGATTTTCGCACATAATATCCAAAAATCAGCCAATTTTAACCGTAAAAGCCATGTTAATTTTGAAATTTTCGGACGGAAAGTGTAGAAAATGAGAAAATGAAGAAATTAGACAAATCTGATGCAAATTTGGATCAGAAACTGATGAAATCTTGTGCGAATTCATGTGATTGATCTGTGCAATCGAGCTCCTGCTCTGATACCACTTGTAGGATCAGTTTACGACTCCCGAACGATTGCGAACCGACTCGTGTAACGTGTGGAATCAGTACACGAACGTAACCAAACACACACGACGTAATATAATATGTGATTCTATTGATAAATCTGAAAACGTACAAGCACCTGAATCATGACGTCACTTTCTCTCTCTAGCTCTAGATCTCCAAATCTCAAATGTGGCAAAAGTCAAAAGTTCTTAACTAAAGGCACAAGGTTACTATATATAGGCCATGGAATTAATGAGAGTTCTCATTAATTCCCAAAATGCCACCTTGCCCTTTTCTATCTAATATTACAATATAAGTGCTTGACTTGTTCAGATTTCCACTACGATCTGTATTGACGGAGGCGATAGACATAAATGCACTAACAAACGAATTGCCATCCGACGATTGTACAAAAACAAACAAAGTTCTTTGGATCGGATAGTGATCCGAGACTGGCAAATATAGATGACAAAATGCTATCCGACACTTCTGAGGCAATTGAATCACATACAACTTTTTTTGTAAAATGGACTATCAATCTAATTCTATTGGACCGATAACTCTTTTGGACAAATATGAATCACATGGGCCGAGATGAATCACGTGATATGAATAATGGAAAGAATCAGATGTAATAGCCGACAACCTTTTCTATTGTTTATTTCCTATTGGACCTTTAAAAGTAGTGGGCTGACAACTAAATCAATTAAAGCATCACATGGGCCGCTGAATTTTAATTCTCAAGATACATTTAATGGGCCTGACAACTGACTTATCACCTATCGAATGAGTTATGAGATGTAATATTGAACAAGATGGTTGAGTGTCGGATGGTGATCCGACAGTTTACAACATCAAGTGTCGGATGGTGATCCGACGATTGACCATTCGACAGTTTGCAACACCAAGTGTCGGATGGTGATCTGACGATTGACCATTCGACGATTATGCAATCTGAGATCTTCACCTAATATTCTGAAACAAACAATTTGTTATTGGACCGATAATCTGCTGTTGCTTTGACTAAAAAATGGGCCGCCACTTGATTATTATATCATATATGTTTCAATTAAAATGGCCGTCAATCATATAAAGAATTCAATTTTATGTGGACCGATGTCACTTAAAAGATTGAATCTAATTGGACCTCAAGAGTTAGTAAATTGACAATTATTCATTCACATGCTCTGACATCACATTAAATGTTATAAAAGATCAAATGACTTTGTGTGAAATGTTGAACGATATTGCTTTGGATCGGATGGTTATCCGATCGGATAGCCATCCGATCGGTGAACCACATCTGAATTCAACATCTGATTTTGTGCAAAGTGTCGAATGAGATTTGTGTGTGAATGAACTTTGGATCGGATGGTCATCCGATCGGTGAACACCTTCATGACCAGCAACAATAACAACCAACATTTTAAACGTTTTCGAACCAGAAAAATCTTGATTTCTTTTAAACGGCTTGGAATTAAGATCTGGAAATTTGTAGGCTTATGGATCAACTGTTTTCGCACACAATATCCAAAAAAACAGCGATTTTTAACCGTAAAATCTCTTTTAATTTGGTGTTTTTCAGTCAAGAACGTGAAGAAAAAGAGTAGAGTAAGAATTTTGACAAATCTGATGCGATTTTGACTCTGAATCTGATGAAATCTCATGCGATTCAGTGTGTTTGATCCGTGCAATCGAGCTCCTGCTCTGATACCACTTGTAGGATCAGTTTTCGACTCCCGAACAATTGCGTATCGACACATGTGACGTGCGGAATCCATACACGTGCGTGGACCGAAGACGAGAACGTAATACAAACGTGATTCTATTCAATATATGACAAGTACAAAGCACCACGAATCACCTTGAGCACTTTCTCTCTCTAGTTTCTCTCTCTAAGCACGAAGCTCCAAAATGTCTCAAATGGCAAAAGTCCTAAATCTAAACTAAGCCTCTCTATTTATAGACCAAGGCTTATAAGGAAGTTCACCTTATTTATAATAATGCCACCTTGCCTATTTCCTACATATTTTACAATATTATTGACGGAGGCGATAGACATAAATGCACTAACAGAAATACTAAAACGTTTTAACATATACTTGGCCACAAAATCTATGTAACTCACCAACTTTTTAGTTGACCCTTTATTTTTCTCATATGTTTCAGATACTAGTGTTTGATGACTTTATACAATTTTGCAACACATAAGGAAATGGACTTTGTCTTAGTTTCTTTGATCAAGAACAAATATTATGTGACATTTTGAGAACAATATAAATACAATAATTCAATTTTTAATAGTGCCATGTGTTGTGAATAACCTTGTAATCTGACTCCCCGACATTTCCACCATGGGTTCCACGTGGTCAGGGTGTTATACTTTGGTGGTTTGAGGCCATCAGGGTTTGTGAAGTCAATTGGTTTAAAGTTTTCAAGCACTTCACATTCATTAGATCAGGTAGGTTTAAACTCATATTTCTCCTTTTGAAGACTTGGTGATGGATCTGATGGCTTTTCAAGAATGATTTTTCGACCATCTGCATCAGTGATTTTTGCTTTTTTGCCAGCTGAGTTGGTTGGAAATACTTCAACCAATTGAGAGTCAGTGTGAACATATTCTTAGAAAAAAATTTGTTTTCAAATTCTTTGTATCCTATTCCAAATTTTATATTGCTTTTGGTTTGTTTGTTAAGAAGCATCTCAAACCCAATACACGACTCTACCCATTTTTCACAATTTATTTAGGTAGATTCAAGCTCCTTTTTGCAACTCGGATATTTTTCTATCATAGTTTGGAGCTGGTTTTTGGTATTTGATGCTTCATGTTTTAAACTACTGACTTCTTGGACCTTTTCAGTTAATCAATCTGGTTTTAAAATCTCTTTTTAATTTTTCAAGTACAATTCACCAACTCGGACCATTCCCTAAGGTTTTCATTGACCTCTTTGATGTTTGCAAATGCAATGATGCATTTGTCTGAATATAATTCTTTAAGAATATGAGGTGATACCTTGGCAACAACTTCTTCTACACAATCATGAGAACAATCAATGGAACTTTTGGGATGATCTTCTTCCATTTTTTCTGCCTGACCTTCTCCATAAACAATTATTTGCTCTAGACTTTCTGCATTTGCACCAACAAAGTTTTCACCAACAGTCTTTCCTTTTCTTGATCAACTTCATCTAAAATACATTCAAGTTTCATAAAACAAAAATTCACATTTTCATCATTTTCTTTTGCCAAAAGAGAAAAGTTATCAACAGTTAAGTCCTATGGTAAGCTACTCCAGTCAACAAAGCATTGTCTGAAAAAGCTTTGTTGTTTGGCCTATGCAGGTGCAGGAGCAAGGGCACGACCAACTGGAGGTGCTTGAACACGTGCAGCAGGCATTTGAACATATTGGACCCGAGGGACAGGTGTTGCATGAATATATTGCACAAGCACGTGGTTCATGCTTTGTGCAAAATGGGTACTGTTTTCTACACTTGGTCCAGTGGTATTTTGATAAAATTGTTGTTGATTGTTTGATTGAGGTCTTTGGTTTTGGTATGTTATCATAGGTGCAAGGTTGTTGTTTGACTCCTGCATTATCTGGCAAAATGACCTAACCTGTTACATTTAAAGTAGTTTGTCATTGATTCATCCAACCCTATCCTTGACCTGCCATTTAACCTTGGATATTTTCTAGCTGTCCTTTTATAAAAGTTGTTTGCTCTAAGACTAAGTAGTGCCACTTGGTGCAAAATGACCATCTCCTCAAGGTCAGTGGATCAATATACTTCAGATCATCGAGAACAAAAGATAGATTATCAGAATTATGACTGTCATTATTTGCTGTGAAGGCATAGTTTGAGGAATATTGATTGGAATTGATTTCGATTGATATATCAATATGGTGGTCATAACCCTGATCATTTGATATTCCTAATGATGATCCTTCTTGACTCAGAAGTGTTGTGTTGCCGAAGACATAATCATCAGACACTTTCCCAGTTTCCTAAAGATTCTTTTTCTAGGGCAGCACTCTTTCAAATGTTATCCAGAAAAGAAGGCATCAGAAATGAGCTCATGTATGGTCATCCAGACACAAACCCTGCAGATCTCATTGGAAAAATCTTGGGTAGGCCACCTTCACCAAACTCAATAAAATAACCTTTGGCCTAGATGATGTATTAAAAGTGTGTATATTAAGTTCAGAACAAGTTATAAAATAGAATCGCTAACTAAACCACACACAGTCAGCATATGCACCGGTCGTAGTGTAGTGTAGATGGCAAGACCGGGTATCAATTCGTGGACACTATGGGCAAACTCTCAACACTAAACCTCTATCGAAAGCTAGAAAATTTTGATGATGGTTCTTTATGATTTTCTATTATCCTAAATAAACAATTAAATTAAAAATGGTAAAATGAGATTTCACACAAGTGACTCCGCAAAGCGGACTAAACTCGGTAAGCAGATAGACTCGGGAAACTGGATCTAAGATCAGATATGATGTTAAGGAACTACCTAGGTGTCTGTAAAGCCCGTAAATGGATCTTTCAATGATATCTACCACAGAAACTTGTATTTGTGCGGAAACCAAACACAAGGTGATTCAAGAAACAAAACACAAACAAATATGAAACCAAATACTTAAGTTTCATTCACCGAGAAGATGACTGATACAAGCAAAACAGGTTTCGGCTGGTACTCTAGAACTCACACAAACTGATCAACCCCAAAACAACATAAGGGGATTGATTATATACTAGACACATGGGCCTAAAGCCCCTACCATGTGAAAACTCGAGTTTCCGACATTCTTTATTCGCATTTATTGCACGTTGACTTTGACGGTCTAGTTGTTTGACTCGTCTGATTTGTAACGATACACTTTGTGTGATAATAAAAGTATTATGTTTGCTTGGTTATGTGTTGATATTATAGCATGAGACTTAGTGTATTTGAAATAACATAAACTACTGAACATATGAAACAACTCGACGAAACAGAGTTGTGATTCGCCATGAACACACTCGACGAAACAAGGCTGTTTCGCCAAACTCATCTCGACGAAACAGACTGTTTCGCCGGCCCAGTATTACGCCGAAGCCCAGTTCGGGCCCAGTACTGTTAGACTTGTTATATTGCGTAGAATGATCCCATTTGACACATTTTAGCAAACCAGAAACCCTAGAGAACTCTCTGCTGTGTGACGGCGAACTAGAACCCACCGGAAACCTTGGTGCGATCAAACTTTCATCTCGGTTAGTACGGGTTCGTTAACTCGGTTCCGTTAATGTTTCTGATTTCTTGTTATGTGTATATGTACCTGCTGATTTACGAAACGGATTATGAATATATGTGCACGATGATATAGATGTCGATATACATGGTTAATCGGATGTGTAATTATAAGCGAAACTTAATACGATCAGATACTCGGTTCTGTATGTTGTTAATATGATCTGATTTTGGTAACACGTTAGTATCTTGATAGGGTTCGATGATATGTTTGTGGTTTGATAAATCGATACGTTGTTCACATAAACTAGGGTTATGCTAAGACGATTATACTTTGATGATTGAGTTATGATGATTTTGGGTGCACATTGATCTCCATACGATTTCTGATATTTGTGATGGCTGTTAGGTTGATTAGGGTTTCTGTATGTGACGTAACTGACTTGTGACGAATCAAATGCATGACGAATCAGATCGCTATCGACGAAACGCAGGTAACGACGAAACAGGAATCTGTTTCGTCGAGACCTCTGCGACGAATCTGAGCAATGACGAAACTGGTGTTTCGTCGAAGGGTAAGAACGACGAAACAGGGGTGTTTCGTCGTATACACAATCTGCACAGTAACATGTTTATATTCTGTTAAGTGTTAACTGGGTTAGTTAACTGCTGTTAAGTGTAACCATATTGTACATGACTGTGATTACGTGTTGCATGCTTATACGTGAACGACTTGAACTCAAACTGATTTCACATACGTGCCTACTTTAGGACGCGATTGATTACTTGTGAGCATACACTTAGCATACCGAGCAAAACAAGGTGAGTTCACACCCTTACTAAGGCATGGGATTCCCAGGGTTTGGGGAATGGGATGGAAGGAATAAGGTTGAATAGATTCGTACATACACTGATACTAGACTACCATACCATTGTCCTCGGTTGTGAAGGATACTCACGTAAAACCTACGTGAACTTATACTCAATACTATCCTCGGTTGTGAAGGATACTCACGTAAAACCTACGTGAACTTATACTCAATACTATCCTCGGTTGTGAAGGATACTCACGTAAAACCTACGTGAACTTATACTCAATACTATCCTCGGTTGTGAAGGATACTCACGTAAAACCTACGTGAACTTATACTCAATACTATCCTCGGTTGTGAAGGATACTCACGTAAAACCTACGTGAACTGATACTCAATACTATCCTCGGTTGTGAAGGATACTCACGTAAAACCTACGTGAACTTATACTCAATACTGTCCTCGGTTGTGAAGGACACTTACGTAAAGCCTACGTAAACTATGTACGTACTACTGTTCTCGGTTGTGAAGAACACTTATGGTTACAAATAGTCTAGTGTATATGCAACATGGGAAGCCCCCACTAATAGAACATACGATCGGCCTAGTAGCGCCACATGTTACGAAACAAACTTACAATTACGAACTTATTTACTGTGAACTCGCTCAACTAGTTGTTGACCCTCTGTTACATGCCTTGCAGGACCTTAGGTACATATGGAGCTTGCACAGGAAGGAGCAGGTCGTTGTGGGATACGGATCGTAGACGATATTTGAACTTATAACTTATGTTGGGTTTACATTAAATGCTTCCGCTGCACACTTGTTTATATTTGGTTATGGAAACACCTATCGTATTGTTGTATGACTTTTACTATTTTACTTATGTTCAATATGATTGGTGGCTTGATCCTGGTCATGTCACGCCTCCAAGCGGTGGTACTCCGCGGGTGGTTTTTGGGGGTGTGACAGATTGGTATCAGAGCCATTGGTTATAGAGAACTCGGTTTTAATAAGGGGAAAACATTTTTATTAAAACCAGACTATAACCAGAACAGTGCTCTCAACGATCCACAACGACGCTTCGCTCCACGTGCAAGGCTCAACATCATAGGTACTACTATTCATGTTACCTTACTACTTGCTAGAACTACATAGAACTTTGCTCGTGGTATGCTTAGATTACATTGCTCACTATTTGTTATTGCATGAGGACACTTGTGTGCTCACTCTCTTCGCACTATTCGCGAACCTCTCACCCACATGTTCTCCTTGATGTCAAGATCATGTGTGGACGCGTTAACCTAACTCAAGCCCAGTTGGCGGCTTCGATCACTGAACAAGTTACTACAGCACTCGCAGCTGCCCAGGCAGGAGGTGTAACCTGCCATCACCACTTACTCTAGGATCCTTAGATCCTACTCTCGTAACTCAACACTTGTGCTTAATTTTGATTACTCTTACGCACACGACAAGTCAACACGCTCAGCCACCTGTGTGCACATACACGATTTTTATGGACTGTCGTCCTACTACTTTCAGCGACACTCGAATCGGCCTTCAAATGTGCGAATGACCTGAGGCTCGTAAGGTGAAATATGCCACTGATATTCTCGAAGGTACTGCGCAAACTTGGTGGAGCGCGCAAGTTACGATACTGGGGCTGGCGGCTGCTAATGCCACCCCATGGAATGATTTTAAGGAACTGATCAAACGTGAATACAGTAGTTATGATGCCATCCACAAGTTGGAAGTGGAATTCTTTAACATGAAGATGACGGGATCAGAGATAGAAGCATTGAAACCAGACAACGTCAGGGCTGAAGCCCTATGCGGCTCAAGGCAACGCTTAGAACAGAAGGAAGATGGTGCTTACTACGTCACAGGACGCATTTGGGTCCCACTGTACGGCAACCTACGCGAGCTAGTAATGGATGAAGCTCATAAGTCTCGCTACTCAGTACATCCTGGTTCGGATAAGATGTACCACGACCTCAGAACTACATATTGGTGGCCTAGCATGAAGGCCCACATAGCCACATACGTTAGCAAATGCTTGACTTGTGCGAGAGTCAAGGCAGAATATCAGAAACCGTCAGGACCACTCCAACAACCTGAAATACCACAATGGAAATGGGAGCAAATTTCCATGGATTTTGTTACTGGCCTACCTAGATCTCAGCGCGGAAATGATACTATTTGGGTGATCGTAGATCGACTCACAAAGTCTGCTCACTTCTTAGCAATCAAAGAAACAGACAAGTTCTCTACCTTGGCAGACATTTACTTAAAAGAAGTGGTCTCGAGGCACGGAGTGCCCACCTCCATCATCTCTGATCGTGACGCACGTTTTACTTCAGAACTGTGGCAAGCAATGCACAAATCTTTTGGCTCTCGTTTAGACATGAGCACAGCTTATCACCCTCAGACAGATGGGCAGTCTGAGCGCACTATTCAAACTCTAGAAGACATGCTTCGGGCGTGCGTAATTGACTTTGGCAATGGTTGGGAGAAGCATCTGCCACTTGTGGAATTTTCATATAACAACAACTACCACACCAGCATTAAAGCTGCACCATTCGAGGCATTGTACGGGCGTAGGTGCCGGTCACCTCTCTTTTGGGCAGAGGTGGGGGAAAGTCAAATCACAGGTCCAGAAATGGTAGTTGATACTACTGAAAAGATTGCTCAAATACGACAACGCATGGCGGCAGCTCGTGACCGTCAGAAAGTATACGCTGATAAAGACAGGAAACTACTCGAATTCTAGGTTGGGGATCGAGCGCTACTTAAAGTTTCACCCTGGAAGGGTGTGGTTCGTTTTGGCAAACGCGGCAAACTCAATCCACGATACGTTGGACCTTTCGAAGTTATTGAGAAAATAGGCAAAGTGGCCTACAGACTGAACTTACCAGCTGAACTCAGTGCAGTTCACAACGTCTTTCACGTGTCGAATCTGAAGAAGTTTCCGTCAGATGAGACCCACATAGTTCCTCTGAAGGAGCTCACTATCGACGAACGATTGCATTTCGTCGAAGAACCAGTTGAGATCACGGACCAGGATGTTAAGGTCCTCAAGAACACTAGAATACCTCTTGTACGAGTTCGTTGGAACTCCCGTCGCGGCCCAGAGTTCACCTGGGAGCGCGAAGATCAAATGGAACTCAAATATCCCCAGTTGTTCGAAAACAATGCAACTACTACTGAGGCTGAAGCTACTACAGAATTTCGGAACGAAATTCCAATGCAACGGGGGAATGATGTGACACCCCAGGGAAACTAGTAAACGATAACTTACCTAGCTTCCTCAGTAACCGCATGCTAAATTTCGGGACGAAATTTCTTTCAAGTTGGGGATAATGTGACAACTCGAGTTTCCGACATTCTTTATTCGCATTTATTGCACGTTGACTTTGACGGTCTAGTTGTTTGACTCGTCTGATTTGTAACGATACACTTTGTGTGATAATAAAAGTATTATGTTTGCTTGGTTATGTGTTGATATTATAGCATGAGACTTAGTGTATTTGAAATAACATAAACTACTGAACATATGAAACAACTCGACGAAACAGAGTTGTGATTCGCCATGAACACACTCGACGAAACAAGGCTGTTTCGCCAAACTCATCTCGACGAAACAGACTGTTTCGCCGGCCCAGTATTACGCCGAAGCCCAGTTCGGGCCCAGTACTGTTAGACTTGTTATATTGCGTAGAATGATCCCATTTGACACATTTTAGCAAACCAGAAACCCTAGAGAACTCTCTGCTGTGTGACGGCGAACTAGAACCCACCGGAAACCTTGGTGCGATCAAACTTTCATCTCGGTTAGTACGGGTTCGTTAACTCGGTTCCGTTAATGTTTCTGATTTCTTGTTATGTGTATATGTACCTGCTGATTTACGAAACGGATTATGAATATATGTGCACGATGATATAGATGTCGATATACATGGTTAATCGGATGTGTAATTATAAGCGAAACTTAATACGATCAGATACTCGGTTCTGTATGTTGTTAATATGATCTGATTTTGGTAACACGTTAGTATCTTGATAGGGTTCGATGATATGTTTGTGGTTTGATAAATCGATACGTTGTTCACATAAACTAGGGTTATGCTAAGACGATTATACTTTGATGATTGAGTTATGATGATTTTGGGTGCACATTGATCTCCATACGATTTCTGATATTTGTGATGGCTGTTAGGTTGATTAGGGTTTCTGTATGTGACGTAACTGACTTGTGACGAATCAAATGCATGACGAATCAGATCGCTATCGACGAAACGCAGGTAACGACGAAACAAGAATCTATTTCGTCGAGACCTCTGCGACGAATCTGAGCAATGACGAAACTGGTGTTTCGTCGAAGGGTAAGAACGACGAAACAGGGGTGTTTCGTCGTATACACAATCTACACAGTAACATGTTTATATTCTGTTAAGTGTTAACTGGGTTAGTTAACTGCTGTTAAGTGTAACCATATTGTACATGACTGTGATTACGTGTTGCATGCTTATACGTGAACGACTTGAACTCAAACTGATTTCACATACGTGCCTACTTTAGGACGCGATTGATTACTTGTGAGCATACACTTAGCATACCGAGCAAAACAAGGTGAGTTCACACCCTTACTAAGGCATGGGATTCCCAGGGTTTGGGGAATGGGATGGAAGGAATAAGGTTGAATAGATTCGTACATACACTGATACTAGACTACCATACCATTGTCCTCGGTTGTGAAGGATACTCACGTAAAACCTACGTGAACTTATACTCAATACTATCCTCGGTTGTGAAGGATACTCACGTAAAACCTACGTGAACTTATACTCAATACTATCCTCGGTTGTGAAGGATACTCACGTAAAACCTACGTGAACTTATACTCAATACTATCCTCGGTTGTGAAGGATACTCACGTAAAACCTACGTGAACTTATACTCAATACTATCCTCGGTTGTGAAGGATACTCACGTAAAACCTACGTGAACTGATACTCAATACTATCCTCGGTTGTGAAGGATACTCACGTAAAACCTACGTGAACTTATACTCAATACTGTCCTCGGTTGTGAAGGACACTTACGTAAAGCCTACGTAAACTATGTACGTACTACTGTTCTCGGTTGTGAAGAACACTTATGGTTACAAATAGTCTAGTGTATATGCAACATGGGAAGCCCCCACTAATAGAACATACGATCGGCCTAGTAGCACCACATGTTACGAAACAAACTTACAATTACGAACTTATTTACTGTGAACTCGCTCAACTAGTTGTTGACCCTCTGTTACATGCCTTGCAGGACCTTAGGTACATATGGAGCTTGCACAGGAAGGAGCAGGTCGTTGTGGGATACGGATCGTAGACGATATTTGAACTTATAACTTATGTTGGGTTTACATTAAATGCTTCCGCTGCACACTTGTTTATATTTGGTTATGGAAACGCCTATCGTATTGTTGTATGACTTTTACTATTTTACTTATGTTCAATATGATTGGTGGCTTGATCCTGGTCATGTCACGCCTCCAAGCGGTGGTACTCCGCGGGTGGTTTTTGGGGGTGTGACATACCAAGCCCAGCCGAAACCACATGACCCATTACACATGTTTCGACCCAAAATACAATGAAAAACATAATTACAAGTTTAACCCTTTAACTATTACTAACGCACTATGTATAAACCTTCAGGTTCCAACAATCTCCCCTAGGTTTATAGCATAGGGGCCTGATGATCTTCAACTGCTTCCGCTGCCACCCATCTTATCTTTGTAACCACCAAACCCTTTCTTCTAGACACGTAGAGCACCAGCAACAGCTGCAGTCGACTGTTTCCCTGCACCTTCATACTTTTCAATCGACCGAATCTGATCTGAGCAAGCACTTCTAGATCTTGCAAGCTCAAATTCAGTAGATCCACTTGGTTAGTTACTCTAAACTGCACGTCATCATCACACACAATCAAATCCTGTGCCAACGTCTCATCATATGCCCAGAAGTGCATAGTCTTCAAACTACCATCTGGAATCTTCTTAACCAATGGTATTGTGTTTTCTTTAATAGTGGGCGACCTTACGACATTCTTCATTTGCCTATGAGTTCAAGGATCACGAACTCCCAGAGCAGGTTTTAAGATGGATTCCGCAGTTTTCATAGACAGAAATCCTCGTGCAACCTCTCGCTTGAGCCTTTCGAAGATAAATATCCTCTACCACCAGGCTTGTCATCGGTATACGGTGCATTCAAAAGCATAGTTAAATCTACCTTCGCTAATTTCTGGAACTAAGCCGACCCTAAATAGTATTCCACTTAACCTATTTTTCCTTTAATCCACCACATCTTTCGATCATGGTCAAACCCCCAACTCACAACCCCTGATTTATTTCCAACCTTGTCGTAATGACTCTCACCAACATCCATCAAATGATGAGTAACTTGAACATCAGGATCAGCAGGATTCAGATTTCTATTCGTCACAACCACCAGTTCCCTATTCTGCTTCAACCTCTTAGCCTTTTCTTTATCTTTTTGTTTGTCAACTAGAGTATTGAAGTATAAATCCATTGCAGCAGCATGCTCAGCATCATCCTTTGCAAAAGCTCTAGCTCGATCCTCAACAGGTTTCTTGTATTTCTCCGTATCCGTTGGATTAGCAAACTCTTGACCAAACTTCTTTTCCAACTTACCACATATATCATATACAATGGAGAACAATAAACCAACATCTCCTTGTAACTGATCTATCTGCTGATTCTTTTGAACGATCGTGTCATCTAATTGAATAATCTTTGCATCTTTATGAACTTAATCTTGTTCAAGAACCACAATCCTTTTCTTCAACTCACAAACACTGATAAACTCATCATTGTCACTTGAATCGTCAACAAACGGCAACTTAAAACATTCTTCATGCCTTATCCCACAAGAACTGCATGGCTCGTCATGTACTGCAACATAAGAACTTCCAACAACAGTAGTTACTAGAGGTGTTGATATGGTGACAGGGGTTTCTAGTGGAGCAGAGACACTAACTGGAATCTCTGAAGAAACTGACACTTCAGTAGACTCCAAACTCACATCCATTCTCTTCTTAGTGGCTTCAAAATCAAAAGGTGTCTCTATAGCAGTAGTAACATTTTCAAAATCAAATGTTGTTTCTGTCATAGCTTTAGCAGTTTCAAAATCAAAATCATATAAACCATCATCATCTTCATAATTCATCAGTTGATCTTGTATCTGATCAACAAACACTCCGGGTCGAGGATCTCTTTTTCTTCGCTTCAACGGCTGAGAATCAGAGTCCTGAGGGTCTTCATTAACTGGCTCTTGACTTTATAATGAAGAGTCAGGAGGAGGATTCCCAATCTCTTCACTAGCAGACTTTAAGAGCAGAGCCAATCTTTCAGCAGAAATCACTTATTGAACAATTGACATGGCAGAACTAACTACAGTTACAGGAGGAAACTCATCATCATCTCCATCATAGTGATAATGCCTTCATCGTCAGAGTCAAGATTTTGAAACTCTGTTTCAGGCTCTTCAGCATCAACTATCTAAACATTGTGTTCTTCAGCAACCACAACATTTATTGGAACATTGACTGGAGCATTCTCAGGTTCAGCCACCACTTCTTTAGTCTCAGGAAACTGGCCAAACTTTTCCAAGGGTATTCTTCCTTCAAATTGACTGGCAGTACTCTTCTTTACTATCAGAGATCCAAAACAAGTTAGTCCCATTGGCTTCAAATCCAATATATTTCCACTCCTTTCCATATCAGGATACCGCGTATTCAGAATCATCTGTAAGAATCTTTGATACATCACAAACTTATCCTTTCGTACCCCAGTGACATTCCTCTTCATTCCTTCAAACACATACTTTGAGTAATTATAATCTTGATTCGTAATCAGACAAACAAATGTTGCGGATTAGGTGATGTTTAGCTTATCAGTCCCTCCTCTGTTTTTTGACATGCACATGATGAACATGTGCATCAATAATCGCCAGTATGGATGAACAAACTTCTTTAACAGAGAGGGATAGTGTCACACCCTGTTTTTTGCGGAAGCGTATGATGTGTGACTAGCTTGTTATCATTGCATTCAATCGTAATAAACAACTACATGATCAAAACGATGTTCATCCATTCATAAAAAAATTGAGTATAACAAACACTTGTTATTTAAGTTTTCAAAACACGACCTTTGACAAGGTTACAATTCAACAAAAGTGGATGACATCTAAACTTGTAGTCTACTTCTAGTTACGACACTTGCGCCCAAGATCCATCCTGTCACCTGAAATACATGTAATTTTGGAAAACATCAACATAAAGTTGAGCGAGTTCATGCGTCTTGTATATCTTGTATGAAAACATAGTTTGTAACCTCTACAAATCAAGTATTCATTGTATAAATCACGTTTTCTTGTGTACACCACGTACTAAATGTGTGTTTGAGCAAGGACATTAAGGCATGTGAGGACATAGGGAGCTTTAGTATTTTCTCCTTTCACTGTGTCGATTTTCCCTCGACTGTGTCGATTAACCTCGACTGCGTCAATTTTCCTTGACTGTGTCGATTTCCCTCGACTGTGTCGATTAACCTCGACTGTGTCGATTTCCCTCGACTGGGACACCGAAGCACTCAAGTGGTCACATAAGGACCCTGAGTGGGGCTCGGCCGTACCCGTTAGATCTAACCCTCGTCCCTAATTAAGTATTAATGGCATTTCTGTATTTAGTCTATGCTCACATGATCTAGTATTTTCTAGGCTTTTCTCAAAGCTCGTCATGTTGCACTCACCACGAGTGCTTCTCGTATTTTTACCCTTTGTAAAAATTATAATATTTGTAACATGTATTTCACCCCCGAGAGTTATAAAAACTGAAAACAGTTAAAGAAAAGGGGGAGCATGAACTCACAACTTTGCGTTCCTGTGCGTCGTAAACTTCACCGGATTTGCTTAATTAACGTCGTAACCTATACGCGTTTTCTTAACGTTAGTCACTAGACTTGCGTCGCACAAGTACAGTCACTCTCTTTTGTATATATTTTCTTGTGTTAAAAATATTTGATATTTTTAACTAAGTATCTTACTTATATTATTTTCTCTAAAATTAATATAAGTATCTCGTGTTTTGCACTTTGCACCCGAATTATGTATCTTGTATGTTGTATGTGTATTTTTATGTTTATACCCCTCATGAGTATTTAGTGTATTTTTAAGTCTTAATACACTAGCACGTATAACACATACTATATACACTTAGCACAAAAGTTGGTGATAAAATAATATATATTTTTCTCTCAAAAATATGCATACTTATATCCACTTTTATTCTTGAAGAAATCCTCATTTCTTATCACCAAAAATTAGGGAAACCTTGGTAATACTTTAAATACATTTTTAGGGAATAAGTTTCCCAAAAACTTATATTTTTCTAAGTGTCAAAATTTATAAAATTTTTGACAGAGTTTCCCCTAAAAATGGAGGTTTCCCATGTTTTCAAAACATGTGTTTATTTTCTTTTAAATCGTCAACAATCATCAACAACAATTATCAACAATAATCATCAATAACAATCACTAATTTCTCCATTTCATGAACTTGAATATTTACAAAAATGGGTAGTAATTTAATAGCACATTTAGTAAGCCTTGTTATCTTTAAAAATAATTTTAGTTTCTTAAAAACTTTATTTTTAAAGAATATGAAGTCTCACAACATCTAGTCGAGATTCGCAAAAATATTTCTTTGTTAAATTTTTCTTGTGACACAAGTGTCCACACACTTATTTATTTACTAAAAATGCTTTTAGTTCGGATAAGATCCGGGTTTTAACAACACTAATATTTTTGCTTGGTTCTTCCGAAAAACCCCTTGTAGATCTTTAGATCTACTAGTTTAGAACTCCATTTTATAAGAAAAGTCGTTTTTACACAAGTTCATGTTTCCGTATGAAAGAGTTCGTCATCTAATTATTTTTACACTAAACATAGTTCTAGTTCATGTTCCATGAACATGACCTAGCGTGGTTAGATGACGATCCGTTCCCCTACTAGCATCCAACAATAATAAATAACCATAACAAAACAAGTTCCATAAGTTTTACACCATTACATTTCTTTTATCCAACAAGTTCATCATTTTTATAAGACTTTTAATTTTGTTCTCTAGTGTTCATAATTTTTACCCGTTAAATCTCTTATTAACCACTTTAAACAAGATCAATTAGGTGTTTAGAGTCACTTACTACTAGCTCGAGGCTAGGGAAGTTCGAGTGAAGAAAACGAGTGGTTAAAAGCAAACGGTTGAGGTTCTTCAACTTCCGAAAGCTCCTAGCTCCTTTGTACACTTTCTAACACCCTTGCATATGTATGGAATAGAAGGGACTTGATTGGATGATGATGTTGGTGGTGTTGTGGGTCACGGCCGAAGCCAAGAAGAAGAAGGAGAGAGGGAGCAAGTGTTTTAGTGGGTGATGAAATGATAAGTATAAAAGGTGGTCTTGTGGTTCTTATAATTATTTTCCCAACATAGCATTATCCACTAGTCAAAATGTCTTCAAGATATGAAACATTATCTTATATTATATTCATAGAAAATCTAGTGGGGGAACAAGTTTGGAACCGTCACTTAGGGGGGGGGTGGGGGGTTTTAGTTGCATTTCTAATATTTAGTTACAAACTAGTTGTGAAGAAAGTGCTACATTAATGGTTTATGGTGTATTATTAATTAAATAGTGTGTTATTATGCTATAAGGGGTGTTATGGTATTCGGGGACCATAACTAGCTCAGAAACATTAAAACAATGCTTCTAATAATAATTTAGTGTTCCGGGTAATGTCCGGTTGTTCGGTTAAATACCGGTTCGTTAAAGCGCTAAATTGCACTTTTTAGTGTCTTATAAGTACCTTTTTGTATCCTTTCAATTCCCAACACTTAGGGAAATATTCTGGATAATAAAACGACATTTCTGCGAAATATTCATATGTTTAAATGCTGAATTATTGCTGAATTATATAAATTCTGCACTTAAAGTGCGTTTCGGGTGCTTTTTAGTGCTTATTTTTGCTTTCGCAATGTCTATAAATTAAACCCTTATATGTACTCTTGGGTTTTAATGTACTTTTGTCGTCGGACCTACACCTAGGCCTCAATTCTAATGTCTGACTGCTTTCTGCAGTTCTGTTGACACAGTGTGTCTTACCGGTGAGTTTACTAATATTTTGACGCAACGCTATCATAACGTAATTCTTGTAGCATATATCATGCATGAATTCACTTGTATGGAATTCAGAAATTTATTTGTCTGGTAAACCAGATCATGCACAGTCATTTAAGCACAAATTACTGTTCATTTCGTGTACGGAATGTACGGAAAAGTGACGGTTGTCACAGTCTCCCTCCGTTAAAAGAATTTCGTCCCGAAATTCAAGCGATGCCATCGGTCGCAGGGGAGTTGTGAAACCAATATGGTCACTTAGATTCATGATTTGTCTTCATGTTCCCATGAAATCTCTGGGTCATGTCATGAATTCTATCATACTCAAATAAGTCGATCATGATTTTTCTGTATCTTGTGGACTCTTGGTCCATAACCTCAACAGGTTTCTGTAGTATCACGGACTCTTGGTCCAAAACCTCAACAGGTTTCTATAGTAATTCTTGTCGTTTGTCATTGACGTGAATCTTATTTGTGGGAACAACGACTGTTCCTTAAGTCAGACTCCTCTAACGATTAGACACATGAATGTGCCGCGATCACTACTGATCTTTTTCTGGGAGTTTCATCTTGTGAACAATGGTTCTGATCCCTACACCGGGGATTCAACCTTTTCGTTTTTCAAATCACACTATGCCTTCTCTAGGCGAGGCTCTCATTTAAGTCATACTTCTTGTCTCATATTCTTACGATTTCTGCCGCTCATCGGCGTAATCTTTCTGTATTCTACGGGCTGTCCTGACATGATTACATATCTGAAGGATCTGGCCTCTAATTTTCCTGGGCCATCTCGGGCCGGTTGATTGTTTATTTCTCGTCTCCGTTCAACATGACGGGAATTTACTCATTATGTTCCGTCTAAAGCTTTACACAAAGCGGTTTAGACGACAGTGTGATAGATACCGTTGTAGGAAAACTCCACTAAGGCAAGTGAGTGTTCCGACTTTTCATCAAAGTTTATCACACAAGAACATAATGTGTTCGTACAGTCTGCTTTGTTCAGCAGCTCAGTTCATATTCGAGTTATTACGATCATCGGAGTGTTGTAACCCTTGTGATCAATAAAGATCGTGCAACGTTTTCTTTCCGGTAATGACGTCCAGTTGCGGCGCGCAATCACTGTATCTATCTCAAGATCTCTTCTCGTGATTCCTTAATCAATGTGCCGCGTGTGCAAAGTCGTGGTCTCGTTGCATCGACGTAGAATCGAGACTTGTCGAGAGACGTCACATAATTGCAACTCTAGCTCTTTAGCTCTTGGTTGCAGGGTTGGCGTGAATTTCGTTCTTATCCACCATGTATCTTAAAGTTCTCCCTTCGTGAACTCGAAATCCGCTTTTCGTCATCATTGCACATAACTATGCTTTCTCTAAGAGTTGCAAGGTAAATTGCAGCTGTTGCTCACGACCTTCCTTGGTCGTTGGCCATATAAGAATGTAGTCAATAAGTATATGACTTATCTAGGTATGGCTCACATGTTCGATTCATGAGGTCCATGAATATTGTCGATGCATGTGTTAAGCCAAATGATACGACAAGGATCTCGTAATGCTCGAAGCAAGTCCTAAAGGTCGTTTTAGGGATATTTCCTCTTGTATTCATAGTGGAGGACCTCTTGTCCTCAAGTTGATCCTTGGCAAAGGATTCTGATTCTCAATTTTCTGAAGTTTATGTAAAGTGGAGACTACCAACTTTCTCTTTATCTCCTTAACTAAGGATGTTACATTCTTAATTTCCTCTGTCTAGCAGCTCTTGTAGTTATATCAGAGGTTCATGCTTTGCTGGTGAAGCTAGTCGGTATGGCGTCATTCGTCACTGGTGCTGCTCCTGGCACACGATTTATCCCAAACTCCTCTCGTCGCCACAGAGAGGCGTTCCTGGCAAGTCTTCTGAAAAGGCTACTGGGACTTCTTCCATCACGGGGATGTTCTCAGGCTCTGCAGTCTACTCGGAGGCGTTTCTATGCCTCCTCGACTAGTGAGGGATGTCGTAGATCTGCCGCCTTGTGGGGTCTAGCATCCTTGCACCTATCGCAGGGAGTTTGGGTTTCATCATTCGCAAGAGGGATGCGACTGATTTTCTCATATCAAACGACGTCAGCTGTATACTTGGATTTCCGATCCATGCTGACTATCATATTATGACTTCGCGAGTCAAGGGTAACAGAAGGTTCAGGCCTTCTGAGTCCCTAAAATATAATTCCTTACTTGCTTCGTCGGCTTCAACTAGCCTTCTATATGCCTATTTCGAAAGAATATGGGACGTCTATTTTACTTGAAACTAGGCCAAGCAGTTTCTTATGTTCTAAGCATGCAAGGTTAAAGTTGGTGCCAGTATTAAAAGTAGATGCATTAGGTTGGTTAATAGGGAACGTACCATTAACCGCATCTGGATCCTGGCGTGCTTCACGAGTTTCAATCGTGAAAACCCTTCCTTGCTTGTTTCTTCCTAGGGCAATCTTTCCTAAAGTGCCCTGCTTCACCACATTTGTAGCAACCCGATATTCTCTTATTTCTTCCATCTGGGTCCTTCGCCCAACAGGCATCCTTGCTGTGCCCTTCTTTTCCACACTTTCCGCACCTAGGCTTCAGACATCGACCTTCATGGTGAAAATTGCATTTTCTGCACTTCGGCTTACTTCCCGAGTAGATTTTACCACCGGCCTTATAAGTGGCTCCATCAGTTTTCCTGTCATGCGGCGGTTTTACCTTCTTTCTTTTGCCTGTTTTAGAGCTTCCATAGTTGACTTGGGTGCTCATCTTTAGGTTTGAGGACTTCCTCTTCTTGTTGCTTGACGACTCCACATGAGTATCTTTCTTGTTATCCTCAGATTCCGAAAATTTTCCCGCACGAAGAGCTTCTTCAGTAAGGGTGACACTCATATCGATAGCCTCTGCAATGGTTGAGGGCTTTGAGGTAGTAACCATGCTCCTGATCTGAGGTGCAAGTCCCCAAATGAATCGTTCAACCCTTTTGAATTCCGGTTTGACTAGGTAGGGGACGACCCTAGACAAGTCGTGAAATCGTTGGACGTATTCAGAAATCTTCGGTCCGTCCATTTTTAAGTTCCAGAACTCCACCTCAATCTTCTGGATTTCAGCCCTAGAACAGTATTTCTTTTCCATTATTTCCTTGAGCTCGTCCCAGCTTAGTGCATAAGCAGCATCCGCACCAAGGGTCTGAATCTGAAGGTTCCACCAGGAGAGTGCGCCATCTACGAATAACCCTGAGATATAGGTAACGGTCTGTTGGGGTGAACAATTACTCATTCTTAGAATGGAGTCAGTCTTTTCTGCCCAACGAACAAATGCAACGGCACCTCCTGTGCCATCAAAATTCAGTGGCTTGCAGTCCAGGAATTGTTTATAGGTGCAGCCAGTTGGAGGGTTATTTCCAGTAGTGCCATTGCTGTGCTCAGAGCGGAGGGCTTCATGTCGTGCAATTGCCTGCGAGATGCGTTCTTGCAGCTCGGCTTCTGTCCTTGGCATCGTACTGGTGTTTGTGTCTCGCCTGGGCGGCATTCTCTTCTGCCAGAAAAAAAGGTATGAAGTAGGTTAGACAACATTCCAATTGTCTATGAAATACATAGCACCATAAGCCACCCAATTTCACACGTATATATAATCAGTGTATAAGCGAGGAAACAGTTATTGAGCCTTCACATAGGCTTGCCAACTTGGCTTATTGTTTGAAATGAACTCGAGGCTACATCGCCTTGGTCATTCAAGTTTGAGTTATTTCCTGCTACATTGGTTTAGCTTTACTGGTGCGTATATTTCCCCTTTGATGGGGTTGTTTGTGTATAGGTGATAGGAAGTGTATCGTCACTGATTCTTCCTGAATGTCATTCCACTTCTCTTGCTTAAACATCGTCTTCACAAACGTCTCGTATGCAGGTAGAAGTGTCAGTCACGAAGTAGGCTAGGACAAGCTTCTTACTTTCTAACGTGCTAAAGCACTGATCTATGTGTTGTTCTACCAGATGAAGGTGAGGACACCTATAGATTAATTTTGTATGGTTTTCATTAGCTTGACCCGCAGAGTCCACCAGGATTTCTGTGCACTACAAGTCGTTGTTACGTGGGCCCCCGTAATAATAAATTGTCTTGCACAGTTACCCCAATTTTCTCCCGTCCAGCAGATGATCAATCACAGAGGGGACACCACTGTCCTTATACCTCTGTCATGGAAAGGACCTTTGCGATGGTCCACGCGTTAACATTCATTATCGTTACGCGCATATAGGCACGATGATTAGATGGAATAGGAATAGAGAGAATTCCTAGTAGTTGGAGGGGAACCTTCGAGATGAATACTTCATCTTCCTTTTCTGGTCAAGTATGTCGTCAATCTTGCTTCACATAAGCCGCAGGGATCTCGTCCTGTTGATTGAGAATTTGATCAAGGTTGCCGCCTCTGCCTCGTCGTCATCACCGTAGTTAGGCATCTTCACGATCGAGAGGGAAGAGCAGCCATCTCCTACGGAAGCAAGCTCAGCATCTTGTTTGGTAATCACTCCCAGCCATGAGCTTTGCAAAGGACGCGAGGTCGGTAGCTTCGCCGTGCGAGTCACGTACAGTAATAGGATTCGGAGTCGAAAGTATATATTTATTCACGTCAATAATCATTCCGTACACTTATTTGTATGTATGTATATCAATAACATATATGCTACTTAGCATAATCAAGCATTTTAATGCATTATATCACGTATAACTCTCGTTTTTGGGGGTCATTTTGTTTTTGGCAAGTCTAACTCGTGTAGACTACGCTTTGATTGGCACCTTATTTTAAAGGTATTCCTCACTAATGTCCTTGCCTTGTATTTTCTTTGTAAAGTGTCTGACTCGTGGATCTTGGCGCTTTTGTGAATGCAATGAAAACCTTTTTGAAAAATGTTTTCGTGAGAGAACTCTAGTGATTGTAGTCTAGACTCGAGAAAGAATCCTAGTTCACTACAATCGAAGCTCTGATACCAAACTGTCACACCCTGTCTTTTGCGGAAGCGTATGATGTGTGACTAGCTTGTTATCATTGCATTCAATCGTAATAAACAACTACATGATCAAAACGATGTTCATCCATTCATAAAAAAATTGAGTATAACAAACACTTGTTATTTAAGTTTTCAAAACACGACCTTTGACAAGGTTACAATTCAACAAAAGTGGATGACATCTAAACTTGTAGTCTACTTCTAGTTACGACACTTGCGCCCAAGATCCATCCTGTCACCTGAAATACATGTAATTTTGGAAAACATCAACATAAAGTTGAGCGAGTTCATGCGTCTTGTATATCTTGTATGAAAACATAGTTTGTAACCTCTACAAATCAAGTATTCATTGTATAAATCACGTTTTCTTGTGTACACCACGTACTAAATGTGTGTTTGAGCAAGGACATTAAGGCATGTGAGGACATAGGGAGCTTTAGTATTTTCTCCTTTCACTGTGTCGATTTTCCCTCGACTGTGTCGATTAACCTCGACTGCGTCAATTTTCCTTGACTGTGTCGATTTCCCTCGACTGTGTCGATTAACCTCGACTGTGTCGATTTCCCTCGACTGGGACACCGAAGCACTCAAGTGGTCACATAAGGACCCTGAGTGGGGCTCGGCCGTACCCGTTAGATCTAACCCTCGTCCCTAATTAAGTATTAATGGCATTTCTGTATTTAGTCTATGCTCACATGATCTAGTATTTTCTAGGCTTTTCTCAAAGCTCGTCATGTTGCACTCACCACGAGTGCTTCTCGTATTTTTACCCTTTGTAAAAATTATAATATTTGTAACATGTATTTCACCCCCGAGAGTTATAAAAACTGAAAACAGTTAAAGAAAAGGGGGAGCATGAACTCACAACTTTGCGTTCCTGTGCGTCGTAAACTTCACCGGATTTGCTTAATTAACGTCGTAACCTATACGCGTTTTCTTAACGTTAGTCACTAGACTTGCGTCGCACAAGTACAGTCACTCTCTTTTGTATATATTTTCTTGTGTTAAAAATATTTGATATTTTTAACTAAGTATCTTACTTATATTATTTTCTCTAAAATTAATATAAGTATCTCGTGTTTTGCACTTTGCACCCGAATTATGTATCTTGTATGTTGTATGTGTATTTTTATGTTTATACCCCTCATGAGTATTTAGTGTATTTTTAAGTCTTAATACACTAGCACGTATAACACATACTATATACACTTAGCACAAAAGTTGGTGATAAAATAATATATATTTTTCTCTCAAAAATATGCATACTTATATCCACTTTTATTCTTGAAGAAATCCTCATTTCTTATCACCAAAAATTAGGGAAACCTTGGTAATACTTTAAATACATTTTTAGGGAATAAGTTTCCCAAAAACTTATATTTTTCTAAGTGTCAAAATTTATAAAATTTTTGACAGAGTTTCCCCTAAAAATGGAGGTTTCCCATGTTTTCAAAACATGTGTTTATTTTCTTTTAAATCGTCAACAATCATCAACAACAATTATCAACAATAATCATCAATAACAATCACTAATTTCTCCATTTCATGAACTTGAATATTTACAAAAATGGGTAGTAATTTAATAGCACATTTAGTAAGCCTTGTTATCTTTAAAAATAATTTTAGTTTCTTAAAAACTTTATTTTTAAAGAATATGAAGTCTCACAACATCTAGTCGAGATTCGCAAAAATATTTCTTTGTTAAATTTTTCTTGTGACACAAGTGTCCACACACTTATTTATTTACTAAAAATGCTTTTAGTTCGGATAAGATCCGGATTTTAACAACACTAATATTTTTGCTTGGTTCTTCCGAAAAACCCCTTGTAGATCTTTAGATCTACTAGTTTAGAACTCCATTTTATAAGAAAAGTCGTTTTTACACAAGTTCATGTTTCCGTATGAAAGAGTTCGTCATCTAATTATTTTTACACTAAACATAGTTCTAGTTCTAGTTCCATGAACATGACCTAGCGTGGTTAGATGACGATCCGTTCCCCTACTAGCATCCAACAATAATAAATAACCATAACAAAACAAGTTCCATAAGTTTTACACCATTACATTTCTTTTATCCAACAAGTTCATCATTTTTATAAGACTTTTAATTTTGTTCTCTAGTGTTCATAATTTTTACCCGTTAAATCTCTTATTAACCACTTTAAACAAGATCAATTGGGTGTTTAGAGTCACTTACTACTAGCTCGAGGCTAGGGAAGTTCGAGTGAAGAAAACGAGTGGTTAAAAGCAAACGGTTGAGGTTCTTCAACTTCCGAAAGCTCCTAGCTCCTTTGTACACTTTCTAACACCCTTGCATATGTATGGAATAGAAGGGACTTGATTGGATGATGATGTTGGTGGTGTTGTGGGTCACGGCCGAAGCCAAGAAGAAGAAGGAGAGAGGGAGCAAGTGTTTTAGTGGGTGATGAAATGATAAGTATAAAAGGTGGTCTTGTGGTTCTTATAATTATTTTCCCAACATAGCATTATCCACTAGTCAAAATGTCTTCAAGATATGAAACATTATCTTATATTATATTCATAGAAAATCTAGTGGGGGAACAAGTTTGGAACCGTCACTTAGGGGGGGTGGGGGGTTTTAGTTGCATTTCTAATATTTAGTTACAAACTAGTTGTGAAGAAAGTGCTACATTAATGGTTTATGGTGTATTATTAATTAAATAGTGTGTTATTATGCTATAAGGGGTGTTATGGTATTCGGGGACCATAACTAGCTCAGAAACATTAAAACAATGCTTCTAATAATAATTTAGTGTTCCGGGTAATGTCCGGTTGTTCGGTTAAATACCGGTTCGTTAAAGCGCTAAATTGCACTTTTTAGTGTCTTATAAGTACCTTTTTGTATCCTTTCAATTCCCAACACTTAGGGAAATATTCTTGATAATAAAACGACATTTCTGCGAAATATTCATATGTTTAAATGCTGAATTATTGCTGAATTATATAAATTCTGCACTTAAAGTGCGTTTCGGGTGCTTTTTAGTGCTTATTTTTGCTTTCGCAATGTCTATAAATTAAACCCTTATATGTACTCTTGGGTTTTAATGTACTTTTGTCGTCGGACCTACACCTAGGCCTCAATTCTAATGTCTGACTGCTTTCTGCAGTTCTGTTGACACAGTGTGTCTTACCGGTGAGTTTACTAATATTTTGACGCAACGCTATCATAACGTAATTCTTGTAGCATATATCATGCATGAATTCACTTATATGGAATTCAGAAATTTATTTGTCTGGTAAACCAGATCATGCACAGTCATTTAAGCACAAATTACTGTTCATTTCGTGTACGGAAAAGTACGGAAAAGTGACGGTTGTCACAGATAGGTTCCTTCGGAACTTCCCTGATGATTTGTTCAGTAACAACAATATTCTTTTTCTATATAACAACTTCGATTGAAATCTTTCCTTTGCCTCCTAGTGCATCAAACCTCGCATTTTTTCAAAAATCTTTGACTAGATATTCATAGACAACGGGATTTTCTTGGAGAGCGTGAACGATCCTGCACCTGTTGAGCCTTTTTATCAATGAAGCGTACATCTTCTTGTATTTTTTCGGCGGTGGTGACAAGTAACCCACTTGATTATGGCCCGAGATCACTTTTAAATCCATGTTCCTACACAAAACACATCAACTTAAGTATAGAATTTACTAACATTCAGTTAACCAATTAACTCAGTTAATCTGAAAATCAACAAAGTAATGGTCAACTCAGTCAACATGAATATATCAGTCGAAACCACAAACAATCTTGGTTGTGAGTGGATAAGAATAATTTAATAAAAGCAGTCGAGATCTCAAGTCGGAACCAAGAGGTTTCGAGTCGGAACCAAAAGGTTTCAAGTCAAAACCAAGTGATTTCGACTTGGAAACATCAGTTGAACCCTCAAGGTTTCGAGTCCAGTTTTGAGTCGGAACCAAAGAGATTGTGACTCGCAACTGGACAGATCTCGAGTCCGTTGAAGGGTCTTCACTCACAACCTAAGTCGAAATCTCACAAACATCTTATGATCAACATCAGTTGTTAATATGGATTAAAATCCATAAACACCCAATAATCTTGTTGAAGACCAAATTATGTGGATAATTAGGGTTCATAACATTCTTCAAATCTTCAAATCTTCAAACAAAACCAAGTTTAGTCGAGATTACCTTGAAATCATCATTGTTAGTCAGTCGGAATCGGAGACAACAAGTCAGAATCAGAGAGAAAATTCAAGATCGAGTCAGAGAGATTTTGAGTGAAATGAGGTTTCGACTCGAAACCTCCCTTTTATATCATTTTGAACATGTGCTGGGCCTACTTTAATCTCATCAGGCCCAATATTTTCAACTGAGTTTGGGCTGAGACCATCAATTCGAGTCGGAACCATTTTTATGCCCATTTTCTTGATTTCAACTCACCTTTTCAATTAATTTTTCAAGTTTACTCAAAAATCATTTTATTATTTAATTAATCCTTACCCTCCCGAGCATGTTTTACGAGACTAAAACCTATAAAAACTAAATAAATAATATCTAACAATTATTTACAAAAATTAAAAATAGGAAATATCGTAGTTGCTCAGGGATCAAATCACGAGGTTTCGGGCTAGACGTCACTTATCAACACTGATCTACTACTGAGTGAACTGAATGATTACAAGTATATCTATCCACCTAAACTCATCTCCCTAGACCTTTTCCATGTGACTGCCTGTAACTAATTGTATCATGTTTTGTTATTTCAACAATGAACACCTAAACAACTACTAATCAAGTCATGGAATTATAGTCAGCACACTCTATCATGCAAGCGGTTTCCCTACCACATATTTCCACAAATCTTTCCTAGATTTCTAAAACCTTATCTGGGACTAGATTGAAAAAAGTAGATTGAAAAAAGAACAGAATAGTTCATAAGTAAAGAAGTTGATATAATGTACTGACCAAATGAGTTTTCACAGTTTGATATAGGTTTTTGGGCACTTGAGGGCCTCTTTCGGGTGTAAATTGATCTATAAGGCGACAGACCTATAGCTAGGTCTTTGCTCACGCAAAACAGAAGCTAACACTGCCTAGCACCTCCAGGTCTTTGCTCATGCAAAACAGAGGAGATACACGACTTTGTCAGAAAAGATTTCAGAACTAGACCAAAATTGTGTATATCGGGACATCACACAAGCATTCAAATAGAAATGAGCTAATTCCAAGTGACGTTCTTTCCTGAGGTTATAGACTAATTTTAGGTTATGTACAGAAATAGCCAAAGTTTCCAGCCTTAAGGATAGAGCCAACCAACATATCATTCTAAAGTCAAACTATTTCGATACCAGTCTTACATGAGTCAGCCCTACTCCACAAAGTGAATCATATAGATGGTATGCACTTCAAAGAATCATATTGATGGTCTTACATATCATTCTAGAGTCAAACTATTTCGATACTAGTCTTACATGAGTCAGCCTTACTCCACAAAGTGAATCATATAGATGGTCTTACATGAGTCTGCCCTCTTCCACAAAGTGAATCATATAGATGGTAGGAGAGTTTGCAAGGGTGGAACTCACACCCGAGGCTATTAATCTGCTTAGAAAAGGTATCGACTTGCTTCTTGGTAGATGGTATGCACTTCAGAACGAATGTGAGATAGCCCAACAACTTACTGTTACTATCTATCAATGGCTAATCAGACCTTCTGAGGCATTATCTGTCAACGAATTGGAGGATTTACTTGATGATTTTATGCTCTCTCATAATACTGATATTGATGATGGTAGCCTTGAGGAGATAACAGATAGCTTAATGATCATGCATAAAGAATGTTTGGAAGGTAACTTCAACCTGATCCTACTTTTAATCAACACATACAAGTTGTGATTAATGGTGTCGAAGGTGATGATTCGGATTCAACATCAAGTTCAAGGGATGAATCAATGGAGATGTGTTGGTGCATATGTCTGTCGACTTCGTCTTGTATGGAGTCTTGTATCTAGATTGGATAGAATAGAGCTCGGTAGGCTAGTTTATAGTATTTTAGTGGTGTTGGACCAGTTCGCACGAATTGGCAGAGGCCAATTCGTACGAAATGACCATTAACCATTTCGCACGAAATGGATCTTGTCCATTCCATGCGAATTGGATCCTCTATATATAGCTGAGCTTTGTCATTTCATTTGTAACAGTTTGTGATTCCAGAGCCGAGGTGCTGCTGAAGTGTCGTATGATCTGTAAAGCTTTCAAATCTATAATCAAGACAATTAAAGTGAATCTGTGTGTGAATCAAGCTGCAATCAAGTCCAAATCACTGAATTCCGCCTTTGATTTGGATTAGAACTCTTCTGATCGACTCGTATAGGTCGAATCTCGATCCTACAAGTGGTATCAGAGCTCAGGAGGAAGAGTTCTTACCATTTCAGCTTGTTTTCATCAAAATTTCTGACTTCTACTCATTCTTCTTCACATTTTTCAAAATTAACGGAGTTTTTACGGTTTAAATGGACTGATTTTCACATATAACGTGCGAAACATAGTTTTAATCAATTCTTGAAAGAATCAGACTTAAAATTGACCTAAATCTTGATCAATTTTGCTAAAAACATAACCGATCGTGTGACATCAGCATCAATTCGTGTGAAATTACCTCCATTTCGCACGTATTGGACCCCATTTCGCTTGAAGCTGCCAAATCGTTTGAAAGAAACCTCAGTTCGCACGTATTGGACTCCCTTTTCGCTTGAAATTGACCCAGGTCGCACCAAAAGGTCCAATTCGTTTGAAATTGACTTCCATTTCATACGAAGTAAACCCAATTCGCGTGAAACTTACAGCCAGTTCATTTGAACCTTGTCATTTCGTTTGAAAAGGTTCCATTTCGTTTGAACTCACCATTTCGCACCAGGGTCAATTCGCATCAAGGTCATTTCGCACAAAAGATCATTTGAACTTTGTGAATTTGTGAAACTATTTTACACTGAAACACAGAAGAATAATTTTACAATGCGTTTGCTACTACTCCAGCTGCTCCAGTTACAGTTGCCGAAACTCTTGAAATCGAAAATAAAACGGGAACCTTTCAAAAGCCTCCGAAGCTTATGTACATTGAGGATTTTAAAGGATAGCAAAATTGTTTTGAAAACTGGGTGCAAGCGTATAAGTTTGATGCATGGGTTTCATTAGAGAAAGGTTATGTTAAACCGACAGATGACCGTGGAAATGAAAAACCTTTAAGTGAATATTTAGCAAATGAGAAGTTAAAATACACCAGTGAAAAAATGATGATTAGCATTCTCCAACAAGCGGTAAAAGAAGATATTTTTGTTTTGCTTCAACATGAGGAAACTGCTAGATCAATTTGGTTAGCGTTGATTCAGAAGTTTAAGGGAAGTGCTGATATGATAAAAAATAAACGTGCATCACTAAAGAAATCTTTTGATATGTTTACAGCTTGGAAAGGTGAAACGACTAAGAAGACTATCGATAGATATTGTCATCTTGTCCAGGAAATGAAAAGATTGGACATAAAAAAGGAAGACGATGAATGGGTTGATAAGCTTTCTGATGCGTTACCACAAGATAAATGGGGAACATATCTGTTGATTTTAAAACATATGAGAAAATCTGAAAGCATGAATTTGTGTAAGTTCATTCAGAAGCTTGAAGAACATGAATTAGATGTTCAGAAAACTGCTATCATGAATAATCCAAGTGCTCAACAAGATGATAGTCTATACTATAGAGGAAGCAAATTTGAGACTACTCCGAGTTCGAAGATTCAGACTGCTTTCAGTGCTGATGGTACTTCCGGAACAAATGTTAGCACTACAACTCAGAGTGGTGGATATTCTTCGTCTTATTCAAATTTTGATCCGAATTTCTCAACACCAAGTTCTCAAAGACAGAGTTCAACAAATCTGCAATGCAATGTAACATTAAACATACAAAATGGTCAAAATCTCTCTCCAGATATGGCTAAGCAACATATGGCATCACTTGTTACTATGTTAGAATCATATGAAAGTTTAGTTGTTGGAAGAATCGGAAATCCGATGCTCACCAAAGAGGATTATGATCAGATTGATTCTGAAGAACTTGAATTGATGGACATCAAGTGGTGTTTAGCTAGTGTTTTGAGAAGAGTAGAAAAATTCAAACAAATCACCGGAATAGATGATCTTCGTGATGCTGCTACATCTCTACTAGGTTTTGATAAATCAAAGGTTACTTGTTTTCGTTGCTGAGAAAAAGGGCATTTTAAACGAGAGTGCACAAACAGAGAAGCAACCGGAAGACAAGATCCGTTTGGAAACAACGATTATCATCGAAAAGCAATTTATCATCAGGTTGCTCAACAACAATATCAACAACAACCTTCAAGCTTAAATACTATTAAAATTGAAGACGAAAAGAAGAAAGCTTATCTAGTTAATCAAGATGATGAAAGATTGCCATATGGATTTAGCTGGGACAAATACATTCCGGCTGATTCAGAAAAATCAACATTTGTTGCTCGAATCTTGGAAGAAGAGTCAGTCAAATCTAAGCCAAAAAGAAGGAAAATTTTCAAGTCATCAGAAAGTGATGAAGACACTGATGATGATGAAGAATATATTAATACAACTAGAAAAATTTGGACTCATTTAGTTTTAATTTGTTTTTTGCAGATAAAATTGAGATGTTGAAAGAGAAAAGGGCTGCTCGACTGAAGAGAGAATTGGAAGAATTGGAAGCAAGAAGGATTGCTAAAGAAAAGGCAAAAATGGAAGCTGAGAAAGTAAAAGCTGAAGAAAAATCGACAGAGAGGGTCAAGATTGATGAAAATGAAATGTTGGCAGAAGATGAAAAAGAACAGAATGTGATTGAGAAGGTGGTGGAGAAAATAGTCGAAGTTGAAAAAATAATTGAGGTTGAGAAAGTAGTTGAAAAAATTGTTGAAATTGAGAAAGTTGTCGAAGTTGAAAAGATTGTCGAGGTCACAAAACCTTGTCTAAAATGTTTGAAACCCTGCAAACATTGTGAAGAGAAAGACAAGAAGTATAGTGAACTAGACGAGTTGAAAGAAAAACTGTTGTTTGATGTTAAGTATGTAAAAGAATCTTATGATGTGCTGAACAGAACGGTTGATAGTTTGAACAAGACAAACTTAGAAGTAGAAGCTGCTTCAACGATGATTAGTTCAACATTAATGACTAAGCAGAAGGTCATAAATAGCTATATTGAAGAATGTGCTAAGCTGAAGCAGGATTTGGAGACCGAAAAGATTGAAAATGAAAGAATTAGACGATTGCTGCTGAGTTATTCAAGTTCTGATTATTTGATTGATAGAGTTTATCCTACTGTTGCAGGTCTTGAAGCATTTCAAGATAAGAAGTCGGAAGATACGGATACTGGTAAGAAACAAAGTGTCAAGTATAACAAGTGTCCGCCTCCGATCTAGGAAGGTTATTCTCCTAGAACACAAGATTCAGAACAATTTAAAAAGGCAGTCAATATAAAGTTAAAGTCTGAAACAACTGATGAATTACCTGACAACATTGACGTCACATTTTCAGCATCTGATACTGATCATGAGTCCGAGTTAATTAAGAAAGTGGTCGATCAGGTGTTGGATATGGATGAAGAGTCAAATTCGGAGTCTAAATCTGAAAGTTCGAGTTTGCCAGACAAAAGTCCGAGTTCACCGGCTAAAAGGGTTTACAATAAAGAATTTCTGATGTCGAAAAATAATTTGAATGACGAAACATTCAAAGTAGCATATACTTTGAATGATTCTGACAAATTATTTTCTGATGAAGTATTTCTAATAAGAGGTGTTAAAACTGAAATGATTAACAAGGTTTTCAAACTAACATAAATTAATATTTCTGAAATAAAAGGTGTAAATCTTGCTGAAAAACCTAAACCTTACACCTCAAGAGTTCAACAAAGGTTAAACAAGAAAAAGGGTTACAGTTCTGGTTCAGGTTATCAAAAGAAACCTAACCATAACGGTAATTTCAAAAAGAAGGGATTGGGTTTTATTCCACCTGAAAATTATAAAAATGAGAAAAATTATAAACCAAAAACTAAATTTGTTTCAGGTACAAGTTCAGAGGAAGAGAATGAGAAACTGTTCAGGAAACAGTCAAATCAAGAGTTTCTCGCTGAAAAGAAAAAGAATATGTTGGAAAAATCTGCACCAAGAGTTGACAGAAGAACTTGTTTCAAATGTCAAGAAGTTGGACACATTGTTTGGAATTGCCCTAAGTCCAACAATACAAAACAGGGAGTTACTTCTAACTCAGATTTGAAAAAGAAAAGTGTTGATAAAAAAGAATAACCAATTGGAAATTTTAAAGAGTTAAAAAATTCGGCTTTCGAAGTGGGTGAAAGTTCGAAACGTTTTTATAAAAGAAAAGTCGATTTGAATAAACAAAAATGGGTTGTTAAATCTGAAACTAGTTCTGACAATGAATCTGACTCATTAAAGTCAGAGGAGTCATTTGTTGTAAAAAATGATGAGAATTCCGTTCCAGAAATGAACGATGAAAATTTTCCACCATTGTCAAAAGAAAACTTGAAGTTAAAAGTTGGAAATATTGAGATCTCAGATCAATTCTTCCCTGGTAAGGAAGAATTTGATCCTGAAAAGGTTTTTAACGGAAAAGTGTTACATATTTTTGGAAAGATGACAAATGGTAATATAAAAAATGTGAAAGATTTTTATAAATAAAAAAGATGGTGGATTGAAGATGATTCACAATCACCCAAGACTGGTCAGGCTTGGGTGGCAGCATTCTCTACTTAAAATTCTGACTTGCCGGAGCTCCCAAGTTGGTAAACGTGGAGCATGAATCGGCTTCTTTCTAAAAAAATGTTTTTGTGAAAAATCTACAAGTGTTAGATTTTACTAGTGGTTGAAAAGCAAAGTGATGAATGAATCCCCGATCCTTACAAGTGGTGAAATCAACAAAAACTTATTTTCCGGAAAACCCATTTTGATTAAAACAAACTTAAGTGTTTTGAAATCACAATGGGAAAATAGTTTGTTGTCAGGGGGTGTTCTGATTGTTTATGCCAAGTGAATGGCGAATTGAAGCAATTCACATCGGTTTGTCAAATTTTCTTTAAATGGTTTTGAATTTTAGGGGGAGTAAGAAATTTCAGAAAATCCAAAAACATTGAAAATTTGAAAAAGTCAAAAACATGATAAAAATCAAAATGAGTTTTGTTGTGAAAAAGAGGAAATGATAGTACATCAGTAGACAATCACAGTACGCTAAAGAATTGGAAAGTCAAAATGTGATAAACGGTCTCACTGATGATATGCCAGTAGGTTTTTACACGTTTAGTAGATTGTTTTCGAGATATAAACCTAAATATCTATATTTACTTATTTCGTGGGGAACATCTCTCGGATATATAGGTAACCCCTGAAATCTTGTTTGAAGGGCTTTCTATTTCTGACATACTAGGTCTTTGTGCGTGATGATATCTGGGGTATTATACCTGGACTTCTGATTTTGCAGGAGCAATAGCCTAGTCCTCGTATAATACTTTGCACTGCTTTATTCTTAAAGCCCACCCTCAGCATAAAAAATGATGAAACATTGAAAAATGCTAATCATGTGTTGTTGTAAAGAAGATCCCCAAGGGGGACCCACCTAAAGACGAACCATCATCTCTCTGATTTTGCGGAAGCAATAGCCTGAGCTCTCATGGTCTCGCATTTAACCCTTTACAGATATCATTAGTGTACATTCACCTGTAAGACTAAATATAGGAGTCTGGATACGGGAGTATATTCTGAGGCGGGACACGCGAATAAGTTTAGTCCATTAAACATTAATCTCGTATCTCGAAACAATTGAACTTTGTGTGAAAATTTAAGTGGATAAGTATACTGACAATCTAAGTGAATCGTTTAGAACTTAAAGTGTTTAAAGCTCAACGGTGCTAGTGATTTGTCAAAAACTGATATGATCCTCTTACACAAACTCACAAAAATATTGTCTGTAAATATTTCTTTACTGCTTTTCATTAGTGTGTTTTAGCATAAAATTTTGAAAAGTCCAAAAAGATTTTATTTCATCTTATTTTCGACAACTGATGTGAAAAGCTGATTTTCAAAATTTCAAGTGCTAAACATGATGAACAACTGATTGGGTAACAGTTTTGAAAAGTGAGAAATGTTTAATGTTTGTATTGATTTGTTGAATCTATAATCTTTCAAGTGGTTAATCAAGGTCATTAATTTGAACTTGATTTAACTAGTGTTAACGCTTGAATGATATTCTTACAAGTGGTTTTTTAAATTTGTTAAATCTTATTGTTGGGTAGAGTTTTGTGCAGGTCGCCAGGTTCCTGATCTTGTTGCTACGGAAAGCCAGGATTCGTTCTTGAACCTGTGTAAGTGCCATGACAGATTGCGATCCCGGAACAATTTAAGGGGAAGTCTGCTAGCAAAGGGGAGTCTAAAGGTGCAAGAGCCAGTTTCTGGTCCTGAAAGATTGTTAAAGATAGAAGCTGATGAAAGAGGATAGAACCAGGATTAAGATTCTGGGAATAAACGAGAAAAAGAGGAGATTGAAGTTTAGATCAACATTCAAGGGGGAGGTTAGTTGGTGATAGAAGAAGAGAAAAGATTGAAGGAAGCTTACAATGTCAGATACTTTGGAAGAGCATGAAGACTGATCAAGACTGAAGACTCGTCATGCTTAAGACTCGACACCGAAGACTTCGTCAACATCCAAGGGGGAGTCTGTTGGTGCATATGTCTGTCGACTTCGTCTTGTATCGAGTCTTGTATCTAGATTGGATAGAATAGAGCTCGGTAGGCTAGTTTATAGTATTTTAGTGGTGTTGGACCAGTTCGCACGAATTGGCAGAGGCCAATTCGTACGGAATGACCATTAACCATTTCACACGAAATGGATCTTGTCCATTCCATGCGAATTGGATCCTCTATATATAGCTGAGCTTTGTCATTTCATTTGTAACAGTTTGTGATTCCAAAGCCGAGGTGCTGCTGAAGTGTCGTATGATCTGTAAAGCTTTCAAATCTATAATCAAGACAGTTAAAGTGAAGCTGTGTGTGAATCAAGCTGCAATCAAGTCCAAATCACTGAATTCCGCCTTTGATTTAGATTAGAACTCTTCTGATCGACTCGTATAGGTCGAATCTCGATCCTACAAGATGGAAGATAAATTATACATGTGATGGCATCACCCTTTTTTTAAGAAATGACTTGACCTGTGTAACCACCTCGATTTTCAGACATGTACTTGTTTGATGCACATAATAGTGGTTACCATATATTGAAATGCAATTTGTTTGATACATGCTTTGTTTCATGCTTTTACATGATTTACTGGCCCAAACACGTGAATATTTGCAAATTTAATTGAGTTTCATACATACAAACAAGGCTACATTAATTACAAGGGCCTAATACGTCATTATGTGAAAGTATAAGTTAAGGGACCTAATTGTCATTCTTTAAAACTTGTCCAAAAACTTTGATTTTAAGTTCGAGGACTAAAACCGTCATTTTTAGAAAGTACAAAAGTCCGGGGGCTAAATTGTCATTTTTGAAATCTTATAAGTTCAGGTTAAAAGTGTAAATTTTTGAAAACCATAAGTTTAGGGTCCTTTATGACATTTTTGAAACTTATTTTATAAATAAAATAAAGGTTTAATTTTTGAAATAAAAGTCAAGGGTCCTATTAGTCATTTCCTTAAACTTGAACTTTAGGGACTGATATTGTTATTACTGAAACTTATTTTAACTAAAAAGTCTAACTGGGTTAAATATTATAAGGATTTCTATTTTAAAAACTAACCTAGTTAGTTTATTTAATATACTATTACAGGGACTGTTTACGTTAGTTTTAAAAGAGTAGGGACTAAAACGTAAATTCTGAAAATAAAACACAAAAAATAAATGTCCAACCCAGTCACGGGGGGGGGGGGGGGATCGATCTCGGGAGGTTTCACTTAGCATGCAACGTTGTGACCGGTCGGCTATAAGCCTCATCCGGTATATATTTGGATTCACATTATATTTGTACACACTTTACATTTGAATAATATTAATTCAAATAAAACCTGCAACCGCGCTGTTACCGGAATCCGACCCAAAGCACGAGCTTATTGGCTTTCTCTGACCAATGTTCATGCACGCGGAATCTCAACCTCGAAACCAACACACCCACGCGTTTAATCATCCCAGGTAGTGCCTGACATTCGCATAATCGGCTTTTTATTTAAAAATCTGAAACAAGTTTCAATCCACTGAACATTGTCGGAATCGATTGAATTAAATGGTTATAAGTTGTCCCTGAACCTCCTAGAACCTCCTACCACACTTAGAATCCACTGAAACATCGATTCATCTCGTCTGTTCGGACCTGCAATGATTGCCGGAACCGGAGCTCGCCGGAGAAGCTCGAACCATCGATCCGATCGATACCGGCTTGTTTTTATTACTTCAATCGGTAAGATATTACTTACAAAATGTTTCTGCAAGTTTAATTTGAATGTAAACCAGTTTTGATCGAGTAATTAGGCCGTTTGACTTTCGGTTTGACTATTTTGGGGAAGAAGATGAACAATGTTCATCTCTTATATTTCTTTTATTTATTTTATTAAACAGGTTTGATTATTAATTCATAATAAATCAAGATTAATTAGTTAAAGTCCGAAACTTTTAACATATTTACTTTACATACTGATACATTTATTAAAAATGTAAAACATGCAAAATTATTTATAAAAACCATTTTATTTAATTAAAACAGTATTAATCTTTCAAAAATTATAATAAATCGATTTTAAGGAGTTAATTATTGAAATTTTTATAGTAATTATTTTATATATTGGACTATACAGAAATAATATTGTTGTTAATATTTCACATAATTTGATATTTTTTTAATTAAAACAGTGTTTACACTTTAAAAATATAGTTTAATCATATATATTCAAAAATAAATAACTATATAATTTGTGTCCAAAATTATTTTTATGATGTTACATGCTTTATTCTGAGTTTATATAAATTAGGTTACTGTTTTATTATTTACAGTTTATTTTACATAATTAAATCAGTTAAGTTATTTAATTAAACCTAACTGTTTTATTTATATAATTATACAAATTCTGCCCAAAAATATTTTTATAACAAAGTACATATTTTTATGAGTTTATAAAAATTCAAAAACCGATTTGTTTATTTACATATTATTTTATTAATTAACCTGATAAACTTAAAAATACTGATATTTTAGCCTTTTAATTCCACTTATTTATATAAAAGTATTCCAGAATCCTAATAATGACTGTAAATCAGTAATATTTCATGTTAGTAATTAAAAATGTTATTTTTAATTTATCTGATTTAAATTAATTATTTAGATAATTAATTAGTTAATTACCACGTTATTTCATTCTGAAACTATAAATAATTTTTTATTTTCTGCCATAATAATTATTTTTCAGATATTTATATGTTCAGTAATTAAAAATGTTATTTTTAATTATCTTGTCTTGTTGGTGCACTGAATGTCTGTTGACTTCGTTTGAATCAAGTCTTAGGTCAAGATAGTCAAGATTGGAGCTTAAAAGTCAAAATTAGATGTAATGTTAGAGGTTTCGCTCATTAGGTCAATTAGTGAGAGGTTTCGCTTATATGGTCCAATATGGTTTCGCTTATAAGGTTATCAGGGGGTTTCGCTTTTGTGGACTGTCATATGAGCTAAATCATTCACACTATATATAGTTATGATGAGCGAAATCAGGTCATTCAGTTAGAACCTTTGGAGCGAAACCTATACATGCTTGTGGTGTCGAAACTCTGTCAAATTGTATTCAGAAAGCATCAATAAAGAAAGAATTGAAAGAGAAAAGCTGTTGTAACTTCGTGTACACTGATTCCGCCTTTATACGCGAAGATGAACGTCCTTAACTGACTTTTCAGGGTCGCAAACCGGTCCAACATGTCTTAAATTAATTATTTAGATAGTTAATTATAGAATTGCAGATTTGAGTTAAATACATATTTATTTTCTGTTTTAACTATACAAATATTAATTCTATATCCAGTATTTGTATAACTTAGTTATTGTATAAAATACTTTTTCCTAATTATCCCATGTTTCCCCAAACAGACTGTTTAAACCCGTAGTTACTGTCCTAGTCAAACCATACAAACACAAAGGACATAGTTTTCCCATTTATACAATTGCACATTTTACCCATTGTTGATGCCAATTTCTGTGTTTCATGCATGTTCAAATACAATTAGAGTGACGTGGAAATCTTGTTCCCGCAAAACTCTTACCCGTTTACTTGTTTGGAATTTATTCGCAAACAAGGTGAGTTCATAGTTCCCATTTTCTGTTTTACAATATTTTTGGGATGAAACATATGTAATAATGTGATACAAACTCATTTGCATTTTTGTGGTTATTTTGATTGTTCCCTTGCATTTGCTTGATACTTGTTGCTTAACGCATACATTCATTAACTCCGTACAAGCCCAGCGGTACATTATAGCGCTATAGGGGTGACGCCCCACCCTACTTCCCACTCATTGTTGTTGTTCACATTGTTTCACATTTCGGAAGGTTGGGTGATCAATGCCGTGTTTACGTCTACAAGGTTTGAATGTTACACCAAGCATACTTGTATTATTCTTTTGCTAAGTTACATCAAGTACCACATTGTTAAACTTTTTATTATCACATTATCGTTTATTACCAAATTAAACAAAACACTATGAATTCACTCAAGCGTTTGTTGACCCAAATTGTTTTTAACATATGTTTCAGGTGAAAATGTTTGAAGTTAGCTTTGCAAGGATCACATAAGATTGCTCAAGACAAGTGCCTTAGCTTAAATAAAAACAAAGACCTTTGTGAACAATGTGTTGTATTTGTTGTTCTATTTTGGATGTGAATGCAATCCTATTAACCAAACTTAAATTATATTTCAACTTTAATTTAATCACCATGTGCTCATATGCATTCTATCAAGTTTCGTGATGCCCTCGACGTTTCCTCCTCCGTGTCAGGGTGTCACAGGTTGGTATCAGAGCCATGGTTATAGGGATTTAGGTTATTAGAAATTACTTTTGACCTAGACTATAACTTACCTAGGACACTTTCGATTAGTAACTCTTCCGTTATCTTTGCCTTTGTCTTCATCCCTATTCTTATCTTTTGTAACCAATGCCTCGTCACCACAGATCTCATCTTTAAATACTCATCACCTATCCTTAGGTGATTATTTTCAAAACCTCTTCTGATTTTTAAATTCTCATCAAAGTCTTGGGCTCTAATAACGAACTCGTGCAATCTGGAAGGGTGGATGCCTGTATTCTGAGTTTTCTGTCTAGGCAAGCACTTCGTATAAATCTTATCAGACGCGAGACCAGTTGTGCTTACCTGGGAATTCTTGGGATGAGTGTCCACTTATAGGCTAAAGCATGACTTCACCAAGTTATAAGAACCCAACTACTTTGACTTGTCATTGATGTCGTTTATTCGTGGAATAAATGATATCCATCTTGTTACGTGTTTTCTCTGATCCTCATTGATTTTATGAAACTACATTACTCCATTATGAAATCACTATAATCTTTCTTTCAGAAAATGCCTCCACGACACGTGTGCCTATCTGGGAACTACCGATGAGAGTACAGTATGCCTATCGGCTCAAGGCATGTTACCCTAATTCAAAAGGATTGTTTTCTTTTTCTCTGTTTCAGAACAATCCAAGCTCTAATCAACCTACGTTGTACTATTATCAATTTATTACGATACGATTCCCTCCTTTTCAAAGTTTCAAAATTTTCTCGAGACCATACCTGTCAGATTCAAATTTTCAAACTAGCTGCAGAACGTAGCATGGAAGCACTAACCGATCACATGGTGTAATCCGGAATCTCCTTATCTATATGAGAAACTCACTACTGGAGCTAATCTACACAAGAACTACAACTTCTGATATAACTCAACACATACCCAAACTTTTCTTAGTTCAACAAAACCCCATATCCCTATGGCAAATCTCCCAGCAGTATATGCTGAATCTTTAAATGCAGCGAAAATTCATCCCTTCCTTCAGTTTACTAATTTACAAAATCAAGAGAGGTATCAAAAACTCAAGCATCAGGAAGTTCTTACTATTAGCGGTATTGATTGGAAACAAATAGGAACGTTTGATTTCAGTGGTTTGCTGGCAAGATCACTACTACCTAATACGCCCTGGCGCCGTTTCTTCGACATCCTAGAATCATCATACGATGAACTGGTGTATGAGTTCTTGCCCACTTTCTATTACAAATATAATAAAAATCTTACCAATAAATCCATTCATTTTCAACTTTGTGGGCAAACTCATACTATGTCATTAACAGAATTCGCAGTTCATCTGGGCATATATACAGATGAAGAAGTCAAACAACCCATTTTTACGGAGGCATCAACCTCTTGTTCCTCCGCGGATATGGTAAATTATTGGCAATGCCTTTCATTAAAAGAATGGTGTGTCAACAATAATTCTACAAACTTCATAGACCCTTGTTATCAATATATGCACCGTGTTTTAGCCAACACTATCACGGGCCACAAACATAATCAACAAAGGGTTAGAATAATCGAACTTTTCTATTTGTATAGTATTTTTGAACAAGTTCCTTGTAATATTGCCCACGAGCTTGCTGAATATTTTTCTAGTCAACAAACACATCCTCTGAGAAGTCCCATGGGAGGATCTTACGTTACAAAAATAGCACAATCATTAGGTGTCTTAAGTGATCAGATTATCCAGGGATTATCTCCACCGAAGGCACCGGGGATTGTAAATCCTTACATCATGAGGCTAACCCCTGTTCATATTGGTACACTAACTCAACCATCACAGTCGGAGGGAGCTCCAGTTATCTTAGAGAATACCTTCCCACAAAATTTACAACAATCATTTTTGCAATTTCCTCCATCATCTTTTTACCGATATGGCATGCTACCACAACTGCCATACACACAAGAACATATTACAACTAACTTATCTCAACCTTTACCACCGAACGTCTTACCAAGCTTCCCACCGTTATTTTTCGAGGAGAATTCAACGATGCAAGGAACTTGGTTTGATGAAAACATGATGACACAAGAACAGTTAGCATCAGAACCCTTTTTGCACGCACCATTACCGCCATAATTTTTCCAGTCACTATTAAACGAAGTAGAACAACTGCCACCAACTGATATAGCAGGCCCAAGTACAATGCCTCAAATGCATCTACCTCCAGATTCATTGGGATTCGAAGTGACTAGGTTAAACAATCAGGTTCGAAATTTGTCTCAACAAATAAAGTGGCTGACAGAAAGAAATCAATGGTTGGAAAGCATGCTGAGGCAATTAACTGATCATATGCAACTGCCTCTACCACCTCCACCACCTTTTAATCCTGAGCCTGAATTTGACCCATTTCATGACTTATTTCAAATGTAAATTGTTCACGTCATAATAGACTGTCAAATGATATCATTGCTAATGTGAAATATGTTGGATTCAATTAATGTTGCGTTATATTGATGCTTATTTGGTTTAAACTTATACTATGTTTACGCTCTTATTCATGCTCAGAGTTTATACACACATACTATTTCAATTGTTGAAACAAAGCATCTTCCTTTGACCATGTACATAATTTATCACTTGGCAAGATAAGCTATGCAGACTGTACAACGAGTCAAGTAATTATGGGTGCACACATAATTATGAGATTCGATGCATGGAAACCGTAGTGAGTCCCGTTAAGTGTGATGGCATAAAATCTAGAGTGATTAGATAACGAGGCGATTGTAATATCATAAGAACATGGTGGATACGCCGCTGGTACTTCCTATATATAAGTGTTCTTATTGTATTATTTGTCGTAGCGTCATCCAAGTCACTTGAGGATTTTATGATATCCCAGACCCATTTGTGTTAACTTAAAAATCGTAATCTATTCATAATTCTTCATTTCCGTTTCTGATGAAGTATCCGCTGAAAAATGAATTATCCATTCATTTTCGCTTCTAAAGAAATATCCACTGGGAAATGAATAATCTATTCATAATTCTTCATTTCCGTTTCTGACGAAGAATGTAAGGCCCTAATGGTGTAGGTTTACGCCTATCTTTATCAAACACAAATATAGGCTATTGGGCTTAGCCTTGTAGTGGGTTAGATAGTAATGGAATAAGCCATGTGGGCTAATTAGTGATTTGGGCCTGTTTGGTTATTAGTTGTGCATATGGGCCTGGCCCAGTCTGTAACTAGGTCACCCTATGTAACTATAAATAGGGTGAACCTAGTTCATTATGGGGTTAGACATTTTTAGAGAGTTTGTTTTGTTTTCTGTTCTTCTTGTCATATTTCGAATTCGGTGTACCAGACGGTTCCTAGAAACCGTGTGCACTTTGGTTACTCAATTGATTGTGTTCTTGTTCTTCTACACTTTTCATCAGTATTCCGCGCTCTTGATTAGTGTTTGATATCCGATTGTGTAGTGTTCCTGGACTTACAATTGGTATCAGAGCCTAAGTAGTCTCACGAAGGCTCGGTTTTAATCGGATATTTTTTGAAGATCGAAGAACACGAAGAAATTGTTGAATATCTCGAAGAACAGTAAAAAAATTCATGGTTTGATCTGTTTTGGAAGAGAAATAAATTGAGTTTGCATGTTTTAAGGAAATATTCGTGGAAAGAATCAAGGAAATTGACTTTCAAAATTATTCCCTTGATTTTAGGGATTTAATTGGCTCATTAATTGTGCGATTGTTTCAACTTGTGCGACCAGAAATCTCTTGTGGCGACCAAACAAGTTGAGGTGTGAATCAATAAGAAGACTTGTGCGACTACAAAAGTCTCCTCCGCGATTACAACATTCTAATCTTGTGCGACTGAATTTCCGTATTGTGCGACTACGGGATTCTTGTGCGATCCAATAAGTTGATCTTGTGCGACCGCGACCGAACCATACTTGGCTTGTGCGATTGAAGTGACATCAACATCGAACTTGTGCGACTGTGATTCTCCATCATCAACACTCATCATCTTCTCCATTCGAGTTCGTTCAACCATCAGCACACCGATACCGATTCTGCAAACCGACACTGTTCACCGTCTGATCATCACCACCTCTTTAGAACTCTCCTACGACCACCGTGCTACCACCGAACACCGTCACCGGCAACTGCATCATCATCATTTTTCGTCACACGGTTACACCATACCTCCGATCACCATTCATTACCTCCGGTAAACTTCTTCATCACCGTCAACTTTCACCTCAGTTGATCACCACCTAAACCTGTCATCATCATCAGACAACCTTCATAGACGTTCATCATTCTTCCGTTAAACAACCTCCACGTTCACAATCCTCATCGTTAACCACCGCACATCACCAGTCATCTTCTCGTATGTTCATCACCTGTCGTCCATCTTCATCGTACATCATATACCCTCATCTCCGACGACCACAGTTCTCCGGTCGCTTTTAATTCTCGGACCATATCCGGCATTCACTGTCCTTCGTCACAAACCTGCATCATCAGTTTCATCTGCAACTTTCGGCGGCCAGTTTTCGTTAATTTTTTGTTTTGGTTCATTCTTTAAACGAAGAAGAAGAAGAGGCTTGGCAGCTGTAAGTCATATTAGGGTTTTGGTTTGGATTGCATATCGAAGAAGACGTACAGTACAGAAACGTTGTTTAAATCTTTTTAATATATAATAATAATAATAATCATTGAGTCATCATTACCTAATAATTAATAATTAATAATAATATAATAATTATAATATTAATTAGTTTTTTTAATATAAATCATAAAAAAGGGTTTATTAAAAAAAAAAAAAAGTTTTTGTCATTGTTTTTGTTTAATAAGTTTGACAGGATTGAAGGCGCGGTACAGTAAGTTGGCTCGTGCGTGTGACAAAGGGTTTGAGTTAGCAAGTACACGGGTTCCCGCTTTGGGTTTGTGTTGTGGAAACAGTTAAAGGCGCACATTTTTGGGGGATCATATTTTTGGGGGATCACACTTTCGGGGGATCACATTTTCGGGGGATCAAATCTTAAAAATGTCTTCTCAGAGAGAAGTGCTTGAGCAGGAATTTCAAGGATTCAGATACTCATATGGTGAATCTATAGAAGCACTTACAGGCCGGTTTGCTGAACTGCTCTCTGAAATGGAGAAGGCTGAGATTGAGGTGTCTAATCGCACGAGCAACACAAAGCTTCTAGATGTTATAAAAAGGATTCCAGATCAGGCAAACTGTAGTTGGTTTAGAAATGTTAATGAGATAATTGTGACAACCGACTGCTATTGTTACAAAATGAAGCCGGATGAGCTGATCTCACTCATCAAGTCATATAACAATGCTGACAAGCAGTCTACTCAAGATATTCAAATGAATGACTACACTCCTTCTGAGGCTGAGGTATGTGTAGATGATGTTTGTTGTACTGAAAAATGTAGAAAGAAAGTAAAAGGTTTTAAAGAACAGGCTCAATCGCTTACTATGTAACTTCAATGTACCAAATCCAGTAGCTACGAAGTTAAAAAGAAACTGGATGGGTATAAGGAAATGGTAGAGGCTCAAAAACGTGACATTCGACAGTTGCATAGTGATCTAAGCGAAGCAAAATGTCGTTATCTCCACTTCAAGGAGCTATCTGAAAAATTAACTGTTGAATTAAATGATTTAAAATCAACTTTTGAAAATACAGAATTCAATTTTAAAAAGTTTGATGTCTCAAGTGAAAAGGTCGAAAAGATGATAAATCAACAGTTAAAGTATAGCAAAAAGGAAGTGAGGAATAAAGGATTGGGATTTGTATGCATACCTCCACCATACAATCACAATTACACCTCAATTCCCATGACTGATGAGGAGATAGCCGACTTGCCTGAAATGGAATATGGGAAGCCTGGGGATAGGAAGGTTGAGCCTGTTAAGCCGAAGAAAGTCAAAATTACAAGGCCTGATAAAACTGAGATCACTTTAGAAAAACAGGTCTTCAAGAAAACTTTTGTGAAACCTGCTGAAGTTTCAAACCACACTGAGACTTTAAATTTTGAGAAAAATGTAAGTGTTGATAAACATTTTCAAGTATTGGAAAAGGAAGAGTCGTGTGAGTCACAACAATCTTTTGAAAATAAATCAGCAACACAAGAGCCTGAGGTAAGAGTGCCTAGAGTTAATGTAGACAACATTGAGTTTGCAATGTTAAGAGGTTTGACTGAGTTTGTGAAAGAATTCAATAGGAGCAAACAAAGTGAATCTGCTTCGTCATGTGACACATCTTGCGACACTTCTGAGACATCCACTTCTGAGAAATCAGAAATGGGCGAATCACCTAGTGTCAACAGTGCATCACCTGAGGAAGCAGAGGCATCTCAAACTGAATCATCAGCTTCATCTGATTCAACCAGTGACTCCTATGAAAAGACTGACTGTGATAATTCAGAGTCAGTTGCTTTAGTGGAATCAACAAATGAATCATCTGAAACAGTTGATTCAAATTCGATCAAAGAAGAATCAGAATCGACTTCAGGAGCTTCTGTTGAGTGTAATGGTAAAATGACTACAGAAGCCCCTGCTGCTCTTTCGAATGATAATGATTCTGAAACTACTGAACAAACGGTGTCACTCGAGAATGAAAATGTTACTATGGCTTCACCTGACACCGCTTGTGAACAAGTGAACGTTACTGATGCTTCTACTTCATGTGCAGATGAGGTAGTAGTAGAGGATTGGGTTGAGGAGGATGACATCGTTTGTCAAAAGGCTGACGATGTTTGTTCTAAAACATCAAATTTGTCTGCTGATGCTCCTCCATATGTGAGAAAGGCTATTTCTGAGCCAGCTTTGAGAGGCCCTTCAAACAAATATGTGCCTCCAAAGCCAACAGTTAGAAATGAAAATGTTAAATCCAATGAATGTGCTAACTGTTGTAAACAGGGACATAAGAAGCAGGAGAGAAAGTCTGAAAAGTTTGCAAACAAATCATCCAACAAATCGTATAACTCATACTCAGCAGCGGTTGGATGGAATGGATCGGGATATGCTCCTTACGTAAAGAAGCAGACCTGCTACAATTGCGGCATACCCGGTCACATTGCAAGAAATTGCACACATCGTCCCTATGTGCCATATTTTACACAACATCAGAAGGTTACATCTAGGAATAGATCTTATTCTAAGCTAATGAAGGTTGAAAAACCTAAGGCAATGATGAATAAACATCCCCAGGTTAAGCCATCTGATGGGGATTGGAATGCTGCAAAATCTAAACGAAAACAAGTTTTGAAAAACAAAAAGGTTGAAAAGCAAACTGTTTTGCCAAAGGCACCTAAGAAATTAGAGAAGCCTAAACAAGTTTGGAAGGCAAAACATAAAGCAGAAACATCACCAGTCCTTGAATCAAAAGGGGGCATGTGTTTTCGAGAAGTGTCGTACATTGATGCTTCAGGAATACCCAGGACCACGATGGCCTGGGTACCAATGTCTTAATAATCTCCTTACTTTTCAGGGACAACCAAGGAGGAGCTGTTGACAATCCTTGGATGTTGATAGCGGTTGTTCCAGAGACATAACGGGTAACATTTCACTGTTTCAAAAGGTACATTTCTTTACAGTTGATATGTTTCGTTTGAGGAGATAAGAGAAGTAAGTAAGACAGGATCAGGAAAAAGGTACAAAATCTGAATTTCATGTTCGAATTTTGATATTGATTAGTCTAATGATGGAACGGTTAAACAAAAACAACAAAAATATTTTCATTTTCTTTTGTGTTTCTCGTTGTAAATACGTTTTCGTTGTTTAGGTAAATTTGCGCGTAAGATTTACGCACAAATTTAGGGGGATATCTAAACATATCCATCTGTAAATAGAGAAAATGAAAAAAATACAAAAATATTCGAAAAACAAGAAAAATCAAAAATATTTTGTTGCATATATGGGAAATGAAATAATTTCAGTATGTGGATTAAGGCTGACTCATGTAAGACCAATATTGAAATGGTTTGACTCTAGAGTGATATGTTGGTAGGCTTTATCCTGATGGCTGGATTCTTTGACTGGTTCTGTGCAGAACACTAATATTATTATATGACCTCAGGAAATAACGTCACTTGGAATTAGGACATGGCTATTTGAATGCGTGTGTGACGTCCCGATACACACAATTTCGTTCTAGTTCTGAAATCTTTTATGTCCAACTCGTGTATCTCCTCTGTTTTGCGTGAGCAAAGACCTGGAGATGCTAGGCAACGACAGCTTCTGCTGCATCCAGATACATGCTGACCTAGCTGTATGTTGTCACGCTATAGATCAATTACACCCGAAAGAGGCCCTCTAGTGCCCAAAAGAAACCCGAAAAAAAAAACCTATATCAAACTGAGAAAATCTCATTTGATCTGTATATTATATCCATCTTTGCTGCTGATCTATTCTTTTCTCTTCTCAATCCAGTCCCAGTCAAGATTTCAGAATCCTAGAACGGGCTTGTGAAATATGTGGTAGGGAAACTGCATGTATGATAGCGTGTTCTGATTAAAAATTCCGGGATTTGATCGTGATTGATTTGAGTATTCATATCAATTAAATTGAAAAACATGATAAATCAGTTGCAGACCGTTACATGAAAAAGGCCTAAGGAGATAAGTTTAAGTGGACAAACATACTGACAATCGCTTGGATCACCCAAAGTAAATTAGTGTTGATAAGTGCAGTCTAGCCTGAAACACTGTGATTTGATCCCATTGCAGCTGTAATTGTATATTAGTTTCTTTGTTTACTTGTGTTTTGGTTTATATTCTTAGATTTAAAAATAAAATCAAAAATCCAAAAATAGAGTGTTTATTTGTTTTATTAAAAATTTAACCGTTCTTGAAGATTTGATTGATCATCATAAGTTGAAAGAAATTTAAATTGTGAAATCCGAGTATAAATACTTGGATGTACCAAGTGTTCATGTGGTATTTCCCTCTGTTGCACATAAATGTTTGCTTATGAATTTCTGAGTATGTGCAGAATTTAATGTTAAATCAAGAAACATGGGTTATTGAAGATTGAGATGCTGTTGGTTGCTGACAAAGCTTGAAGCATCGGAATAGCAAGATGTACCTGAGTCAGAAGAACCAGATACAAGTCATCATCTGACAGTGATAGTACATGTAAAGAAGTACCTGTGAACCTGCTTGAAAGAGAAGACATTAACAAAGAAAAGAGTTGCTGAGAATCCTCCGCTTGCATTCTTTTCAACAAGATTTTCAAGCAAAGCTGATCATGATAAGAAGAACAAAGAGCCCAAGCTTCAGGTTGAAGACATGAAGTATCTTCCCACAGACACATGATATTGACAACAGTTTGATAAAGACAACATAAACCTAGGGGGATATTGTAAGGCCCTATAATGGTGTAGGTTTACGCCTATCTTTATCAAACACAAATATAGGCTATTGGGCTTAGCCTTGTAGTGGGTTAGATAGTAATGGAATAAGCCATGTGGGCTAATTAGTGATTTGGGCCTGTTTGGTTATTAGTTGTGCATGTGGGCCTGGCCTAGTCTGTAACTAGGTCACCCTATGTAACTATAAATAGGGTGAACCTAGTTCATTATGGGGTTAGACATTTTTAGAGAGTTTGTTTTGTTTTCTGTTCTTCTTGTCATATTTCGAATTCGGTGTACCAGACGGTTCCTAGAAACCGTGTGCACTTTGGTTACTCAATTGATTGTGTTCTTGTTCTTCTACACTTTTCATCAGTATTCCGCGCTCTTGATTAGTGTTTGATATCCGATTGTGTAGTGTTCCTGGACTTACAAAGAAGAATCCGTTGAGGAAAATGAATTATCCATTCATTTTCACTTCTGAAGAAATATCCGCTGGGAAATGAATAATCTATTCATAATCATTCATTTCCGTTTCTGATGAAGTATCCACTGGAAAATGAATTATCCATTCATTTTCGCTTCTGAAGAATATCCGTTGAGGGAAATGAATATCCGTTGATTATTCCTTCATTTCCAATTCTGAAGAATACCCGTTGAGGAAAATGACTCCGTTTGTTCATTTTCGTTCTAAAGAATATCCGTTGAGGGAAATGAATATCCGTTTGTTTAAATCCTTCATTTCCGTTTCCGAAGAAGAATCCGTTGAGGAAAATGAGTTAACCATTCATTTTCGCTTCTGAAGAAATATCCATCGGGGAAATGAATTGTCCATTATTTGCTTATTTGTACACACATTTGTTTGCATAATATTTACAAAACCAGCGTGGCATAATGCCATGCAAAACAATTTCTATACAATGATCCTCGTAAATTCCTCGGAATTTTCAGCACCAAACAATGACTTGATTATCTTTCTAATCATTACAATCACATTCTACAGTCTCTTTCGAATAAATTTCGGGACGAAATTTCCTAAAGTAGGGGAGACTGTAACCACCTCGATTTTCAAACATGTACTTGTTTGATGCACATAATAGTGGTTACCATATATTGAAATGCAATTTGTTTGATACATGCTTTGTTTCATGCTTTTACATGATTTACTGGCCCAAACACGTGAATATTTGCAAATTTAATTGAGTTTCATACTTACAAACAAGGCTACATTAATTACAAGGGCCTAATACGTCATTATGTGAAAGTATAAGTTAAGGGACCTAATTGTCATTCTTTAAAACTTGTCCAAAAACTTTGATTTTAAGTCCGAGGACTAAAACCGTCATTTTTAGAAAGTACAAAAGTCTGGGGGCTAAATTGTCATTTTTGAAATCTTATAAGTTCGGGTTAAAAGTGTAAATTTTTGAAAACCATAAGTTTAGGGTCCTTTATGACATTTTTGAAACTTATTTTATAAATAAAATAAAGGTTTAATTTTTGAAATAAAAGTCAAGGGTCCTATTAGTCATTTCCTTAAACTTGAACTTTAGGGACTGATATTGTTATTACTGAAACTTATTTTAACTAAAAAGTCTAACCGGGTTAAATATTATAAGGATTTCTATTTTAAAAACTAACCTAGTTAGTTTATTTAACATACTTTTACAGGGACTGTTTACGTTAGTTTTAAAAGAGCAGGGACTAAAACGTAAATTCTGAAAAAAAAACACAAAAAAAAAAATGTCCAACCCGGTCACCGGGGGGGGGGGGGGGATCGAACTCGGGAGGTTTCACTTAGCATGCAACGTTGTGACCGGTCGGCTATAAGCCTCATCCGGTATATATTTGGATTCACATTATATTTGTACACACTTTACATTTGAATAATATTAATTCAAATAAAACCTGCAACCGCGCTGTTACTGGAATCCGACCCAAAGCACGAGCTTAGTGGCTTTCTCTGACCAATGTTCATGCACGCGGAATCTCAACCTCGAAACCAACACACCCACGCGTTTAATCGTCCCAGGTAGTGCCTGACATTCGCATAATCGGCTTTTTATTTAAAAATCTGAAACAAGTTTCAATCCACTGAACATTGTCGGAATCGATTGAATTAAATGGTTATAAGTTGTCCCTGAACCTCCTAGAACCTCCTACCACACTTAGAATCCACTGAAACATCGATTCATCTCGTCTGTTCGGACCTGCAATGATTGCCGGAAACGGAGCTCGCCGGAGAAGCTCGAACCATCGATCCGATCGATACCGGCTTGTTTTTATTACTTCAATCGGTATTATATTACTTACACAATGTTTATGCAAGTTTAATTTGAATGTAAACCAGTTTTGATCGAGTAATTAGGCCGTTTGACTTTCGGTTTGACTATTTTGGGGAAGAAGATGAACAGTGTTCATCTCTTATATTTCTTTTATTTATTTTATTTAACAGGTTTGATTATTAATTCATAATAAATCGAGATTAATTAGTTAAAGTCCGAAACTTTTAACATATTTACTTTACATACTGATACATTTATTAAAAATGTAAAACATGCAAAATTATTTATAAAAACCATTTAATTTAATTAAAACAGTATTAATCTTTCAAAAATTATAATAAATCAATTTTAAGGAGTTAATTATTGAAATTTTTATAGTAATTATTTTATATGTTGGACTATACAGAAATAATATTGTTGTTAATATTTCACATAATTTGATATTTTTGTAATTAAAACAGTGTTTACACTTTAAAAATATAGTTTAATCATATATATTTAAAATTAAATGACTATATAATTTGTGTCCAAAATTATTTTTATGATGTTACATGCTTTATTCTGAGTTTATATAAATTAGGTTACTGTTTTATTATTTACAGTTTATTTTACATAAATAAATCAGTTAAGTTATTTAATTAAACCTAACTGTTTTATTTATATAATTATACAAATTCTGCCCAAAAATATTTTTATAACAAAGTACATATTTTTCTGAGTTTATTAAAATTCAGAAACTGATTTGTTTAGTTACATATTATTTTATTAATTAACCTGATAAACTTAAAAATACTGATATTTTAGCCTTTTAATTCCACTTATTTATATAAAATTATTCCAGAATCCTAATAATTACTGTAAATCAGTAATATTTCATGTTAGTAATTAAAAATGTTATTTTTAATTTATCTGATTTAAATTAATTATTTAGATAATTAATTAGTTAATTACCACGTTATTTCATTCTGAAACTATAAATAATTATTTATTTTCTGCCATAATAATTATTTTTTAGATATTTATATGTTCAGTAATTAAAAATGTTATTTTTAATTATCTTGTCTTAAATTAAGTATTTAGATAGTTAATTATAGAATTGCAGATTTGAGTTAAATACATATTTATTTTCTGTTTTAACTATACAAATATTAATTCTATATCCAGTATTTGTATAACTTAGTTATTGTATAAAATACTTTTTCCTAATTATCCCATGTTTCCCCAAACAGACTGTTTAAACCCGTAGTTACTGTCCTAGTCAAACCATACAAACACAATGGACATAGTTTTCCCGTTTATACAATTGCACATTTTACCCATTGTTGATGCCAATTTCTGTGTTTCATGCATGTTCAAATACAATTAGAGTGACGTGGAAATCTTGTTCCCGCAAAACTCTTACCCGTTTACTTGTTTGGAATTTATTCGCAAACAAGGTGAGTTCATAGTTCCCATTTTCTGTTTTACAATATTTTTGGGATGAAACATATGTAATAATGTGATACAAACTCATTTGCATTTTTGTGGTTATTTTGATTGTTCCCTTGCATTTGCTTGATACTTGTTGCTTAACACATACATTCATTAACTCCGTACAAGCCCAGCGGTACATTATAGCGCTATAGGGGTGACGCCCCACCCTACTTCCCACTCATTGTTGTTGTTGTTGTTGTTGTTGTTGTTGTTCACATTGTTTCACATTTCGGAAGGTTGGGTGATCAATGCCGTGTTTACGTCTACAAGGTTTGAATGTTACACCAAGCATACTTGTATTATTCTTTTGCTAAGTTACATCAAGTACCACATTGTTAAACTTTTTATTATCACATTATCGTTTATTACCAAATTAAACAAAACACTATGAATTCACTCAAGCGTTTGTTGACCCAAATTGTTTTTAACATATGTTTCAGGTGAAAATGTTTGAAGTTAGCTTTGCAAGGATCACATAGGATTGCTCAAGACAAGTGCCTTAGCTTAAATAAAAACAAAGACCTTTGTGAACAATGTGTTGTATTTGTTGTTCTAGTTTGGATGTGAATGCAATCCTATTAACCAAACTGAAATTATATTTCAACTTTAATTTAATCACCATGTGCTCATATGCATTCTATCAAGTTTCGTGATGCCCTCGACGTTTCCGCCTCCGTGTCAGGGTGTCACAACCTGGTTAAGTTTTGTTTATTAAAATAGCTTGATTACTTGAATCATATAGTTTTTTATCTTTAAAAAGCTTGCATGCTTTTAGTGGGTTAATTTTTTTTAAATAGAAAATACGAAGAACAATACCGAATCACTTTCAATACTTGCACACGTTCTATTACTATCAAAGCAAAACTTCTGGTACAAGTACAGGATCGATATTGACGATCAAATGAGTCAATCAGAGTCAAAATACCACTATTTGCATGGCGGAATCACACAAACAGTTTGAATCAAAGAGAATGGAGTAGAAATAGACAGAATATCACTTTAAACACTGTTTCTCATTAATTGATCACAGAAAAATTTGGCAGCACTTCGGTATACAACTTGACGATCCGGTACCAAATGAGAAACTGACACGACTATATATAATGGGCCTAATTCCGCTCCAAATGACACATTGTCATTTCGGGCGGAATCAACATCTTCTGATTTCGCTCCAAATGACAACGTGTCATTTCGAGCGGAATCACCACATTACAACATAACATTTACATTCAGCCCCCTACACTATACATAACTGACATATTTGACCCCTAAACCCTATACAAGGTTGACTAAGACTAAGACGTAGGCTTTAGACATTCGTGCATCAACAAACTCTCCCTTGGATACAGCCGGAGTCTTCAGTCTTGTCTTCGGGTCTTCAGAGTGACTTGAAAGTTTCCTCTCTTGACTTAGGCTTCCTCCTAATCAAGTTCCTCACTCTTTCATTCTCTTTCTTCGCTTTCTTAGCTTCCTCAGCCTGTTGCTTCATCCACTTTCCTCTGTTTTCTTCCAGTTTCTTGCGTTCTCTTTCAGCTTTCTTTCTTTCTTTCTCTTCAAGCGACCACCATTTAGAATTCCATTTATTTTCAGAATTAATGCCTTTCTGAAAACAAATAGATACAACTTGTTGAAACTGCATCGCTTGTTCACGGTCTTCAGACTAAAAATGGATCTTGTTTATGAATAAACATTCTATATCTTTGGCCGAGCAATTCACTAACCACATCGGGTCGTAAACATATATCTCTCTTATCTCCCTTCCAGCTCCATAAGTAATAACAGCCTCAGTCGAAATGCAACTGTATACCCAGCCCAAGAAGCCTATGTAGAAATCCTGCTCCATTTTCGGTACTGGTATATTCTTCTTGTCTTTGGCTTTTTCACGTTTAAAATAGTCTCTTCAACCCCTGTCACTGGATCTACCCTTTGAACTCTTTTCGGGTAATGCGGCTTCCAGTGTCGGAAATTCTTCAAGGATTCAAACTTTATGTATCCCCACATCGTGATATCATTCTTTCGTACAAGATACCCTAAAGTTCTCACTTTCGATAATTCTTCGACATCCCACCATGGTAAAGACATCACGTCATACAAACGTTCAAAATACTGTACACCAAACTCTCTTCTGATCGCGTAAGCATTAACATGAGGTAGGAAACCCCAGCTAATGATATCACCGAGTGAAATACTTCGATCTCTCTGATAATACTTCAACGGCCTTTTGAACTTTCTTTCATGACTATCTTTAAACCACTTCTGCCATTCTTCCTTCTGCAAGTCTTTAAGAGTACCATCGAAATTCTTGTCTTTCAAAATTTCAGCGACTTTCCTTCTTAACTCATCCCTGTTTTCTTTAGTAAAGAACTCCATCAGTGTAGGAAACTGAGAGGTATCTTCATTTACACTCTCGTCATCAGTGCAATCTTCAACCTTAACCCTGTCATACATATCAGCATCCTCTACATACTTGTACTCATACTCTGGTTGATGGTTGATGTCGAACGCATTCAATTCATCTTCAAAATCAAATTTGAAGTCTGGATCCACCATACGTGTCATTTCTTTAATATCATCCAATGTATACGTATGTCTGTGCTCACCTTCCTCCAAATGAGGTTCTATTCTCAAAATTAACTTTTCAACTTGTTCAACATTTTGATCATCGCCATGCTCCCCCTTTCCGTCAGCTCCCTCTGTTTCTTCATTCACACTATCATTCAAATAATCATCAACAGTCCTTTCACTTGACGGTTCAGTCACTTTGATTCCCATACCACCCTGATTATCATCATCGTCATTGTCATCATCAGAACCATGACTACTAGCAGAGAAAACTTTTCCATCATCGTCATCCTCTTCATCATCATTATCCTCATCATCATCATCATCATCATCATCTTCATCATCATCAACAACATTTTCATCAACATCACGAGCATGTTCTAATAAAACTTCGTCATAAAAAACAACAGGAACAGTAGAAATAGGAACAGGCTTCTCATAAAATTGTTCAGGAGCAGTTGATAACATAAGTGTCCTGTCTTCAGAAGCACCTTCTAAACCTTTGCCTTTATCTTTCATTTTAGCATCTATCTCTGCCTGTTTCTGAGCTCTTATTTCTTCAACTTCAATCTCCTCAAATCTTTGCTCAATCGACTTTCCGAGCATATTTTCAACTACTTTATTCAACATATAGAATTCATGTTCTTTCAATGCTTTTGCAGCTTCAAGTTCTTTGTTTTTCAATACAAAGCACTTGTTTTGTTCATCTTTACGTGCCTTATCCTCTTCTAACTCAGCCACTCTAACCTTCAAAAAATCAATCTCTGTCTAATCAGATTCTACTTTCTCCAGCAGTGACTTGTTTTCAGACTCTAACTTCTTTACACGCATCTCGAGAATCTTTTCACGATCAACCACTATTTTGCTTTCAGCTGCCAATCTTTTGTTTTCATCCATCACATCATCAACTTTCTTTTCAACACTCTTCACTTGTGCAGTATTTGCAAAATCAAAGTCTCCAATCTCATCAAGCCCCATACCCAAATTCGGAGGAACAGGTGGAAAATCTTTGTACCCCGAAGAACCGGGTGTGGTTTGAATGATAGGTTGTGAGGGTGGAGGTGTTTGGAATATTTGTTGAGATGTGAGTAATGTTGTTTCTTGTGATGGTGTAATGGTATGAATTTGTTGTGATGAATGAGGTGGTGTGAGATGAAATGGTGAAGGTTGTCTTGGTGGTGTTGGTTGTTTAGGAGGTGATTGATGAGATGGTGAGTGAAAAGGTGATTGATGTGGTATATGTTCAGGTGGTGGTGATGGTGGTTTACTCAGTTCTTGGGAAGGTTTCTTCTTTAGTACAGTCTTCATTGGTTTCTTGATCTTTTGAGTAACCTTCTTTATCTTTGGTGAAACAATCCTCTTGCTTGCACTAACTTTCTTTTTACCACCAAAAGGAGGCGTTTGAGATTCAGATACATGTTTTGGAGATGGAACATATGCATCATCATCATCCTTCTCCTGTCTCTTTCTCTTTCTTAACAGCTTCTCTTTTGCAACTTCTTCTTGAATTCTTCTTAAACGTTCAATTTCATCTACTTCATCATCAGAAGAACTCGAAGAGCTTGTAGTAATTTTATCAACATCATCACCTTCTATATCATCAACAACTTTTTCTTTCTGAACAACTTCAGCTGTTTTATCTTTCTTAACATTAAATACTTTCAGTTTCTTCAGCAAACTTTGAGAATTTGGTGAAAGACGAACATCAACTTCAATATTAGCTTCAGCTCCAGTTTCAGCTTCAGTTTCAGCTTCATGTTCTACTTCAACATCACCCTCAAGTACTGGTTCTTCCTCATCAGGCTCATCAATAAGCATAGTCTTTGCAGCTTTCTTTTGTCATTTCTTGGGTTGTGATGACGAATTCTCTTCTTCTTGCACTTTGGGAGTAGCTTTCTTGCTTCTCTTCCTCGGTTCTTTCACAAACCAATCATTACGTGTACTTTTGAATTTTTCAAGAGCCTTTAGCTCATCAGCATATGCAGCTTCTTTCATCTCTTCTTCGTTCCTCCAGTTTTGGTGATTCACTGGATCTGGATCAACATAATTTGCATCTTTGATAAATCCGAAAAATTCAGCTACTTTCTCTGGCTCAGGGTGATTCGGATGATATCTTGCTATCTGCTTCAGAGAATCATTGTTCATGTGAGAAAGAACTAACAAATCGTTATTTACATCTCTTTTAATATCAGAATATGTATGATCAATCAACATTTGCACAAATCTTGGATAAATCCAAGTTCTACTCTTTGTGGTGATATTCTCAGCCATGTAGTGAAAAATGATGTGAGAAAAATTATATTTCTTGTTCAGAACCAATGCTGTAACCATATTCATCTGGTAATCACGCATCGCATCATATCCTCCCTTGCAATGGCTTAAAGCCTGCAGTACTGAATGAATGATGAACTTGTATGGCTTTTGAAACTTTGACTTCAAGTAGTTCCCGTTGTTCGATGCTCCAACATAGCCCATTCTCAGCATACATCCCTTGACCATTCTTTCTGGGAATCTTGTTAGAGTGTCAGTATCATCAGGTAAATCCAACACTTCACGAACAAGCGCCTCTGTAATAACAATAGGCTTCTTCTCATCATACTGCTTTACAATTGAATTGATCACTTTGTTTGCTTCATTGTACGTTGCATGCTTCCAGAAACGTTTAACGTGTGATTTGTACACAAGATGTTGATCCGTAAGAGCTTTCTGAATTGGTATTCTTCTCATAAACTCCAGAATGTTGCTGAATTTCGACAGCTCTGAATTCTTATCCACATCAAAATCACAATAGCTATTGTGTAACGGATCAAAAATAACATTTGAACCCTGCAACACAACACAACATAAACTGAATCAACACTTAGAAAAAATTTAGCATCAAACAACTTTCAAGCAAAATCACATGGAATGATAACATTCCAGGCGGAATCACAAGAAACAGTTTGAGGCGAAAACAAGTGATTGAACTTGGAGCGAAATCACATTTTCAGGTTTGAACCGGAATCAAGATTAAACTTCAAAACCTAATAGATGATGAAATTAAACATGTGGGTTGGTTAATCTGTGAATTCCGAACATGGGAATGTGTTTTAAATTCATTTTGACCTTCAAACTTGCCCTAGATCTAAGATTATAAACCCTGTGTACCGATAAACATGTATAAACCCTAAATCTGTTACAATCCAAGTCACACACATGATATTCACAACAAACCGACAACACACACATATTCTATAGTTCAATATCATAAACATTTAAACCTAGATCTATGTTTCGAAAACTGTTCATCGCCGACACACACAAATTTGCTCAGATCTGTTACGATAAGCACTCAAATACATGATTTATACAACAAACCGACAACACATGTATGATTTCTTGTTCAGTTTAATCAGATTTTAACCCTAAATCTAAGTATTCGGTACATGACATAGCCGACACACAAGAACAGACATGATATGGGTCAAATTGAGCTGTAAATCTTACCTTTCCCATGTTCGTAGTTGTGTTAATCAACTAAGAACACACAATTAAACAAAAATCGGGCAGCAATTCGGCTTGAAAATCGAAGTATAAGAGTTTTCGCTCGAATCGCCGGAGACAAACACTCAGGAGCGGAATAGGGAAAAATGATTTGGAGCGGAATTAGATAGCTATTTATAGCCAGTCTGATTTCGCTCGAAATGACCTTCGATGCAATACAAGCTGAATCACTATAACGTGACTTCGAGCGGAATCAGCCAATTAAGTGTGAACATTGTGTTTTCAAGCGAAATCAGTTTCAACTTTACGAAATTTTTAACTTTTAAACATTTTCTGATTTATTACCGACACACCCAGTTAACCAAGTCCAAGTTAATGACCTTGGTCAACTGATCAGCCTACCAAATCCAACTTAATGACCTTGGTTGACCAGATTATGAAGTATGCTGACTTTTTGAAACTGAAAACAGTTCAAATTAATGAACTTTTGAACTTTTTGAACTTTCAAACACTTTTTCAATCTTTCAAACATGTACTAGTCACTTTTCAGAATCTCCTTCTTACCCAACCTTCATGAATCAGACATGTTCTGCACAAGACTTTGATCATCAGATCCCCAACGTCCGTTGTAGAAAATAAGATGAAAATAAAATCTTTTTGGTTTTAGAAACAAATAAGCAGAAATATGTACACACAATCTTTTTGTGAGCGTGTTAGGGGAACATATCAGCATTTGACAAGACACAAGCACCGTTAAGCTTCTATTTCATACCAAGCCTTAAACAGTTCACGTAGATTGTCGATATATTGATCCTCCTAAATTTTCACATAACTTTCAATCTGTTCGGGATACGGAATTAATGTTTTAAGACTTAAACATTTACATGTGTCCCACCTCAGTATATACTCCCATATCCAGATCCCAATATTCAGTCTTACAGGTGAATATACCTAGATGATATCTGTAATGGGGTGAATTGCGTGGGCTGTGAGAGCTCAGGTCGATACTTCCGTATACGCAGAGAGATGACGGCTTCGACTTTTCGGTGGGTCCCCTTTGCGGATCTTCTTTACAAGTAAAGCATTGTGTAAAGTATTATATGGGGACTAGGTCAGAATTTCCATTCAGCAGAAGTCCCGGGATAATACCCCAGATATCACTAAGCATAAAGACCTAGTATCTCAGAAAGAGGGACATTTCAAACGAGATTTCGGGGGTTACCCATATATCCTAGAGGTGTTCCCCACGTAAAAGTAAGTGAATTTTATGTTTATATCCCAAACAAATCTACTAATTTTGTAAAAACCTTTCGGCACATCATCAGCGAGACTGCTTAATGCATTTTAAACGTTACATTTCTTTAGCGTACTGTGTCTGTCTAGCTGATGTACTATCATTTCCCCTATTATACACAAGCTCTTTTTTCAGATTTTCTATTGTTTTTGGATTTTTGTAATTTTATCATGTTTTTGTATTTTTTTGCGACTTACTCCCCCTAAAAACAAAAACATATTTTTGTGTTTATGTTTTTAACGAAAAGAAGAAAACAAACTGTACAAACAAAGTTGACAACATGACGTAGTTCACATCTGATCGCCGCCCTCCTCGGCTTCACATTCTTCAACCCTCCCAGAACGCAGATTTTTCATCCCATTCAATTTTAAAAGATAATAAAATCTCTTTTTGTCAAATGGTTTTGTATAGAAATCAGCTTTCTGATCATCGGTGTGTATATGCTCAATTCGTATCAACTTCTTCTCGTGACAATCACGGATGAAGTGATGACGAATCTCAATATGTTTCGTTTTAGAATGCTGCACCGGATTTTTAGTTATATTTATGGCTGCTTCATTGTCCACAAATATCGGAGTATCCAAAAATTGCAAACCAAAGTCGCGCATTTGCTGCTGGATCCAAAGGATCTAAGAACAGCAGCTGGAGGCTGAAACGTATTCAGTCTCACACGTAGAAAGCGCCGCAGAGGTTTTTTTCTTGCACTGCCAGGTCACGAGTCGAGTTCCAAAGAACTGACACGCAGCAGTGGTGGACTTTGCGTTCTGCTTGCAGCTTCCAAAGTCAGAATCAGCGAAACCTGTTAGAGAAAAGTCACCCGAGTGAGGATACCACAAGACGATGCTTGGGCAGCCTTTCAAATACCGTAAAATCCTTTTGACAATTGTCAGGTGTGACTGCTTCGGGCTCGACTGATATCTGGCGCAAAGACATGTCGGGTACATGATGTCTGGTCGTGAAGCAGTGAGATACATTAAGGATCCGATGATAGACCGGTACAATGTCTCCTCCACCTTGACTCCACTCTCGTCAGGACAAATACCATGATTCTGTGCAAGGGGGGTTGCTGCTGGACTACATTGAGCCATATCAAACTTTTCAAGCACGTCCTTCACGTATTTTGTTTGGTGAATGAATATTCCATCGGGCATGACGTAGTTCACATCTGATCTACCTACAACCCGAGGAAGAACTTCATCTCCCCCATCGAACTCATTTCAAATTTCTTCTTCATAACATTCTCGAACTCTTTGCACAACTCGTCGTTGGTCGAACAGAAAATGATGTCATCAACGTAGATCTGCACAATTAGGAGATGGCCTGCAACTTCCTTTGTGAAAAATGTGCTATTGACTGTCCCTCTGGTGAACCCGTTGGCTAGCAGATGTTGGGAAAGCGTCTCATACCAGGCTCTCGGGGCCTGGTGTAAACCGTAGAGCGCCTTATCCAGCAGATAGACCTTGTTCTTGTGTTGTGGATCAGTAAACCCCGGTGGTTGTCCCACATACACCTCTTCTTTAATCTTTCCGTACAGGAAGGCAGATTTAACATCCAGCTGGTACACTTTGAAATCTTTCCATGACGCAAACGCCAGGAAGATCCGAATAGCTTCAAGTTGAGCAACAGGCGCGTAAACCTCATCATAGTCGATGCCTTCTTGCTGACTGAATCCTTGTACCACTAATCGTGATTTGTTTCGAAGCACGACTCCTCTATCGTCTCTCTTACATTTGAATACCCACTTTGTTTTGATTAACTTTTGATTCTCTGGCAGATCAACTAATCTCCAAACACCCAGTTTCTCGAATTGCTGCAGCTCCTCCTGCATAGTATTCACCCAGCTATCTTCAGTTAATGCTTCTTTATATGTTCTGGGTTCGATCTGCGAAATATAACATTTCAGTGAGAATTCTTCCTGTAAATGTGCAACAGATGAATAAAAACATGTAAGTGCTCGGTTGATTTGATCTCTTGTTTTAACACCACTTTGCAGGTCACCGATGATTTGCTCTGACGGATGATAAGACAAGGTTCGAGGCATGACGGTGTCAGGTACATCAACTTCCAATTGCAAGCTCATTTTGTCTAGATCACCGGTGTGATCCTCAGCTTCCGTCGTAGTAACGTTTGGTTCCTCATCAAAAGTAGGAGCAGATTCCTCTTCTCAATCGTCAGAGTTGTCAAACGTTGGAGCTGGTTCCTCTGGTGGTTCGTGAGCTGTTCCACTTGGACCGGCTACATGATCGTTTGTGCCACCTGTAGGAATACTTGTATCCACTACAGGTTGTGAAACTATCAAAGGCCTTGGCACTTGATCTTGTGAACTAGATTGTTGCTGTTGATATAGCAGAATAAGTTCTTCAATACTTGGCTCGGTCGGAAGATGAAACGACTCCCAGAGTTTATCATAATCGAACAGAAATCTTTGTCCATGAAGTTGTGGTGAAACAGTGTGCTTCTGACAATCCACATGCAGAACTTGTATTACTTTCCCCAGGCAAGGTACGAACACCCTCTTCAACGGGCTCGCGTAACCTACAAAGAAACCATCATTTGATTTAGCGCCAAAGTTACCATTCTCATCAATAAAAGTACCTGGAGACCCAAATGGCTCCAGAAACTCTAGATTCGGCTTGTATCGATGTAGCAACTCAAAACTTGTTTTCTTGTACTTCTTAACGGTGAGTACGCGGTTCAAAGTGTAACAAGCTGCAGCCACTGCTTCGCTCCAGAAGAAGATCGGTAACTTGGAATCTGCTGACATCGTTCGAGAAGTTTCTATGAGGGTCCGATTCTTTCTTTCAGCAACGCCGTTCTGCTGCGGTGTGTATGGCGCACTGAATTCATGTAGAATCCCCTTTTCATTGCAGAACTCGAGCATCTTGTTATTCTTGAATTCTGTTCCGTTATGACTCCGTATTCTTCGGATTGGCAGCTTAGACAATGTCTCCATCTTTTTGAACAGAACGATCAGCGACTCAAACGTCTGATCCTTTCTTTCCAATCACACAACCCACGAAAATCTTGTATAATCATCAGTGACTACCAAGCAGTACAAATCACCACTGATGCTGTTTACATTGACTGGCCCGAAGAGATCCATGTGGAGTCTCTCAAGCGGTACTCTGATTGAATTCAGTAACTTCTGTGGGTGTGACTTCGTCGTCTGCTTTCCCTTCTTACAAGCTACACAATCATCAGACAAATGAAAATTCTTTAAGTTTACACCTTCCACTAAATCATTGTGCACCAGAAAATTCATTTTTCTAACATGAATGTGGCCCATCTTTTGATGCCACATAATAGATTCCTTTTCTGTTGCTTTCGTTTTTGACACAAAACACTGTTTTTGATGATTTTTTGGTGTTGCGACACTCATATCGAGGATATACAAGTTGTTCTCCCGTGGAGCGCGCAACAACACCATATCATCAGGGATTTTAAACCCAGGTTTCAAAACCAAACATTCGTTTTTGTGAAATGTACAGTAAACAACTTGTCACAGATTTGAGAAATACTAAGTAAATTGTTTTCTAATTCTATGATGTAGTTCACTTTCTCAAACGAAATGATCCCATTCGTCAGGGTTCCTTGGCCTACGATCCTGCCACCCTGATTTCCTGCAAAACCCACGTAGCCTCCGTTGATTGATTTTACGTCGTAAAGTAGTGCAAGCATCCCCGTTATATGTCTAGAGGCTCCACTGTCCATGATCCATTTAGAAATGATTGACTTGGGCAGCCCCTGCAAACATTACATCAAATCATTCAAACAACGATTTCCATGACTTCTTGACTGGTGAGACACTTCCAAACACTAAATCACATGGTATATCAATCTTTTGAAAGTTAAACGTGACATTCGGAACATCAATTTTAGCTTTTGATTTTACTTCATTTTTGATCGGGGGAAACTCTGCAGGAAACTTATCAAGCTCAGATTCAAACTCTGCAACATCATCTTTCAAAACCTTTGTTTCATTTTTCAAAATCTTTTCCATCTTTTTCTCCTTGACAGTTGATTTTGATTTCACAACCCATGACTGATTTTCAAAAACTTTTGTTTTCGGATAAATCTTTGAAGTCTTTTGAGGCTTTGAAGATTCGCCAATCTTAAATGTCGATTTCGGCTTATCTTCTGACTTCAAAGATTCACCTCTTTTCAAGATGCGGATTGGTGAAACCATTGGTTTTTTACCCTTTTTGTCAACTGGTGACTTAGGTCGAGGTTTTTGAACAACAGGTTTTATGACAGGTTTTTCGAAAACTTTCTTGCATTGTTTTGCCATGTGCCCGATTTCATTGCAGCGGTAACAAACCCTTTTGTCATACTCGACAAAAGTTGACTTGAATGATTCCTCTTTCAGTTTCTTTGCCGCATTGAAATTGTCCACGGCTTTCTGACTAAAGATATATTCTTTCTCATCGTCCACACTCGGTCCAACAACAAAGATATCATTCATTTTATATTTAGACTTCACAACCTTCTTAGCCATCTTTTTCTCAAAACCAATTCCTTTGTTTTTAAATTTGTTACCATTTTTCTTGTTATCATTCCCTTCCCACTCCTTTTTGCCTGAGTTGTTGGAAAGTGACGTAACAAATGACTTTTTCGGTTTCGAAAAGAATTCTTTGTTGTTAACTTCAGCAATGGTAATTTCAACGAGTTTGAAAACTTTCTCAGCATTCTCACTCTTAACGTTCTGAAGCGGATACTCAAAATCAGAGTAAAGCTTGTCAGTTCCAATCATAGTGTAGACCACCATGATCGGATCATCATTCGCACTCTTGTCTGATTTCAGTATAAAACGATCTAAAAAGTTACCCTCATCTTCAAAATCAGTAACAGACTTCTCAGAATGAGATTTCACAACATCAGACTCTGAGTTATCACTTTCTTCATGTAACACCTGATCAACAACAGTCTTGATGATCCGTGACTCGTTATCTGTGTCAGATGCTGAGAATGTAACTTCAATGCTCTCAGGCAATTCTTCCTCAATTGTCTTCAACTTGAGGTTCAAAGCAGCTTCCACCCCATCTGGATACTTTTGAGTATAATGATTCCACATTGGGGGGTGGAACACTGTTAAAGACTAGAGCAACATTGGGCTGTTGTGGTACAATTTGTTCAAGAACATAGGATGATGCAACATAGCTCATCAATTTCTTATCGATTCTCTCATTTTCAATTTTAGTCAATTCTAATTTTTTCTTTAATGAAGCGATGGTGTCAAGATGGAAATTAACTTCCACTTGTTTGTCAAAAAGTGTTGCTTTTGCCAGTTTCGTTGCTTTGTCATTTTCGACACTTTCTTTTTGTATCATTTTAATTGATCTGGTCAATGTATCGTATGCCTCTTTGACTTGTCCTAGATCAAATTTTAACATGTCAGAATGTTCCTTCAATTCCTGAAACTTAGCATCTTTTTCAAGACACTCTATGCACGGTTGTAAACACTTTTGGCATGGTGTTTCAGAACTTGAATCCACTTTCTCAACAACCTCTGCTTCATGAGCAGTTTTCACTTCCTGTTTACCGACATCTTTGGACTCAGACTCAGACACTTTCTCGGATTTGACTCCCTCTATTCCCAATTCCTGGTTTGACTCCTGTTGAACTGACTCTGTACTGACAGACTCGGTTTTCACAAGTTCCGTGTCTACCTCTTTCAGTTTTGCCATGAGTGCCTTGTCAGCAATTTCTTTCAAGGTATCTTCTGTCATTTCTTTTGTCACATCTATCATCTCTTCGACTGACTCTTTCTTTTCTTCATACCTTGGACACATTCCAGTTGTCGGTTCTTCAAAGAAACCTGCAAAAGATTCAAAAATTTTAGGAGGCATGATAGATCTTAATGAACTTGCCAATACCTTCTCCTCAGACTTGTAGTAGTAGACTTCTGCAGCTAACTCCTCAATATCAACCACACTATCCACAGTAACATCCTCAACAACTACTTCAGGTTCAACCAAAACCTCAGGCTCTTCAATTATCTCAACCATCATAGCCTGTCCATCGCTTCCAGGGATGTATTTATCCCAGCTAAATCCTTCGGCTACTTTCTCATCGTCCTGATTCACAATAAGAGCTTTCTCAGGTTTGTTCTCGATTTGTGGCCTTTGAACTACAGGTTGCTGATTCGGTCGGTGGTAGATTGCCTGTCTGTAATAATCATTCGTGAACGGATTCTGATGATTATTCACTTCTCTGTTCGGGCATTCCCTTTTGAAGTGACCTCTCTCTTTGCACTTGAAGCAGGTTACTTTAGACTTGTCAAAACCTAGCTTCTGATCAGGTCCAGAAAGGCTGTTTCTGCCAGTGATCTCCATAAAGCGTTGTGCCCTCCTCACAAGACTAGCCATGCCCCATTTAATATCTATCAATTCAAGCTCCTCCGGGTCGATCTGATCATAATCCTCTTTGGTCATGTCCGGATTCCCAATCTTACCCGCTACCAGAGACTCATACGTTTCTAACACGGAAGCCAACAATGCAATGTGCTGTTTTGCAGCTGATTCAGTGAACTCATTTCCATTCTTGATATTAACTGCTATGTTGCATTGGATCCCAGAAACATACGCCTGATTGTTTGAACTTGTTGAGCTTTGAGGTGACGTTTGTTCAGTAGCTCTGACGTTTGGATCGTAACTGGCAAATGGCGAAGACTTGTTTGTTTGTGAAGTGTTTGACGAAGCACTTGAAGCACTTGAAGTTGTATCAGCACTAAAACCAGTTTGTATCTTTGGGCTCTGGTTTGTTGTAACTGGAGTACTGCCTCTGTTGTACAAAGATACATCTTGTTGAACATTCGCCGAGTTCATCTTTTTAATTTTCTGCAACTCCAACTCATGAGTTTCAATCTTTTCTATGAACCCACTAAGATTCAGATTTCCAAAATCTGAATTGTTTTTCAACATCATCAGATAGGTGCCCCCTCGTCATATGGTAATGCATCAGACAACTTATCAATCAATTCTTCATTGGTCTTTTCAATATCTAATCTTTTCATCTCAAGAACTAAATGACAATATCCTTCGATCAGTTGCTTTGTAGTTTCATTCTTCATACCGGTAAAAATATCAAACTCCTTCTTGATCAAAGCCTTCTTGCTCTTGATCATGGATACACTACCTTGAAACTTCACTTTCAATCCATTCCACATAGATTGAGCATTGTCCTCATGTTGCAACAACACTAGAATATCCTCTTTGATAGCCTGCTGAAGGATACTAATCATCTTTTTCTCGGCTTTGAAATCATTCTGTTCTGCCTCTGTCAGACTTCCAATAAGCTTCACCAAACCTCTACCATCAACTGGTGGAACGTACTTCATTTCTATCTTCATCCAGCATTCAAAATGCTTAGCCTAAACCCAGTTCTTAAATCTGCCTGACCATCCTGCATATTCATCTATGTTCATCAGCTTGGGAGGCTTTTGCATCGTTCCCAATTCGTTTTCCATGTTGGCGTTCTGAACGATACTTGCTGGACTCTGTCCGGCTGTCAAACCACTACCCGCGAAAAAGTTGTAGAAATCTTGATTTTCCATTTTAGGTGACAATTACTGAACACTTTCAACCTTTTGAAAAAACAAGTGACTTTTACTGAAAAACTTTCTACACAGACTGAATTTCCAACGAGATATCACGAATGAAATGGACTTATACACTCCAAACATGATTTACAAGTGAAAAATGAATTTTCAAGCGGAATCAAGGTTTAAGTTTCAGGCGGAATCAACTTTTACACAGTTCGAGCGAAATCACAGTGATGATTCAAGCGGAATCACACTCTCAGGCGGAATCAAGTGAAACACTCGAGCGGAATCAGATAGTCTCTCGAGCGAAATCATAAATTCAGTCTAACACTTTGATTTCGCTCCAAATTTTCGAGCGGAATAAGAACTTATCAGATCAAAAACCTGATTTTGCTCAGACTTCAAGCGGAATCAACCAAAAGCTAGTTCAAGCGGAATCAGGTTTCGAGCCATTTTTACCACTTTTAAGTTGAATTTTAAGCTGATACTCTCAAGGGTTTGTTAAATGTCACTTTTACACAATTTGTCAAAAATTCAGTCCATTTTGCCCGTGGCAATGTCCAAAAATCCAAAAAATGTAGTAAAAAACTTTGATTCAGGTATTTTAGCTCATAACTGGCTCTGATACCAATTGTAGGATCGATATTGACGATCAAATGAGTCAATCAGAGTCAAAATACCACTAATTGCATGGCGGAATCACACAAACAGTTTGAATGAAAGAGAATGGAGTAGAAATAGACAGAATATCACTTTAAACACTGTTTCTCATTAATTGATCACAGAAAAATTTGGCAGCACTTCGGTATACAACTTGACGATCCGGTACCAAATGAGAAACTGACACTACTATATATAGTGGGCCTAATTCCGCTCCAAATGACACATTGTCATTTCGGGTGGAATCAACATCTTCTGATTTCGCTCCAAATGACAACGTGTCATTTCGAGTGGAATCACCACATTACAACATAACAATTACATTCAGCCCCCTACACTATACATAACTGACATATTTGACCCCTAAACCCTATACAAGCTTGACTAAGACTAAGACGTAGGCTTTAGACATTCGTGCATCAACAACAAGTATCCTAAACCACCAAATCGCCGCCACTCTATCTCTCTAGAACTTGTGTAACAAGAGGCTAAAAAAACCTAAAACAAGTTGAAAAGTTGTTTATATACCCAGGCAAGCCCACTTCCCTACATGGGCTCCCGTTAGGCCTGCTTGGCCCACACGACCTAAAGCTTGGCCCAAGTGACCTATAAAGGTCCAAAACCTAATATAAACTAACCCGGTAAGGCCCAGTTGTTAAGCATAGCCTGATGCGTCAGTCTCACACTTTAGGGCCTAGCAATCTCCCCCGAGACTAATGCTATCAAATTGTTTTCATAACATGAATTCAGCAAAGTCTTCAACAAAGTCTATGGTTGTCGCTATGCTGCAGATGTTTTGGAAGTTTATGACTTCTGAACTCTCAGCACTGGGTCTTTTTCTTCAGCTCTTGTGGTTAGCTTCATACTAGGATCACGATCAGCTTTTCTAGAAATATTCTTGTCAAAAAAGAATGCGAGAGGGATGATTCTCAGCAACTCTTTTCTTGTTCGATCTTTCTCTCTTTTAAGCAGGTTCACGGTACTTCTTCAAATGTACTTTCACTGTCAGACGACGTTTTGTATCCGGTTCTTCTGACTCAGGTACATCTTGTTGTTGTGATGCTTCATGCTTTGTCAGCAGCTAACAGCATCTCAATCTTCAACAACCCCTGTTCTTGATTGAAATCAAGTTCTGCACACATACTTAGAAATTCATACGCAAATATTTCTATGCAACAGATGAACGTACCACATGAATACTAGGTACATCAAATTTCACAATTTAAATTCTTTCAACTTTTGATGATCAGTCAAATCTTCAAGAATGGTTATATTTTTAATTTTAAGAAAAAAAAAACACTCTATTTTTGAGTTTTTTAATCTTTTTTTTTTTTAATTTTCAAGAACTAAAAACAAATAAAAACTCAAAATATAAACAACTACCATAATTTACAAATACAATTGCAATGGGATCAAAATTCATTCTCAGGCAGACTAAGGAACACTTTTCAGTACTAGCCTTATCAAACTGGTCTATGCGATTGCCAATATGTTTCTCCACCTAAACTTTAACGCTCAACTTTCATTTTTTCAACTTCGTGATATGCTTAAGGTAATATTATACTATTATACCCGTGTGTCCCTTTCCAAGGCATACCCCCTAAGCACAATGAGTTATCGTAACAGGTGAGTATACTGATATCATCCTTTTTGATTTACAACGTTAGACAATTGGTGATAGGTCAGTACTTTCATACAGCAGAGCGACCAATGATTGTGTCCAACGAGGGTGAGGCAAATACCATTTTGGTATGAATTTTGGCTCTTTGAGCATTTGGAATTTTCTCATTTTGAGATTTGATTCCTTAGGGTTTTTGTCCTCTTGGGATCTTTTAAGATATCCTGACTGTGTCTAGGTCTGCATATAATCTGGATGCAACAGAAGGACAGCCAAGATATCCCCTGATGATTCAATATAAAGACCTAAAACCTCAGATGTTGGTTATCAATCAACGCAAGATTTAAGACCATAAAATCATACGCCGTTGGTATGTTACCCACATGGTACATAGTTCGTTATGTTTATATCACTTAGTATCTTTTATCATTCTGAGTATCAAGCCTATTGACATATCGCAGTAGATCCTTGTCTTTTCAACTATGGCACCTTACATGTGTTAATCAAGCCCTTTAACACAAACATTTATTTCATTTCCCATATCATGCAATATCTCTTTTTGGATTTTTACTGTTTTTCAATTGTTTTTGTGTTTTTCTCATTTTCTCCCCCTAAAACAAAGCATATTTACAGCAAACTCTTTTTGGATTTTCTGAGTTTTCTCCCCCTAAAATATATATCTGTCTCTCTCTCCCCCTAAATTTGTGCATAAATCTTATGCGCAAATTTACCATTTACCAGAGAAAGGACACTTTATGTATAAAGTAATGAACTAAGAAAGAGAAAAAATATTTTTTTTTGCTTAACCGTTCTGTCATCAGATTGAAGACTAATCAATATCCAAATTAAAGTACTGAATTTAAAATGTACCTTTTACTGATCTTATCTTACTTCTCTTATCTCCTCCAAAGGATACATATCAATAGTAAAAAAATTGAACTTTTTGTAATAGTGAAATGTTACCCATTTTATCTCTGGAACAACCGCTATCAACATTCCAGAGATTGTCAACAACTCCTCCTTGGTTGTTCCTGAAAAATAAGGAGATTAGTAAGACATTGGTACCCATGCCATCGTGGTTCTGGGATTTCTTGAAGCATCAAAGTAAGACACTTCCTTCAAACATAAGTCCCATTTCGTTTCAATAATTGGAGATGTTGCCATTTTGCATTTGGGTTTCCAAATTTGTTTCAGCTTAACAAACACGTTTGTTGCCTTCGGTTGAGCAACTTTAGATGTTTCAGGTTTGTTGGTTTTAGAAACACATTTTTGTTCCTGAACAGACTTGCGAGTTGTCGCAACCCCCGCCCCCTATCTGTCCCGGGAACGGGCGGCCGCGAGACCAGTTTTTGTGGTATCGGTGTTTATCATTTTGGCAGTAGAAATAACATTAGGATCGTAGTTAGGAAATATTTATCAGAGTAAATACCACGCTTTTATAATATTAAACATATTGGGATTAAACCCAAGTTTTCATTACAAACATTTTCATAGGGAAAATCTCTATTTTATTGAATAAAACATCTTCTTTTATTTAAGTAACTTTTATAGCCACTTTTTCCAAGCCTTCAGTGCTGTCCAGCTGGCTTCTAGTTGGCTTTCACATTTTGTTACCTGAAACGCGTTTAAAAACATTGTCAGTGGGAAATACTGGTGAGTGAATCCCAGTTTAATCAAGAAGAGTTTTATCAATTTTCACAGTATTGAGAGCTATTACAATGTTTACATCTACACAATTACTCATTCAGTACTGTCAATCCTGACTGTTGGGTCATATTACACATTGGCTAACTCTTTGTCCAATGGTAACGTGTTCCACATTTTGTATACAAAACCCCAACATACCGACAGTAATTGAAGAACTACAAAGACTCAATCACTGCTTACCCACATTGTAAAAGATTTAAGGTTTTGTAAAAACAGTTTACAAAAAGGAGATTACTCACATTGATGTCTTAGGTTTTTTGTAAGGGTTTCCTGGTGATTATCTATAATTTACACAAATGCACACGTGTTAGTATAATAACCCTTAATATTTACATTAGTAATACCTTCCCCGAGACGGCATTCCAACGACTACGTCGGACAGAACCTCGACAGCCGTTACGGAACCCTGGATCAATCGGGCAGCGTATCTAATACGTAACCGGGGTTATAATACTTACAACGGGGCAGAAATTCGTAAATTAGGGGGTATTATACCCGAGAATTATGCCTACTATGTAGAAATTCGAGAGAGAAAGTTATGTGTGAGCGAATTCGACTGAAGGCCCGAGCTCCAAATTTATAGGAGCTGATTTCGGTTTTGTCGTGCCCCGCGTAAGATGTAGCTATGGGCTACGCGGCCTGCGAGGGCAGCTAGGGTAGGCCCTAGCTTGTCCGACTCATCCCTAGCTTCGACACGCTGCATGACACGTGGCAGCACCGGGTGTCGCCCCGACTTGGAGCTGTCGCGGCCCGCGTAGGTCAAGGGGGTGGCTTACGCGCCCCGCGAGAGACCATAAAAGTTTTTTATTTAATTTTTATAAAAATAAAGGTATTCAGGGCCTGTTTTCGCATATGGGGTGAATTTTAAGACATATTGGAATATTTTAATATATATTCTGGTGTCGAAAATAATTAGGAGGGTTGTTATATCCTTCCCACCTTATTGTAGAGCTCCTCCTCGAGATCTTACTGGAATAAGTGTGGATATTTACTTTGCATTTCTGATTCAATTTCCCATGTATATTCTGGTCCTCTTTTGGAGTCCCATTTTACTTTAACTAGAACTAATCTCTTGTACTTGAGGTTCTTAACTTTCCTGTCCTCAATTTGTAGAGGCTTCTCTACAAACTTAAGTTGTTCATTTACCTCTATATCCTTTAGAGGCACTGCAAGTGATTCATCAGCTAAGCATTTCTTGAGATTAGATACATGAAATACATCATGTATTCCTGCCATTTCCTCTGGCAGTTGTAGCTGATAGGTTACAGGTCCTATTCTTTTAATAGTCTCAAAAGGTCCAACATACCTGGGGTTTAGCTTTCCCCTTTTGATGAATCTTACCACTCCTTCCCAAGGAGAGACTTTCAATAATACCTTATCTCCTACCTGAAATTCCAATGGCTTTCGTCTGTTATCAGCATAACTCTTTTGTCGATCACGGGCTGCTTTCGGTCGTTCATTGACTTTAATGATTTTTTCTGTTGTTTCTTGTACTATCTCAGGTCCAGATAGTTGCTTCTCTCCAATTTCTGCCCAACAGACTGGCGTTCGACACTTTCATCCATAAAGTGCTTCGAATGGTGCAACATTGATACTTGTGTGATAACTGTTATTATAAGAAAATTCTATCAATGGTAAGTGATCGTCCCAATTACCTCCAAAATCAATTACACAAGCTCTAAGCATATCCTCTTGTGTCTGAATTGTCCTTTCGCTTTGTTCGTCCATTTGAGGATGATAAGCGGTGCTTAGATTCAACTTGGTTCCCATTGCTTTTTGGAAACTTGTCCAAAAATGAGAGGTAAAATGACTATCTCTGTCAGAAACAATTGATAGAGGAATTCCATGTAATGAAACTATTTTATTTACATATAATTTAGATAGTTGTTCCATACTGAAAGTTTCCTTCATTGGTAGGAAATGAGCTGACTTAGTTAGCCTGTCTACAATCACCCAGATTGTATCATTACCTTTTATTGTTTTGGGTAATTTGGTAACAAAATCCATTGTTATTAATTCCCATTTCCAAACTGGCATTTCTAACTGTTGCAATAAACCTGAGGGTTTCTGATGTTCAGCTTTGACTTGTGAATAGGTTAAACACTTTGCAACATATGCTGCTATGTCCTTTTTCATTCCTATCTACCAAAAATTCTTTCTTAAATCCTGATACATCTTATCACTTCCAGGATGCATCGTATATTTATACTTATGGGCTTCTTCTAATATACGGTGAAGTAGGTTTCCTAATTTAGGTATCCACATTTTTTTCTTATGGAATCTCCAAATTCCATCTGTTCCTTATTCTAATTCCTTAATCATTCCTTTTAACTTTTCAGTATCATCCTTGATTACTGATTCTTGTGCCTTTATAATCTGTTCATTTAAATCTGCTTGTAGATTTAATTTAAGTGAACGTACTCTTTTTGGCTTTTCGTTATACTTTCGACTTAAAGCATCAGCTACTACGCTTGCCTTTCCTGCATGGTATTGGATATTACAATCATAATCACTAAGTATCTCCATCCAACGTCTTTGTCTCATATTCAACTCCTTTTGCCCGAAAACATACCTTAAACTCTTATGGTCGGTGAAAATGGTAAACTTACTACCGTATAGGTAACGTCTCCAAATTTTAAGGGAAAAAATTATGGCTCCTAATTCTAGATCATGGGTTGAATAATTCTCTTCATGATTCTTAAGTTATCTAGAGGCGTAAGCTATAACCTTTTGATGTTGCATTAACACACATCCATAACCTAACTTAGAAGCGTCACAATAGACTACAAAATCCTCAGTTCCTTCTGGTAATGCTAGTATGGGTGCGTTGGTTAGTCTTTGCTTAAGAATTCTAAAGTCTTCTTCTTGTTCTAGTCCCCATTCAGACTTAACAGATTTACAGGTTAACTTAGTTAAGGGAATGACTATTCTAGAAAAATCTCAAATAAATCTTCTATAATAACCAGCCAATCCTAAGAAACTTCTAACCTCGGTTGGTGACTCAGGGGTTTTCCATTTGGTAATTGCCTCAATCTTGGTGGGATCTACATGAATTCCTTCATGATTAACTAGATGTCCAAGAAATTGTACATGTTCTAACCAAAACTCACACTTCGAAAACTTAGCATAAAGCTTTTCTTTTCTCAATAAACTTAGAAGTGCGTGCAGATGAGCTGCATGTTCCTCTTTGCTTTTAGAATAAATAAGAATATCATCTATAAAGACAATTATGAATTTATCCAAATATGGCTTACATATTCGGTTCATCATGTCCATAAATGCAGCTGGGGCATTGGTTAAACCAAATGGCATGATAGTAAATTCATAATGGCCATACCTTGTTCTGAAAGCGGTCTTAGGAATGTCATCTTCCTGTACCTTTAATTGATGATATCCTGACCTTAAATCGATTTTAGAGAAAAATCGTGCTCCTTGCAATTGATCGAACAGATCATCGATTCTTGGTAATGGATACCGATTTTTAATCGTGACTTTGTTCAATTCACGGTAGTCAATGCACATACGCATTGATCCGTCCTTCTTTTTAACAAATAAAATCGGTGCTCCCCATGGCGATGAGCTTGGTTGTATGAATCCCTTTTCCAATAATTCATCTAACTGTTTCTTCAGTTCCTGCATTTCTGCGGGTGCCAAACGGTAAGGTGCTTTGGCAATTGGTGCGGTTCCCGGTATCAAATGGATTCTGAATTCAACTTCTCTGTCCGAAGGTTGCCCTGGTAGCTCTTCTGGAAATATATATGAAAACTGGGATACTACTGGAATATCCTTTAATTCTTTTCCTTTAGTGTTAGTGATTATGGAAATCAAATACACTAACGACCATTTTCTTATATAACTTGCGGTTTTCATCACAGAGATGAACTTTGTGGATCTAGAGGTTTTATTTCCTTTAATTGTGATCTTTTCACCTTTTGGTGAATTTACTTGAATTCACTTTTGATCACATAAAATACTGGCTTTATTTGATATTAACCAATCCATTCCTAACACAACATCAAATCCTGCCAGATTCATTGGGTAAAGGTTTGCAATAAATTTCTGATTTAAAATTTCTATTCATGCTCCCTGCAAGTTTTCAGAAATTATAATGGTTTCCCCATTTGCTATCTATACTAGACATTCTTATGGAAGTTTAGTTAATGATTGATTGAGAAGTTTGCAAAATGAAGTATTAATAAAACTTTGGTTTGCACCTGAGTCAAATAATACTTTAGCAAAACATCATTAACTAAAAACGTACCGGTGATCACATCCGGGATCATCTTTGCTTCTTTTGCAGTCAGAACAAATGCCCTAGCATTTTTAGTATTCTTGGCGTTCGTGGCTGGAGCTAGCTTTGGACAGTTAGGCTTGATATGACCTTGTTCTCCACAGTTGTAGCATATCCGATTGTTAGGCTTCATCTTCCAGTCTTCTTCCTTGTGTCCAGATATTTTGCAGAAGTTACAGTATATGGAGCATCTTCCAGAATGCTTCCTTTTGCAATACTTACAGTAGGGTGCAGAGGTAGAACCTACATTTTCCCACGGTTAGAATTTCTAGAACGGAATTCTTGTGTAAGCTTTTGGATTAGGTTCCTTCTCTGATCCTTTTCTTGTGTACAGACTAATTCATCAGTCAAGGTATTTACTAGTTCTACTGCTTCTTCTATGGTTTGAGGTCTAGCTGCCTTGACTACATGTCTAATCTCCCCAATTAATCCCCAGATGTAACGGGAGATTAATACCGGTTCAGGTGATGCAAGGGTTGGCACTATTCTAGCATATTCAAAGAATAATGTAGTATAACCCTTACTATCTACCCCAATCATCCTAAGATTTAGGAATTTGTTTGCTATATGTACTTTTTCATTAGGAGGGCATAATTTTCTTTCTACAATGTTTTTAAATTCCTCCCATTCCATATTGTAAGTTCTATCACTTAATTTAGACTGAAGGATAATGTTCCACCATTCTAGTGCTGAATTCTTAAACAGATTGGAAGCAAACATTATCTTATCCTCTTCCGCACATTTACTTATTCTTAAGACTGCCTCAGTCTTTTCTATCCAGCGTAGAGATGCAACGGCCCCTTCATTTCCCGAGAATTCCATTGGTTTACAAGACCAAAATTCTTTATAAGAACAACCATAAGACACGGTTCTTCTTCTTTTGGGAATGGGCACTTGAAGTATGGGTCCATTGTTTACGCTGTTTTCAGGTTCAGAAGGTCGTTTACTATCATGTTTACTTTTATTTTCTGCTTCCTTAACTGTTTTGATAATATATGGCATCGCATCTATTATCCCTTGTGCCGCTATATGTTGCATGGCACTGTTATCCACTAGATTTCCATTATTGTTGTTGTTCGGGTTTTCATTATCCGGGTTATTGTTACTGTGGTTATCATTATTCTGGTTTTCCTGGTTCACTTCGTTGTCCATCTGAATTTTAAACATTTACCAATTATTAATATCACAAAATAATTAATAATTTAGGCAACAATCACACAACACACATATTGGTCAAAAACATCGAGCATTGCAACTTACTCTTTCTTATATAGTATGCTTCTAATACAAATTGATACTGGAATTTAAAATTACAATACTAATATGCATCACTAACCACGAGGTGGTCTATACTACAATATGTTCTTATATATATATATTCATACACACATATTATAAATTATTGTATTATTATTACTATCTCTACCATCACTTTCACGGATATAGATTCATCCAGAAATCCATATGGCGCTCGTCTTACTTCCAGACGAGTCGCTCTCCGACCTGCCTCATTCTCTCGCTACTTTCTAAAATCTCTTCTCCGAAAGTTCGGAGCTCTTGCACATTTTCTGCACTCATTGGGGGTGCAGGTGCTGGTAGAGGGTCTGGGTACTGGGGCATAGGTTCCTCCTGAGGGTACGGATTCTCTAAGATCTCCCTAATGTATCCATCGTTATCGTAGTAGGGATCTAGAGGGTCCAGACCTGGATAAGCTGCTAAGTTCGGCATGGGTTCATCGGTTAGGTGGTAGCGTTGCACATAATCCCTGTGATCATCAAACCATAGATCGTAATATGGGTCTAAGGGATTAGGGGCTGGTATCCTAGGTATTTCCTCAGGGTTGAAATCATGCATTTGGACTTGGTTTTCTGGGTTGTTTTCTATCTCCATTGGCTGCGTGCAAAACAAAGGTAAGGGTTGTAGGGCTACTAGTTGCTCCAGGTTTGGGTCGGCAGCTGTGGTTGCTAGGATATGAAAATTGGCTAAGCTCCTATTAAGTATATCCTGTGTATGGGCATCTGTCTCTCGCTTAGCAGCTGCTAGGACTCTCTGCTATTGCAATTTTTTCATTCTTTTCCTACGCTCGTGTGCTCCTTTACTGAACCATCCACTCTTTTTCTGAGGGAATGGCTCTTCAGACTAAGCCTTAAACACAAACATCCCTTCTTCCTGGTCAGCTGAATACCCAGAGAGGGCAGGCTGTGAAGAGGTACCTTCACTCCTAGGTGAATCGGACAACTGACGATAAACGTCTGAGGGTCCTTGATCACTTATACTGTAAACTAACAAATAGTCAAATAACACACAACAGTAAAATACAGATATGCACGTATTTCTATAATTAATTTCCTAACAATTTGAATAATATCTTGGTGTCAGCAGAACACTTATGTGGCTGAATAAGTGGCTTAGCTCTGATACCACCTTCTGTCACAACCCCCCGCCCCCTATCTGTCCTGGGAACGGGTGGCCGCGAGACCAGTTTTGGTGGTATCGGTGTATATCATTTTGGCAGCGGAAATTACATCAGGATGGTAGTTAGGAAATATTTATCAGAGTAAATACCACGCTTTTATAATATTAAACATATTGGGATAAAACCCAAGTTTTCATTACAAACATTTCCATAGGGAAAATCCCTATTTTATTGAATAAAACATCTTCTTTTATTTAGGCAACTTTTATAGCCACTTTTTCCAAGCCTTCAGTGCTGTCCAGCTGGCTTCTAGTTGGCTTTTACATTTTGTTACCTGAAACGTGTTTAAAAACATTTTGTCAGTAGGAAATACTGGTGAGTGAATCCCAGTTTAATCAAGAAGAGTTTTTTCAATTTTCACAGTATTGAGAGCTATTACAATGTTTACATCTACACAATTACTCATTCAGTACTGTCAATCCTGACTGGTGGGTCATATTACACATTGGCTAACTCTTTGTCGAATGGTAACGTGTTCCACATTTTGTATACAAAACCCGAACATACCGGCAGTAATTGAAGAACTACAAAGACTCAATCACTGCATACCCACATTGTAAAAGATTTAAGGTTTTGTAAAAACAGTTTACAAAAAGGAGATTACTCACATTGTTGTCTTAGGTTTTCTGTAAGGGTTTCCTGGTGATTATCTAAAATATACACAAATGCACACGTGTTAGTATAATAACCCTCAATATTTACATTAGTAATACCCTCCCCGAGACGGCATTCCAACGACTACGTCGGGCAGAACCTCGACAGCCGTTACAGAACCCTGGATCAATCGGGCAGCGTATCTAATACATAACCGGGGTTATAATACTTATAACGGGGCAGAACTTCGTTAACTAGGGGGTATTATACCCGAGAATTATGCCTACTATGTAGAAATTCGAGAGAGAAAGTTATGTGTGAGCAAATTCGACTGAAGGCCCGAGCTCCAAATTTATAGGAGCTGATTTCGGTTTTGTCGCGCCCCGTGTAAGATGTAGCTAGGGGCTACACGGCCCGCGAGGGCAGCTAGGGTAGGCCCTAGCTTGTCCGACTCAGCCCTAGCTTCGACACGCTGCATGACACGTGGCAGCACCGGGTGTCGCCCTAACTTGGAGCTGTCGCGGCCCGCGTAGGTCAAGGGGGTGGCTTACGCGCCCCGTGAGAGACCATAAAAATTTGTTTTTTATTTAATTTTTATATAAATAAAGTTATTCAGGGCCTGTTTTCGCATATGGGGTGAATTTTAAGACATATTGGAATATTTTAATATATATTCTGGTGTCGAAAATAATTAGGAGGGTTGTTATACGTGTGTTTTTAGCAACATTCCAATCTCCATCAGATGGTTTAACCTTAGGATTCACATTCTTCATTGCCTTAGGTGAAGATACCTTTATTGACTTAGAATGAGATTTATCCTTTGATGTAACCATCTGATTTTGCATATAATAGGGGACATAGAGACGCCGTGTGCAGTTTCTAGCAATATGACCCACTATGCCACAGTTGTAGCAAGTTGGTCTTTTCATCGGAACGACATTCTGAACAGCTTGATTTGCTCTAGCTGGTCCTGAAGGACAAACCGGTCCTTTTTGTGTTGGAAGCGCATGCACATTACTTTTAGATGAAGATGAATTTGGGTGCTTGTATTTGCTGTTTGCAGAAGTCTTGTTGCTCTGAGCACCATTCTTCGTCTTTTCTCCCTGATTGGAGCTTTCAATCACCTTGTCATGAGCCTTTTTTAGACTATTGCTGCCCATAGATGATCTCAAAGAGCATGATTGTCTTTGATATTGAGTCTTCTCATTCCCTCTCCTTCGATTAGATCGTTTTGACTTCTTTTGCTTGCTCTGACCCCCTTTATCACAAGCAGTGGGTTCAGACTTCTCAGATTGTGTACTTGGAACCTTGTTCACATTAGTCTTCACTTCTTCCTTCATGTCATTAGCTTTGATTTCACATGATTTAGAAATTTCATCAACACATGAACCGTGTGTGTTCAAAAATGGTTCACTGGCAGCTTCGTTTTTCAAAGAAATCTCTTGATCCTTTTGAGAAAATATTTCAGTGGTCCTACTAGATACATCATCAGGGACCTCTGCTGAGACGGATTCAGAAGAGCAATCAGAATAGTTTTGATCTTCTTGAGAAGGATTTTCAGTGATCCCACTGGATGCATCATTAGGGACATCTGCTGATACAGTTTCAGAAGAATGATCAGAACGGTTTTGATCAACACTTTCACTTTCATTTGTTTGTACAGCTTTGGTTGCTGTTGAACAAGAAACATCACAATTATTATCAACTGAAAAAGCACCATTATCATGCAACGAGTCTAAATGTTCACCACAAGCATCAACGTTTTTGCCTAAAACATCGGGCCTAAAGTTAAACACTAAGCCAAAAAAACTAATTAACAAAGTTTTGCATCAAAACATGGTCTGGATTAGGTTCATTTATTAAATTTTCATAGGAATCAGACTTTGATGCTTGTTCATTCCCAACTACATCTTCAACTTTTACTTCATCTGCAAGGGAAGACGAAGCATTAGTATCATTCACAGACTGAGAAACAAACTTAATTGACTGATCTGTTCGTTTCTTAACAAGTTCGTCGTTGATAGTTGTCTCATTAGTCTTATGAGCATAAGTCATACTATCAGCTCTTATGGATTCCTCCACAGTGTAAGGCATGTACGTGTTGTTGTGGTTAAATGGTGGAGGCACTTTATTATAACCCAACCCACACCCTTTCTTGCGCTTGTACTCTAACTGAATATCACATATATCTTTGACCAATTTTCTAGAAGTATCGTATTTCTTGATATTTATCTTATTTACTTGATATTTTTGTTTAATCTATCCTAGCTCTTTGGTCAAAGTACTTATGACTTCTCTAGCATACTCGTAATTACAACTCTTCGCACTCAGATCCTCTTGAAGTTTTTTAATATCTTTTCTTTGAGCTTCTATTTTTTTCTTTATAAAGCCTTTCATTTTTTGTTAAATGAGAATTATGTATTTTTTTTTGTCATTATAATCTTGGATCAGTTCTGAGTTGTGTAGACGATATGCTGCTACCCTACCTCTACATTCAGGAGTACATAAGTAAGAATTTATCTCCTCAACAGTAAATCCTTGAGCCTGAGCCACCTGAGCCATGAATGCCATATTGTCAGTAGGTGGTTGATACTTTTGTTCTTTTCCTCAAAACACAAGCCAAAGCGAGAACCCGTGTACTCGCTAACTCAAACACCTTGCAACACGCACGAACCGACTTCCTGTACCGTACCTCAAAACTTGTCAAACCTTTTCCACAAACATAAAACAAACCCCCTTTTTTATATTTAACACCTTTTATTATGTTTTATTATTATTTTTTTATGTTATACTAAAATAAGTTAATTAATTATTTTTTTAACATAAATATTATATAGAATGTAGTATACTTTTTAATTAGAAACCTAAAACTAATGATAATGTAATAATTACCTAATGATTTCTAATAAATAAAACCCTTAATCTAATCAAAGATAAAACAAATATCCTGTTTACGTTCTTCAATTCATCAAATATCTTCTTTATTTCTTTCTCACAGCAAAACATACAACAACATCAACTATCGTTGATGATGATGATCAGACGGGTAAACGGAGAATATGATGGAAGTTGGTGACGAAGGACAGTGATTTCCGGAGATGATGATAAAAAAACGATGACCGGACGGTTGATGATGATGTAAGATGGTAGACTGTGATCGTACCGGAAATAATGATCGGAGAAGGTGAGGTGGTGAACGGTGATGATTATAACATGTGATGATAAAGACAGCCGGAGTTCAGTAGTCGTTGAACTAAAGGTGTCCGGAGAAGATGACCGGAGACTTGCTGGTCGTCGGAGAATGAGGTTGATGGTTATGGACATGGTGAACGATGTTGTACGACGATTGACTTGTTTAAATACAAAAAGGTCCGAATTTAGAATTTACTTGACTAATATGCTGATGTACTTTTCCGAGTTTGTGTGAATACATGTATGTGTTTAACTATTTCGTATTAGGTATAGGTAAGTTGTGTGATGCCATTAACTTGATCACTAAAACCCTGAATTGTTTGGACATTTAAGGTATTGCAAATACTCTACTAGCATACATACTTACATTTAAATGTACATTAGGTCACGTGTAATGGACCTAACACTTACTTAACGTGTAATGGAACGTTATCATTTACCGAGCAAACTAAGGTGAGTTCACTACTATTTCCCAAGCATGTGTCCCGGGGGGACAAACAAGCAAATATTCCTAGGAGGAATACTTTTAAATGCTTTGGTTTAATTCCGATGTTAGTTAATAAACTCAACTTTATCACGAAAGTCCCTACTTACATACCGAGTTAGTTTCCTAGGAGGCAACGGGGTATTAGTTGATAGCGCTATTAGGCCTGACAAACCTCACACCGTGCTGGGAGCCGGGCGTGAACTAATGACCTTAAACATTTTGATCAATGATGATAGACATTGATGAGGGAACCAAAAACATAACAGTCAATCGGTATCGAGTTTATTATTCGTAACATGTCTTTAAACTAAACACTTACATGATTTCTGTTAAACAAAACTATGAACTCACCAACTTCATGTTGACACACTTTTCTGCATGCTTGCAGGTCGTTAGATATCTACATGGATCGGGACTTGCAATTTATTAACAATTTATTCTCGAGTATTTAAAAAAATGACAAATTTGCTTCCGCTAAACGTATTAAAATGCACTTTTCATGTTGAATGAGATTTTGAGTTTATTATTAATTTACTGTTAGTTCAATGTGATTAGTGGCTAGATCCTGGTACGTCACATGCCTCGCGTTGAGATCCACAGGTGGTATTTTGGGGGTGTGACAGCAGACATCAAGGCCATAAGGGGAACATTTGTTAAGAGCTACTGGTTCTACCCCTCCAACACTACTTCAAGAAGAAGTTGAGGATTATGCCAAAAAGTGGGAGAATGATAAGCTAAGAAAGTTGCAGAGTCTGTTCCAACCAAAACTTCTGCAAAGGCATCAGATGGTGGAAAAAAAAGTGATTGGTGAGACCCTTAACAAGAAAGCTGAAGAGATTGCCTTAGAAAAGCAGAAAAGGCAAGATACCCTTGAAGCCAAAGCTTCGAGCTTAATTTAACAAGAACAGGCTGAGCAGAGGAAAAAGGAGGATATTGGCACTTCACAAAGGAGAAAGTTAAAAAGAAAAGTTAGACAGCTAATTGTTACCCCTCCTAAAACCACTGATGGGTCTACAAATGGTGTATCCTCTGCGGACCCCAAACCAAAACCCTCACCACAAAAACCACCTCTCAAGAAGTAAAAGAAACCATCACCACCACCATCACCAATACAACCAACAAATGCTGGTACAACAGATGTATTAGTAGATGTTCCACAAACCACTGCTGGTACACCAGTTGTATCATCAGATGTTACCCAAACAACTAATATGATCATTTTTCAAACATCAACTCAACCACTGCCCACACCACCAAGAATTCCAATACGCCCACCTTCACCAAAACTCAAATTCACACGCAAAAGAAAAACTTATGTAGTGCAATAAGATGATGAGGAGATTCAACCACCAGACTCCTTATCATCTGCCCCCATTCAAGCCACACCACTCTCATCATTTCCATTCAGATCCACTACACTTCCACCCATTGCACCACAACCATCTATCATCCCATTGGAAACTTTGTATCCTCTAGAGATTCATGTAATTACAGTTGAAATTGAATCATTTTATACAATAGAGGATACATCACAACTATCCTTCCCATCTCTTCTTGGTTATAGAAAGCCTAAGAACCTTGATGAGTATTTGAAGCTGAAGGGTAGATAGGCTGAATATATTGGAAATGAGAAGTGTAAAGGGATGGATGATAGGATTTCTAAGGGAATCTTATCACTAGAACTTAGCAAGGACCTGAGCAAGTCCATGTCTGAGAAGCCAATCAATGCTGAGCTTGATAAAGAACTAAGATAAGATTACCTTGATCATATCATGCAACATAAACCATACAAAGCAACCAAAGCTCAATTCAAAGATTGGTCAATAGATGCTCTCAAAGAAGAAATTGAAAGAATTCAAATGTTGCTCAATGATCCTTCACTTAAGCCAACTCCACCCGATTGGAAGAAAGGCAAACAAGTTGATCAGAACAAGGCATTGAAGCTGAAAAGAATGAGAGCAGCGCTTGTAGCTGCAAACTATGGTAATGCAAGATCTGTTTCCAGATGGTCTGAAGCCAAGATTGTTGAAATATACAAGAGACTGGAACAGCTAGGAGAAAAGGATCCTATAGTTCCCAAAAAGCTAATATATACAATAGTGGTTGTCACTCAACAAACCCATACAACGAAAAAGTTGCCCTTAGCATCTGGCTTATCCATAACTGCCTTGAATCATGCAAAAAGGTAGAAGAAAATGGACGAGGCTGATGAACAGATGTATGAATACTACCGGAAATAGGGAATAAAAAACCAACTGTTATACCACATTGATCCTGCAAGTGATAAACTAAGAGAAGCAGTTGCAAATCTTGTCAGCATGCCACAATCACCCAACTCATCAAGAATAACTCTTCACCCAAGAAAACCATCTGATCCAAAAATTCTAAAGTGGAAGTCATCCTCAGACACCCATGAATTGAGCTTGCTCAAATCAGATGGTGAAATTCAAAGGTTAATAATGGAGGATGCATATGGTCTGGATGCAGGTGACCTCCAAGATCTGTTGAACATTGAACTAGAAAGGGATTTTGAAGATATGGTCTCCATGAACTTTGAGTTACAATTCAAAGGCCAAATCAGGGAGATGCTAATGAGGAATAAAGATCAGAAATAAAGAAGTGTTTTGGCATTATCTGTTCTAAGGGGAGATTGTTGGATCTAGTGGACCCCACAAAAGAACAGATAATTGGAAAGCCAAAATAGTCTACAACATCTGATCATGAATAACATTGCTTTGAAGAACTACTCATCCCAATGGCAAAGACTAAACATCTGCTTCCTCTAAAGTCTGCTAAAGCCCAACGTCTGCCAAAGAGAACATCTACTTGAAGACAACGTCTGCTGATCCAAAGGTTTACCAAAGTGAACCTCTACTAATGAAGAAAAGTCTGTTGAAGCAAAGGTCTGATCATCTATTGATGATGAAGAAAAATCTTGAAGAAGCTAAGTCTGTTATGGCTCAACAAATGTTAAAGACCAACAAATGATAGAGCCCAACCGATAATTATTCAACAGATGCTGATCAACAGAGGCTATCGATGTCACAGTGCTTAGGCTATAGAAGATGTTAGAGGTTGCTAGGCTGTTAGATGGCGCTGTCTAGGTGACGTTAGCCAAGACGCTTCAAATGTTTGATTTGTACTATAAATAGAACAGTGCATGTAATGTTCTATTTATCACTTTCTTCTTGACATTTTATACAAACAAATAGGGGTGATCAGACTGAGGGGGAGTTTGTAATTCTCATACACGTAAATATTGTAATTGCAATCTTTATAAAAGCATGATGATGAAAGCATTCTTCTCATTGTCATGATTGAAAAGTTTACTATTCTGCTGCATATTTCCATTTTTGTTTATCTTCACTCAGTGTTTCATCTTAAACTGTCACAACAATCAAACTCAGATCCTAACACTCGTGCGAGGCACGAAGTCACAAGAGGGCCTAGTCCCGTTAACATAACTCACAAGAATGCAAAACTAAATAGATTTTGTAAAATATATAATAATAACTCAAGAACATATACACCTAAGAAAAAGCCAATACATAATCAAGATGGATAACTTGTACATAGTAATCATAAGCTTAGGTGGTTAACATATTTAGGACACTTGTAGGTTACGTCACGAATCAAGAGAAGCATCGGTGAAGTTATTACGCATTGGAACACAAATTCGTGAGTTCATGTCCCCTCTTTTAAACGTTTTCTAGTTTTCTTAAACTTTTGGGGGAAATACACGTACAAATGGTATGTTAGACTAGGAAATGGAATGACTAGATCACATGTGAATAGGGTTGTACTTAAGCACCATTAATCAAGTTTAGACCGAGGAACAAAAAGGGGTAGATCTATTGGGTTTTGACGAGCCCCACTCTTGGTCCATAGGACCCGCATGGAAGAGTGCTTTTGTGTACCGGTCGAGGGTAATCGGCACAAATATCGTCAAGGTTTGGATTGGGCTTCCTATGTCGTCACACATATTATTGTCCTTGCAAAACATTAATGATCATAATTTCATAGATGTTTACATAACGGTTTTTATACAAATACATCTCATATTTTCAAATATTCATTTAATACAAAATATTTACATGAATTCACCAACTTTGTTGACATTTTTCAACTTACATGTGTTTCAGAAAATTAGTGGATCTTTGCAAGGATTTTGCATCAGGATGTCAAGCGTCATAACTCCATGCCATCTTTTGAAGGGTTTGCCCGTTATATCACGCCTCCTTGCGGTGATACGAGGAGCAAAAACTTGATCTTTTAAACTAGAACTACGTTGTATGACTTTTTAAACCTTAACTTCTTTTGAAATTGTGAACTTATGTTTGTGTTTTGAAACTTATGAAAATGGCATTTGGAGTTTATTTTCTTCATGTAGTATGTTTGCTAATTCGTATGCAATGAGAATCAATCATGATCACACCTCGTGCTTCCGCCTATGACCGGGTGTGACACTGCTTCTACAGCTCCTGCTGCTATTGTGGTCGCTCCGGCCGCCATCGCCCGCTTGCCACCAGTTGTCGCGCTCCATCACCACTAATAATAATACTCAAATATAATCGGTGCTTAAGGATTGTGCTTTTCACAAAGGCTCGATGACAAACGCCGCACCATTCGGGACAAACCCACTAGTTATCTTTAATGAAATTGTCCACTTTTGAATTTAATATTTCTAATTGTGTAAGGGTAGGCATGGGTTTCTAAAACTAACTATGCAAGGTTAGGAATGAGTTTCTAGATTAAAGTAAGTAGAAGATTCTTCTTCGCTATCAGCTTTGAAAGTTGTTAACAAAGAAATAAATACGCGCTCAAGTTTGCTTCAAATATTATGTTTATTTTATGAGTTTTTAATTTAGAATAACATAACAAAGTTAAAAATGAAATAATGCGAGCCGATTTTTTGTCTCCTTTGATAAATATTTTGGTCGTTCAAAATTTATGTAAATATACAAATGTATTTTTAACTATTATCAGCTAATATTTCCTTTTTATCTTTTGTTATGCTTGAAAAACCGAAGAAATCACATATACATTGGAATTATATGTATCAGTACTAAAAAATAAGTGTTTGTGAACAAATAAAATGATCGCAAAATTACTGACCGACCGATATCCCATTGCAAAAAGGTCGCAATTCAATGCCCGCCAGGTCTGATCGCAAATTGGTAACCATCTAAGGGTTGTCGTAAAGCTGTCACAAAAGTTAATTTTAAATTAAAAGTTAAACTACGTCGCAAAGGTTGCAAAAACGTCGCCAAAATAAAGGAAAATTTGAAAATTAAAATCACAGTCACAATGGTCACAAAAATGAACACTCTTTGGCATGGTTATTTTGATGACTATAATATACAAAAAACATTTCTCGAATATTGACAGTCTAGACGTATTGGGTTGAATCGGCTTGAAGTAGATTGGAGTCAAGAAGTTGATCTTATGGGTTGTTTTGTGAAAATCATCAGAATGATAGTTGATTCTATGTTTCAAAAAATGTCAATCTCATAAGTAGATCCATATTTAATTTTACGGTTGTCAACAATTTTCAATCTTTATATGTCTATCAACTAGACTTGTAAGTTTTTGAGGGTCTAGTTGGATTACGTTAACTAACTAACTAAGTTAACTTAAAAAACAATGCCAATAGATATGAAAATTTACATTCTTAAATTATTTTGTACAAATTTTCATCTTAGCTTGAAACATTATTGTGTTATGTTTAATGTGTGTGTTGGGAAAAAAGGATAGAACTAACACTAAGGTGTAGTGGGTCAACAATGGAATGCCAAAATATAAATGTGTGTATTCTTGACTTTGTGTGTTATATATTAGCATCTAAAAGCCCTTAAAATTCCTAACCTTCTACCCTATAAATACCATTGTGTTGGCACATATTTCATCATCATTCGTCTAACAAATCTTCATTCCTAAAATAACCCATACATAATGGATGTTGCTTCCATGGAGGTTGAGATCACTTCTTCCTTTTCAGCTTCTAAACTTTTCAAGATGTTTTCTGACTTTGACACCATTGCACCTAAAGTAATTCCTCAATCATTCAAATCCATCACCCTTATACAAGGTGATGGTGGCGTTGGAAGCATCAAGAGCGTTACTTTCGGTGATGGTAAGAGATCACATAATTAAGTACATGTATAGTGTTTCCATCAAATACAAATAAGTTTAAGCATGCAAACTTTATGAAATAAAAGAAAAATCCACATTTTCGTAATTACTCTAAAACAAGATTGCAGAAGAGTAATAATAATTATGCTATAGTTTACGAGTAACGTAACTTAATTACTCTATTACAATTTTGTTGTAAAGTAATTATTTACTGAATATTGTATTTATCATAATTACCATAATGCCAATTCGTCCTTTTTTTCTTCTCTTCGTACACTTTGCACACTAAATATCATCTGTATTGGAACCCACCATAAATAGTTGTTTTATTATTGAATTCAAATGTTCCACTTTCATGTCTTTCTATAAATGGTTTGTCAAAAACACTATCATAGGTATAACATGGAAACAGAAGATAGATGCCATTGACACAAGCAACCTTTCTGTTAGCTACACTTTCTTTGAAGGTGATTCATCTAGTGATATAATGGACACTACAACCCATCATGTTAAGTTTATACCTTCAGCTAATGGAGGATCTGTATATAAACATACGTGCTTGATTAAGTGTAAAGGTGATGCTAAGATAACTGACGAATATATTAATCTTATCAAAGAATTCTGGAAGAATACTTTCATGGCGTTGGAGTCATATGCTATTGATCATCCTTAAATTTACTAGATTTTCTATCTAAATAATGGGAATGTGTTTGACTATATCATCATTGTACTATGTTATCGTTTGATGTAATAATAAATAATCATATATTATATGTTTGTTCTATGTTCTCATCTTAGACTACTTTGAATCATTCTATGATTCGAGTGGTTACATACAGGGATTATAATTCTTGAAAGTGATAGAGACCCCTATTGCTCTACTAACAGAGAAACAAATGTTAAAAATACCATATCAAAACAATTCCATACATTTCTAGTTGGACACGCTTTAGCAAAATTGAGAATATGTCCATACATAATAAATTGGGTCTACATATTCACACCCAACTCCCTATTTCCACACCCTTCAAGACGCCTCGTATAGACCTATACGAGGCGTATTACCTTTTTCAATTTCCAAGAGAATCTCTGATTATGTCATATTTTGTCTTATTTGGCTCGTATATGCCTATACTGGGCGTCTAGGCGAAAAAAGACCATTTAACCCCTGATTTAGGCCTATACTGGGGGTAAATTGGTCTTTTTTTGCCTCTCTTATATGCCTAGTATAGGCCTATATGAGGCGTATGTATATAATTCAAATTACCATTTTACCCCTGAGTTAGGCCTATACTGGGGGCAAAACAGGGCTTTAATGGTCTTTTGGACACCAGTATAGCCCTATACTGGGCGTCTATGTTTATTTTTTTTTGTTTTCTCTTTTTAAATATTTAAAAAGAGAAAACAAAAAAAATAAAAATAGACGCCCAGTATAGTCTATACTGGGCCTATACGAGGGGTCCAAAAGACCATTATAACCCTGTTTTGCCCCCAGTATAGGCCTAATTCAGGGGTATAATGGTCTTTTGGTCCACATAAACGCCCAGTATAGCCCTATACTGGGCGTCTATTTTTTTTTCTCTTTTTAAATATCAATAACACTAATATTAACTATAAAAAACTCATATTAATATCAATAACACTAATATTATTATAAAAAACTCATATTAATTATAATAACACTAATATTAATTATACAATGCCTATACGAGAGCTATACGAGACTTATACTACACTATACGATACGATACAACACGATAGGCCTATACAAGACCTATACGGGACTTATACTACACTATACTATACGATACGACGCTATACAACACGATACTATAGGATACGATACTACATCCATAGGCCCATACAATGCCTATACGAGACTTATACTACACTATACTATACGATACGATACAATACGATACGAGACTATATGATAAGATACAACACCCGTATAGGCATGTAGGTGTAGTATAGGTCTCGTATAGGACTATAGGTGTGGTTTAGGTCCCGTATAGGACTATAGGCGTATACAAGACATATATGGGACCTATACGAGACTTATACTATACATTGTACGATACGATACCATACTATACGATACAATACGATACTATCGTATCCTATAGTGTAGTATAGGTCCCTTATAGGTCTTGTATAGGGCTATCGACGTATACGGGTGTTGTATCTTATCATATAGTCTCGTATCGTATCGTATCGTATTGTATCGTATCGTATAGTATAGTATAGTGTAGTATAAGTCTCGTATAGGCATTGTATGGGCCTATGGATGTAGTATCGTGTGAAACCTGTGTCACTGTGACCATCAAACAATGCCAAACCAATGAAATATTGTATTTCATACTTGGTGTTTGTAAAAAAATTGTGTATCGTTTGCACATATCAACTCTTGTTCGATTTCAAGCTCTAAATCGCTTTCTGGAAGGTTATACGCACACTGATGCGTAAATATAGCCAGTTTAATGCAACGAACACTCTGTAATAGTGAAATAGGCTTAACATACCTTAAATAACCTCCACATAACTTAGAAATAAGTTTTGGATGGTTTGGTGTGTTGAAATCAAGTTTGTTCGATCACATGGACTAATTGTGTCAAACTGCGAAATTATACCAATTTGTATAGTAACGAACATTCCGGAACTTGATCATAAGTTAAACACACCTTAAATATCCTTTACATAGCTTAGAAAAAGGGTTTGAAGGATTCGGTGTGCTAAAGTAAACTTTATGCTCATTCAGGGACTAAAAGCGTCAAAAAGTGCATAAGTTTGCATTTTCGCGCATAACTTACGTTCTGAATATATCCGGACATCAAAAAATTTATGTAATCATTAAAATATTATGTTTTAGTGATTGTCTTGTCAAAATTCCATTCGTCACTCAATTTGGATCGTTTTTGCGTTCGTTACGACTTCCGTCGTAATTTACCGAACAACGCAACCGTACGACCAAACGAACCGACATCCGAGATATTTTTGAGCATGCTTTAAGTTCCCTATACTTTAACTTCATTTTAGAGCTTTGAAATGGGGTTAACGGGGCTTAAACGTGTCAAAAATGCATCAAATAGCAAGTTTGGGGCTTCAGGGGCCTGTTCTGCCAAAATTCAATTTTTGCTGACCTGCAGGATCCTTACGGACCGTATGGGTATCCTCTTGCGGTCCGTAAGCAGGTCCCAGACATCAGAAAGTTGTTTCCAGCTTGATTCAGCTGTTCCACACTTGTGCAAATGGTTTTGGGCAATTATATGGGCTCCCTTGGTTTTGTAAGTCTGTGGGCACGAGGTGTATGGCTGAGATTGAAGCTCGGTTTTCAAGAAACGATCCTAACGGTTCTACAAAAACTATATATACCCACCCCCATTTCACTCCCAAAGCACAAATGATCTGATTTCTGCTCTCTAAGTTGAAGTTTATGCTTCATACCTGAGAGTAAATCGGATCATAGCTTGCGGGGACCCTTTGTAAGTGTTCCTTCGTTCTTTTATCGCTTTTCGAGTCTGAAAGTCAAACTGCATTTGACTTTCTGCATCGACCAGTTTATGGTCAATGCGAAGTTCGTTTAAACTTCATAACGTGAGCGTAATCACGATGGTTATAGTCCCTAGTGACTATACCTACTGATTACCACGTTATCTAGGTGTAGTGACGAGACGTAGTTTCGACCAAAATGCACTTTCTTGCGTATTTTGTAACCAAACTACTATTAGGTATCAAAACCATTTGTTTTGATACCAAACCTGTTTTCTAACTTAACTAAACATGTTTTAGCATGTTTAGCTCGTCACTTTAGGTTTAGTGCTTATATAGAGTCGTAAGTCAAGCGATCTAAACAACGCTTAGACTTACGAACTAGACCCGTTTGGTCGATCTTTAGGATCCGACCAAACACATTAGGTGACCAAAGTTGTATAGGGAATAACCTTCCGAGGTTATACCTTATGGTCACTTCGTTTAAGTAGTTGTATGATAGGTAGTTTATATGCCTTTGGAAAACTACCAAAATACCCTTTTTACGCATAAATTCATTTTAAGCATATGTAACCTAAATTTTGACATCTAAACTGATTGGGTAATTATATTAGACATGTTAAGGCATATTTTACTTGTCGTAGGACTAGTTAAGCGGTCCGAACGCGTTTTACGCGAACGACGTGTTAAAGTAGCATAAGCTACCTAAACCAGTCGTGATGGGTCGTAAGCACTTAGGATAGGTTTCCTTTTAGTATGTAGGCCTTGTTAAACCATATCATATGAGTTCCCACACTCATTTGGTTTACGAGACCTCATCCTATCCAATCTTCCGAATTAGGTCTGGTTTATTTATGTAGTTACCTATATTAGGTACCGTTTGATTTTCGGGACTCCTCTAGCTTGCTTGGTAGTTGTTCAAGACTCCTAAGCACTCTCAAGTGAGTACATAGTCCCCTCTTTTACTGTTTTCAAACTGTTTTGGGGTGAAGCATGTGTACCTATCTGTTATTTTCATGTTTTCAAAAGTATAATTGATTATACATATTTGTACTTATCTTGTTACAAACTGAATGATTACTTATGATTTAAACTCTAGCTTTTCTTAGAAATTATAAAATAAATGTTTGGAATAGTACTTATTTTGTTCACCAGACCGATTGGTAGTATGATATAGCGCTATAGGATTTGACACCCCATTCATGTTGTCATGGAATGTCTGAAACCAATTTGTTTCTCCATCCAAATAGGGATTGCCTTTGTGGTATTTCTATAGTCTCAAAGGTGTATTTTGATGCACTAGGTCTGAATGAATTCTTAAGTCACATTCTTTTTGTATATTAAGTTATACTCCCAAAAGTATAGTTTGATATGCTCTCATATGTGATATCGTACAAAACCAACATGTATTTTGTTAAAAATCTAAAACATAGTTTTAATATGTTATTTGTAATCCAAAACATAGTTTAATATGTTATTTATAAATCCAAAGTATACTTTTGATATACTACTGAAAATTATTATTTTAAACAACTAAGGTATATTTAATATACTATTTGTCTAACGATTGGGTTTTGGTTAGTGTTTAGATAACGGGACGGGTGTGATGTGATGAAAACATGGTAGATACGCCGCTGTACTTCTTATATATAAGTGTTTTCATCACATTACATACCGTGTTGTTATTTAGTACACTTGGGTTAACAATATTGGAACTGAAATATATTTTAATATATTACTTATTCGACTTTCTTAAAAACCAAAGTATATTTATATATATATATATATATATATATATATATATATATTAAACCTTTTTATCAAAATATTGTTTTTCAAACAATATATTCTATACAAACTCATTTTTCTTACTTATTAAATTTTCTATGAATTATTATTTTTATCATCTGATTTCTTATAAATTTTTAGTATGATTTATAAAAAGAAAACCTTTTACAAGGATCATGACTACTTTTATTAAAACTTTTTCTGTAAACTCATAAGTCATGAATCCTAGTTACAATTAAACCTATGTATCTCACAGGCATTTTTATGCTGACGTACCTATTTTTACACATGTTTCAGGTGCTGCTTTGTGATGATTAATGATATATGCTACACTTAGGATGGACTCGTGCCTTAGCGACTTTTAGATTTGAAAGATAATAGTTGTACCTATTTGATTGTATTAAAACAATGAGTTCATTTATTCAATAAAAAAAAATTATTTATTCCATGGTTGTGAAACAATGATTCTGTTACAACACTCCCCGACGTTTCCGCCACGTCTTATTGTTTTACGTGGTCGGGGTGTGACAGAAAAGTTGGTATCAGAGCCAATGGTTATAGGGAATTAGGTTATTAGTGATGCTTTGACCTAGACTATAACCTTCCTAGGACCCTAACACAAGTTACCTTGTGTTTAGCTTTTAAAACAATGTCGTCACTTATCCTTAGGTGACAACCACAATAAGAGCACAAATTTTAAATCCGCTTTGAAAACTAATCATCTGTTCTAGGATGATTGATTACTAGGTTTTGAACCTTCAAAGTTTTCAAAATCTCGTCAAAGTTTGGTCTAAATAATGTGAACACGTGCAAACTGGAAGGGTGGGTGCCTGTACCCTGGGTCTTCTGTCTAAGGCTAGAGTGTTCGTACAAATCCGCAGTATCGGACCAGTCACTCTTACCTAGGAACTCTTGGGGTGAGTGTCCACTTATAGGCAAGCATGTCTTCGCAATACATTATATTGACCCATTTACTTTGATTAGTCACCGTCTCATTTGTTTTCCTTAGGTAACAAACAAATGATCGCAACTTTATGCATTGTTATTCTGTTTTCATTTCCCTTGTTTCCACCCATGTCTCCCATTTTCTTCATGGTGCCTCTTCATCGCAACAACAATGTCCGAACTAGGTGTTGCAATTGTCCATCAATTAGGCGTCGTACTACCAGAAGGCCGTTGATTTAGCTATCACCGTGACTCGTCTCAGGGATGAAGCCATACAAGGGAACCACTCCTTAGAGCAATCAATGCAACCGTCATCATCCGAATCAGATACTCTATTTCAAATATACCCACAGTGGACGATGGGGGATATTTGATTAAGATGTGCCGCTTTGCAATCCAAAGCAAAGCTGTTACAAATCCTGCTGTTGCTCAACCTCTTGCAAGGAAACCTAATGCTGGTATGTGCTTATGTGCAACAAATGTAATGCAACTCACCAAGCTTACCTGCAGTGTCGACTGTGTGCATCACGTGGACGACTCGGTCACCTGACAAATGCTTGTCAATTCAACCCAAACCAAGGTGGTCTAAACCAACCCTAAGTCAATCCTGCTCGTATGATCGACTTAACATACGTAGTACCCAACCTTCAAACTCTACTTCATATGTTGCTTGGCATATCTAGCACCTCAACCTCATGAACTTTCTACCTTGTGTGTCGACTTAAGCACGCCTAGTGCAAGGTGTCGAAACACCTTTCGTTACACAAAATTCTAAAATCCAAAATAGGATCTTTCTATCCTCATAATTAGATCCTTATGGATAATTATCAATCAAATCGGAGCCCTTAATTGAGTTATTCGTATGCCTTAATATGTAAATTACGATTCAATAAGGATAAATCCGAATTCCTATTAAAATCTTTCTATCTCCATAGTTAGATTCTTATGTTTAAAGTGCCAAATGAAATCCACGGATTGGATTCCTGGTGTGCTTTAAATACCCGTGACCAAACATAACAAATTACAGATCAAGTTAACTAATTATGTGATTATGTGCTTATGTGTTTTCTTATATGCTTTGTGTTTTTATGTGATCCATCCAAATCCTCTTAGAATCTTCCATATCTCATATGAGACATTCTTAGTAGGATATCCAAAGGTACTATCTTAAATCCTTAATAGACTTCTACGTTGTAGTAATGTCCCTTGGGTTTTGAAGTACTATTCTATAATTGGACCCCTTGAGTGGTCTAGTTAAACAGATTGATTTTGAAAATCTGGTTAGGAATATCATGAGATGATATAATTGAAAAGATCCCTTTAGAGTGGTCTATTTAAAAAGATTATACAACGGTCTAGTTAAGAAGATCATGTGTTGATCTAGTTAAAAAGCTTGTTCGTTGATCTAGTTAAAAATACCCTTTGGTGGTCTAGTCAAGTCGCTTCATGTTTATTCAATTGATTTTTCCCCTATGCATTATGAAATGAACTGTGCGGACTGTGCAAGGAATTACGTAATTATGGAGGCCTACATAATTATGGAATTTAGTGCACAGAAACCACAGGAAGTTTTGTCGTGTGTTAAGACCTATAGTGACAAGAGTAATGATACGGGAGAAGTCTTGGACCTTGACCGATGTCATTTTATCTTACACTCCCCAATTCTGATTTCAAGCACACACACATTTCCTATGATAAGTCTTCACGGGAAACGTTCTCCTGTCTATAGTTTGAAACTCCATGTTTTGATACTACAAGGACTTTACTTTGAGGGTTGACAATTTCACTAAGAATCCTAACATGGCCCAGAGTTTTACTTAAGGGTTCAATGGATTTGTTTGAAAGCGAAACCGTCATAGTTGTCCTCACAAGTTTCTCCTAAAATTAAATTTCGGGACGAAATTTCCTAAAGTAGGGGAGACTGTGACACCTGTGTCACTATGACCATCAAACAATTCCAAACCAATGAAATATTGTATTTCATACTTGGGATTTGTAAAAAAATTGTGTATCGTTTGCACATATCAACTCTTGTGCGATTTCAAGCTCTAAATCGCTTTCTGGAAGGTTATACGCACACTGATGCGTAAATATAGCTAGTTTAATGCAACGAACACTCCGGAATAGTGAAATAGGCTTAACATACCTTAAATAACCTCCACATAACTTAGAAATAAGTTTTGGATTGTTTGGTGTGTTGAAATCAAGTTTGTTCGATCGCAGGGATTAATTGTGTCAAACTGCGAAACTATACCGATTTATATAGTAACGAACATTCCGGAACTTGATCATAAGTTAAACACACCTTAAATATCCTTTACATAGCTTAGAAAAAGGCTTTGAAGGATTCGGTGTGCTAAAATAAACTTTATGCTCATTCAGGGACTAAAAGCGTAAAAAAGTGCATAAGTTTGCATTTTCGCGCATAACTTACGTTCTGGATATATCCGGACATCCAAAAATTTATGTAATCATTAAAATATTATTTTTTAGTGATTGTCTTGTCAAAATTCCATTCGTCGCTCAATTTGGATCGTTTTTGCGTTCGTTACGACTTCCGTCGTAATTTACCGAACAACGCAACCGTACGACCAAACGAACCGACATCCCAGATATTTTTGAGCATGTTTTAAGTTCCCTATACTTTAACTTCATTTTAGAGCTTTGAAATGGGGTTAACGGGGCTTAAACGTGTCAAAAATGCATCAAATAGCAAGTTTGGGGCTTCAGGGGCCTGTTCTGCCAAAATTCAATTTTTGCTGACCTGCAGGGTCCTTACTGTGACAACCCGAGTTTTCAAGGTCTCCACTCGACCTAACTCAATACTTCTTTGCAAAGTGTGTTTTCTTTTATATACATATATATATACATTGGATGTGCAAAATAAGTGTGTTTTATATATATATAAATGATATGCAATATGGGTGTGTTATTGATATATGTTTAGTATGAATAATGTGGTATACTTATTAAAATATGGGAACCTTGGCCGAAAACACCCCCATCCGAAAACACCCTCCTCACGAAAACACACTAGTGTTTTCGTCAACTATGGCCAGCGAAATCAAAGTGGGCCTTTGGCCCAGTAGCGATCAATTATATCTTTGCCTCAACCTTTGCGTGAACTGGTAACCGGAAAAAACCCTAACCACCTCTCACATTCTCTCTCGCTCTCCTTTGAAACCCGACGGCTGCCCTCCTCTCATTCGAAGTCAGATTCCCCCTGGTTTGATCATTCTTTGTTCGGTTAGTGTTTTTCCACATTTAAATTAACGTTAGTTCTAAATGGATGTTTATGATGCTCTAAGTTCGATATGCATGACATGATCAGTTATATTATTGTATGCGAAACCTGGTGTGATCTAGAGTTCTAGGGTTGTTATGATTGAATGATTAAGCTTGAATGATGTGAAGGCGATCAGGATCTGAAAGCATGTTAACTTGCTAACAGTGTTTGATTAGGTGATATGTTAATGTATTTGTTGAATGCATAAACCAGGGTTCCTGATAAATGTTAAGTTTTGTGATGCTTTTGTTGTGATGATTGATAGTATTGATAGTATTGATGATTGCATGAATTGATATGATTGGGTGATTGTATGTTGAAGCCTATGTAACTGCCGGTTGATCATTAGGATTTCTGTGTGATTCATAACCGTTGGTGATAAAAACCCTACCCCACGAAATCCCCACCCAGACGAAAACACTAGTGTTTTCGTCACACCTTAAGCTCGACAAAATCCTTGGGATTTCGTCGCCTAGGGGTTTTCGTCCATAGTGATTTCGTCCCAGGTGTTTTTGTCATATGTTTTGGTACAACAAACTCTGGTAGAATAAATATGTTAACCCCGTCAAGTTTATTAACGCTGTTAAGTTAATTAACTCTGTTAAGCATGTGACATTATTAGTTGTTAACTCTGTTAGTTAATTAACTCTGTTTGTTTGTTATTGCTGTTAAGTTGTAAACAATGTTAAGTTTATTAACTCCGTTAAGTATGTCAAGTATGTTAACCCAGTTAAATTGATAACCCAGGTTAGAATTGACTAAGAACACAGTTGCATGAAGTATGATTGTATGAACATGAAATAACTGTTATGTGTTATTTGATGTTGATTGCTTAAGCACACTCTGAGACATAGATTGCATGTGAAACTCTACGAACTTGAACTGATTGAGTATACGTGCATACTATAGGACTTGATTGATTACTTGTGAGCACATAGTTTAGCATACCGAGCAAACCAAGGCGAGTTCACACTCCTAAGGCATGGGATTCCCCCTGGGTTGGGAATGGGATTGAATAACTACTCGTACTATCATTACTATTAAACTACTTTTCACTGTCCTCGAGTTGGGAAGGGCACGTACGTAAAACCTACGTACACTCAAGTTACTACTGTCCTCGGATTGAAGTGCACGTACGTAAAACCTACGTACACTCATACTTGCTACGGTCCTTGGATTAAGAAGGGCACGTACGGATACGACTAGTCTAGTAACATACAACATGGGAAGCCCCCACTAATCATCGTAAACATGTTTGGGAAACCGCGATACGGATTAATACGATACACATGGGAAGCCCCCACTAATCATCGCAAACATGTTTGGGAAACCGCGATACAGATTAATACGGTACATGGTTTGCGAATTAAACATATGATTTACGAACACTATAACTAAATAACCAACTGTGAACTCGCTCAACTTTGTTGTTGACTCGTTGTTACATGCCTTGCAGGTCGTTAGGTATCTATGGAGCTTGCATCGGAGTGGGAAGAGTCGTTGTGGGACATGGACAGCTGTGTACCATGCTAAACATTTGAAACGTTTAAACTTATGACTTGGTTTTAAACATTATGCTTCCGCTTGCAACGTAAACTATGTTTTGTTTAGACACCAATTGTATTGTGTTGGAGTTTTATATACTACTTACATGCTTGTTCAATATGATTGGTGGCTTGATCCTGGTCAGTCACGCCTCCAAGCGGTGATACTCCGCGTGTGGATTTTGGGGGTGTGACAGATTGGTATCAGAGCCATTGGTTATAGTGAACTTGGTTTTAATAAGGGAAAAGTTTTGTTAAAACCAGACTATAACCTGAACAGTGCTCAACTATCCACAACGACGCTTCGCTCCACGTGCAAGGCTCAACATTATAGGTAATATGGTTTATGTTATATTGCCTACTTGCTAGTTACATAGAACTTTGCTTATGGTATGCTTAGATGAACGTAACAACTATAGTTTGAAAACACATGTGTGCTTACTCTCTTCTGTCATCGCACTTTCGCGAACCTCTCTCACTCATGTTTTCCTTTGATATGAAGATCATGAGTGGACGCGTTAACTTAACTCAAGCCCAGTTGGCGGCTTTGATCACTGAACAAGTTACTGCAGCACTCGTAGCTGCCCAGGCAGGAGGTCAACACGCTCAGCCTCCTGTGTGTACTTTCAAAACCTTTATGGATTGCCGACCTACTACTTTCAACGGCACTAGAGCAGCTATAGGCCTCCTCCACTGGTTCGAGAAGCTTGAGTCGGTCTTCGAAATGTGTGAATGCCCTGAGGCTTGTAGGGTGAAGTATGCTACTGGTACTCTCGAGGGCATAGCGCTCACGTGGTGGAACGCGCAAGTTCAAATGTTAGGGCTGGCCGCTGCTAACGCCACCCCATGGAACGACTTCAAGGAACTGATCAAGCGAGAATACTGTAATCGTGATGACATCCACAAGTTGGAAGTGGAGTTCTTTAACCTGAAAATGACGGGGTCAGAAATAGAGGCGTATACGAAGCGATCCAACGAATTGGCAGTGTTGTGTCCAACTATGGTGGATCCTCCCATTAAGCGTGTCGAGCTGTACCTCAAAGGCTTAGTACCTGAGATTCAAAGCCATGTGACTGCTGCTAACCTTGCTACCATCCAGGAAGTTACTCGTCTTGCTCATCGCCTCACAGACCAGGCAGTGGAACAGAAGAGGCTGCCTAAGCGTATAGGCGCTACTGCTACTACTACTTCTGCTACTCCCAGTGACAACAAGCGAAAATGGGATGGAGCCTCCAGCAAGGGTTCAACTACAGTTCAGTCCCAGGCACAGCAGAGAAAGATCGATGACTACCAGAGTCCTGGTCAGCAATCTTCTGGTAGTCAAGGGCAGGGTGGATATCGAGGAAACCTCCCGAAGTGCAACAAATGCAATAGACACCACAATGGTCAGTGCAACAAGTGTCATTTCCAGGGGTGTCTCAAGATGGGTCATGAAGCTAAGGATTGCAGGAGCTCACGGCCTGCGAATCAGAACCATCAACAACAACCACCCGCTCCACAGAACCAGCAGCAGCAACAGCGAGGCAACCGGGGATGCTTTCAGTGTGGTGCTGAAGGCAACTTCAAGCGGAACTGCCCTCAGTTAAACCAGAATCAGAACAACAACAACAATAATCAGGGCAATGGGAATAACAACGGGGGTAATAACGACGGCATTGGTGCCAGGGGTCGAGCGTTCGTGATTGGTCAGGGTGACGCAAGGAATGATCCTAACATGGTGATGGGTAAGTTTCTTCTCGACGACTTTTATGTTACTGTTTTATTTGATTCGGGTGCCGATACCAGTTATGTGTCCCTAAAAGTTAGTCAAATGCTTAAACGCACACCAACACTTTTGAACACCAAGCATGTCGTAGAATTAGCAAATGGTAAAAGTCTAGAGGCCACACACATAGTTCAGGGTTGTAATCTTATCCTCGCTGGTCAGACTTTCTCTATCGATCTCATTCCTATAGTTCTGGGTAGTTTCGATATCGTCATTGGGATGGATTGGTTATCCCAACAGCAAGCAGAGATCCTTTGCAAAGAGAAGATTGTTCGTATTCCCCGTTCTAGTAAAGAACCTCTCGTGATCCAAGGCGACAAGAGTGGTGCTGTTGTGGGCATCATCTCCTTTCTTAAGGCCCAGAAGTGTTTGGGAAAGGGCCACACTGCTATTTTAGCACTCGTTACTGATGCATCAACAAAAGAGAAGAAGATAGAGGATATTCCAGTTGTATGCGACTTTCCTCAAGTGTTTCCTGAGGAATTTCCTGGTCTACCGCCTCATCGCCAGGTCGAATTTCAAATCGAGCTAGCTCCTGGAGCAGCACCAATAGCTCGTGCACCGTACCGCTTAGCTCCACCAGAATTGGAAGAACTATCTATACAACTGCAAGAGCTCTTGGACAAGGGTTTCATATGTCCTAGCTCTTCGCCCTGGGGAGCACCAGTATTATTTGTGAAGAAGAAATACGGTACCTTCCGCATGTGCATAGATTACCGCGAATTAAACAAAGTGACCGTGAAGAACCGCTATCCTCTTCCACGCATTGATGACTTATTCGACCAGTTGCAAGGGTAGAGCTTCTATTCGAAGATTGATCTGAGATCAGGCTACCATCAACTGAGCGTCCGGGACGAGGACGTCTCTAAAACAGCATTCAGAACTCGCTACGGCCACTACGAGTTTCTGGTCATGCCATTTGGGTTAACAAACGCACCTGCAGTTTTCATGGATCTTATGAACAGAGTGTGCAAGCCTTACCTGGAAAATTTCGTGATTGTATTCATCGACGACATTTTGATCTACTCCAAGAGTCAGGAGGAACACGAGCAGCATTTGCGACTTATCTTGGAACTTCTACGTACAGAGCAACTTTATGCTAAGTTTTCAAAATGCGACTTTTGGCTTCGTGAAATCCATTTTCTAGGCCACGTGGTAAACAAGGATGGGATACACGTTGATCCATCCAAGGTAGACTCGATCAAGAACTGGCCTGCACCGCGTACACCAATAGAAATCCGCCAATTCTTGGGTTTGGCGTACTACAGAAGGTTCATCAAAGACTTTTCGAAGATTGCACAGCCGCTTACTCTACTAACTCAGAAAGGTGTCACCTATCGTTGGGGTAATACACATGAATCCGCATTTTAGCACTTAAAGGATAGACTTTGTAGTGCACCTATCCTTTCATTGCCAGATGGCACAGACGATTTCGTGGTTTATAGTGACACATCAATTCACGGTCTGGGTTATGTATTGATGCAACGGGATAAGGTCATTGCTTACGCCTCGCGCCAACTTAAGATTCACGAAAGGAATTACACCACACATGATTTGGAGTTGAGAGCTGTTGTTTTCGCACTTAAGATATTGAGACATTGTGACAACTGTGTTCTGTAATCATCGTATAATGTAAAACAATGTTGGTTATCAATAAAACAATGTGCTTTAGTGTTATTATATGTGTAATTGTGTTTAATAATTTTACAATTTGATTCGATATCGATTTCAAGCTTTAAATCACTTTCTGGAAGGTTATATGCAAACTGGTGCATAAACGCAATCAGTTTAACACGACTGATGTGTGTAAAATGAAACATATAAATTACATCAAATGAGGCATAAAACTAACCATTTTTAAGTACTAATATTGGAAAAAGAGTGTTTTTGTCTTCCTTTTGTATTTTCAGGATTAAATGAGCTCAAAAACACAAAAGAAGCAAAAAGACAGCTAAATCCAACATAAATACAAGAAAAGGAACATAAGTGGACTGCCCGACCCCTCAACGGCATCTTCCCAAGCAAAATAGAGAAGGCAGAAGACTGAACACGCCCCGTGCTCAGCCAGCACGGGGCCGTACCCAAGAAGCAGCAGAAAAGACAAACCTTTAGAAGCTTCTATTGCCCACCACGGGGCCGTGCCCAGTGAGCCCGGGGGCGTGGCGAAAGTATAGCAGGCGCATTAATTGTAATTGTGAATTACAATTAATGAAGAGAGAGAATGTCAGACAGGCACGGGGCCGTGTCCAGCGGACACGGGGGCGTGCCCAGCCTTCTGTTCAGCCTATAAATAGGAGTGCTTGGTTTCATTTCAACTCATCCCTTGGCACACCACCTCTCTCACACTTCATCCACCACCCACCACCATCACAACACCATCATCCATCACCATCATCCATTGTCCATCATAGAGTGTGTGAGTCGTCTCGGGATCCAAGATTGATCGTAAGAGTTCTTGACAATCAAGGCCATGTTTGCCTAAGTCTCTTACATCACTTGGTGAAGACAAAGTGTCTAGTATAATACTTTTTATTTCTAATCTTTTGCACTTTTTATTTGGTTTTGTATTAATGACTTTAATAACTAGTTACTTATGTTGAAGGTGATCTTTCCTTATCGTTTGTCCGTGGTGTCTTGGCATTATTTTACTGTCTATATAAAATAAAGGATTTTCACCATTCATATCTCCACGGTCTATATGGAGGTATGTTGGCTACCTGGTCGGGGGTTAAGGGAACGGTTTGGTAAAGGTCTTGCCATTGTTCAGCGTTTAGAGGTCCTGCAATGGACCTGGGTCAAATTTAGTAGGACCTCCTTCAATGCTTCACGGTATTGGATGGCGGGGGTCCAAACTCTTTTATCCCCTCATAAGTTAACTACTATTAATACTATAACCCGGCTATTTAGGACTGTATCCCTGCTGACTCAGACTACTTAGCCGAGGGTAACGACACCGCCAAAAGCGGGGCCTACCACAATATTGCATTAATAACTTAATTCATTATCTTCCAATAATCCACCCTTTTAGGATTGTATCCTTGCTGACTCAAACTACTGGGGTGAGGGTAACGTCACCTTCAAAAGAGGGGCCTACTACAATAACTAAGATAATCTCTTAATTATGTGCAAAAGTGCGGAAATAATCAAAGGTTATACTAGATACGAGTCGGAACCAAGTGATTCATCTTGTCTATCTGTTTTTATTTTTATTTTATTTTCAGCATTTTAGTTAGTTTTTATTTTTCTTAGTTTAAAACATTTTTCTAAACTTTTTACTTTGATTAGACGTTGAGGATAAACCGGTACTAAAAGCTCTTGTGTCCTTGGACGACCTCGGTATCTTACCAACGCTATACTACGCTCACGATGGGTGCACTTGCCCATATGTGTGTTTAGTGTTAGTAAAATATCGTGTTTTATAAATTTAAAACTTGGCTAAAATAAGTGTTAAAGGGGCTTAAAATATACACCTAATATATATAACACTTTACCGCGCATCAAGTTTTTGGCGCCGCTGCCGGGGACACAAGGATTTTAAGAAAGCTTAAAATCGACGGCCTAATCAGTTTTTCAAAACCTTTTCAAAAAGCGCGCACATTTTTCTGCATTTTAGTTTAGTTTTGCATTTACAGTAACCTGTACACGGGGCCGTGTTCGCTGAACACGGGGCCGTGCTGCACATTTTTACAAAAACACCCAGTAACAATAGCTTGAACACGGGCCGTGCTCACTAAACACGCCCCGTGCTCAACGAAATCAGTAAAATTAATTAATGATCAAACGTCGCTAATACAGATACATTCATAGGCTCCTCGGCTACTCTCTTAGCCAAAGGCATGACAGTAGTGGCGTAGTTGGCTTAAGAGATTTGCTTGTCCTCCACTGCATTCACAACCGCAGGCCGCTCGATGTTCCGTTCCTCATGCTCCGAAACATGCATCACAACCGCCTTGCTAGTGCACCAACTCCTATTTTCTTTGGGGGATGGGTGTACCGTCTCTTCAAGCACTTCGCCCACATACCTAGGTCATTTGAGAGAAGCCCATGGTCGGGTACGGTGGATATTCACATATGCCGCTCAATGAACCTGATTTATGAGGCAGAAGACGGGACGGTAACCTTTCAAAGGATGCAAGGTCATGCATGGAACCCGCAAGAAGCGCTTGTCCTCCCAGCTCCGCAACATCATCAGTACCAATACCAACCCCACGGTGATCCGGGCCAATCATCCTCCTCGGGAGGCGGTTTTCCTAACTTTCAAAGTTTGCATGATTTGTTGCAGGAAAACCTTATGTGTACTAGGAACACCTATAACATGGCGAGCAACACCTACCACCGGGTCGGAGCTATCGAGAGAAACCTATCCGAGATCCAAGACGATGTCGGATACATACGAGACCACATTGCACGCCATGGAGGGGATGATGACGATGATGATGATGACGATGCTATGGAATAGGCGAGAGGAGCAAAGGAGGAAGCGGTTGATTGATGACTCCCCATGTTAACCCTTTTTAATCTTGAACAATTGGTGGCCTGCGTGCCAAATGTTGAACAATTTACTTTCCTTGACCGCTTTTATTTTTCGTTTTATTTTCTTTTCTTTTACTTTATGCTTGGAACAATTAACTATGGTAATGTAGGATGTTTGTGTTGCTTGGTGTGGTATTAAGTGATGAAACAGGTACAAACCAAGGCTTGGAGTGCTAAGCCTCAGCACTTATAGGGCCAGGATGAAAAAACCAGGGGAAGAAACCTGTTTTTCAGGCTTACAGACTGTCCACACGGGGACGTGTCCAGCCAACACGCCCCCGTGCTCACCTCCCATACCTGATGTTTGGTTACTATCCTGCAGATTTTTGTCAGAAACGGGGCCGTGCCTAATCAACACGCCCCCATGTTCACCTTCTGTAAGTTCTCGTTACTGGCACCTGAACACGGGGTCGTGTCCACTCAACACGAGGCCGTGTCCAGGTTGCCAGTAACACAATTTTTTTTGCTTTTAACACCATTTTACACATCTAATCAACCTAAAAATCTATTTTTGGGACACATTGAGGACAATGTGTAATTTAAGTGTGGGGGGGATGCTAAAACCTTGAATTTTGCAAGTCCTAAATACAAGCCTTACACAAAACTCTATTGGAACCGCTAATCACCCCAAATTTTTTCAAAAATTTCATTTTTTCTTACTTGTCTAGGTTTAACTCGGGAAATTCAAGTTCTCAAAAAGGTTATATTTTTACGAATTTACAACCAATAGCGTAGTGATAAAAAGAACCAACATAAGAAAATTATGAAAAGGCATGGCAAACTTAGTTAAAATTTGATTATATATACTTGATCACATAAAAACCCATTCCCACAAAAGTGAGTTTTGAGCCTTTATTGAGCATACAATTACATATTATTAAACTAAATGCTCATTTTTCGTTTCTTGTGCGAATAGCCGCTTGGTTCTTACGACTTTAGAACTTGCCATGACGATACATTCCCGGTCCTTATCAACTTAAACCCGAGTAAGTAAATGATGGAGGCATTAGGACTAACTTTTTTTTACACCATTATTTTTCTTTTTCTTTTACCACCTACCCAAAAATCCCCCTAGTTAGCCCCTTTGAGCCTAAACCTTTTCATTTCATAACCCAAACCAAACACCCTTTTACCCACCAAAACTTTTTATTTTTAACCCTTTGTTTTAGTAACAAGTTCGGTTTTTTCGTATGATCGTTCAAAAAAAAAAAATAAATAAAATAAAAAAATGTGTTGATGATGAAGCAAAAGAAAATAAACAAACAAGTTCATCAAAAATAACTTTGTTTGAATAATAGCTTCATCAAAATAAAAAGTTACAAAAAATAGAAAGTCATACGAAAACCGACACTTGTTACGCTTTTTCACCCTTTTTCTACTAACCACTAACCCAACCACCTACCTTTAACCCAAGCCTAACCCTTCACCCACAAAGTCCTCTTGATATTTACAAAGGTATAAAAGTTAAAAAGGAGGAGGATTGATTGCTTGGCAAGCTTATGGTAGGAGTAAGTTCCATGCTGCTCTCGAGTGATTCACTAAAAATACACCTTCGGCCGAGTGTGAGTGATTTCTCCCGTGAGGTATGTGAACTTGTATATAAATGGAATTTTAAAAAGGCATGTTATGCCCAAATAAGTAATTTCTCCTATGAAACGTTCTAAATAAATCATTACGAATAGGATTGTAAATAGATAAAAATAAAACCCAAAAAGATCTTGGATTCCCAACACTCTATGACAAGCCCAAAACCTTCTCTTCTACCCATTCCATTTGGGAGTGTAAGTCACATATTAAAGAGTTTTGCTTGAGGACAAGCAAAAGTTCAAGTGTGGGGGTATTTGATGTGTGTAAAATGCAACATATAAATTACATCAAATGAGGCATAAAACTAACCCTTTTTAAGTACTAATATTGGAAAAAGAGTGTTTTTGTCTTCCTTTTGTATTTTCAGGATTAAATGAGCTCAAAAACACAAAAGAAGCAAAAAGACAGCTAAATCCAACAAAAATACAAGAAAAGGAACATAAGTGGACTGCCCGACCCCTCAACGGCATCTTCCCAAGCAAAATAGAGAAGGCAGAAGACTGAACACGCCCAGTGCTCAGCCAGCACGGGGCCGTGCCCAAGAAGCAGCAGAAAAGACAAACCTATAGAAGTTTCTATTGCCCACCACGGGGCCGTGCCCAGTGAGCACGGGGGCGTGGCGAAAGTACAGCAGGCGCATTAATTGTAATTGTGAATTACAATTAATGAAGAGAGAGAATGTCAGACAGGCACGGGGCCGTGTCCAGCGGACACGGGGGCGTGCCCAGCCTTCTGTTCAGCCTATAAATAGGAGTGCTTGGTTTCATTTCAACTCATCCCTTGGCACACAACCTCTCTCACACTTCATCCACCACCCACCACCATCACAACACCATCATCCACCACCATCATCCATTGTCCATCATAGAGTGTGTGAGTCGTCTCGGGATCCAAGATTGATCGTAAGAGTTCTTGACAATCAAGGCCATGTTTGCCTAAGTCTCTTACATCACTTGGTGAAGACAAAGTGTCTAGTATAATACTTTTTATTTCTAATCTTTTGCACTTTTTATTTGGTTTTGTATTAATGACTTTAATAACTAGTTACTTATGTTGAAGGTGATCTTTCCTTATCGTTTGTCCGTGGTGTCTTGACATTATTTTACTGTCTATATAAAATAAAGATTCTCACCATTCATATCTCCACGGTCTATATGGAGGTATGTTGGCTACCTGGTCGGGGGTTAAGGGAACGGTTTGGTAAAGGTCTTGTCATTGTTCAGCGTTTAGAGGTCCTGCAATGGACCTGGGTCAAATTTAGTAGGACCTCCTTCAATGCTTCACGGTATTGGATGGCGGGGGTCCAAACTCTTTGATCCCCTCATAAGTTAACTACTATTAATACTATAACCCGACTATTTAGGACTGTAACCCTGCTGACTCAGACTACTTAGCCGAGGGTAACGTCACCGCCAAAAGCGGGGCCTTCCACAATATTGCATTAATAACTTAATTCATTATCTTCCAATAATCCACCCTTTTAGGATTGTATCCTTGCTGACTCAAACTACTGGGGTGAGGGTAACGTCACCTTCAAAAGAGGGGCCTACTACAATAACTAAGATAATCTCTTAATTATGTGCAAAAGTGCGGAAATAATCAAAGGTTATACTAGATACGAGTCGGAACCAAGTGATTCATCTTGTCTATCTGTTTTTATTTTTATTTTATTTTCAGCATTTTAGTTAGTTTTTATTTTTCTTAGTTTAAAACATTTTTCTAAACTTTTTAATTTGATTAGACGTTGAGGATAAACCGGTACTAAAAGCTCTTGTGTCCTTGGACGACCTCGGTATCTTACCAACGCTATACTACGCTCACGATGGGTGCACTTGCCCATATGTGTGTTTAGTGTTAGTAAAATATCGTTATTTATAAATTTAAAACATGGCTAAAATAAGTGTTAAAGGGGCTTAAAATATACACCTAATATATATAACACTTTACCGCGCATCAGCGACGTACACTCCGGAACTGTGACGTAAGCCAAACATACCCTAAATATCTTTTACATAATTTAGAAATAAGTTTCGAAGGATTCGGTATGGCAAGAACATGTTTATTTGAACTTAAGGGACTAATTACGACAAAACTGCGAAACGAACGTTGGTGACCGCCCGGATAATATTTAAATCCTAAAAACACTCTGTTATGATTAAAAATTTATTTTTAATCAGGTCCGTGTTGAAAAATAAATTAAAACGCCTAAAAACGTTATTTTTCAAGTTTAAGCGCGTACCGCGTGTTTCTGCGCGACACAGTGCTTCTACAGCAAAACGCAGACAACGCAACCAGGCTCGGCAACTGAAATTTATTTCAGTAATATTTTGGCGAGATTATTTTTATAGAATAATAAAAATAATTTAGAACGTCATAAATCGGGATTTAAACTCTAGATAAAATACCCGGTATCCAGTTAAATACCTACTTTTATCTTACTACCAACAAAAATTACACTTCACCCCCCCCCCCTACTCAATTCACAGTTATAATATTATGGTGGCCCCCACCATATATTTTCTTTGATCTTGGCTAGATTATGTATGTACTTGAAATCTCTAAAATCCTTCCATATCTTCTTATATATCTTTTCATATCTTCTATATATCACTTCACAATCTAACTAAGATCACACAACACTCAACCTTCACTCTCTCCCTCCCTCCTACAACCGTCCACCATCTCTCTCTCCTCCATCTTCATCTTCTTCAAACATTCAAGTCTTGTTCTTGAGAATTCAAGCTCCTTTCTAGCAACCTTCAAGTTGGTGTGAAGATCTAAAGAGGTTTCCAAGGTGCATTCAAGAAATTTCAAGCTTCCTATCATCAAATTCTCATCCTACAACCTACTTGAATCTTGAAGGTATAACATTTATTTTTAAATCATACTTTAGATTCTTGGTTGTTCTTGATAATTTGAAGTTTCTCTTGAATCTTGGAATTTTTCACTAAACTTGAAATCTAAAAGAAATGAGTCTTGAAACAAATAAAAAATGGTGGTGTATATATATATATGTATAACCGTTATCTTGTTAAGTACTTGTTTATGTTGTTACATGTTCTTGAATGGTGGTAAAAATGCAAGTATTTGGTGATTTATGTATGATATGTTAAATGTAAATTACTTCAGCAAATAAATCTGAATAAATCTCATATTTGATGTTTCTAAACTCAAAAAAAAAATGATGTTGCTATGATAGTATGCTTTAGGCACTTGTACATGTGAATATATGTTGGTTTAAAGCTCAAGAAGTGATGAAAAATGGTTAAATGACAAAAATAATTTTTGAACAGGTTATAAACACAAAAATAACATTTATTTGGTAAATTATAATGTCCATCCATGAAGGTCAGCATCTCATAACCCGCCGTAGCGTCCACCATCGAGCCTCTATGAGGTAACGGGAAAGGATCCTTAGATCATGCTTTGTTCAGATCAGTGAAGTCCACACAAACTCTCCATTTTCCGTTTTTCTTCTGCACTACCACCATGTTGGCAAACCACCTTGGGAATTTTAGTTACCTTATCATCTTAGCCTATAGCAATTTCTCAACTTCCTCCTGGATAAACCGGTTTCTCTCCGGAGCAAAATTTCTTCTCTTTTGGTGTATTGGCGTGAAACTAATGTCAATATCTAATTTATGAGTTATGATATCTTTGGATATACCTGTCATGTCTTCTCGCTACCAGGCAAAGGTCGAGATCTTGTGCTTCATAAAGTCGATGGGTTCATGTTCAATATCTTAAGGGATCCTTGTCCCCACAGACACCTTAACGTCAAGATCCTTATGATTTAAGGATATTTCTTTAATATCCTGCTCCTTTGCCTCCAAGATTTCTTGAGCCTTTTTTGGTAATTGCTATGCCTGTCTCGTCTTAGCAGAAGCTTTCATCGATGAGGTATAGCAATCTTTTGCCTCATGTTGGTCACTTTCGATCTTAACAACTCCCCAAGGAGTTAGGAGCTTCACACATTGATGGTATGTGGAAGGCACGACTTTCATATCGTGAATCTATGGCCTGCCTAATATAATGTTATAGCAAGATAAGGAATCAATAATACATTTTTTATAGAGTTAACTCCCTCTATGTAGACCTTTAACTTGATTTCTCCCACAGTGTTCTTCACTTCTCCACTAAATCCTACTATTACTGAGGATTTAGTTATGATTTTCGACTCAGGGATATTCAGCTTCTTTGACTAGTATATGATGTCCATAATCCTCCTGCATGCATACCATACTTTGTCCTATGGTTTCATATCAAACCACATCCTAAAAAAAAACTAGACGTATTCTATCGAAACCCTAGCGAAACTTCTAGTGAAAACTCTGTCTAGAACCCATATTAAAGACTCAAGACTGTCACACGTTATATACGTATTGGGATTTCTAAGCTATGGACATAAATTACACTAACATTTGTAGCAGAGTAAGAAGTGCCACACATAATCACATCCACCAGAAATAAAGTTAATTACCTTATCATCCAGCGGTGGGTATTTTGCCCGTTTGGTAAACTTCTCAGGATCCTAGGCCTTTCCATTGCTGAGAATATCATTGATATCCTTCCTAAGAGCACAACCATCCTCGGTTAGATGACCAAAATCCTCATGGTAAGTACACCATTTGGACTTGTCCTTCCAACCAGATGTTCTATCGATCTTCCTAGGCCATCAAGCCTTGTCTCTGAGATCCTGCATGGCACATATTATTCCTAGAACATCAATAGAAAAACAGTAATCAATTAGTTTGGGATAATCCTCCTCCTTGTCCTCGACTTCTACCACATTGACGCTTTGATTGTCATTCCTTTAGTATGGCTTAGACTTGTAGGATTTCTGCGAGGATTCCCATTTTCTGTTAGGATTATCATAGTTAGATGGTGGTTTCATCCTTTGTTGGATCCTTTTGTCGTCTTCAAGCCTTATGAACCTCAAGGCTCAGTTTCTTACTTCATCCAGGTTCCTGCATGGATTCAATACCAAGTAGGGATGGCAATGGGTCGGGTATGGTTGATGGAGGTGACAAAGGTGGTTATGGAGGCAGTGGTGTGGTTATGGAGTGGTGGTGATGGTAATAGTAGTTTTGAGTGTGGAGAGAGTGCTCATATTAGGGTGGTGGAGGTTATGACGGTGGGGGTGGTGGTATTTATGGTGGTGGTCAATATGGGGTGGTGGTTACATGGTTGTGGAGGTGGTGATGGTGGTTGCTAAAACTGTGGTGAAAATAGGAATTTTGCATGTGGATGCCCTAAGTCGAACAACCGTTGATCTAGAAGAGGATAAAGGATAAATGTATCTTCTCACATTTACTTCTTTTTTACCTTTTTGGTGGTTTGTTTTTACTTTTTACTGTCTATGTTGGTGAATCAATGGGTGATCTAAATGCTTGTTTCTTGTTTGACCTTTTTATGGTTTATGTTGTTTTAGATTTTAATGATGGTCACCTTTAATCTAAGGTTAGTTATGGTGTCTTTTTCAAATATATTAGAAAAAAAATAGTTTAGTTGGTGTTTATGGGGATCCTTTGATGTTTCAATGGAATATATAATGGTATTGTATACATGTATGTATGATTATTATTGACATATAGAATGAAAGAACTATTAGGGTTTCTCCAGAAGTTGTTGAGTCTTGAATTTGAGAATGGTGCATGCCAAATTGAAGATCATAGTACGTATGACATGACGATTCTGAGGATGATGTAAAAGGTTGATAACATTAGCCTAAGGGGAAGATTGTTTGGTCTAAAACGTATAGTGTTATGTTATCAACGGGTCAAAGTCAATAAAGTTAAAGTTAACAAGTCGAAGACAACGCGTAAGACAACACAAGAAGTTCACACTAAGGATTGGAGTGTGAAAGTTCAAGATGTGATCATCTATTGTGTTCTGATTGATAACTATATTTTATTTAGACAAAATATATTTATTATTCATAGACTAAATAGTTTTCTTATTTTAGTCATAGTTTAGGGTCTTAATTGTACTTACTCTAAACTTGTATTTAGGGAATAAAAAGAAATAACTAGGATTATAGGAAAAACACAAATGAGGGTTTGGGAACTTTGATTGTATTCATATTTTGCAAATTAATCCAAAAAGTCTTTATTCAAGATTTGTGTGTTGATCTCATCTTTTGATCATTAGCATATTAGAACTGATTATCTAGGACTATCGTAAATACAATTTACTATTTATATTTTATAACTAAATACTATTAAAATTAAGTACTATCCTATTTCAATACTTAATAATAATAAGGCAGTGCGGGTTATATTGTGCTATTCAAAAGTGCCTCGTTGACATTCATCGCATCACGCATGCTGGTGCTACAGCTCCTGCTGCTATTGTGGTCGCTCCTGCCGCCATCGCCCCCTGGCCACTGGTTGTCGCGCTCCATCACCACCACCACCACCACTGACGACGACGACGACCACGAGGACGATGACGATGACGAGGGCGATGACGAGGACGATGACGATGACGATATAATCCGTGCTTAAGGATTGCACTTTTCAAAAGAGGCTCGATGACAAACGCCGCACCATTCAGGACAAACCCACTAGTTATCTTTAATGAAATTTTCCACTTTTGAATTGAATATTGCTAATTGTGTAAGGGTAGGCATGGGTTTCTGAAACTAACTATGCAATGTTAGGAATGAGTTTCTATATTAAAGTAAGTAGAAGATTCTTCCCGGTTTTGAGAGTTGTTAACAAAGAAATAATACAGGCACTCAAGTTAGCTTCAAATATTATCTTTATTTTAAGAGTTTTTAATCTAGAATAACGTAGCACGATTAAAAATGAAATAAACGCGAGCCACAAATTTTTGTTTCCTTTGATAAATATTTTGGTTGTTCAAAATTTAGGTAAATATACAAATGTATTTTTAACTATTCTCACTCTATTTTACTGAAGCCATATTTAAAAAAATGGTTTTAGAAAATTATTTTATCAATCTAAATCATCTAAGTTCATCCAATATTTCTTTTTCATCTTTTGTTCTGCTTGGAAAACGGAAGGAATCACATATACCTTGGAATTATTTGTAACAATACTAAACTAATAGGTACTTGCGAACAAATAAAATGATGGCGAAATTGCAAAATTACTGACCGACCGATATCCAATTGCAAAAAGGTCGCAAATCAATGCCCGCCAGGTCCGGTCGCAAATTGGTAACCGTCTAAGGGTTGTCGCAAAGCTGTCACAAAAATAAATTTTAAAATAAAAGTTTAACTAGGTTGCAAAAACATCGCGAAAAAAATGAAAGGAAAATTTGAAAATTAAAATCACGGTCACATTGGTCACAAAAATGAATACTCTTTGGCATGGTTATTTTGATGAGTATAATATACAATAAACATTTCTCGAATATTGACATTCTTGACGTATTGGGTTGAATCGGCTTGAACTAGATTGGAGTCAAGAAGTTGTCTTATGGGTTGTTTTGTGAAAATCATGAGAATGATAGTTGATTCAATGTTTCAAACAATGTCATTCTAACAAGTAGATCTATATTTAATTTTACCGTTGGCACCAATTTTCAATCTTTATATGTCTATCAACTAGACTTGTAGGTTTTTGAGGGTCTAGTTGGATTACGTTAACTAACTAATTAAGTTAACTAAAAAACAAAGTTAATAGATATGAAAATTTACATTCTTAAATTATTTTGTACAAATTTTCATCTTAGCTTGAACATTATTGTGTTATGTTTAATGTGTGCGTTGGGAAAAGGAGGATAGAACTAACCTAAGGTGTAGTGGGTCAACAACGGAATGCCAAAATATAAATGTGTGTATTCTTGACTTTGTTTGTTATATATTAGCATCTAAAAGCCCTTAAAATTTCTACCCTTCTACCCTATAAATACCATTGTGTTGGCACATATTTCATCATCATTCGTCTAACAAATCTTCATTCCTAAAATAACTCATACATAATGGATGTTGCTTCCATGGAGGTTGAGATCACTTCTTCCCTTTCAGCTTCTAAACTTTTCAAGATGTTTTCTGACTTTGACACCATTGCACCTAAAGTAATTCCTCAAACATACAAATCCATCACCCTTATGCAAGGTGATGGTGGCGTTGGAAGCATCAAGAGCGTTACTTTCGGTGATGGTAAGCGATCTTACAATTATGTACATGTATACTATTTGCATCAAATACAAATAAGTTTTAGCATGCAAACTTTATGAAATAAAAGAAAAGTCCACATTTTCGTAATTACTCTAAAACAAGATTGTAGAAGAGTAATAATAATTATGCTTTAGTTTACAAGAACGTAATTTAATTACTCTATTACAATTTTGTTGTAAAGTAATTATTTGTTGAATATTGTATTTATCATAATTACCATAATGCCAATTCGTCCTTTTTTTCTTCTCTTCGTACACTTTGCAGACTAAATATTATATGTATTGGAACCCACCAAAAATAGTTATTTTATTATTGAATTCAACTGATCCACTTTCATGTCTTTCCATAAATGGTTTGTCAAAAACACTATCATAGGTACAACATGGAAACAGAAGATAGATGCCATTGACGCAAGCAACCTTTTGGTCAGCTACACTTTGTTTGAAGGTGATGAATCGAGTGGTATAATGGACACAGCAACCCATCATATTAAGTTTATACCTTCAGCTAATGGAGGATCTGTATATAAACATACGTGCTTGATTAAGTGTAAAGGTGATGCTAAGATAACTGACGATTTTATTAATCTTAGCAAAGAATCCTGGAAGAACATTTTCAAGGCGCTGGAGTCATATGCTATTGATCATCCTGAAATTTACTAGATGTTCTATCTAAATAATGGGAATGTGTTTGACTATATCATCATTGTACTTTGTTATCGTTTGATGTAATAATAAATAATCATATATTATATGTTTGATCTATGTTCTCATCTTAGACTACTTTGTATCGTTCTAGGATTCGAGGGGTTACATACAGCGATTATAATTGTTGAAAGTCATAATGAGATCCCCTCTCTTGACCCTTATTGCTCTACTAACAGAGAAACAAATGTTAAAAATACCATATCAATTACATACGTTTCTAGTTGGATATGCTTTAGCAAAATTCAGAATATGTCCATACATAATAAATTTAGTGTAAATCACGTGTTTAATCAAGTTGACAAACCGATATAGTCATTGAATTTGCTCATTAAATTTTGGCTTTCTTTACAAAGTAATAAAAAAAGTTACATGTTCTAATTAAAACACTAAGGGGCTGTTTGTTTACCACTTAATGAGGCTCTTAATGATTCAGACATCTTACTGGTTCAGCACTTAATGGTTCAGACTGTTTGTTTCACGAGCAGATGTCTGAATGGTTCAGACATTTGCCTCTGAATGGTTAAGATTTGTACAGAGTCTGAATGGTTAAGATTTGTACAGAGTTTGAATGGTTAAGACATCTAATCTGAATTTGTCAGACATTTGCCTCTGAACGGTTAAGTATTATACAGGCTCTTAATGGTTCATACCTCTTATTGGTTCAGCACTTAATGATTCAGACCTCTTACTGGTTCAGCACTTAACCATTCAGATGTTGCCAAACGGCCCCTAAAACTTATTAACATATGGAAATAACTCCGTCAACAAAGAATGTAACACCCTAATTTTTTCAAGCATTTACGTTAATTAAATAAATAATATGAATTAAATTTTGATAATCTACTTACCAACTTATGAATTTGAATACAGTTATACTTGATATTTTTATTGTGAAATTTAATTTATAATATAAGAGGAATTCTTAAACTGTTAGTTTATAACTGAAAAGGAAATTAAATATAAATTTTAAAATCGTATCGTAAATGGTTTGTAGTTAATTTAAATATGGAATTTTTATCAATTATTTATTACAATGATAATTACTTAATCAATAAATAAATTTATTGATATCTATATAGCAAATTACGATAATCGCATATGGATTTTGTATTGTATAGGATTGACTATCTATATAGCAAATTACGATAATCGCATATGGATTTTGTATTGTATAGGATTGAACTAGGTTATCACCCGTGGTACCCATAGGTTGTTTTATTTTATTAGTTATTAATCATATATATTTTTTTAAGTATAACGGATTATTTTTATAAAATTTGTGAGGACATTCACCGATAATCCTATATAAATTATGAGATAAGATTATTGGTTTACTATTTGAGGATATAATCTTTGATTTTAAAATAAATAACATGTGGCTATTGAAATAGGTGGTATAATTACTTAGGATACCAACTTCAACATAATAAAGTAGTCAATATAAGACACAATAAAGTAGTCAATACAATTTACGAAAATTTATTTTAAACCAAAATAACTTAAAGGAAAATTTCAAATACATCAAACTGAAAGTGAAAATTACATCATAAGTTACCAAATATCTCCTTGTAAACCGCGTTAGATATATGCGTTGTTGGTTTACCATTAGCATCAAATACTAAAATTTTGACACCTTCTCTCATATGGACTTTATAACAACTTATGTGTACGGATTTAGATTCTCGCAACCTCGTTGTCGGAAATTTAAGTCGTTTTTATATGCGCTTATGATCTTCAAGATTTATGTGGTATTATATATGTATATGTATATACTTATATCGTTTTAGCGAATATCAATATGACGCACCGAATCACCGAATATGAAGCACCGATAGGTGGCCACTGAACCTGTAAGTCACACATAAACAAATCGAGGGAGAGAGAAACAAAGCCTTCTTTATAAAGGGGTTGAGACCCTTTTCTATCATGATTGGTTTCGCCTGGGTGAGCAACTCATCGGGTGAACCGTGAGCTTCTGGATGGGCAACCCATCGAGGGCAAAACGGTCAGCATCTTGAATCGGTTTACATGGGATGTTATAGAAAAGTGACCACCGAACTACCGCACTGAAAGGTGACTTCCGAACCATCGAATGTGATTATGTGAATTACCGAATGTGATTATGTGCCACACCGAATATGAACTAACAACGCACCGAACTACCGAATGTGACTCACTGAATGTGGCTAACCGTATGTGTTATGTATATTGTGTGATATATAGATATTGTTATGGAACTATGTATATTGTTTATAGTTGTTGTCCCACTGAGTAAATTTTACTTGTACTTAGGCATGCATATGTCTTTAATGTACGTTACATTATAGGTTTATCCAGGAAGATCTAGAAGTGGGCTCAAGGGATTCAAGACTGCCAGGATTTTATAAAGTTAATAATTATTTTTCACTAGTACATAATTGATCAAAAGATGCTATGGATGTTTTCAAAAGATGTGGTTCCCCTGTCTAACCGCATCTTATGAGTGTTTTGAAAATGATTTATGTATGTTTGAAAAAAAAAAAAAACATAAGCCAAAAGATGCGGTTCTTATGGAACCGCATCTTATAGGAGTTTTGAAGAAAAAATTAAAAGCCAAAAGATGCGGTTCTAAACCGCATCTTATGATATAACGGTAATAAACAAAAACTAATAATAAAAAATAAGTAAATATTTAATTGTATACGTATACTTGAATTTTTTTTTATTAATGATACTAAATAACAAAATATAAAGAAAAAAGTTTTCATATATAGTATTAATAATAACTAGGTTTAAAGAAGTTCGTCGCGTTGCGGCGAATTTCTTTTGTTATTTAGTCTGTGTTTTGAAATCACTACGAGCGTGTTGCGAACGGAACTGCTGACAAGAATAAAAAGAAAATGTAGAAAAAAACACTAAAAGATAATCGAAAAAAAATCAACCAAAAAAGTTGTATGGTAACGATGTTGTTCGTATGAAACCCGTGGTCAGAGATGAGCAAATTGTTCTGGGTACCGGTACAAAATTTGCCGAACCGAAAGATCTTAAGTACCAATTCAGTACCGACGTTTGCCATTCCTGGTACCGATTCACTATCGTTTTTTACCTTCATAATCGGTACCGTAACCTGTATTTTCAGTATCAGTACAGATTCTGTATCGATTGGCACCGAGCTCATCCCTACCCCTGAAACTAAAAAAAGAAAAAAAATTAAAAGTTGAAGAAAATCAACAAAAAAAAGTTGTACGATACCGTTGTTCGTAAGGTAACCGTGATCAGGGATGAGCAAATGGTACCGACTAGCAGCACTGTGTCACACCCCAACCGATGGCGGAAACATCGGGGCATGGCACTGAGCGAAACAGATTGTCCAGAAGTTTACATAACAACTATATTTACCATATATTTAAAGCAACACGTCCCATACCGTGTCATAAATGAAAATAAAATTATTACAGAAAAGATCTAGTCAAATTGTTCTGTTCCGACAACTCAGATTTTTATAACAGACAATTGTTTATTGTTGACCTAGGTCTTTCCTAGCCTCGATTTCACAGCAAAGTAAGCAAATAAGCATCCTAAGCACCTGTCACATACGTTAAAGTAAAAGTCAATACACATAGTGTAAAGGTGAGCATACAAGTTTGATAATAGCATATAGAGTTCGAAAGTGTTACGCAAAACCAGCACGTACACAGTGTAAAATGAGGCATGTTAGTTATCGACATGAACCTATCGATGCCAATGACTGCGGGTTGACTGCCCAAGGCAGTTCGAGATACACACTCACCACTGTGAGCCATGTAGGTAATTGTCCTTAACAACCCCTGAGTGAACAGGTGCTGAGTCCAAACTAATAGTACTAGGCAGGTAGACAGCATTCTATGTGTAAACATAACAAACAAGCATTCATTAAGTCACGTATAACATGCGGTAATTGGTTAGCGATTAAAGTATTGCGTAGCGTGTTCGATGTGATTTTGTATAAGTAACGTATGTAACAGCCAAAAGTGCGTAAAGCAAAGAAGGATCGAGTATACTCACAATGATTGATGGATTAAAGGGAGCGCTAGAGAGTAGGGTTAGCCTGAACAGGTTGATAGCATAACGATAAGCGACGCGTAAAACGATACAGAGTGCAAGTGGGTAGGACAGCAGTTCGATCGGATGGTAGTCCGATCGGATAGCCGGTCGTTCGAGTGACAGTCCGTTCGGACGGTCGTCCGGTCGGATGTCCGTTCGGACGGTGTTCGAGTGGATTGTTACTTCCTTTGGGAAGGATGTGTTTGTGTATGATGGATTGACTTTTAAAGTTTTCGTTGTAGCATTTTGAAAGCATTGAAGTATCTCTACCTTTCAGGTCGATCGATCGAACGACCGTTCGATCGGGCGACAGTCCGATAGGTTGGGCACTTCAGCGAGAACAAGTTCTCAGCAGGTTGTCACTCGATCGGACGGTTGTTCGATCGGGTGGCATCCTTTGTGCATTGAACATGTTGGAAATTGTTTAAGTGTTGAAGTCAGAACATCACATGGTCGAGTGGTAGTCCGATCGAATGGTAACCCGATCGGTCAGCCCTTCGTTCAATGTTCATCCTTCAAGGTCTTGAAAACGAAAGTTAAGTGTGGGACCAAGGTGTAGATCGAACGGGTGACAACTCGTTTGGACGACAGTTCGATCAGACGGTAGTCCGATCAGACGGCATTCCGTCCTGGTCGTTCCGTTCGTCTTACACTTGGTTGTTTTGATAGTTTGTCATTTTATCGAGATGTTTTGATAACGTGTTAAGAAACAGAAACCTCATCAATACTTGGTACTCCGGATCGAACAGGAACCACCCAAATCCGATGTGTTAATTGTTCGAGACGGTGTTCCATGTTTAACCCGAAATCGGTAAACCACGTGGATAGAATCCAGATCTTGGACCAACACAACCACAAGAATGAGTGGGGGAGTCGGTGCAAGCTCTGATTTATCGGTTTTTAAGTGCATTGAGTGTAAAAGAGTTGAAAGAAAGTTGAAAAACCATCTTTCAATCCTTTTTATTGTGAATATGTTTAGATCTATGAAAGATCTTTGTTATTTTATGTAGAAATCGGTTAGATCTAAGTTGTCCTTGGTGGATTGAGGCAAAAACATGAAGTTCTCAAGAACACATGATGACGTCATCCTAGAACACCTTGAATCTCGATGATTTCACGGTTAAAAGTTAAGATTCAAAAGATAGAAAGGTGTAGAATCGTGTATAGATCAAAGATGTACAAGATTTAGGTTAAGATCTTATCGGAATTGCGAGAAATCGGAGAAAAAGCAAGGTTAGAGCGCTGGTCGTCAGAGAGCAAAAGTTGAAAGTTTGATGGTGACATGGGGTATTTATAGGGTTACCCAAAGTGGAATGGGGCTAGTCGATCGGTTGGCAGTCCGGTCGATTGGCTGATCGATCGAGTTGCAACTCGATCGAACTGCTGGTCGATCGGCTGGTCGTCGGATCGATCAATCACCTGGTTTGAGTGTTCGGCGCGACAAGTGTCGCAGTTTTGATTGCGATAGCGAGCGTTGTGACGCGAGAGGATTTCCTAGTCAAATTACTTTTAATCCGAACTACTATATCAACATACAAGCATCCTTATCTCAAATTCGTTTAGCGTTTGCGATTCGATTGCGATTGAGTTTGATTGCGTTTCGATTGATTACCACAACATAACATAAATAAACACGCACAAGTAACACATAAGGCACACACACACGTATAACAATAACCAAAATGCGTAATTCAAGTTGCGAGTGCGATTGCGATAGCGATAAAGCGATTAACCATGCGATAAATAGCGATTACTATGCGATTATTAATAGATACTCCACATAATACAACTAAAGCGATAACAAAATAGACTAATTACAAGTCAAAGAAGTCAAAACAGGAATTGAGCAAGGAGAGACAGATCGCAATTAGCAATCTTTTCTTCCTTTGACTTCAATCTTGACTTTGACTTTGACTTTGACTTTCGAAACACGGGCTGTTACACACTGAATTTCCCGAACCAAATGATTTCCAATGTCAATTCGGCACCAACTTTTGGCGTTTTCTGTATTAGTGCCGGTTTTTACCTTCATGTACTGATACCGAACAGGACCGTACCGGTATTTTAGATGCTAGTTCTGGTTCGATACCTGTTGACAACAAGCTTATCCCAACCCCTGATATTAAAAAAAGAATTAAAGTTAAAAAAGTAAAGAAAATAACTATTATTATAATATTAGAATAATAAAAGTATTAAAAAACTATATATTTTTATAATATTAAAATCACTATTCATTTCAATTGGATTAGTAATATATAGTAATAATATATGAATAATTTTCTTATGAAAAACTAATTACTTTTTTAATGATTACAAATATTTATTTTATTTATTTATTTATTGATTTATTGTGTATGCATATACGTAATTATATAGTAATATGTATGTGTTAATGTATGTATATATGTACATATCGATGTATCGTTATATGATTAATAAAATAGGGTTTAAACATATATTGACGATCGCGTGTATGTTGCTTAAACATATAGCGACGATGATCAACTAAGGTTCTTCGTGCTACATTTTTGTCAATAAAGGCCGTTTAGGATTATTAATGGTCCAATAGGATCATTGTTATGTCAATTAGGGACAATGGTGCTCAACTAGAGTTGTTCATGCTCTAATTTTGTTAATAAAGGGCTTTAAGGGTCATCAGTTGTCTATTAGGATGATTAATGGACCAATTAGGCTAGTAATGGTCAACTAGGGTTGTTTATGCTACATTGGTGTTAATGAAGCTTGTTTAGGATAATTAATGGTATATTAGGATGATTGATAAATCAGTTAGAATAAAGGTGGTTAAATAGGGTTGTTCATGCTACATTTTTGTTATTGAAGGACGTCTAGGATGATTAGTAGTCCATTAGGATGATTGATAGGTTAATTAGGGCCAGTGGTGGTCAACTAGGGTTGTTTATGTTCCATTTATTGTCAATAAAGGGCGTTTAAAATGATCAATGGTCTATTAGAATGATTTATGGGCTAATTAGGTCCAATAATGGTAAACTAGGGTTGTTCATACTACATTATTGTCGATGAAGGATGTTTAGGATTATTAGTGGTCCATTAGGATGATTGATTGATCAAATAGGGACAGTGCTGGTCAACTAGGGTTATTCATGCTACATTTTTGTTAATGAGGGAAGTTTAGGATGATTAATGGTTCATTAGGATGATTGATAGGTCAATTAGGGCCACTTGTGGTCAACTAGGGTTGTTCGTGTTCCATTATTGTCAACAAAGGGCGTTTAGGATGATTAATGGTCAATTAGGATGCTTGATGGGCCAATTAGGGACAGTGATAGTCAACTAAGGTTGTTCATGTTCCATTATTTTCAATGAATGACGTTTAAGATGATCAATAATCCATTAGGATGATTGACGGGCCAATTAGGGCTAGCGATGGTCAAGTAGAACTGTTCATGCTAAGGCGGTTAAAAATGATCAATGGTCCATTAGCATGATTGATAAACCAATTAGGGCTAGTAATGGTCAACTAGGGTTATTCATGCTACATTAGTGTCAATGAAGGTTGTTTATGATGATTAATGGTCCATTGGAATGGTTAATAAATCAACTAGGGATAGTGGTGGTTAACAAGGGTTGTTAATGCTAATTTTTTAATGAGGTTGTTTTGGATGATTAGTGGCCTATGAAAATGATTGATAGGTCAATTAGAGCCAATGGTGGTCAACCGGGGTTGTTCATGTTCCATTATTGTTTCATCCAATCATCAAACAATACATTCTAGTCCTCACTCTCTCATTCTTCCCCCCTCTCATTGACTCTCCTCCCTTCTCTCTTAGAATTGCGACCATCACCCTGTCATAGGACCACCACCTCACCGGGACCCAACCAACATTCAAGCGAATCTCGAAACCTAAACCACCAACGCCGCCATCAACACTGAATCGAAGCTCAAAACATAAACCACCATCATTGCCGTCATCATGGTTCGAGACGAAACCCTAGCCGCCGCCTCTTACCCCTTTCAGATTTGAGCAAAAATTGTACCCATCAACACCACACCTAACAATTTTGTGTTTAAATCTAGTTTCAAGATGAAGCTATGAATTAACCCACCAAGTATATTTGATTTAAAAAAATAAAAGGCATCAAAGCAAGAATGAGATACAGAATGTAATGGAAAAAGAAATGTGTTTAGTTAGTCAAGGTAACAGAATCACCTATTACATAAGCCATCTCATTCTCTCTATAAACCTCAGTCCATCCACCCCTTTGGGGTCTATTTGGTATGGGGCAATTGAATGGATGAGGGAATGAAATGGGCGAGTGAATGTTATGACTCCAAGCACTCTCTCTCTCTCTCTCTCTCTCTCTCTCTCTAGATGAAGCTATGAATTAACCCACCAAGTATATTTGATTTCAAAAAATAAAAGGCATCAAAGCAAGAATGAGAGACGGAATGTAATGGAAAAAGAAATGTGTTTAGTTAGTCAAGGTAACAGAATCACCTATTACATAAGCCATTTCATTCTCTCTATAAACCTCAGTCCATCCACCCCTTTGGGGTCTATTTGGTATGGGGCAATTGAATGGATGAGGGAACGAAATGGGCAAGTGAACGTTATGACTCCAAGCACTCTCTCTCTCTCTATATATATATATATATATATATATTTAACACCTCAAAAAAAATCGTGTCCAATAATGTATTGACACGTGTAATAAACCCTAATGAAGTCAAACATTGAATTTAAGGGACTAATTTTTCGAAAAATTGAAAACTTTGATTATGAAAGGATAGGAGGCATTAAAATACCTAAAATAAGTTTCTAAATAACCTCTCGCGATATTTATATCCACAAATGAGCCACTTGATGATCGAGTGTAGCCGTTTGCGTAATTAATTAAAAGTTTGCGCGGTGAAGGGTTAAAAGCGTCAACATGTAAATTCTTACCTCTGAGTGACCTTTTAACAAACCAGGAGCTTCATGATATTTGATTATACTCTCGGGAATGCCAATTATTGGTCGTCTAAGGTTTTTATGCCTATAAGTGAAGTTACGCGTAACTTTGCAAGTTAGAGGGGCTAAAAGCGTCAATATGTTTAATTATACCTCTGAATAACCTTTTAGCGAACCCAAAGCATCGTGATCTTTAATAATACTCTCAAGAATTCCTAATATAGATTAGATGAGGCTTCGATGCTATTAAACGATGATATGCGCAAGTTTGTGCATTAGAGGGACCTAAAGCGTCAACTTTTGAATCTACGCCTTTTGGTGACCATTTAGGCGATTGAGAGTGTAGAAATAATTAAACTCATGGTTAGGAATGCCCATCATGGGCCATGGAAGGGTTGGATGTCATTAAACGACATTTCGCGCTACTTTGTGCGATTAAAGGACTAATTGCGTCAAACTGCAAAAGTATGTCGATTCGTATGGTATCGAACCTTCCGAAATATGATCATAAGTTAAACATGACCTAAATATCCTTGGTATGGCTTAGTTATAGGCCTAGAGGTGTTCGGTGCGCAAAAATAAACTTTTAAGTCATGCAGGGACTAAAAGTGTCAAAAAAGTGCTCAAGTTTGCACTTTCGCGCATATCTCATGTTCTGAATATATCCGGACAACCAAAAACTTATGTAATCATTAAAATATTTTATTTTAGTTATTGACTTGATAAAATTCCATTCGTCGCGTAATTTGGATCATTTTCCGCGTCCGTCCGTGTTTCGTCGTAATTAGCCGAACAACGTGACCGTACGACCAAACGAACCGACATCCGGCATGTTTATGAGCATGTTTCATGTTCCCTATGTTTGGACATCATTGTAGAGCCTTAAAAATGGTTTAACAGGCCTTAGATGTGTCGGAAATGGTATTTGTAGGTGCAGGGGGCTAAACATGTCAACAGTTGAAAATTTGCTTTGCTGACCAGGTCTTTATGGACCGTATACAATAGGACCATAGGGTCCATAAGCATGTTCCAGATACGAATTTTTGCTTGGTCTATACTCTATTCCATTTTTTACCACTCAAAACCGAATCCTTGGGCTCCAAGACAATTATACAACTGTCATAACAGGTGTAGTGATCTGATTAACCCCTTCAAACACTTGTCTCAATCCTAATCATGTCCAAAATCTATAAATAGGATGAGAACCCAACACTTTCATTTGCTCATTTCATCCCATCTTGCTATCTTCTCATTTCTGGAGGAATCCTGAGCTTTTGGAACTTCCTTTGATTTCTTTTCAGTCCTAAGGACCATTTGTAAGTGTCCTAAACCTCCTAATTTCAGTTTTGATTAGTTTAAGGGCCAAAAGTCAAACTTATCGTAATTAAGGTTTACTTAGTGTTTAAACACTAATGATCCAGTCATTAGTCAAATTAAGAGTAGTTATAAGTTGGTAATCATGTGGGTAATAAACCCTTAAAAGGGCCCCCTCTGATTCCCGCTCTAACTAGATCATTTGTCGGGTCAAAGTTAGTTATAAAAAGTCAACATAAACATAATTTTCGAATTAACACATAATTAGCAATATAGAAGCCATACAACCTGTTTTACCACTCATATAACTTGGTAATTAGTATAAGAACATGTCTAATCATGCTCGATCTGACAATTTTCACTTTAGGCTCGGTTCGGAACCGAAAGTCGCATAATTTGACTATCGCTTTGACTTTCAGTTCTGACCCGATTTAGGTTAGTTTAGGCATGCCTTAAAGTTCCATTTGGACCGGGTTATATGATAGTATAACCCTCTGTGATTATACTACTTGACTCGTTGATTGTCCGATGTTCCGTTAATTGCTTAATGTTGACCATAATGCCCATTTGACCCTAAAACAAGAATTTTGGAAATGTGAGAGGACAATAATCTTTGTTACTAATTTATAAACATGTCCCTAAATTTTCACATCAGTTTGAGGTCGGGATTAGGAGTTATGCTTAATAGCGCAATTAGAAAGCTTTTTATTAATTAAACGGCGTAATTAGCGTAAAGCCTATCTAAACCCAATTTTGACACCAAGTCTTTTAACCACTGATGTAACATAATATTTTGGGATTTTTGAAGATTTTTAATTATTTTTAAACTGATCATAACATAGGGTTATTACCTTGATTTGGTAATTACCGATTATACCCTTTCGTTTATAAAATGAGTTTTACGCAACATTTAGACACCAAGTCTCTTGCTACTGATTTTGTATGTTAAATGAAGTATTTTGAACTTTATAAACTGATCAGAAAACTCGGATTTCCTGTCATAACCCGGAAATCGCTTAAAACGACCTTTTACGCGTTTTAAACGCATAGTATGGGTTAAAATCATTTTTGTCATATAAGACTTATCACCAACTGATATAACTTATTAATTTAAGTAGTTTACTGATTAATTCATACCCAAACCTCAAAATTATATTTAACCTCTTTTATAATCTTTAAAATGACCAAAATACCCATACGGGGCTTAAATTGAGATTAAACTCGTTTTGGGCATAATGGAAGGTATCCTACCGATATCACAACATATTTGAAGCATATTAACTTAGGAAACCTGTTCATGACTCTATTGGTTACTCTTTAAGCACTTTTCGTGTTCGATGCGGTTTATGTAACCAGTTTGCATAAACTGACTGAAACAGGTCAAACCTTATCATTTCTACCTCAAAATACAGAATGTGTTTAGTTTACCCATATTATAAAAGTCCCCAAACTTGTCGGGTCTAAATCACATTCTATTCCGGTCTTCGCTAAATCATGCGTTTTGAACCGTAAACCTTTCCTAAAAACTAACCGGTCTAAGTTACGACTTAAATAAGACCCGTTAGGAATCTAATAGGTTAATAAAACTTTCATTCCAGATTAAGAGCCCCAGTAGAGGTACTTGTGCTTGGTGACTAGGATATACGGCTGAGTATAAATTGCATTTTAAGCTCAGGTAAATATTCTTAACTTATTTTCCCTATACGGGCTTGGGATACGGTATTATATTAATACCGCTTGGTCGGGTATTGAATGTTTAATCATATTGTGGTTAAATTATTGAGGTAACCCGTTTTAATATGTATTGTTTGAAATAAAAGCCTTTAGGGGTTAATGACCATGTCCCGGATATCCTTGGCATAATTATAATAAAATGGCCACGTCTTAAGCACGGGGTGTAGGCGTACACCTGACAGTTGCTTAAGGGAAACGATATCTCACTCTCTTGTGGGACTATACTTGTGGCGTGTCTGTTAATCTTGACTCGGTTTCTACATCGGGTGCTGAATGTATAACGAACATGTAAATCTGTATACAAGATTATTTTTATATAATTGTCCCAAGTTATAAAAGATATTTGTGCCTTGTGCATTCAAATCAATTTTTATAAATGTTTTCAAATGAGTCAGTTAATTGTATTTACCAGTGTAAACTGACGTATTTTCCAAAAAGATTAAGTGACAGGTACTGTACGAAATTGGCTGGGAGCTTAGGGCGTTATAGGGAATCTCGCAAGTTCTAGATGCCTAAAGTCTGTTGAACAGTCTTCTTTTATTTGATCCGCCTGTGGATCCATCTTACATCTCGTTGTAATATTTGATATTACTTTTGAATCGGATTGTAATATATTTATCTTTTGCTTCTGCTGTGCATTGAAATTGTGTTGTTTGACTATGATGATATCAACTACGTCACGATACTCCCCACCGGGCCCACCGATAATACGTGGAAATATCGGGGTGTGACAGGTTGGTATCAGAGCCAACATTGAGTGAATTAAACACTAGATTTTTGTGTTTAATCTCAATGACACAGTTGCACATTCCTTAGACCTTCTGAGTCTAGACTTAACATAGGAATACTCTCAACTCAATCTGAAAACTATTGCTTCCGAATTTATATATTTTGAATATGTCTCCAATCAAAGAAGCCATAATGGAAATTCTCCACATCTGGAGCCTTGAATTGTCGAGCTTTGTACCGCGGCTAGGGTACAACGTGCAACCAAGGAGAAAGCATTCAGAAGTAAAGTAAAGAAGAAAACTCCTTTTGCTGAAGTTTGTTTCCTTAGTAGTCCTTATAAGGACATATTTATCTTTTAGTCCCTTCATGGACAACGCCATTCCTTTCAAGTCCCGTTTAGGGCAATTATATACTTCTTTTAAAATCATTTGAATATTTTATCTAAATTCCATTTTATCATTTTATATGAATATAACATATGAAGTAAATCAAAATATAATTCCTTTTCGTAATTGATCTGCCAATATATATAATGAAAAGAATCTTAAAAGGCATAACCTAGCTTGTATGTCATTAAGGACCTAGCTATGATGGTAAAACCTGTTTAAAGAGATTCAAATCCTTGTTAACATCTAAAAACATGTTAACACTCCTGACAACAGTGATGCGATAAAAATCACACTTGTCATCTTTATAATGGGAATTTCCAACCCCTTTTCTAGCCTAGTGATTTAGAAATCATGGCTTAAATCATCAAATTAAGATGATCATTTTTACAAACATCCATTAGTGATGAAACGCCTATGGGCTATATCTACTGTCCTAAAAGACAAAAGACAGTTGTATCTTTGACTCTCTGTCAAGAAAGGTAATGAACTGCGTTCAAACCCTAATGCCTCGATCCTATAAGGTCATGGCTTATAAATTCAAAACTGTCCTTGTGATTAGGCCTGTTGTGTCACTTTAATATCCTTAATGTTTTATATACTAGGATAAATTATAACGAAAATACTAATATAACTAACAAATTAACCAATATGGTTTATATTACCATGGTTGACGAATCGTCAAAAATGATGATTCCATAATAACCTCTGAATAAATCATTGCTAATATTTATGTAGCAATCAAGCTACATGGCTGCATCAGAGGAGGTTAACAGCCACCCGAGGGAGAATAATGATGCTACCAGAGTTAATATAACTGGTGCGGAACTACAGGCATTAATAGATAATGCTATTACTCAAGCTCTTGACAGACAATATAATGAATCAAGTGATACACACTCTAAGACTCTATCTGTGGCTCATAGTAAGCCCCCTTCTAAATCACACGAGTCAAAGGAGGACGATGTTCATCACTCGTCAAATCAGAGGAGTGTTCCGTCTATACATATGGTGCTTAATCAAGAGCCACATGTTAAAACCTGTTCGTATAGATATTTTATCTCCTGCAAGCCCAGAGACTTCACGGGAGAAAAAGGAGCCATCGACTGCATGACGTGGCTCGATGAGATGGACACCGTTGTTGATATTAGTGAATGTGCAGAGCAAGACATTGTAAAGTTTGTTTCATAATCTTTTAAAGGAGAAGCTCTAGCTTGATGGAGGTTACTAATCCAAGCTACTGGGAAAATCCCGTTATATAATCTGACATGGGATCAGTTTGCTGCTCTTATCAAAGAAAATTACTGTCCTCAACACGAAGTTGAGAAAATCGAGACTGATTTCTTGACATTGGTCATGAAGAACCTAGATTGTCAGACATATCTTACAAGTTTCAATACCATGTCTCGATTGGTTCCGTACTTGATCACACCAGAACCAAAGCGTATAGCTCGCTTTATTGGAGGTCTAGCCCCAGAAATCAAGGCAAGCGTGAAAGCATCGAGACCTACTACATTCAGGTCAGCGGCAGATCTGTCGTTATCTCTCACACTCAATGTAGTCAGAAACAAGGCTGCCAAAGCTTCTGATGAAGGAAAGAAAAAAAGGGAGGATGAGAATTCTTATCACTCCGTTAAGAAGAAAAAGGGGAACTCTGATCATTAGAAGAGTTCCAGGTCTAAGAAAGGCAACCAGCAGTCGGGTGGAAAGACCAGGTGCAAAACCTGTAAGAAATACCACCTTGGGAAATGCAGATTTGAATCTCAGCCTCTACCCTGTGGAATCTGCAGGTCTAAGGAACATAAAACCTTGGATTGCAAGAAGTTGAAAGATGCAACCTGTTATGGTTGCAACGAGGAGGGGCATATCAAGACTAACTGCCCTAGGAATCAGAAGAAGCCTGAAGAGGCCAAGAAAGTGAATGCGTGAGTCTTCCAGATGAACACCCAGGAGGCAGTATAGGAAGATGACATGATAAAAAGGTACCTTTCCTTATCAATGATGCTTATATGGAATTCATTTGATTCTGGTGCAGAAAAGTCTATTATAGACAATAATTGTTGTAAGCCGTTGTATCCGCCTATTAGGACCTTAGGCTTATGACGTGAGGTAGAATTGGCCGATGATACATTAGAAAATACTTCAACAACCTTAGATGGATGCTTTATATCCATTAGGAAACACTCTTGTCCAATATCCTAATGTCTAGCTTTCCAGCTATCCAAAATCATCAATATGATCAGGACAGATGTGACATTTGATCCCTTGTCAAAAAGGTGATGGACTAGGTCCAAACCTTAATTGTCATTAATGGTCTTTTATTGCCTAGGCTAAGTATCATTGATATATACACATATCTACATGACATTCATTGAGAATGTTCGTACTATATTAACCTGTATGGTTTAACAATACCATGGTAAGTATATATTAGGTCATCAGGATGATGAATAGCGGTTATTGGATTACAACTAAATAATTGTTTTATTTGGTGTTAGGAACCAAATATCGAGTATGACAAACTCGGATAAGACAGCCGTTGATCGTGTTATGGATAATGCGACACATGCTAATGATGCCACAATTGTGAACCTTAGAATTTCCAAGGATGTTCTTCAAATTATGATAGACGCAGCTGTTGGAAAAGCTGTGAAAAATTTCAAGGAGCCCCATGCTACTCGCTCCAAATTTTATCTAGGACCACATTTCCTTACTCATAAGGAGGATCTTGTTCACACCTCAAATGCAAAGGATGAGCTAAAAAGAAAACGGAAGGAATATAACTCCCAGAGTTCTAAGAAAAAGGATAAACAAAAGCCCAACGAGAAACCTGTATGCAAGACCTGCAAGAAGCGCCATTATGGGAAGTGCAGGTTCGAATCAAAATCCCAATCACGGCCTAGGGCTTGTGGGATCTGCAAATCTGGTGAGCATAGAACATTAGAATGCAAGAAGATAGGAGATGCGACTTGTTACAACTGTAACGAGAAGGGGCATATCAAATCAAATTGCCCAAAATATGCAAAGAAGCTTGAAAAAGTTAAGGAGACCAACGCTAGGGTCTTTCAGATGGGGGCAGAAGAGGCCATGCAAGATGACAATGTTATAACTGGTACGTCCTTATCAATAATGTATATGCAAGGGTGTTTGATTCGAGTACATATAAGTTGATTGTGGATAATAAATTTTGTAAGTTATTAAATCTGCCTGTTAGAACCCTAAGCATAAAATACGAAGTAGAATAAATGCCAAGAGTTCTATTTTGAATAGAATGCCAGTATATCCTTCATAGATGGTAAGCATAACAAACTTTTAAAGCCTTCCATTAGAACCTCAGAGATTAAGTGTAAGGTAAAACTTACAAATGAAAATCATAGATTCCATTTCTTTTACTCCGGTCAGAAATCTTCAATCGTAAAATCCTAATGTATCCTCTCACCAGATAAAGTACATCATCATATGAAGTTGATATCTCTTTGATCTCTATTGATTACGAATACCAAATGGAATGACAAAAGCGCCATATGAGGATTGGTATATCTTAATATGTTCCATAGATTGCTTCCATGCCTGATCAGTATGGAGGTTTAATGCATGGAACCACAAGGATATTCCAATGGTCATACGGTATTAAAGTCAGCTAATGGTATTCAAAGAAGATATCTAGAATGAAATTATCCAAGTAAATATCCCTGATAAAGGAATCTGTGGACTCATAGCATAAATGTGTCACTTATTTGACACATGCAATGATAGATGAACTGAGGCTTGAGATTTGGAAAAATCTTTGTAACTTCCTTGTGTCTTGATTATCATCTCCATAGACTATCCTGTTTACCTCCTGAAAGGCTAGTAGAATTAAGGTATACATCCCGCTTAGGGCTCCAGTATTGTGAAATCTCCATGTTAGTACCTCCAAGTCGGGAATAATAGAAACCCTAGTTAGATAAATTTTAAGATAAAGGTTCTAAAGGCCTAATTCGTAATTCTAAGAGTTTCAATGTTATTAAAGACTGTTCTCTTGCTTATGCATTGATTACCGCAACCCTATTTAGGCAACAATTAAGAATCGCCATCAGCTACCCAGGATCGTCGATTTGTTCAAATAACTGTAAGGATTAGCTATTACTTAAGACTGGTTTTAAGCTGTATTTAGAGTAACCATCTCACCTTAAATAAGCTATTCTATAACTAATAGTCAATATATAAATATCAAGGCTGCTCCTTTGGGGACCTTCTATAGATAGAATGTCAAACGTCCGTTTGATGGATGGGACTTGGATAAGTCCTATTATTGGGATCTGAAAGTTGCCTTAGAAACAAAGAATAAGATCATACAAATTCGTAATCATCTGTAAGATTGCCAGTAATCGGCAGAAAATTTAGGATTGATGAAATTCGCAACCCTCGTAAGTCCTTAATAAAGAATAAGGTTCAAATTGAAAGCATCGCGCTCAGAAGGGTGTGCTAAAATTTTTATGCAACAGGCTAGTTAAGCTCTGACTATATAGAGGATCATTCGAGGAAATCAAATACATAAAAGGTCAAAAGCTTATAAGCTAAAACCTATTTATGGAACATAATGGAACTCGCAATGTGACCCGCACTAATGATTTAAGGATATGTTTCACCAATAAGTCGAGAAGCATTATCACATAATGATATGCAGATTAATGAAATTTCTTGGTTTGATGAAAAACCAGTATCAGTTAAGGATCGACATGATTAGAAACTAAGGAAGACAACGTGAACCTATTATAAAAGTCATTTGGGATGCCTATAGAGGCCCAAATAGGTTGTGGAAGTTAAAATCCATTGTTCAATAGAAAGTATATCTATTACTTTAACAAATCTCGAGGTCGAGATTTCTTATAAGGGGGTGAGGATGTAACACCTCGAAAAAAAATCGCGTCCAATAATGTATTGACACGTGTAATAAACCCTAATGAACTCAAACATTGAATTTAAGGGACTAATTTTTTGAAAAATCGAAAACTTTGATTATGAAAGGACGGGAGGTGTTAACATACCTAAAATAAGTTTCTAAATAACCTCTCGCGATATTTATATCCACAAATGAGCCACTTGATGATCGAGTGTAGCTGTTTGCGTAATTAATTAAAAGTTTGCGCGGTGAAGGGTTAAAAGCGTCAACATGTAAATTCTTACCTCTGAGTGACCTTTTAACAAACCAGGAGCTTAATGATATTTGATTATACTCTCGGGAATGCCAATTATTGGTCGTATAAGGTTTTATGCCTATAAGTGAAGTTACGCGCAACTTTGCAAGTTAGAGGGGCTAAAAGCGTCAATATGTTTAATTATACCTCTGAATGACCTTTTAGAGAACCCGAAGCATCGTGATGTTTAATAATACTCTCAAGAATACCTAATATAGATTAGATGGGGCTTCGATGCTTTTAAACGATGATATGCGCAAGTTTGTGCATTAGAGGGACCTAAAGCGTCAACTTTTGAATCTACGCCTTTTGGTGACCATTTAGGAGATCGAGAGCATAGAAATAATTAAACTCATGCTTAGGAATGCCCATTATGGGCCATGTAAGGCTTGGATGTCATTAAACGACATTTCGCGCTACTTTGTGCGATTAAAGGACTAATTGCGTCAAACTGCAAAAGTATGTCGATTCGTACGGTATCGAACCTTCCGGAATATGACCATAAGTTAAACGTGCCCTAAATATCCTTGGTATGGCTTAGTTATAGGCCTAGAGGTGTTCGGTGCGTAAAAATAAACTTTTAAGTCATGCAGGGACTAAAAGTGCCAAAAAAGTGCACAAGTTTGCACTTTCACGCATATCTCATGTTCTGAATATATCCGGACATCCAAAAACTTATGTAATCATTAAAATATTTTTTTTAGTGATTGACTTGATAAAATTCCATCACTTGCGTAATTTGGATCGTTTTCCGCGTCTGTCAGTGTTTCGTCGTAATTAGCCGAACAACGTGACCGTACGACCAAACGAACCGACATCCGGCATGTTTTTGAGCATGTTTCATGTTCCCTATGTTTGGACATCATTGTAGAGCCTTAAAAATGGTTTAACAGGCCTTAAATGTGTCGGAAATGGCATTTGCAAGTGTAGGGGGGGCTAAACATGTCAACAGTTGAAACTTTGCTTTGCTGACCAGGTCCATACGGACCGTATACACTAGGACCATACGGTCCGTAAGCATGTGCCAGATACGAATTTTTGCTTGGTCTCTACTCTATTCCATTTTTAACCAATCAAAATCGAATCCTTGGGCTCCAAGACAATTATACAGCTGTCATAACAGGTGTGGTCATCTGATTAACCCCTTCAAACACTTGTCTCAATCCTAATCATGTCCAAAAACTATAAATAGGATGAGAACCCAACACTTTCATTTGCTCATTTCATCCCATCTTGCTATCTTCTCATTTCTGGAGGAATCCTGAGCTTTTGGAACTTCCTTGGATTTCTTTTCAGTCCTAAGGACCATTTGTAAGTGTCCTTAACCTCCTAATTTCAGTTTTGATTAGTTTAAGGGCCAAAAGTCAAACTTATCGTAATTAAGGTTTGACTTAGTGTTTAAACACTAATGATCCAGTCATTAGTCAATTTAAGAGTAGTTATAAGTTGGTAATCATGTGGGCAATAAACCCTTAAAAGGGCACCTTCTGATTCCCGCTCTAACTACATCATTTGTCGAGTCAAAGTTAGTTATAAAAACTCAACAGAAACATAATTTTCGAATTAACACATAATTAGCAATATAGAAGCCATACAACCTGTTTTACCACTCATATAACTTGGTAATTAGTATAAGAACATGTCTAAACATGCTCGATCCGACAATTTTCAGTTTAGGCTCGGTTCGGAACCGAAAGTCGCATAATTTGACTTTCAGTTCTGACCCGATTTAGGTTAGTTTAGGCATGCCTTAAAGTTCCAGTAGGACCGGGTTATATGATAGTATAACCCTCTGTGATTATTCCACTTGACTCGTTGATTGTCCGATGTTCCGTTAATTGCTTAATGTTGACCATAATGCCCATTTGACCCTAAAACAAGAATTTTGGAAATGTGAGAGGACAATAATCTTTGTTACCAATTTATAAACATGTCCCTAAATTTTCACATCAGTTTGAGGTCGGGATTAGGAGTTATGCTTAATAGCGTAATTAGAAAGCTTTTTTATTAATTAAACGGCGTAATTAGCGTAAAGCCTATCTAAACCCAATTTTGAAACCAAATCTTTTAATCACTGATGTAACATAATATTTTGGGATTTTTGATGATTTTTAATTATTTTTAAACTGATCATAACATAGGGTTATTACCTTTATTCGGTAATTACCGATTATACCCTTTCATTTATAAAATGAGTTTTACGCAACATTTAGACACCAAGTCTCTTGCTACTGATTTTATATGTTAAATGAAGTATTTTGAACTTTATAAACTGATCAGAAAACTCAGATTTCCTGTCATAACCCGGAAATCGCTTAAAACGACCTTTTACGCGTTTTAAACGCATAGTATGGGTTAAAATCATTTTTGTCATATAAGACTTATCACCAACTGATATAAATTATTAATTTAAGTAGTTTTACTGATTAATTCATACCCGAACCTCAGAATTATATTTAACCTTTTTTATAATCTTTAAAATGACCAAAATACCCCTATGGGGCTTAAATTGAGATTAAACTCGTTTTGGGCATAATGGAAGGTATCCTACCGATATCACAACATATTTGAAGCATATTAACTTAGGAAACCTGTTCATGACTCTATTGGTTAGTCGTTAAGCACTTTTCGTGTTCGATGCGGTTTATGTAACCAGTTTGCATAAACTGACCGAAACGGGTCAAACCTTATCATTTCTACCTCAAAATCCAGAATGCGTTTAGTTTACCCATATTATACAAGTCCTCAAACTTGTCGGGTCTAAATCACATTCTATTCCGGTCTTCACTAAATCATGCGTTTTGAACCGTAAACCTTTCATTAAAACTAACCGGTCTAAGTTACGACTTAAATAAGACCAGTTAGGAATCTAATAGATTAATAAAACTTTCGTTCCAGATTAAGAGCCCCAGTAAAGGTACTTGTGCTTGCTGACTAGGATATACGGCTGAGTATAAATTGCATTTTAAGCTCAGGTAAATACTCTTAACTTATTTTCCCTATACGGGCTTGGGATACGGTATTATAATAATACCGCTTGGTCGGGTATTGAATGTTTAATCATATTGTGGTTAAATTATAGAGGTAACCCGTTTTAATCTGTATTGTTTGAAATAAAAGCCTTTTGGGGTTAATGACCATGTCCCGAATATCCTTGGCATCATTATAATAAAATGACCACGCCTTAAGCACGGGGTGTAGGCGTACACCTGACAGTTGGTTAAGGGAAACGGTGTCTCACTCTCTTGTGGGCCTATACTTGTGGCGTGTCTATTAATCTTAACACGGTTTCTACATCGGGCCCTGAATGTATAACGAACATGTAAATCTGTATACAAGATTATTTTTATATAATTGTCCCAAGTTATAAAAGATATTTGTGCCTTGTGCATTCAAATCACTTTTTATAAATGTTTTCAAATGAGTCAGTTAATTGTATTTACCAGTGTAAACTGACGTATTTTCCAAAAAGATTAAGTGACAGGTACTGTACGAAATTGGCTGGGAGCTCAGGGCGTTATAGGGAATCTCGCAAGTTTTAGATGCCTAAAGTCTGTTGAACAGTCTTCTTTTATTTGATCCTCCTGTGGATCCATCTTACATCCCGTTGTAATATTTGCTATTACTTTTGAATTGGATTGTAATATATTTATCCTTTGCTTCCGCTGTGCATTGAAATTGGGTTGTTTGACTATGATGATATCAATTACGTCACGATACTCCCCACCGGTAATACGTGGAAATATCGGGGTGTGACAATATATATATATATATATATAGAGTAGGGATCCTACGGAAAGTGTGTTTTTCATAAAAAGTGTAAAAAGTCATAAAACACAATAATTTCAATCATAAAACACACCTAAAACTCATAAATAATAGAATGAAGATTACTAAAACACCATATTCAAACTCTAATAGTCCATAAAAACTTCAAACACACCATCGTAGAACTATGAATTTAAAACACAAAAGGCTAAACAACATAAAACACAATAATATTTGTCATTCCATAATCAGAGCCTTAACATCTAAAACACAACACAAAACCCCACATACATGATGTTTTAGTAATCTTCATTATGTTATTTGTGGGGTTTTGGTGTGTTTTATGGTTTTCATTATGGTGTTTTATGACTTTTTACACTTTTTAGGAAATTTGGACTTTCTAGCCAACTCCTAGCCTATATATATATATATAGGGGAAGATTCATTGGGGAACACTAAAAAAGTGGGGAACAGCGGGGAACCGACTCAAACGAACTCCGATTGGACTCATTCCAGCGGCGTTGGAACCGGCTCATCGAACCCTAACTAAGACCTCTTAACCCTAAACCTAAATCCTAACTCCTAAACTCTAAACCCTAAAGCTAAAAAATAAGGCTAAAACCTAAAGCTAAACCCGAAATCTAAACCATAAACCCTAAAGCTAAACCCTAAACGCTAAAGCTAAACGCTAAAGCTAAACGCTAAAGCTAAACTCTAAGGCTAAACCCTAAAGCTAAACCCTAAAAGCCAAACCCTAATATATTTAGGGTTTAGGGGTTATGATATAGGGTTTAGGGTTAAAAGATCCTAGTTAGGGTTTGACGAGCCGGTTCCAACGCCGCTAGAATGAGTCCAATCGGAGTTCGTTTGAGCCGGTTCCCCACTGTTCCCCACTTGTTTAATGTTCCCCAATGAACCTCACAATATATATATATATATATATATATATAGTTTAAAAAAAACTTAGTTTTGCTATTTAAAAATGGCTAGCGAAGTATTTTGTTTCCCGTTTACATTCTATTTCAATTTGAATGTAGTAGTTTAACAGATAGTGGAATTTGATTAAAAAAATCAGAACACTTATAATTCATATAATTATTTTGATGTTATTATGAGAATCATAACATCATATTACTATATAAGTTTTGTTTTATTTTTATACCAAACAATTAATTATTCTAACATTTTTAAAATTATAAAAAATGTTGATTTTCATGTCTCGTCTTCATTTATTCTAGCACTAGGTTATATACCCGTGTGCTTCACGGGTTATGGGTTGTGTTAAAAAATCTATATCTATAAAAGTATTTTTTTTGTATGATTTATAACCTGATATCTCTTCATGCTAAGACCCATATTTGGCAAACCTTACCAAGAAGAAAAAAAACAGAAATTGAATTACTTAGAGCATTTACTCCAAAAGCGGCTCTTAATGCATACACAAGACTGAATGACTGATGTCAAGAAAGTTTCAAAATATTCTAGTGAATGCCAAAAGAAAACAGGCATCATATATGATGCTAAAAAACTTGATTATACCCGTTTTATGAGTTATTCAAAGTACCCTTACATGAACCCATCACGTTCTTGTATACAACTGAAAGCATGTTTCACTTCTCAGCAGGCAATTCAATATCCAACGTTGCTACTTGCTTCATGGCATCCACCATCTCGCAACAAAAAAATATCACGATAAGACCATAATGCCAACAACACGGATCAATAATCAAAACATTTTGACATTTGATTTTACATAAACATTTTTACTTTGGTGGTTTGGTTTGAGTAAGTGATTTAAGTAACGAGGCGTGTGTAATATGATACAAGCATGGTGGATACGCCGCTGGTACTTCCTATATATAAGTGCTTGTATGGTATTACATATCGTAGCGTTATTCGAATCATTTCAATTTAAGACATATAACATTTTATACAAAATAACATACTTTTCACAAGACATTGTTTTACAAAACAACTTATCTTATACAAACTCATTTTACTTGGTTATTTATTTAACCATGCATTATTCTTTTATACATATATATCATTTGGTTTATTTATCACTTTTCAAATGATTTACAAGACAAAGCAAATTACAAGGTTCATGACTAAACATTTTCTTAAATATAAGTCATGAATTCTATTTTCGCAAAACCTATGTATCTCACAGGCATTTTTATGCTGACGTACCTATTTTCACATGTGTTTCAGGATATGATGCATAGGATTTATCAAGATACACTTAGGCGGACTTGGGCCTTAGTGACAATAAAAGATGCAAGACTAGTTATTTATGTTATATTTCTTTGATTGTCAAGACATTTTAACTCTTTTATTCAATAAAACAATATTTCAATTTCCATGTGTTATGAAACAATGATTCTGTTACAACACTCCCCGACGTTTCCGCCACGTTTTGTTGTTTTACGTGGTCGGGGTGTGACAATTAGAAGATCGAAATTTTACAAACGTGAATTTCTCAAGAAAGATGCCGATTCCTGCTCCACTCTTACCAACCTGGGAGCTTCGGCAAGTCCAGAGTTTAGTCGTGATAAGTTCTATCCCAGTTACTAACCCGGGATGAACCATCTCCATCTGGTATCTTTGTTTTCTTTTAATAAAACTCTTTAACCCCTTTGACCTTCCCGTCAATCATTTTCCCAAAAATATGTTTCACTTTGGGGTTAAAAGCCTTTTCAACATCAAAATCTTTCTTTTCAGAAAAAAATTGATTTGAAATTTCAATTTTTTCAATTTTTAGTTTAAAATTTTCAGCCCGCAATGGTGGAAAATTTGTCTCATCCATTGGTGGAACTGACTTTTCAACTTTTGATTCAACTTGTGGCTCATCTGACTTTGTGGAATCAGATTCATTGCGAAAACTATCATCTGATTTCTTAACAATCCATTTGCGATTGTCAAGATTAACTTTTCTGTTGTAAATCCTTTTTGAACATTCTCCAACCTCAAATGTTGAGTTTTCAAAAACTTTAAGTGGTTTACTTTTCTCAACAACTTTTTCTTTCAGTTTAAGAGACACTCCCTGTTGTGTGTTGATTGCCTTTGAACAGTTTCTGGCAATATGACCTACTTTATGACAGCTAAAACAGGTTCTTGTCTTCTTCTTCTTCTGAGCAATTACATTCTTCATTTCTTCTTGTTTCTCCGCAAGGAATTCTTTGTTTGATTGCTTCCAGAACGATTTCTTTTCTTCTTCTACTGAGCTTGACCCTGAAACAAATACAGTTTTTGGTTTATAAGTTTTCTCATTTTTATGATTTTTTGGTGGAATAAAACCCAATCCTTTCTTTTTGAAATTAGCGTTATGGTTTGATTTCTTTTGATAACCTGAACCAGAACTGTAACCCTTTTTCTTGTTTAACCTTTGTTGAACTCTTGAGGTGTAAGGTTTTGGTTTTTCAGAAAGATTTACATCTTTTATTTTAGAAATATTAATTTCTGTAGTTTGAAAACCTTTTTAATCATATCAGTTTTAACACCTCTTATTGGAAATTCTTTATGGAAATATAATTTGTCAGAATCAATCAAAGTATATGCTACTTTGATCAGTTCATCATTCAAATTAGATTGTGATAACAAAAATTCTTTATTGTAAACCCGTTTTCTCCTTTTTACTGTTGAACCTGACGTGTCGGACTTAGACTTTGATTCTGACTTCGACTCCGACTTTGACTCTTCGGTTTTATCTTTATCCAACACCTGATCGACCACTTTCTTTATTAATTCAGACTCATGATCAGTGTCAGACGATGTGAAAGTGACATCAATACTTTCTGGCAAATTATCTGAAGATTCAGATTCCCACTGTAAGTTGGTTGCATTTTTTACTCTATCTGAATTTGGATTTCGTGGAGAATATCCATTTTCAAGAGGGGGTGGACACTTGTTATATCCAACACTTTGTTTCTTACAAGAATTCTTCATTTCAGTATCTTCTTTTGTTTCAGACTTCTTCTCTTCAGATGTCTTTTCTTCAGATTTGATTTCTTCAAATGTCTTCAAACCTTCAGCTATGGGGTAAATCCTGTCAATCACATAAGAAGAACATGAGTAACTTTTCAACAATTTGTTTACTCTCTCAGTTTCGATTCTCTGAGTTTCCAATTTCTGTTCAAGCTCAACATTCAAACCAATGTAATAATTGATCATATCTTGCTTAATCATGTACGCTCCATTGAGTGTCTTCATGGCTGTAGCTTGTTCACTGCTTGACTCGTTGTATTGATTCATTTCTTTGTTTAAAACATCATATGATTCTTTCAGCCTGTTCATGTTGTGAACCAGTTCACTGTTTTGTTTTTTCATAGCCTCACAGTTTTCACAATTTTCAGATACTTTCTCTACAACAGCTTCCTTTTTAACCTCAAACACTGGAATTTCTTTGTCCTGCTTTTTTATCCCACGAACTTCTTCTTCAACATTCTCATCTTTCTTGGCTAAATACTTTCTTATTTTCTTTGCCCAATAATCATCAGTAGTATAGTTTTCACCATTATCTTTCACAATTTGAGCAACAAAAGCTTTATGATCTGAAGTTCTGTTAGGATCATAATTATCCCAATTGAAATCTTTCCAACTGAAACCCTCTGGAAGCCTTTCATCATCTTGATCTATCAGACATGCTTTACTATCAGCCGAAACATATTTATCCCAACTGAAATCTTTTAATGAACTTCCATCATCTTGATTAACAAGACAAGCTTTCTTTGAATCTTCAATCTCCTTCCTAGCATGTGTAGTTTGTGGAGATTGTTGTTGATGCGGTTGTTGAGCAACTTGGTGATAAATCGCTTTTCGATAGTAGTCATTGTTTCCAAAGGGATTTTGAGCTCCGTTTGCTTCGCGATTTGTGCATTCTCTCTTGAAATGCCCTTTTTCCCTGCAACGAAAACACGTAACTTTAGATTTATCAAATCCTAAAGTAGAAACATTTGCATCACGGAAATCATCTCTTCCTGTAATTTTTGTTTAAACTTTTCAGCTCTTCTCAACACGCTCGCCAAACACCACTTTATATCCATCAACTCCATCTCTTCAGCATCAACCAGATCGTAATCCTCTTTTGTCAACATCGGATTTCCGATCCTTCCTGCAACCAAACTACCATACGACTTTAACACAATCACCAACAACGACATATGACTTTTTGCAACTTCTTCCGAGTAGTTTTGATCATTCTCAAGATTTAAAGCAATGTTGCATTGAAGAACTTTGCCACTTTTTGTTGCAGAAAAATGTGGATCAAATGATGGATATGAAGAAAATCCCATTTTGCTACTTGATCCTTGAGATGAACTTTCAGAAGAACTTTTAGCATTGAAAGCAATTTCGATCTTTGGAGCAATGTTGGTTTTCTCACTAACACCACCTTTGTAATACAAACCAATGTCTTGTTCTCTATTATAATTCTTCATTCTTGCTATCGTTCGTTGTTCCATCTCTTGAGCTTCAAGTTGTTTAATAAACTCACTCAGCGTTATCTTGTCAAAATCCGGTTTATTTTTCAACATCATAAGATTCGTGCCCCAAACATCATGTGGCAGCTCATCAGCCAACTTATCAATCAATTCATCTTTGTCTTTATTGATGTTCAATCTGTTCATATTCTTCACCAAATTGAAATATCTTTCAATAATCTGTTTGGTGTTTTCAGTTCTCAATCCACGGAATAGATCAAATTCTTTCTTCAAAAGTGACTTTTTGTTCTTGATCATCTCATGACTACCAAGAAATTTTGATTCTAATTCTTTCTATATTGAATGTGCACTTCCGTTGTGTTGAAGTAAAATCAAGATGTCTTCTTTAATGGCTTGCTGCAAAAGACTAACCATCATTTTTTCATCTTTGTATTTCTTTTTCTCCTCAACACTCAGGTTTCTAATTTCAATTTTCACTCCATTGTCCCCTACTGGTCTACTATATTGAAATTCAGTATGTTCCCAAGCATCTAAATGATATGCTTGAACCCAGTTCTCAAAACGTTCAAACCATCCACTGTATTCCTTGATACTCATGAGCTTAGGCGATTTTTGCGTTATCCCTGTTTCATTTTCTAGCATCGTACTCTGAGTAATAGTCATCGGACTAGCAAAGGCATTATAGAACTCGTTTTCCATGATTCGGTTTTCAAATTTTCACTAACTTGATCTTTCAAACGAAATGAACTTTCACGCGGAATGACCCTCTTCAAACGAAAACAATCTTCGTGCGAAATGAAATGTTGATTTCGTACGAAACGAAAAGTGATTTCGTACGAAATGAAATCTGATCTCGTGCGATATAAAAACCTGATTTCGTGCGAATTGAAATGTTGATTTCATGTGAAATGCAGCAAAGTTTAAACGAAATGATATCAATTTCGTGCGAAATGAAACTTTCGAACAGTTTTTGCAAAAATTGATCAAGCTTTACGTCGAATTATGATTTGATTATTTATAGGTTTTGTTAAAACAGTGTTTCGCACATTATATTTGAAAATCAAGCCATTTTAACCATGAAATTTTGTTAAATTTTGAAAAGAAGGTGTAGAAAACAGAATTTGCAGCTGAAATGGTAAGAACTCTTCCTCCTGAGTTCTGATACCACTTGTAGGATCATTTCAGCTGGATAACACAAGAAATCACTTTAAACTGTCTCTGTATTGATATCAGATCGTATTACAAAGTTGGAGACACTTCGGCAGAGCTTCGCTACCAGAATCGAATCGTTACAAACGAAATCTCAAGGCAGGTATTTATAGGCTCAGCTATTTCGCACGAAACAATTCATGCGAAAACAGCTTCACACGAAATGACCATTTCGTATGAAATGACTAGCTCATTTCGTGCGAAATGCCAGTTTCTCATTTCGTGCGAAATGCCTCTAACATACACATTTCTCATTTTCTCGTACTATGTGCCCAGATCTAACTAGACTAATACAAGACTCGATACAAGACGAAGTCGACAGACATATACACCAACATTTAACAAATTCAGAATTGAAATAAATAATAAGTGTCTCAGTCAACACACCATTGTCTCTTGTGTCACATGTTTGTGTGTGTCATCAGCCATAGACACAAGCAGGATTGCTTGTGTCACACCCCAACCAATGGTGGAAACATTAGAGTGAGACGAACGAGATTGCTCGAGACTTCATAACACTAAATGTGACAAGTATTTAATAAACAATTTCATTTCCTTATTAATATCAAGTACATTGTTTATCGAGTTTTAAATAAAATGAATTACATTACAACAAGTATTAAAGTTTGAAGTGCGTTTCTAGGCATCCTACTAGATTCCGTGCATCGTCCCAAATTCCTGCAAATACGTTTTAAAGTATAGTTTAATACAAAAGTATTGGCGAGTATACAAGTTTAAGTACTAGCATATATAAAAGTTTGAACAATCCACATGACAGAAATAGTTAACTAGATTAATATATCAAGGCATGCAATTTTACAAGTCAATCCTCTGATTACCGCAAGTATTAAAGACTTAACATGACCACAAGACTACGCGCGGTGCGTTACTCCTATAGCGCTATACATGTTAAGGGGAGGCTTTAAACAAAGTTAATGAAAAGTGAATGTTCCAAGAATACAAGTCAAGTATCACGTATTTAAGCATGTATGATTCGATTGTTTGTGTTTGCATAAAGTATAAGTGATTGCGTGTGTTTAACAGTATAAGGTAATGCACCCAGAAGTGTAAAAGAAAAAGGGGCCATGTATACTCACAATTTTGCAAAAGCTTTCTGATTATCTGTGAGTGACGAGTTGTTTAAGAATGGGAAATCGAAGGTAAGGTCATACGGCGTTTATGGAGTGGTTAGATTCGGGATTTAGAATTCAAGTACAAAAGTATGTATGCATAAAGGAATATTTAGTCTAAATACTCGTTTTGACACTAAGTTGTATGTGATTTCATGGGTCCTACTATGCCCATTAGAATCAACAACGAGAGACTTAGGATCATAGATAAGTTAGCCTAAGTTCATGACGAATAATCATAAACCGATTATCCTCATAAGTTTGTCCATATTCATATATATATATATATATATATATATATATATATATAGGGTCAGGATTTAGAGAAAACGGTGAAAAGTGTGAGAACGGAGAGAACGATTATGAATTGTCAGATCAAAACAATCTATGGACTAGATGACGCGGCGGCGTTTTCGTAAATAACATCACTTTTATTAAGTGGACGCGCTTCATTAAGGGTAAAAGAGTCTTTTGACTTCTCTACACAAAACGCCAAACTCGTGAATAAAACGCCATTAAAATTCCCTCCTTAACCTACATAGCACACATCATCCTAATCTAAATGCCATTAGATATAAAATGCCAAACTTTGTTTTTAACCGATAAAGCTGAACAAACAGTAACTGAAAACTGAAACGACGAAACTTAATTACTAGCATTTATTATAATAAAATCGCGCCTAAAATACATGCCAAAAACTTCCTATATAAACAACCTCTTAGACCTTCTAATAACCACACCAAACCCAAAACGCCATATTTTCCTACAAACCATTCATCTTAGAAACGCCAAAAAACCCAAATATCAAAGATTCCAATCGACCTTTCTTTGAGATACACTATTTTCTCAGTAAACTTTCGCTCAATGTGATGGGCAAAAATCCTTATGCGGGGATATTGTCCATCTCATTGAGTAAAATATTATTGAGTCTATCCTCAATATAAATGTCACACCCCGACCACGTAGAACATACAAAACGTGGCGGAAACGTCAGGGAGTGTTGTAACAGAATTAATGTTTCATAACCATGGATACCAAAAAGTGTTTCGTTTTAATAAACATTGAATAATTACATCGTCTGGAAAACTAAATACACAATTTAAACATAGTCTATCATTGTTATTGAGTCACTAAGGCCTCGTCCAGTTCTATGTGAGCATGCATCCTATCAATCGATATCATTCAACAATACCTGAAACATATGTGAAAACGAGGTCAGCAAAGAAATGCTGGCAAGTACATAGGTTTTGTAGGAGTGTCGAAATCATGGCTAGTTTAGATGTTGCAATACTTTATTAAAAACCTTTTTTTGAAAAGAGTATAATATTGCAACTAAATTAACCAACTCAAATCAAGCGGGTTATAGTTTATAAAACCTCGTAGCCATGACTCTTAACCCAAAAACATTTGTTTTAGTAAAGCAAATTGTGAAACATCTCGAAATAAATCGTTAATAAAACCCGTATAGTTTATATCATTTTGAAAACCTCGTTTGTGTGACATCGTTTAGAAACCGTTTACCCAAGTCAACTAAATAACGCCACGGTCTGTAATACGATGTAAACACTTATATATAGGAAGTACCAGCGGTGTATCCACCATGTTTTCATCACATTACACCCGTCCCGTTATCTAAACACTTAACCAAAAACCAATCGTATATCGCTTTGAAGCAAATCGTTTAACCAAATTGTTTAACTCGTTAATACATCGCGTGAAAACCAATCGTTTAACCAAATCGTTTAACTCGTTAATACATCGCGTGAAAACCAATCGTTTAACCAAATCATTTAACTCGTTAATACATCGCGTGAAAACCAATCGTTTAACCAAATCGTTTAACTCGTTAATACATCGCGTGAAAACCAATCGTTTAACCAAATCGTTTAACTCGTTTTAGGTCGTGAAACTACTTATATGGTCGTCTCGCTAATAACATTCAAACCTTCGTGACTCGCTTACCTCGTCGCTTCTTGTTTTCGCATTAACAAACCCTTACCAAAGGGTAAGTTAACAATTACAGATTCAGTCGCTACCCACCACCCCCACACATAACCACGGGTGCAGTATGATAACGGGATTTGTCAGATCCTATGGTACCATAACCTAATACTGGTCGGCTTGATCATTGCTAATGAATGTCATTTGTTATGTAACCCAACCAACAAGTTCGTTCACATTATCGAAATCCTTATTAGTTTTGTATAAATCGTCTTAATCGTTTTTGAAACCATCGTTATAACATCGAAAATCGTTTTGATACCATCGTTATAACCTTGAAAACATTTAGCACATATGAGTCACCCCAAAACAATTGAAAGCAGTAAAATAGGGGAATAATGTACTCGCCTGAGAATGCTTAGAGATCTTGAAGAACAACCAAGCAAAGCTAGAGGGAGCACGGAATCAATCGGCAGTCTAAAACCATATAAATAAACCGGACCTAAATCAGAGGATTTAAATAGAATGAGGGTTCGTAAACCAAACGAGTATAGAGACTCGTGTCATATGGTTTAACAAAGCCTACATACTAAATGAAACTTAACCTAAGTGCTTTCGACCCATCGCGACCCATTAAGGTAACATACGCTACTTTAACGCGTCGTGCGCGCAAAGCGCGTTCGGACCGCTTAACTAGTCCTATGACAAGTGTTATATGCCTAAACATATTACATAATCAGTTATGTGACAAAAGTTTAGGTTACATACGCTTAATTACCAATTATACATGAAAAGGGTATTCTGGTAATTTACCTAAGGCATATAAACTACCTATCATACAACTACTTAAACGTCGTGACCATAAGGTATAACCTCGGAAGGTTATTCCCTACCTACTATGGTCACCTAATGTGTTTGGTCGGATCCTAATGATCGACCAAATGGGTCGGGTTCGAAGGTATAAGCGATTTATTAGATCGCTTACCCTATGACCCTAGACAACGTGGTAATCAGTAGGCATAGTCCCAAGGGACTATAACCAACGTGATTACACTCACGTTGCGAAGTTCAAACGAACTTCGCATTGACCATAAACTGGTCAATGCAGAAAGTCAAAAAAAGTTTGACTTTCAGACTCGAAAGACTCGAAAAGCAATAAAAGAACGAAAGAATACTTACGAAGGGTCCCCGGATGCTAATCTCGATTCAAGAATCTCAGGTATGAAACAATGGTTTCAACTTAGAGTTTCTCAAATCAAAATTCTAGTGATTTAAGCAATGGGGGGCATGGGGTATATATAGTTTTCGGTCCACCGTTAAGATCGTTTCATGGAAACCGTGCTTGAATCTCATGCGTACACTTGTCGGAAAGTTATGGTGGCTAAAAATGGTTCTTATCAGCTGACTAAGCATGTGTGAGTGTGTGGTGGAGGATTAAACAGCTGCAAACTGCAGTTAAATGCAGTTAATCTGGTCCAGAAGGCGGACGCGGCCCGCTTCAGGATGTGCAGAAACTCAGGCGGGCCGCCTGGGAGTCACAGATCAGAACAAACTTTCAGAAATGACAGTTTCAGCCCCTGCACGTGTTTAAGGTCATTTCCGACACCTCTAAGGCCCGTCAAGCCAACTTTAAGGCCCTAAAATGATGCCTAAACATTGTGGACATGAAACATGCTCAAAAATATGTCGGATGTTGGTTCGTTTGGCCGTACGAACGCGATGTTCGCTTAATTACGACGGAATGCGCATAAGCGCGTAAAACGATCCAAATGACGTGACGAATGGATTTTTCTTATGCCAAACACTAAAATAAAATATTTTAGTGCTTACATAAATTTTTGGATGTCCGGATGTATTCAGAACGTAAGTTATGCGCGAAAATGCAAACTTGTGCACTTTTTGACACTTTTAGTCCCTGAATGAGCCAAAGGTTTATTTTAGCACACCAAACCCGTCAAAGCCTATTTCTAAGCTATATAAAGGATATTTATGGTATGTTTAACTTATGGTCATGTTCCGGAATGTCTGCTACAGTTCAAATTGACATACTTTCGCAGTTTGTCAAATTTAGTCCCTGTAAGCGATTTAACTTGATTTTGCCATACCAAAGCCTTCAAAACTTATTTCTAAGTTATGTAAAGGTTATTTAAGGTATGTTAAGCCAAATTTCACTATTCCGGAGTGTTTGTTGCATTAAACTGGTTATATTTACGCATTGGTGCGCATATAACCTTCCAGAAAGCGATTTAGAGTTTGGAATTGAACAAAAATTGATATGTGCAAATGATACACATATTTATACAAATCCAAAGTATGAAATAAAATATTTCATTGGTTTGGTATTTGTTTGATGGCCGTGGAGGCACAGGTGTTACAGTCTCCCCTACTTTAGGAAATTTCGTCCCGAAATTTATTTAGAGGAAACTTGTGAGAGTTTAAAACATGAAGTTGAAAAGATCGAACAACATTGGTTAGGGTTCTGAACTTCTAGTAATCTTTAATAACATCATGATTGCAATGTAAGAGGGATACTTATATACAAGTATATGAAGCGTCATTGGTGCGTCCACCGTACCTCCATTACATCGTTCTCATTTCGTTATTTTTGTCACTATCGGCTCTTACACATAATAAATCTTACTGTGGTTACCGTGCACTGAATCTCACAATTATGTACGCGTCCATAATTAGACAATTCCTTGCACAGTTCACACAGTCTATTTTATAATATGTAGGGTAAAACCAAATGAACAATCATGTGATGAGTGTGACTAGACCGCCATAGAGTCCTTTTGACTAAATCAATAAATGATCTAAATAGACTATCAAGGAGTCTGTCCAGCTACATCACTAGATGTCGTCCTTTAACCAAATTGTGAATCAATCTTTTTTGACTAGACCACCAAAGGGTCTCGTATGAATCAAGGAGTGGTACTATATAATCCAAAGGTCTTAACTATTACATAGAAGCCCATTAAGGATTTAAGGTAGTACCTTTTGAATATCCTACTATGAATCCCTTATATATAGATATAAAAGATTCTATGAGGATTTTGAAAATCGGATCACACAAAAACATAAAGGAGAACACATAACACGTAATCACATAATCGCATAATTGCATAATTGTTTAATTTGACCTTTAAATTTGTTATCTTTGGACACGGGTATTTCAAGCATACAAGGAATCAAATCCTTAATTGCAGCAGTTTGGATGGATCCACATGAATACCCTGCTTGTTGACTACATGACCCAAAAACTGAACTTCTTTAAGCCAAAATTTCCTCTTGGAGGATTTAGCGAAAAGTTTGTTCCTTCTTTAGGGGTTCCAATGTCAACGAAGGTGTTGATCGTGATCAGCTCGGGACATGAATAGATCAAGATGTCATCAATAACAACAATGACGAACTGATCCAAATAAGACTTGCAGACTCTATTTATTAAGTCCATGTAGATGGCTGGAGCATTTGTCAATCCTTAAAGGCATGACTGTAAACTCGTAATGGCCATACTTCGTGCAGAAAGCCGTTTTGGGAATATCTTCTTCGAGAATACAAAGTTGATGATACCCAAAACGCAAATCGATCTTGGAAAAGCATGAAACGCTATGCAGTTGATCGGAGAAATCGTTGATTTAAGGTAGGGGATATCGATTCTTGATGGTAAGCTTACTAGGCTTATGTTAATCGATATACATTCGAAAAGATTCATTTTTCTTTTCACAAAGAGGACAGGAGTTTCTCCAAGGTGAAAAGTTCGGACGGATGAATCCTCTATCAGACAACTCTTGAGGCTGTTTTGATAATTCTTGCATCTCGAACGGTGCAAGACGATAAGATACTTTAGATTTAAAAGAAATAAGTGTTTGAGGTTCTTAGGGAGATCACAAGTGATCATAAAAATGACAGAACCACACGAGTAGTTTTGTCTTTGTGTTGACATCATAAGGTTGGATCAAACATTCATACAATTGCATTAGTTAAAAAAAATAAAACCACAAATTTTTATTTATATAACAACCGCATTGTCTTTAAATGTTACAAGATAACAACCAGAGGAAATACAAAATGCTAATTGTTCACTCCTTCATCATTGAGTGCCTCATTGATGTTAAACACTCGACCACGTGCTGGATTCACATTGACGTTGACATTCGCATTTGGGTTTGCGTTAGCATTTGCATTCACCAGTCTCGGACAGTTGTGGCGGAAGTGACCAATCTCTCCGTAGTTGAAACATGACCCCAGTGGGAATCTCGCAGCATTCCCTTGAACCGGAGCTTGAACCTGAGCAGCCTGATTTTGTCCCAGACGACAAACATTGGCCAAATGCCCAAGTCTACCACACGTTGTGCATTTCTTGCAATCTTGTTGTGTAACGTGATGACCGTTGCAACGGGCACAATGTGGTGCGGTACCAGCATATGCCTTCTTTGCAGATGGCTGTGCCGGTGGGTTTTGCAAGTTTTGAGCAGTCTGTGCTGTAACAGCAAAATTTTGGGCACCCTTCCGCTTCTTTGATTTCTTCGTAGTCTCACCTTCCTTACCCTTCTTGTTTTGACCTTTCTTGCTATCCTCCTTGTCAGACCCCTGCTTCTTACCCTTGTCACCCTTTCTGTGTAACTTATTCTTCCGAATCTGCGACTCAGTCAATGTCGCAGCTAACTCGATCGCCTGACGGAGTGTGGTAGGGCTACTACCAGTAAGGATGTCTTGTACCGAGTCAGGTAGGCCGTCAATGTACCTTTCGATAGCCTTGTCGAGTGGGGTAACCATTGTCGGGCAAAGCAGACTCAACTCCTCAAACCTATCAGTATACGCCCTGTGCTCACCACTATCTTGCTTCAACTCATCAAATTCCTTCTCCAAAGCTCGCTGCTCATGACGAGGACAAAATTCCCTCATCATAAGGGCCCTAAGTTCAGCCCACGTCTGTGCTAGAGAAACTTCTGCACCACGATCCCTCATAACCCCATTCCACCATGTGAGAGCCCTCTTCTGAAACACACTCGAAGAAAACTCGACCCTGACATTGTTAGGACACTGCACGTGGTGGAAAGTATTCTCAATGCTCTCGAACCATTGAAGAAGCCCAGTCGCTCCTTCAGAACCACTAAACTTGAGTGGTTTAGCCTGGTTAAAATCCTTGTATTTACACTGTGCGTTATTGTTGTTGTTATTATTTCCGTTGTTGTATATCGTGGACTTGGGTTATAACCCCGGGAAGCACAGCAGCCACCTGCTGAGAGATCAGGGCTGCGAGTTCTTCAATAGTAAAAGTCCGAGCATCGGTTCGAGCATCGCGTCGATGAGGCATTGTCTAAAAGAGGAAACATGAAATGAAACGAGTGAGAGAATTAGACGAAAAGAATGAGATGAACAAATCTGATGAAAGCAAAGATAGTGGTCATTTGTTTGTTACTACAAAGCAACAAACGACCCCGGTGATTAATCAAAGTAAATAGGTCAAAAATAATGTATCGCGAAGACATGCTCGCCTATAAGTGAACACTCATCCCAAGAATTCCCAGGTAAGCACAACTGGTATCGCGTCTGATGAGATATATACGAAGTGCTTGCGTAGACAGAAAACCCAGAATACAGGCATTCACCCTTCCAGTTTGCACGTGTTCACATTATTTAAAACCCCAAACCTTGACGAGATTTTGAAAACTCAAAGGGGTTCAAAACCATATAACAGAGGGTTCAAAACCTAGTAATCAATCATCCTAGAACAGATGATTAGTTTTCAAAGCGGTTTTGAAATTTTATGTTCTTATTGTGGTCGTCGCCTAAGGATAGGTGACGGTATTGTTTTATAACTAAACGCAAGTAAACTCGCGTTAGGGTCCTAAGAAGGTTATAGACTAGGTCAAAGCATTACTAATAACCTAATTACCTATAACCATTGGCTCTGATACCATCTTTTCTGTCACACCCCGACCACGTAGAACATACAAAACGTGGCGGAAACGTCGGGGAGTGTTGTAACAGAATTAATGTTTCCTAACCATGGATACCAAAAAGTGTTTCGTTTTAATAAACATTGAATAATTACATCGTCTGGAAAACTAAATACACAATTTAAACATAGTCTATCATTGTTATTGAGTCACTAAGGCCTCGTCCAGTTCTATGTGAGCATGCATCCTATCAATCGATATCATTCAACAATACCTGAAACATATGTGAAAACGAGGTCAGCAAAGAAATGCTGGCAAGTACATAGGTTTTGTAGGAGTGTCGAAATCATGGCTAGTTTAGATGTTGCAATACTTTATTAAAAACCTTGTTTTGAAAAGAGTATAATATTGCAACTAAATTAACCAACTCAAATCAAGCGGGTTATAGTTTATAAAACCTCATAGCCATGATTCTTAACCCAAAAACATTTGTTTTAGTAAAGAAAATTATGAAACATCTCGAAATAAATCGTTAATAAAACCCGTATAGTTTATATCATTTTGAAAACCTCGTTTGTGTGACATCGTTTAGAAACCGTTTACCCAAATGAACTAAATAACGCCACGGTCTGTAATACGATGTAAACACTTATATATAGGAAGTACCAGCGGTGTATCCACCATGTTTTCATCACATTACACCCGTCCCGTTATCTAAACACTTAACCAAAAACCAATCGTATACCGCTTTGAAGCAAATCGTTTAACCAAATTGTTTAACTCGTTAATACATCGCGTGAAAACCAATCGTTTAACCAAATCGTTTAACTCGTTAATACATCGCGTGAAAACCAATCGTTTAACCAAATCGTTTAACTCGTTAATACATCGCGTGAAAACCAATCGTTTAACCAAATCGTTTAACTCGTTTTAGGTCATGAAACTACTTATATGGTCGTCTCGCTAATAACATTCAAACCTTCGTGACTCGCTTACCTCATCGCTTCTCGTTTTCGCATTAACAAACCCTTACCAAAGGGTAAGTTAACAATTACAGATTCAGTCGCTACCCACCACCCCCACACATAACCACGGGTGCAGTATGATAACGGGATTTGTCAGATCCTATGGTACCATAACCTAATACTGGTCTGCTTGATCATTGCTAATGAATGTCATTTGTTATGTAACCCAACCAACAAGTTCGTTCACATTATCGAAATCGTTATTAGTTTTGTATAAATCGTCTTAATCGTTTTTGAAACCATCGTTATAACATCGAAAATCGTTTTGATACCATCGTTATAACCTTGAAAACATTTAGCACATATGAGTCACCCCAAAACAATTGAAAGCAGTAAAATAGGGGAATAATGTACTCGCCTGAGAATGCTTAGAGATCTTGAAGAACAACCAAGCAAAGCTAGAGGGAGCACGGAATCAATCGGCAGTCTAAAACCATATAAATAAACCGGACCTAAATCGGAGGATTTAGATAGAATGAGGGTTCGTAAACCAAACGAGTATAGAGACTCGTGTCATATGGTTTAACAAAGCCTACATACTAAATGAAACTTAACCTAAGTGCTTTCGACCCATCGCGACCCATTAAGGTAACATACGCTACTTTAACGTGTCGTGCGCGCAAAGCGCGTTCGGACCGCTTAACTAGTCCTATGACAAGTGTTATATGCCTAAACATGTTACATAATCAGTTATGTGACAAAAGTTTAGGTTACATACGCTTAATTACCAATTATACATGAAAAGGGTATTCTGGTAATTTACCTAAGGCATATAAACTACCTATCATACAACTACTTAAACGTCGTGACCATAAGGTATAACCTCGGAAGGTTATTCCCTACCTACTATGGTCACCTAATGTGTTTGGTCGGATCCTAATGATCGACCAAATGGGTCGGGTTCGAAGGTATAAGCGATTTATTAGATCGCTTAACCTACGACCCTAGACAACGTGGTAATCAGTAGGCATAGTCCCAAGGGACTATAACCAACGTGATTACACTCACGTTGCGAAGTTCAAACGAACTTCGCATTGACCATAAAAAAAGTTTGACTTTCAGACTCGAAAGACTCGAAAAGCAATAAAAGAACGAAAGAATACTTACGAAGGGTCCCCGAATGCTAATCTCGATTCAAGAATCTCAGGTATGAAACAATGGTTTCAACTTAGAGTTTCTCAAATCAAAATTCTAGTGATTTAAGCAATGGGGGGCATGGGGTATATATAGTTTTCGGTCCACCGTTAAGATCGTTTCATGGAAACCGTGCTTGAATCTCATGCGTACACTTGTCGAAAAGTTATGGTGGCTAAAAATGGTTCTTATCAGCTGACTAAGCATGTGTGAGTGTGTGGTGGAGGATTAAACAGCTTCAAACTGCTGTTAAATGCAGTTAATCTGGTCCAGAAGGCGGACGCGGCCCGCTTCAGGATGTGCAGAAACTCAGGCGGGCCGCCTGGGAGTCACAGATCAGAACAAACTTTCAGAAATGACAGTTTCAGCCCCTGCACGTGTTTAAGGCCATTTCCGACACCTCTAAGGCCCGTCAAGCCAACTTTAAGGCCCTAAAATGATCCCTAAACATTGTGGACATGAAACATGCTCAAAAAAATGTCGGATGTTGGTTCGTTTGGCCGTACGAACGCGATGTTCGCTTAATTACGACGGAATGCGCATAAGCGCGTAAAACGATCCAAATGACGTGACGAATGGATTTTTCTTATGCCAAACACTAAAATAAAATATTTTAGTGCTTACATAAATTTTTGGATGTCCGGATGTATTCAGAACGTAAGTTATGCGCGAAAATGCAAACTTGTGCACTTTTTGACACTTTTAGTCCCTGAATGAGCCAAAGGTTTATTTTAGCACACCGAACCCCTTAAAGCCTATTTCTAAGCTATATAAAGGATATTTATGGTATGTTTAACTTATGGTCATGTTCCGGAATGTCTGCTACAGTTCAAATTGACATACTTTCGCAGTTTGTCAAATTTAGTCCCTGTAAGCGATTTAACTTGATTTTGCCATACCAAAGCCTTCAAAACTTATTTCTAAGTTATGTAAAGGTTATTTAAGGTATTTTAAGCCAAATTTCACTATTCCGGAGTGTTTTTTGCATTAAACTGGTTATATTTACGCATTGGTGCGCATATAACCTTCCAGAAAGCGATTTAGAGTTTGGAATTGAACAAAAATTGATATGTGCAAATGATACACATATTTATACAAATCCAAAGTATGAAATACAATATTTCATTGGTTTGGTATTTGTTTGATGGCCGTGGAGGCACAGGTGTTACAATAAACGCCAAAACATACAAAAACCACAAAATTGCAAAAATGTCATTTCTTGGAGATTCAGTTTTGTTCTCAATTAAGTTTAGCTGAAAGGGGTGGACAACATTGTTAGACATCTTTCTTGACTGAGGATTAACAATGTTGTCCATCTCATTCAGCAAAACATTATTGAGTTTAGCATGACCAACATTAGAGGTTTATGGTAGTTTTATTTAGTGGCGTTGTTTTTTTTTTGGCGTTTGATTTGCTTGTCCGATCTTGTATTGTTTGTTATGTAACTTTGAAGTAACATGTTATGAACAAATAGGTAGAAAAAAATATGGAAAAAAATGATATAGAAGAGATGTAAAACACCAAACTGAAATCTGTGTGTGTTCTGTAAGAATGAAAAATACAAAACGCCAAACTACTCTTCACTAGCTCTCGAAGACCTTGTTGATTTTCTTTTAATTACGGCTTGTTTGCATGTCAATGCGTAGTGTCCATAGCCTTTGCAGTCCTGACACTATCTTTCTTTGGCCTCGGGTTTCGACTTTGATGTCTTTTTCTCGATTGCTATCTCCTGTTTAGATATCAGGCGCTTCTGCGATCCAGAACCTTTGGATTTATACCCAACAGGGAATCTTATCGGATTCTTGTCATTTTTATATTGATCGATTGTCTTGGCAAATCTATCCCTAGTACTAGCGGGAGGAGCAACTGTCACACCCCGACCGCGTAAAACAACAAACCGCGGCGGAAACGTCGGGGAGTGGAGCGACATAATTATTGTTCCACAACCATGGTAATTAAAGTTTTGTAATATTAAGTAAAGTGTTTACATTGTATTGGAATTATAAAAAAACATGACATAATTAAACTGTCTTTAAGTCACTAAGGCCCGAGTCCGGCTAAGTGTAGCACAATCAACATCAATTAGCTCCAGAAACACATGTAAAAATAGGTATGTCAGCATAAAAATGCCCGTGAGATACATAAGTTTTGTTTATGCAGGATTCCTGACTTGTAGTTAAAAGAAGTGTTTAACAAAAAGTAGTCATGAACCTTGTAAAATGTTTTCTCTTATAAAATCATATGAAAATCAAATGATATAAAAGAAAATGCATGGTTTAGTAAAATGAATTTGTGTAAAATGTGCCATTTGTAAAACAATGTGCTGTCTTTGTAAAAATGCATCATGTCTTTGTCGAAGTGATTTAAATAATGCAACGATATATGATATCATTAAAGCACTTATATATAGGAAGTACCAGTGGCGTATCCACCATGCTTTTATCATATAACACATCGCCCCGTTATGTAAATCACTTAACTATAACCACCCAAAATGTCTTGTTTAAACAAATCTCAAAATGTTTTTGTATAAACAATGTTCATGTGTCAAATGTAAACCATGTTTTGTATAATCAAATGTTAAGTATAGCAAGTAAAATATCTACTCAAACCATATGTAAAATGTCAAAATGTGACTAAATGTCATGTACGGTGAATAAAAAGAATTTACTCAACCCCGTATGTAAAATGTACAAAACAATATTTTTTGAATAAACCTAAGTTTAAATCAAAGGTTATGTTTTGCAGAAAACAATGCTTTATGATTACAAACATTTATGCAGTAATGTTTATCGCATAAATTCAAGCCTTGCGACTATTTGGACAAACCCTTAAATGAATTAAAGGTTTATCAATTTATGTATATCGGATTCTGTCATTCCCTACTTCCAAACAAACCTAGGAAGTCGAGAACGGGATTTGTCAAGTCCTATGGTACCATTACATACTACCGAGCGGCGTGATCAATGTTAATGAATGTATTATTGTCCCGATTAAACATACCAAATGACATAACTAATGTAGCATGTGAAAACCATGTACTAAGTATACTAAGTAAACATACATAGTAGAAATGTTCATGAAATCAATGTGCTAGCAAGCTAAGTAAACATACATAGCAGAAATGTTTATGAAATCAATGTGCTAGCATGCTAAGTAAACATACACAGCAAAAATGTTTATGAAATCAATGTGCTAGCATGCTCAGTAAACATACATAGCAAAACACAATGGGAAATGATGTACTATAGGTGTACTAGGTGAACATAGCATGTATATGTCGTAAAAGCAATGAAAGCATGATAGTAACATGTAAGCACAAGTGTTTCACCCCAAAATATTTGAAAGCGATAAAAGAGGGGACTATGTACACACTTGGGATTGCTTATTATTCTTGAAAATAAGACCAAATAAAGCTTCAAGGATCACGGAATCAACCCGGCACCTAGTATAGGTAACTACGTTAATTAACGGATCTTAAATAAGGGGATAGGATAGAATGTAGTTCTATAAATCAAATGAGTATTTGAACTCATATAGCATGACTTAATAGGGCTAACATTCTGATTAGAAACTTAATCTAAGTGTTTTTGACCCGTTTCGACCCGTTATGGTAGTTTAAGCTACTATAGCGCGTCGTTTGTGTAAACCTAACGTCGGATGGTTATATATGTCCTAAGTTAAGTCTTACATGCCTAATTATGCCTAAATATGTTACTAAATCAGTTTATATGTTAAAAACTTGATCACATATGGAAAATATGAATTTAAGCTTAAAAAGGGCATTTTGGTCATTTTCTATGGGCATGTAAACTACTTAACAAATAACTAACCAACCTATGTGATCATAAGGTATAACCTCAGCAGGTTATTCCCTATGCAACTATGATCACTAAATAAGTTAGGTCGGATCCTAATGATCGACCAAACGGGTCGGGTTCGAAAGTCTAAGCGGTTGTCTACACCGCTTAACTTACGACCCTAAACAAGCACTAAACTAGTAGTGACGAGTTAAACATGTTAAAACATGTTTAACTAACTTAGAAAAATTATTTGGTATCAAAACAAATGGTTTTGATACCTGAAAATAGTTCCGTCACAAAATGCTCGTAATTACGTATTTTGACCGAAACTTTGACTCGTCACTACGCCTAGTCAATGTGGTAATCTGTAGGTATAATCGCTAAGGATTATAACCATCGTGATTACAATCACGTTGCAAAGTTCAATTGAACTTTGACTTGACCAATTGATGGTCAAAACCGAAAGTCAAACTGTTGGTCAAACTGTTTGACTTTCAGCTCTAATGGCTGAAAAATAAGAACTAAGCCATGAAAGAACACTTACAAGGTGTTCAAAGGCTAGAAAGGATGTACTAGAACTCAGGTAGGTGGCTCCCAAAGCAGGAATTCCTCCACTTAGAGTTCAAAGTATGAAATGAGCAAGGAATGAGTGAAAGAGTGTGGGTATTTATACTTGTGGTGGTGAAACAAGATCATGCCAAGTGTTTATTTGGCCTCCAAGCAATGAATCCAGACCATACATGTGTTTAGGGACAGCTAATGTTACTTGGAGAAGCGTTAACTTGCTCCCCAAAACAAGAAAATTGCATAAAAGGTCCCTGAAATTCAATCTGCAGGCCAAATCGACCAGCTATCAAATTCATGGGGTCACGTGCCGTGACTAGGTAACCCCCCTGGGGTATGGCTGCTAGTTTCAGAAATTGGCAGAAACAGCCCCTGCACACACTAACTTGCATTTTTTTTACGCATTTAACCTCCGTTAAGCCATTTTCAAGGCTCTACAAGGTCATCAAAGTGTAGGGGACTCAAAATATGCTCGGAAATATCACGGATGTCGGCTCGTTTGGTCGTACGATCACGTTGTTTGTTAATTACGACGAAACCCGAACGGAAGCGAAAACGATCCAAATTAAGTGAAGAATGGTATTTTTGCATTCCGATCACTAAAATAAAATATTTTAGTGTCTACAAAAAATTTTGGATGTCCGGATGTGGTCAGAACGTAAGATATGCGCGTAAATGCAAACTTATGCCTTTTTTGACGCTTTTAGTCCCTGTTTGATCAAATAAGCGTATTTTCGCATACCGATCCACTCAAAGCTTGCTTCTAAGCTATGTTAAGGTTATTTATGGTATGTTTAGCTTATGATCATGTTCAGAAATGTACGTTGCCATACGAAACGACAGACTTTTGAAGTTTGACGCAAATAGTCCCTGTGTGCGAATAAACTTATTTTTGCCATACCAAACCCTTTAAAACTTATTTCTAAGTTATGTAAAGGTTATCTAAGGTATGTTAAGCTTATGTTGCTGTCACGCTAAACTGATTACGTTTACACATCAGTTTGCGTATAACTTTCCAGAAAGCGATATAGAGTTTAAAATCGATCAAAATCAAAACGTGCAAAAATGTCAAACATAAATAACAAATATTGGGATCAAAATGCATTGTTTTATATATATTTGAATTGTTCAGAGTTGTTCAATGATTGCACAAGCACATATGTCACAGTCTCCCCTGCTTTAGGAAATTTCGTCCCGAAATTTATTTAGAGGAAACTTGTGAGTATAGATGTGGATATTTTTCTTTCATTTGATCTTCACGTTCCCAAGTAAATTCTGGGCCATGTTTAGTTTCCCAGCGAACTTTGACAATAGGTATGCACTTGTGTTTGAGCTTTTTGACTTCACGGTCCATGATTTCCACAGGTTTCTTAACGAAGTGCATGTGTCGTCAACACGAATTTCATCAAGTGGTATGTGGAGGTTCTCATTAGCTAAACATTTTTTTAGATTGGACACGTGGAAAGTTGGATGAACATTTCCAAGTTCAGGAGGTAGCTCTAGTCTGTAGGCTACTTTTTCGATTCTTTCAACGATCTTGAATGGTCCAACATAGCGTGGTGCAAGTTTTCCTTTCCTTCCAAATCTAATCACACCTTTCCAAGGGGATACCTTGAGTAAGACGTGATCACCAACTTGAAATTCTAAGGGCTTGCGTCGTCGATCTCCGTAACTGTTTTGACGGCTTCTAGCTGTCTGTAGGTTATCATGAATCTTCTTGACCTTATCTGTAGTCTCTAGAATGAGTTCAGGTCCAGTAAGCTGAGCTTCACCTATCTCATTCCAGTAGACCGGTGAACGACATTTTCAACCGTATAAAGCCTCGAAAGGAGCCATGTTGATGCTAGAGTGATAACTATTGTTGTAGGAGAATTTGATCAATGGTTGATGCGAATCTCAACTACCACCAAAATCGATCACACAAGCTCTAAGCATATCCTCCAGTGTCTGGATTGTTCTCTCAGATTGACCATCTGTTTGAGGATGATATGCTGTGCTCAAATTAAGTTGGGTTCCCATGGCAGATTGCATGGTCCTCCAAAAGTGAGACGTTAATCGAGCATCTCTGTCAGATATAATGTTCAACGGAACACCATGTCGAGATACAATCTCATCTACGTATATCTTGGCAAGCTTGTCAGCAGATAGATCCTCATGAATCGGCAAGAAATGTGCTGACTTTGTAAGACGATCAACAACTACCCAAATGGCGTCATGACCTCTTTTAGTACGTGGCAGTTTGGTAATGAGATCCATAGCAATGTTTTCTCATTTCCAATCTGGTATCTCTGGTTGCTCCAATAATCCAGAGGGATGTTGGTGTTTTGCCTTAACCTTAAGACATGTAAGGCATTTGGAAACATATAAGGCAATGTCTTTCTTCATATCCGGCCACCAATATTGGGTTCGAAGATCTTTATACATTTTATTTGCACCAGGATGAATAGAATAACGAGGCTTGCGTGCTTCATCCATTAGCAAGGTGCGAAGATTGTCTTGGTTTGGGACCCACAAACGACCCATGAAATAAAATAGCCCAAAGTCTTTCAGTTCAAGCTCACGTTTATGATGATATGGTAATTCCTTACCCATCAAATCTTGTGTAACACAAGTATGTTGAACTTGAGAAATGCGGGTTTGAATATCAGATCGAACCTGAACACAGTGAAGCTTGACGCATTCCTTACGAGTCAATGCGTCAGCCACGACATTCGCCTTACCAGGATGGTAGCGAATTTCGCAATCGTAGTCATTTAGAAGTTCAACCCAACGTCGTTGCCTCATGTTAAGTTCTTTCTGATTGAAAATGTGCTGGAGCTCTTATGGTTAGTAAACACTACACACTTTGTACCATACAGGTAGTGTCTCCAGATTTTGAGAGTGAAAACTACTGCACCTAACTCAAGATTATGAGTGGTGTAGTTCTTCTCGTGTACCTTTAGCTGTCTTGATGCATAGGCTATGACTTTGTTTCTTTGCATGAAAACACAGCCAAGACCCAAATTAGAAGCATCACAGTATACGACAAAATCGTCGTTGCCCTTAGGTAGAGATAAGATAGGTGCATCACAAAGTTTCTGTTTCAAGGTCAGAAAAGCTTCTTCCTGTTTGGGTCCCCACTCAAAAGGTTTATTATTTTGAGTTAGAGCAGTGAGAGGAACCGCAATCTTGGAGAAGTTTGCAATAAAGCGGTGATAATAACCCGTGAGACCAAGAAATGAACGAACCTCGATAGGAGTAGTAGTTGTCACACCCCGAAATTATCAGAGCTTGGCGTGACTGGACTGGTATCGTCATTGCACAGCGGAAGCAAATAAGCTAAGTCTTCTAGAGACTTAGCGCCACTAAGTACTCGAGTCTCCAATGGTTCTCCTATTCCAACCGTGCCTTGTCTTAGAAATGCAACCTGAGAAAGAACATGCGAGAAAAATCAACATAAAGTTGAGCGAGTTCATAGTTTGTTTGTAAAAGATTTGAAATAAATCTTTTGAGTTGTGAAAGGTTTGAGATAAATCCTTTGAGTTGTGAAAGATTTGAAATAAATCTTTGGAATAACCGGTTTTTGAAGTAGTATTGAGAAAATGAATTTAAAAACCATTTTCTTGCAAAGTTATATGGAAACGTTGTGTTTGTAACACGTTATGTTCATAAAACCATGTTTTTGTAATGTTCGTATAATCATCATTGCCCACCCTGACTTTGTCCCGCATAATCCTATGCCTTAAATTTTGTATAAAACATGGTGCTTAATTTGTATGAACAAGTATGTTTCGTAAGTATAAAATCCCTGGTATGTAGCAAATAAGGAAAAAGAGATCACCAATGGTTTGCAAGGCCATTGATATGTGTGAAGTGCAAGTAGGAAGACTCAAACCTAGCCGATTTATGCGTCGGGCAACCAAGTCACTCAAGGTCCGTTCTGTTGGTCCTCTCAGAGGTCCGTTCTGTTGGGCCTAGAGTTGGGCTCGCTACACCCAGATAGATCTACCGCTTAAGTCCCTCGGTGTTCTACAACCTAGCAGATTTATGCGTCGGGCAACCAAGTCACTCAAGGTCCGTTCTGTTGGTCCTCTCAGAGGTCCGTTCTGTTGGGCCTAGAGTTGGGCTCGCTACACCCAAATAGATCTACCGCTTAAGTCCCTCGGTGTTCTGCCTACCCATTCACATGATCTAAGTAGTAAACCTCCTTACGTTAACATACCGTGTATAAAAATGTCTGTAATCATTGTACATGTACTCTACCCCAGTCTCTAGGACTGATCCTCCCCAGCCACTAAGGCTGATCCTCCCCAGCCACAAAGGCTGGCTCCTCATTCTCTATATATTATCACCAATCGATCCATCCTTAGTCATGAAAGTCATTCACATTTTGATAAAACTCATTTGTTTTGTAAAAACCGGTATGTTTAGTGTAAACCTTTCGTAAATCATTTGAGTTCCTCGAAATCCTTTCGTAATATGATTTAGAAATACGAGTTTTGCATTTGTTCAGAACTTTGTATGTTTTTGCAAAACGTGCATGTCTTTCCACCCCGAAAACATTTATGAAAATGTAAAGCCGTAAAAAGTGGGGTTATGAACTCACCTGAATATTCCTGTGCAAAGCTAGCTAATTTACGACTTCGTGATGTTGTTTCCAAACTGAGACTCGCTAGCGTGCATTCTACAATATTCCTAACACGGAATATCTAATAAGTTTCTAAATAAACGCGGTAACTAAATTACGTGTCGTCGAGCTCTACCGAATCGTTAGTCGAACGATTCTACGGTAAGTTGTTAACTTAATGAAAAAAAGATTAAGTTATACGTGTTAAGTCTCGTTCAATGTCAGTAGCAGTTTAATAAGTCTTGAAAAAGACTTAGTTTCCGAGAGACTTAATATGAATAAATATTTATATGAAAATATAAATATATCGTCGTAAGCGCGTTAGCCGTCTCGAGTAGTCGTACGTGTATAAAAGAGTATTTCTATGAAAATATCATATACCAAACTCGTATCATATATCGCATTTCGTATATAATAACTTGTATTATATATATCGCGCCTCGTGTATATTTGCCGAAAATATACGTATATGCCGTCTAGGCGTATAAAATAAATATGAAGAGTTATATTTATTTTATAAAGAAATCGTCGAGTTGTTTTGTTTGAAAATAAATATAAACCATATTTATTTTCGTAAAAGATTTCGCGTTGTACGACGTTTAGAATAAATATATAACTATATTTATTTTGTAAAAGTATACGAGTTGACGACGTTCCAAATAAATATAACATTGTATTTATTTGTAAAAGCGTTTGGAATTATCAAGGTTTGAAGTATTATAAAATCGAATTCCTTTAAGCGTCGTTTTTGAAATATAATACGTGTCGTGTTTAAGGGTTTTTCTCGAAAAACGGGCAGAGTTTCCTCTATTTTTGGACGGCCCCGACAACACAAGTTGTCGTTTTATTTCAAAACTCAATCAATATTCTATCAACATTTACGTATAATCAAATTTATATAAACCAAATAATAAATCAATGTATACTTTAACTATCGGTTCACCATTTTATTTCGGTTCGAGCTCGTTTTTACGTAATGAGTTAAAAGTATTAAACACGAAATAGTAACGCCGTTAAAATCTTTACCACTTCTTCGAGTCGAAAGTCGAGCTGACCGAGTCAACTCGCTGAGTTGACTGAGTTTGACTGAGTTGACTCGGTTTGACCGAGTCAACTGAAACCGAAACCGAGCCGTCTGAACGAACCGCTTGACCCGAACCGAACCATCTGAGCTGACTCGCTGCTGTTGACCGAGTTGACTCGGTTGAGTTGACCGAGTCAACTTGCTGAGTTAACCGAGTCAACTGAGTTGACTCGCTGAGTTGACTGAACCGTATACAAAACTGACCCGAGCCTTCCTGTTGACTGAGTCGGATGAGCTGAACCAAAACTCGAACCTGCTGACCCGGAATCCGAACCCGAACCGTCTGACCTGAGTAACCCGTGAGTGACCCGCATCTTACTTGAAGAACCCGAGCTCGTGACTGAAACCCGACGGACCGAAATAGGAACCGTCGGTCTGAAACAGGGACCATCGGTCCGAGGTGCCACCGCCGCTTATCACCATCGCCTTCAACCTCAGCCTTCGTCATCAACGTCATCGTCATCTTCTTCGTCTAAAACCCGCCGGATAAACATGTTGACCACCGGATTAATGACCCGACCGGCGGTCCGAACCTCCGACCGCCGGTTCTCCCTCTTTCTCTCGGTTCCTCTCTCTCTCTCCGTCTGCTCTCTCTCTTCTCCGCTTGTAGCCGCCGCACCACCACCGGTTCGTGGTGGTGGTGGTCTGTTCCGTCAGACGAGGAGGAAGAAGGAAAGGGGGGTTGTTTCACCGGATAAAGGAAGGAGGAAAGGGGGTGTCACCTGGCCGGAAACACCACCGGCCGTCGTGGTTCTTCACGGGAGAGAAGGCAGAGTAATCGGTTGGGGTTGGGTCTTGTTTGTGAGGAGATGATTTCTCTGTGTAAGTTTATGTAATAGGAGAGAGAGGGTGATTGACTTTCATGTGTGTGTTTGTATCTGTGTTTGATTTTTTTTTGGGCTATGCTTGTGTGGGTATTAATAGAATGAGGGGTTTTTATCATCTGTTGGTTATTTGCTTTAACCTTAGGAATAAGATCTCTTGATGAGATTTTAAGATTTTCAAATCTTGTGGGGATTTTGAATATATTTTGCAAGATTCTATGGATTTTTGGGAGGATTTTTAGATCCCTAGAGATCTCATTAGATCTCGTATATTATGTGTAGGTTTAGGCTTGGGCCCAGGGCCCACAAGCTCAATCCCCGTGTTTAAGTGGCCCGTAATTCCTACGAGACCTGTTGTCAAATCCTGAATTCCGTTTAACGTCAAAAATTAAAATACACAAAAACACGGTCGGTAGTCGTTGTTTGCACGCCCGTTCGTCGATTACGGTAATAATCGTGAAAAATTGTATCGTTGCCGTCTTTTATCCGTTTTTCGATCCGGTTCCGACTGTAGTCACAAAAATTTTATTACGAAGCTAATATATATCGTAAAAATTTAATATTTGTCGGCGTTGTCAGTATTCTGTTCGGTTTCGATCCGTTGCTGTTTAACGTTTCACCGGTTTCTCTGTAAACCACCATTCGCACACTGTAAAGATGGATAGACGTTCCCCAGGCGCTCCAAAGGCCTAATTAAGTTAATCCGTGCTGTAAACACTATTTATTGTCGCGTTAATTACCTGTTAATCACGAAATTAAGAGCCGTAAATCACGGGTTGTCACAGTAGTAGGTGTATCCCAATCCTTAATCGCACTCATTTTGGCGGGATCTACATGAATACCTTGTTCGTTAACGATGTGCCCCAAAAATTGAACTTCCTTAAGCCAGAATTCGCACTTGGAGAACTTGGCGAAAAGCTGTTCTTTCTTTAGGAGCTCCAATGTAAGGCGGAGATGTTGTTCATGATCAGTTCGCATCTTAGAATAGATCAAGATGTCATCAATGAAAACAATGATAAACTTGTCCAAATAAGGCTTACAAACCCTATTCATCAAGTCCATGAAAACAGCAGGAGCATTAGTTAAACCGAAAGGCATAACAGTAAACTCGTAATGCCCATATCTTGTACAGAAAGCTATCTTGGGAATATCCTCTTCGAGTACACGGAGCTGATGATACCCAGAACGTAGGTTAATATTTGAAAAGCAAGTAGCACCGTGTAGCTGACCAAAGAGATCATCAATGCGAGGTAGGGGATATCGATTCTTGATGGTAAGCTTGTTGAGCTCACGATAATTGATACACATCCTAAAAGATCCATCTTTCTTTCTCACGAATAGGACAGGAGTGCCCCAAGGTAAAAAGATTGGACGAATGAATCCTTTGTCAAAAAGTTCCTGAAGCTGTTTAGATAACTCTTGCATCTCAGACGGTGCAAGACGGTAAGGGGATTTTGCAATAGGATTAGCACCAGGTACAAGATCAATACGAAACTCTACTTGGCGTACAGGGGGTAAACCAGGTAATTCTTCAGGAAATACCTTAGGACAATCCTGAACAACAGGGATATCTTGAATAGTCTTACCCTTGCCTTTCTCCTCTACGACATGTGCCAAGAAGGTGACATATTTCTTTCGTAGGTATTTTTGGGCTTGGGTACAAGACATAAGTTTAAGACTACTAACGGGTTTCCCCCCACAAACTTCTAAGGTTTCACCGGTCGAAAGTGGTATATGGAAAATCTTCTCAAAACAAACCACCTCAGCATGGTATTTGGCTAACCAATCCATTCCTATTAATACATCAAAGCTCCCGAGTTGCATCGGTGTGAGGTCAATAGGGAAACGATGATTATTAAGGTTCAACTGGCAATTTCGAAGAACGGAATCAAGTACAACGGGTTCACCACTAGCTACTTCTACTGTCAAGGGCTTTCCTAGTTTTGTTCAAGTCATTGAAAGCAAAGGCTCAAAAGCTAAGGACACAAAACTCTTATCGGTACCTGAGTCAAAAAGAATAGAAGCAGGTTGGTTGTTAACAAAGAACGTACCGTTCACCAGTTCTTTATCTGCGTGTGCCTCATTTGTATTTAGATTAAAAGCTCGACCACGAGCATGTGCCTGATTTGCGTTTGCCAACTTCGGGCAATTGTTCCTGTAGTGGGTCAGATCCCCACAGTTGAAACATGAACCAGGCGGATAGTGAGGTCGTGCAGGATTCCGGGCAGGGTTTTGAGCTGCCTGATTTTAGTTAGGAGCGAAACGTCAGGTGTTGGCAAGATGACCAGACTTCCCACAGTTTGTGCAGATTCGGCATTGCACATGTGGTTGATGAAGGCTGTTACACTTGTTGCACAGGGGTGCATTGCCAGCGTACTGCCTCTTGGCAGCAGGTTGTGCAGGCTGATTCTGTGCTGCCTGGTGTGTCTGAGCAGTAACAGTGAAATTCTTGGAAGCCTTACGCTTCCTTGATTTCTTTCAAGACTCAGCAGCCTTCTTACCGTTCTGTTTCTCACTCTTGTCAGTCTGTTTCTTGTCACCTTTTCTGTGGAGTTTACTCTTTTTTTACTTGAGAGTCGGTTAGGGTTGCAGCTAGCTCAATGGCCTGTCGGACGGTAGTAGGGTTGCTGCCAGTGACAATATCCTGAATAGGATCTGGCAAACCGTCTATGTATTTCTCAATAGCCTTATCCAAAGGCGTGACCATTGTTGGACAGAGCAGGCTTAACTCCTCGTATCTATCAGTGTAAGCTCGGTGTTCACCACTGTCTTGCTTTAGATTATGGAACTCATTTTCTAAAGCCCTCTGCTCGTGACGAGGGCAGAACTCTCTCATCATAAGAGCTCTGAGTTCCTCCCATGTCTGACCCAAAGCAACCTCAGCACCTCGATCTCTCATTAACCCATTCCACCAGGTGAGAGCCCTCTTTTGGAATACACTCGAAGCAAACTCGACCTTACGGTTACCAGGACACTGAACATGGCGAAAAGTGCTCTCAAGACTCTCAAACCAGTGTAGGTGCCCGGTTGCTCCTTCAGAACCACTAAACTTGAGTGGTTTAGCCGAGTTAAAACTTTTAAAGTTGCACGGAGCAGGTGCATTATTGTTATTGTTGGCTTGGTCGATTTGAGTAATGAGATTTGGTAGCATAGCAGCCATCTGCTGTGCTATAATAGCCGCCAGTTCGACATTGGGTTGTTGAACGTTACGTCGAGGAGGCATTCTAAAAGAGGAAACATGAGAGAAAATGAGTGAGATGATGTGATGAAAACAATGAGATATTACAAATATCGACAAAAAGTAAGGATGGTGGTCATTTGTTCGTTACCTCATAACAAACAGATGACACACAGTGACAAATCAAAGTAAATGGGTCATAATAATGTATCGCGAAGACATGCTCGCCTATAAGTGGACACTCACCCCAAGAGTTCCCAGGTAAGAGTGACTGGTCTGATACTGCGGATTTGTACGAACACTCTAGCCTTAGACAGAAAACTCAGGGTACAGGCACCCGCCCTTCCAGTTTGCACGTGTTCACATTATTTAGACCTAAACTTTGACGAGATTTTGAAAATTCGGATGGTTTGAGAGATTGATGATTCGTTTTGGCTTTATGCCGTCCATCATGTTTTGTTTTTGGTAATCACCTAAGGATAGGTGACGTGTATTATGTTAAGATCTAAACACAAGATAACTTGTGTTAGGGTCCTAGAAAAGTTATAGTCTAGGTCAAAGCATTACTAATAACCTAATTCCCTATAACCATTGGCTCTGATACCAACTCTTCAGTCACACCCCGACCGCGTAAAACAACAAACCGCGGCGGAAACGTCGGGGAGTGGAGCGACATAATTATTGTTCCATAACCATGGTAATTAAAGTTTTGTATTATTAAGTAAAGTGTTTACATTGTCTTGGAATTATAAAAAAACATGACATAATTAAACTGTCTTTTAAGTCACTAAGGCCCGGGTCCGCCTAAGTGTAGCACAATCAACATCAAGCATTAGCTCCTGAAACACATATAAAAATAGGTATGTTAGCATAAAAATGCCTGTGAGATACATAGGTTTTGTTTATGCAGGATTCCTAACTTGTAGTTAAAACAAGTGTTTAACAAAAAGTAGTCATGAACCCTGTAAAATATTTTCTCTTATAAAATCATATGAAAATCAAATGATATAAAAGAAAATGCATGGTTAAATGCATAACCAAGTAAAATGAATTTGTGTAAAATGTGCCATTTGTAAAACAATGTCCTGTCTTTGTAAAAATGTATCATGTCTTTGTCGAAGTGATTTAAATAACTCCACGATATATGATATCATAAAAGCACTTATATATAGGAAGTACCAGCGGCGTATCCATCATGCTTTTATCATATAACACATCGCCTCGTTATGTAAATCACTTATCAATAACCACCCAAAATGTCTTGTTTAAACAAATGTCAAAATTTTTATGTATAAACAATGTTCATGTGTCAAATGTAAACCATGTTTTGTATAATCAAATGTTAAGTATGGCAAGTAAAATATCTACTCAAACCACATGTAAAATGTCAAAATGTGACCAAATGTCATGTACGGTGAATAAAAAGAATTTACTCAACCCCGAATGTAAAATGTACAAAATAATATTTTTTGGATAAACCTAAGTTTAAATCAAAGGTTATGTTTTGCAGAAAACAATGCTTTATGATTACAAACATTTATGCAGTAATGTTTATCGCATACATTCAAGCCTTGCGACTGTTTGGACAAACCCTTAAACGAATTAAAGGTTTCTCAATTTATGTATATCGGATTCTGTCATTCCCTACTTCCAAACAAACCTAGGAAGTCGAGAACAGGATTTGTCAAGTCCTATAGTACCATTACATACTACCGAGCGGCGTGATCAATGTTAATGAATGTAATATTGTCCTGATTAAACATACCAAATGTCATAACCAATGTAGCATGTGAAAACCATGTACTAAGTATGCTAAGTAAACATACATAGTAGAAATGTTCATGAAATCAATGTGCTAGCATGCTAAGTAAACATACATCGCAGAAATGTTTATGAAATCAATATGCTAGCATACTAAGTAAACATACATAGCAAAAATGTTTATGAACTCAATGTGCTAGCATGCTCAGTAAACATACATAGCAAAACAAAATGGGAAATCATGTACTATAGGTGTAGTAGGTGAACATAGCATGTATATGTCGTAAAAGCAATGAAAGCATGAAAGTAACATGTAAGCACAAGTGTTTCACCCCAAAATATTTGAAAGCGATAAAAGAGGGGACTATGTACTCACTTGAATTGATTATTAGTCTTGAAAATAAGACCAAATAAAGCTTCAAGGATCACGGAATCAACACGACACCTAGTATAGGTAACTACGTTAATTAACGGATCCGAAATTGGGGGATAGAATAGAATGTAGTTCTATAAATCAAATGAGTATTTGAACTCATATAACATGACTTAATAGGGATAACATTCTGATTAGAAACTTAACCTAAGTGTTTCTGACCCGTTTCGACCCGTTACGGTAGTTTAAGCTACTATAACGCGTCATTTGTGTAAACCTAAGGTCGAATGGTTATCTATGTCCTAAGTTAAGTCTTACCTGCCCAATTATGCCTAAATATGTTACTAAATCAGTTTATATGACAAACTTGATCACATATGCAAAATATGAATTTAAGCTTAAAAAGGGCATTTTGGTCATTTTCTATGGGCATGTAAACTACTTAACAAATAACTAACCAACCTATGTGATCATAAGGTATAACCTAATTAGGTTATTCCCTATGCAACTGTGATCAATAAATAAGTTTGGTCGGATCCTAATGATCGACCAAATGGGTCGAGTTCGAAAGTCTAAGCGGTTGTCTAAACCGCTTAACTTACGACCCAAAACAAGCACTAAACTAGTAGTGACGAGCTAAACATGTTAAAACATGTTTAACTAACTTAGAAAACTGATTTGGTATTAAAACAACGGGTTTTGATACCCAAAAATAGTTCCGTCGCAAAATGCGCGTAAATACGCATTTCGACCGAAACTTTGACTCGTCAATACGCCTAGTCAAAGTGGTAATCAGTAGGTATAATCACTAAGGATTATAACCATCATGATTACAATCACGTTTCAAAGTTCAATTGAACTTTGACTTGACCAATTGATGGTCAAAACCAAAAGTCAAACTATTGGTCAAACTGTTTGACTTTCAGCTCTAATGGCTGAAAAATAAGAACTAAGCTATGAAAGAACACTTACAAGGTGTTCAAAGGCTGGAAAGGATGTACTAGAACTCAGGTAGGAGGCTCCCAAAGAAGGAATTCCTCCAGTAGAGAGTTCAAAGTATGGAATTCCTCCAGTAGAGAGTTCAAAGTATGAAATGAGTAAGGAGCACCTAATTACGTGATTAACAAATGATTAACGTGACAATAAATAGTGTTTAAGATGCAAATTAACTTAATTAGGCCTCTGGAGTGCCTAGGAACGTTTATCCGACTATACAGTACGCGTATGAAATTTCGCGTGGAATCTGCGGAACATCAAACGACAACTAACTGATACCATACAAAATACTGACAACCCCAACAAGTATGAATGTTACAGGAAAACTTTATGCTTATGAAATTAATTTTGTGAATTTATGGGGCTTCCGTGCGACACAAATGCAAACGTGGACTAAAAACGCGATGGTAGGAAACGCATCGGCAACGAAACGGAAGCGACGGAGACGCCTGTCACCTTCGAAACTTACATTTTGCGCTATATTTAACTCCGTAATAAAATTTTAGTAACTACAATCGAAACCTGCTCGAAAAACGGATTAAAGACGGCAACGATATAATTTTTCGCGATTATTACCGTAATCGACAAACGAACGCGTCACTCGACAAACGCCACTATTATACGCCTTTTAATTTTAAAATTTTATTCTGTCGACACTTATGGAGTTTGGGTTGCGATAACGGGTCTCATAGGAATTACGGGCCGCTTAAACACGGGGATTGAGGTTGTGGGCCTTGGGCCCAAGCCCAAAACCCACAAACTAAACCTACAACTAAATCTTGATCAAAATCTTTACAAGATCTCTAAAAGATTTACAATAATCTTACTAAATCTTACAAATCTCTATAAAATCTTTACAAGAGATTTTTTTGTACATGAGATCTACACAAAATCTCTATAAGAGATCCTTATCTTCTAACAATCTAAACAGACCAAACCCTAGTATATATTACTAACTAAAATCTCTAAAACTCTCATTTCTTCCACATAAATTCACTGCCAAACACCCTCTACATTACTCCCTCTCTCGATCTCGCTTAAACAAACACAGAGAAACTTGGCTGCTCCAAACAAAAACAAATGAAGAATCTGATCCATCTCACACTCTTGTTTCTTCTCCAATGAGACCACCGACGGAGCCGGCGTCCCGATTTCTCCGGCGAGGTGCACACCAACCGCACGACACCCTCCTCCCCTGCTCATCTCCAACTAGCACCCACCTCCCTTTGTTCGATCTGGCTTATCGAAACACCACTACCACCGGACGGTGGTGGTGCGGTGCGACACAGAGAAAGACGGAGAGAGAGACTGAGAGGCGAGAGAGAGAGAGAGAACCGGCGGTCAAAGACTCGGACCGCCGGTCGGTCCATTTACCCGGTGGTCGGTGTTAAAAGTCCAGTGGTCCAAGACATTATCCGATGGGTTTTCCGTTCCGATGGCGGTGGTGGTGAATATGCTCCAGCCATATTGATTCAACATCAACTGGTTCCTTCTCCGATGCGGTTTTGGTTCGGGTCATGCTTTGGACCAGGTTATTCGGGTGTCGGGTCAAGTCTCGTTTCAGTTCAAAGGGTGAACTCGTTTCAGGTTCCGGTTAAGTGGTTCGAGTTTTCAGTCAATCTTGGTCAACGAAGTCAGCCGGTTATCTCGGGTCAACTCAGCTCGGGCCCGGGTCAACTCAGTCAGCAGTTTCAGTGACGGGTTCGGCTCGACCCAGTCCAACTCGGCTCAACTTGGTATATTTCGGTTCGACTCGGTCGGACTGAGTCAACTCGGTCGAAGTCAGCTGGTCAAAGCAGTTGACTAGGTCAACTCGGTTGACTTGGTAACTCAGTCAACATTTTCGACGTTCAACACGAGAAATGGTAAAGGTTTAAACGATAAAATTGGTTTGTTTTTCTTTATATAATTTTAATATTACGTGTGAAACAAGCTCGAAACAACTTGATATACGTTTTGGTATAGTTGACAAAAGTAACATATATATATTGATTGAATTTTGATGAAATAAAGACAACTTGTGTTGTCGGGGGCGTCCAAAAACAGAGGGAACTATGACTGTTTTTCGAGAAAATCCGTTAAACAAAACACGTTTTATTATAAAACAAAAACCAATCGGAATCAAACGACTTTTTATAAACAAATACGAACGCTTATTATTTCAACGACATTTCATAAAGGCGTCAATAACACGAACTATTTTATAAAATAAATATAATGGCGTTATATTTATTTTTTTTAAACACCTAAAGCTTGACGATTCTATTATAAAAATAAGAATAGTTTATGTAATTATTTTAGTCTCAAACGACTATTCTGAAAATAAACACAAGTGTATATTACTCCCGCCGACACTTTATAATTTACGAAAACAATGATGACGCAAACTATTATACAAAATAAACATGGTTATTACACTTATTTCAAACGTTAAACTCAAATCCTTTTGTAAATAAATGTAGTATATATATTTATTTAAAAGTTCAAACGACACGAATTCATTTATGCAAATACATATAGTTATGTATTCATTTTAAATATCAAACGACACCAACTCTTCTAAAATAAATATAGTTTATATATTTATTTTTAACATTAAACGACTCGTATTCTTATATAAAAGTAAATATAATTTGTATATTTATTTTTAAACACAAACAACTCGGTGATACTTTTGTAAAATAAATATATATTTTATATTTATTTCAAACGCCTAAACGGCACACTATATATCATATATATATATCGCTTACGAGTTGTTACATATTATTTTCGTATAAATGTGTATTACATACACAACGACTTCTCAAGACGACTAACGGATTCTACCGAAATATTTATATATTTTTATATAAATATTTATTTATTTTAAACCTCACAAGAACTAAGTGATTTTCAAAGACTTAGAAAAATATTACCGACATTAGATGAGACTTAACGAGTATAACTTAATCGTTACTATTGAGTTATCAACTTACCGTTGAATCGTTCGGTTAACGATTCGGTAGAGCTCGATGACACGTAGTTTAGTTACTGCGTTTATTTAGAAACTTATAAGATATTCCGTGTTAGGAATATTGTAGAATGCACGATAGCAAGCCAAGTCTTGGAAACGACATCACGAAGTCGTAATTAGCTAGCTTTGCACAAGGCAATTCAGGTGAGTTCATAACCCCACTTTTTACGGATTTACATTCTTGTAAATGTTTTCGGGGTGGAAAGACATGCACGTTTTGCAAGAACATACAAAGTTTTTGAACAAACGAAAACTCGTATTTCTAAATCATGTTACGAATGGATTATACTAAATATATCGGTTTTTACAAAACAAATGCGTATTATCGAAACGTGAATGATTTTCATGACTAGGGATGGATCGTCTGGTGATAATATAGAGAGACTGGGGAGTTAGCCTTAGAGCCAGGGGAGGTTTAGCCTTAGTGGCTGGGGAGGTTCAGCCTTAGAGGCTGGGGTAAAATACATGTTACAATTATTACATACACTTTATACATGGTATGATTAGCTTAAGGAGGGTTTACTACTAGATCATGTGAGGGGTGGGTACAACACTTAAGGCCATTAATCCTCGTCGTAGGACCGAGGGACATGAGTGATAGATATATTTGGGTGTAGCGAGCCCCACCCATGAGTCCGCGGGATGGACCATGAGGTGACAATGTCTTCCAGCCGGAAGCCCGGTTCAAATTTGCTAGGTTTGAGTTCTTCCTGCACCTTTTCACACATACCATTGGCTTTGCAACCCATTGGTGATCTCTTTTTTCCCTTATTGCTACATACCAGTGACATACATACTTATCGAAATACTTGATTTATACAAATTAAAAACCATGTTTTATACAAATTAAAGGCATAGGATTATGCGGGCATGGAGTCAAAGTCAGGGTGGACATTGACGGTTATACGAACATTACAAATATAAGAGTTTACAAATACATGGTTCTATGAACATAATGCGTTACAAACACAAAGTTTCCATATAAATTGGCAAGAAAATGATTTTTAAATTCGTTTTCTCAATAGTATTTCACAAACCGGTTATTCAAAAGATTTATTTCAAATATTTTACAAACAAACTATGAACTCGCTCAACTTTATGTTGACTTTTTCGCATGTTTCTTTCTCAGGTTACTTTTCAAAGTTATGGCACGGTTGGAATAGGAGAACCATTGGAGAATCGAGTACTTAGTGGGCGTTCAATTTCTAGAAGTCTTAGCTTATTTTGCTTCCGCCGTGCAATGAAGATACCAGTCCAGTCATGCTAGCTCTGATAATTTCGGGGTATGACAGATTGGTATCAGGGCTATAGGTTATAGCGAATTAGGTTTCTGTAGAGATACCTAGGCTCTAACCTCAATTTCCTCTGGGACTTAGACTATTGAGGCTTTGAATACATACAGAACGCCCAAGACTCGAATATGGTCTCCAACCGTTGTCGAAAACAAAAAGATCAGAATTTTGATTTTTTTAAACATACGCTAAAGTTGTGTTTTACACACGGTACACAAAACAGCCGCATACAGTACACAAAACTCTGAGAGTTTAGGAAACATGCATTTAAGACCTGCAGAAACTTATGTTGAAGTTCATTAAAGGTCACCACGTAGGAACCACGAATATTAACTTGGGCACACACTATTATCCATATTGTCTATGATATTTTAACTTTCCGAGCAGGCAGCCTACGCATAACGAAACGCTAGTACACGAGAATACATGAAACTCAAATTTTGCGTCAACGGATGTCGGAGTACATCACATTCTACGCAGAACGAAACGCTAGTGCACAGGTATACGCGAAACTCAATATGTACGTCAATGGAGGTTCAAACACGTCACATACGACTATCGAGGCGAGGCCTTTGAAAAGACACGATGGCGCAATTCAACGACGACGCTAGGTTCCTGTCAGCAGGAGGACTAACAATCAAGAAACGACAACTTGTCACACGATCCTGCAACGACACGAACCACGGCAGGGAGAAGACGTATGTCTCCGCATTCCCCCTATCTTAATAACAACAAATACGCTATGTTCGAAATTCCATGGTAATGTCAACTAACAAACGGTCATCACATGAAACCCCAGGTAAAGTCCTTAAATTTCTTTCATTGAAATTTCGACTTTTGCATTTAGCGAGTAGATTTTCACATCTCTACTCCTCTTAAAGGTCATTGCATCACAATAACTTCTTCCATTACAGCGAATACTCATTTGCTTCATTTCTTGAAAAATTCATATGTTACGCATGCATCGTTTGTTACGCATGTGGTTTAGTTTTGAATAAGCGTTTCATCAAAGTTCAAATATTATTTCGCTAAATCTAATTATTGGTTTGTGATTCGAATGACCCGCATTATTGTAATTGTTGGCTCCTTTGTTATCAAGCCAACACATTTTCTTGAAATTTCTCTTCTTTTCAAGTTACATACATGGTTTTTCGTTGTGACCATGCCGAAGGTTTTCTTGTCGATACATGTATTTATTGTTGGCTTGCGCCGAAAGCAAATTCAATTGTTTGAACTTGTCCATTACACACATTCAATTCAAAGCATCATATGATGTAATGGGAGCATCATATTCAAATCAATATTTAACGAACGTTTCATTTGTTCCGAGTCGTAGCAGACTTGTTTGGTTTACGACTCCATTAAGTCGTTTGTTGATTTAGACACCTTGTGGTGGTGTTTTCATTAATTTGAAGTTTGCGCTAATCTCGTTTACGCATCTCATGCACGGATTTAATTATTTATTTGTTGATTCATTTTAAATCCGCTTTGATCCGTCATATTAAAACAGTCTTAACATAATCGTGTGATAAGACAATGGTACACAAAACTCATTTTATATTCCGGTGTACCTCCTAACGATTCTTTCAACATCGATCGAATGTTTTGCGATATTCATTGCTTCTCCAGCTTCGATCGAAACCATTATTTCTTTGATGTTCCATTTTCAATTGGAAATACTATGATTTCACTTGAATCAAATTTTCATATTTACTTCATTGCGCTTTCATTTGACTTCAAACACGGTGAATTTGTTTGATCACCGCTATTGTTGAATTACTTAAGTCACTACGACACCTTGTGGTGTCGGTATAAACTTGTAGCTTGGGCTAATCCTGATCGATCATTTCATGCAAAACACAGGTGACACTTGTTCGATCACCGCTATATTTGAATTGTTTCATTCAATACGACACCTTGTTGTGTCGGTATAACTTGCAGCTTGTGCTGGTCATGATCGAGCGTTTCATGCAAACTAATACATTTGAGATTGTTGATTCTAAGTTCATCTAGTGGATGTTATTACTTCTAGAACTCGTTTACTTATTGTGAACGTTCATATGGAATTCGATTGGTTGAAGTTCCTGTTCATTGTTGGATCCCTGTTAACTTAGTCACATTGGTGACAGTACCTATACGTCTTGTTTCTTTGGACATCAATTTTTGAAACACATTTCTTTTAAACAGTTGGGTTCTTATTGTTGAGGAATGTCATTAAATTCACATGATTCGAATAAGTCTTGTTTCGATCACGCGGTCATTCACTTTGTTATTATTTGGACTTACCTGCGAATAACACAATTCTAAGGAGATAACATAGTCTAAATTTCGAGGACGAAATTTCTGTAACAGGGGGAGAATGTGACAACCGGTGATTTACGGCACCTAATTACGTGATTAACAGATGATTAATGCGACAATAAATAGTGTTTAAGACGTAAATTAACTTAATTAGGCCTCTGGAGTGCCTAGGAACGTTTATCCGATTATAAAGTACGCGTATGAAAATTCGCGTGGAATCTGCGGAACATCAAACGACAACGAACTGATACCGTACAAAATACTGACAACGCCGACAAGTATGAATGTTACAGGAAAACTTTATGCTTATGAAACTAATTTTGTGAATTTATGGGGCTTCCGTGGGACACAAATGCAAACATGGACTAAAAACGCGATGGTAGGAAACGCATCGGCAACGAAACGGAAGCGACGGAGACGTCTGTCACCTTCGAAACTTACATTTTGCGCTATATTTAGCTCCGTAATAAAATTTTAGTAACTACAATCGAAACCGGCTCGAAAAACGGATTAAAGACGGCAACGATATAATTTTTCGCGATTATTACCGTAATCGACAAACGAACGCGTCACTCGACAAACGCCACTGTTATACGCCTTTTAATTTTAAAATTTTATTCTGTCGACACTTATGGAGTTTGGGTTGCGATAACGGGTCTCGTAGGAATTACGGGCCGCTTAAACATGGGGATTGAGCTTGTGGGCCTTGGGCCCAAGCCCAAAACCCATAAACTAAACCTACAACTAAATCTTGATCAAAATCTTTACAAGATCTCTAAAAGATTTACAATAATCTTACTAAATCTTACAAATCTCTATAAAATCTTTACAAGAGATTTTTTTGTACATGAGATCTACACAAAATCTCTATAAGAGATCCTTATCTTCTAACAATCTAAACAGACCAAACCCTAGTATATATTACTAACTAAAATCTCTAAAACTCTCATTTCTCCCACATAAATTCACTGCCAAACACCCTCTACATTACTCCCTCTCTCGATCTCGCTTAAACAAACAAATAAACACAGAGAAACTTGGCTTCTCCAAACAAAAACAAATGAAGAATCTGATCCATCTCACACTCTTGTTTCTTCTCCAATGAGACCACCGACGGAGCCGGCGTCCCGATTTCTCCGGCGAGGTGCACACCAACCGCACGACACCCCCTCCCCTGCTCATCTCCAACCAGAACCCACCCCCCTTTGTTTGATCTGGCTAATCGGAACACCACCACCACCGGACGGTGGTGGTGCGGCGGTGCGACACAGAGAAAGACGGAGAGAGAGACTGAGTGGCGAGAGAGAGAGAGAGAGAGAGAGAGAACCGGCGGTCGAAGACTCAGACCGCCGGTCGGTCCATTTACCTGGTGGTCGGTGTTAAAAGTCCAGCGGTCCAAGACATTATCCGACGAGTTTTCCGTGCCGATGGCGGTGGTGGTGAATATGCTCTGGTCATATTGATTCAACATCAACTGGTTCCTTCTCTGATGCGATTTTGGTTCGGGTCATGCTTTGGACCAGGTTATTCGGGTGTCGGGTCAAGTCTCGTTTCAGTTCAAGGGGTGAACTCGGTTCAGGTTCCGGTTAAGTGGTTCGAGTTTTCAGTCAATCTTGGTCAACGAAGTCAGCCGGTTATCTCGGGTCAACTCAGCTCGGGCCCGGGTCAACTCAGTCAGCAGTTTCAGTAACGGGTTCGGCTCGACTCAGTCCAACTCGGCTCAACTTGGTGTATTTCGGTTCGACTAGGTCGACTCGGTCGGACTGAGTCAACTCGGTCGAAGTCAGCTGGTCAACTCAGTTGACTCGGTCAACTTGGTGTATTTGAGAAAATCCGTTAAACAAAACACGTTTATTATAAAACAAAAACCAATCGAAATCAAACAACTTTTTATAAACAAATACGAACGCTTATTATTTCAACGACATTTCATAAAGGCGTCAATAACACGAACTATTTTATAAAATAAATATAATGGCGTTATATTTTTTTTAAACACCTAAAGCTTGACGATTCTATTATAAAAATAAGAATAGTTTATGTAATTATTTTAGACTCAAACGACTATTCTGAAAATAAACGCAAGTGTATATTACTCTCGCCGACACTTTATAATTTACGAAAACAATGATGACGCAAACTATTATACAAAATAAACATGGTTATTACACTTATTTCAAATGTTAAACTCAAATCCTTTTGTAAATAAATGTAGTATATACATTTATTTCAAAGTTCAAATGACACGAATTCGTTTATGCAAATACATATAGTTATGTATTCATTTTAAATATCAAATGACACAAACTATTATAAAATAAATATAGTTTATATATTTATTTTTAACATTAAACGACTCGTATTCTTATATAAAAGTAAATATAGTTTGTATATTTATTTTTAAACACAAACAACTCGATGATACTTTTGTAAAATAAATATATCTTTTATATTTATTTCAAACGCCTAAACGGCACACTATATATCATATATATATCGCTTACGAGTTGTTACATGTTATTTTCGTATAAATGTGTATCACATACACAACGACTTCTCAAGACGACTAACGGATTCTACCGAAATATTTATATATTTGTATATAAATATTTATATATTTTAAACCTCACAAGAACTAAGTGATTTTCAAAGACTTAGAAAAATATTACCGACATTAGACGAGACTTAACGAGTATAACTTAATCGTTACTATTGAGTTATCAACTTACCGTTGAATCGTTCGGTTAACGATTCGATAGAGCTCGATGACACGTAGTTTAGTTACTGCGTTTATTTAGAAACTTATAAGATATTCCGTGTTAGGAATATTGTAGAATGCACGCTAGCAAGCCAAGTCTTGGAAACGATATCACGAAGTCGTAATTAGCTAGCTTTGCACAAGGCAATTCAGGTGAGTTCATAACCCCACTTTTTACGGTTTTACATTCTTGTAAATGTTTTGGGGGTGGAAAGACATGCACGTTTTGCAAGAACATACAAAGTTTTTGAACGAATGAAAACTCATATTTCTAAATCATGTTACGAATGGATTATACTAAATATACCGGTTTTTACAAAACAAATGCGTATTATCGAAACGTGAATGATTTTCATGACTAGGGATGGATCGTCTGGTGATAATATAGAGAGACTGGGGAGTTAGCCTTAGAGGTTGGGGAGGTTCAGCCTTAGTGGCTGGGAGGTTCAGCCTTAGAGGCTGGGGAGGTTCAGCCTTAGAGGCTGGGGTAAAATACATGTTACAATTATTACAGACACGTTATACGTGGTATGATTAGCTTATGGAGGGTTTACTACTAGATCATGTGAGGGGTGGGTACAACACTTAAGGCCATTAATCCTCGTCGTAGGACCGAGGGACATGAGTGATAGATCTATTTGGGTGTAGCGAGCCCCACCCATGAGTCCGCGGGATGGACCATGAGGTGACTATGTCTTCCAGCCGGAAGCCCGGTACAAATTTGCTAGGTTTGAGTTCTTCCTGCACCTTTTCACACATACCATTGGCTTTGCAACCCATTGGTGATCTCTTTTTTTCCTTATTGCTACATACCAGGGACATACATACGTACAGAAATACTTGATTCATACAAATTAAAAACCATGTTTTATACAAATTCAAGGCATAGGATTATTCGGGCATGGAGTCAAAGTCAGGGTGGGCATTGACGGTTATACGAACATTACAAATACAAGAGTTTACAAATACATGGTTCTACGAACATAATGCGTTACAAACACAAAGTTTCCATATAACTTGGCAAGAAAATGATTTTTAAATTCGTTTTCTCAATAGTATTTCACAAACCGGTTATTCAAAAGATTTATTTCAAATCTTTTACAAACAAACTATGAACTCGCTCAACTTTATGTTGAATTTTTCGCATGTTTCTTTCTCAGGTTACTTTTCAAAGTTATGGCACGGTTGGAATAGGAGAACCATCGGAGAATCGAGTACTTAGTAGGCGTTCAATTTCTAGAAGTCTTAGCTTATTTTGCTTCCGCCGTGCAATGAAGATACCAGTCCAGTCACGCCAGCTCTGATAATTTCAGGGTGTGACAAAGGGTATGGGTATTTATACTTGTAGAGGTGAACCAAGATCGTGGAAAGTGTTTATTTGGCCTCCAAGCAATGAATCTAGACCACACATGTGTTTAGGGACAGCTAATGTTACTTGGAGAAGTGTTAACTTGCTCCCCAAAATAAGAAAATTCCATAAAAGGTCCGTGAAATTCAATCCGCAGACCAAAACAGAGCTGCTGCCAAATTCATGGGGTCACGTGCCGTGACTGGGTAACCTCCCTGAGGTCGCGTGACGCGAGGGGTATGGCTGCAAGTTTCAGAAATTGGCAGAAACAGCCCCTACACACACTAACTTGCATTTTTGACGCATTTAACCTCCGTTAAGCCATTTTCAAGGCTCTACAAGGTCTTCAAAGTGTAGGGACTAAAAATATGCTCGGAAATATCACGGATGTTGGCTCATTTGGTCGTACAATCATGTTGTTCGGTTAATTATGATGAAAATCAAACGGACGCGAAAACAATCCAAATTAAGCGACGAATGGTATATTTGCATTCTGATCACTAAAATAAAATATTTTAGTGTCTACAAGAATTTTTGGATGTCCGGATGTGGTCAGAACATAAGATATGCGCGTAAATGCAAACTTAAAGCTTATTACTAAGCTATGTTAAGGTTATTTAGTCCCTGTTTGATCAAATAAGCGTATTTTCGCATACCGAACCACTCAAAGCTTATTACTAAGCTATTTTAAGGTTATTTATGGTATGTTTAGCTTATGATCATGTTCCGGAATGTACGTTGCCATACGAAACTGCAGACTTTTGCAGTTTGACGCAAATAGTCCCTATGAGCGAATAAACTTGTTTTTGCCATACCAAACCCTTTAAAACTTATTTCTAAGTTATGTAAAGGTTATTTAAGGTATGTTAAGCTTATGTTGCTTTTCTGGAGTGTTTGTCGCGTTAAACTGATTACGTTTACGCATCATTTTACGTATAACTTTCCAGAAAGCGATATAGAGTTCAAAATCGATCAAAAACCAAAACATGCAAAAATGTCAAACATAAATAACAAATATTGTGATCAAAATGCATTGTTTTATTGATATTTGAATTATTCAGAGTTGTTCAATGATTACACAAGCACAGATGTCACAACAACAATCTGCATATCTTGAACCTTCTTCACATAAGATTGAACATGATCCTTGTATAAGGATAGCTCCTCTTTATTACTAGATAAACGGTTCAAAGTATATTTTGTTGAAAAAATAATATCTCGCATCACAATTTTCACATCGGGATCAAGCTCGGTCATATTCTCACGACTAATTGAGTATTCGGGAGAGCAGTTTGGGGAAGCCTCTTTGCGCCATCTATTCAAAGTGTATTGTTTTGGAAATTCCCTAATGTCCATACTTCTCAAAACATAGAATATATGTCTACATAGCAAACCAAACTGTTCAAAACGCCTGCATGAGCAACTGTATGTGCAATCAGACTTACGGTACATTACCTGAAAAACGCCAAAAACAATATCTCTATAACGCCATACAGAGAATGTTTGTCTAAAAAAACACAACTGGATACGATAAAACGCCATGCACAGAAAACGACATATAAAAAACAAAACGCCATTGTTTACCTCAAATAAGGATGTACAAGGCTGCTAGAAGTCATTTATGTAAAACTTAACAAACCCATCGGGCTAATCTTCATAACGCTGATTTATGCAATCCGCAATTCCAATTAGCTCAACTTAAACGCCAAAAAAAATATTTGTTGTGTATATGTCAGCAACTAGGACTTCCAACACTTGGTAATTACTCTTCTACTAGGGTCGTTTGTATCGAGATTCATGATCATTTTTCCGGTGCGTGTGACGATGTGCTTCTATTGTAGTTTCGTAATGAGTCATGAACTCAACAAGAGTAGCTTTGGAATTGCACACTTGACCAAAAAAATGATTCTCACTCTCCGACCTCGATGTCGTTCGCATAAGGCCCGACAACTCTTCCATTCTATAGTATGCAGGGATCCAAGATTCCCCGAGTGCAAAAATGTCAGATAGCCAGTCATTATCTGCTAAATTGACCTCTCTGATAACCACTTCCCATTCTGATTCAAACTCTTTAGGTATAAGAATATCCGTCCATACAACACCACAAATACATTCTTTGAAATTGGTGGAATTGCATAGCCTAACACCAACCCATGTATAACACGAAAACGCCATGCATAAAAAAACATATATATTACACAAAGACAAAACTTAATTAAAAAATAGTAACAAGGTACAGAACGCCATATATTTTAAAACGCTGTGTATCCTAAAACGCCAAAGGTAAAAATAAGCATATCAACCTTCAGAGAAAGTTTATGCATCACATGCCACATGCATAACCGATGCCTCGTATCAACAAGTACAACAGACAACAACTTTTGGTTGAGAACCAACAGCTTTTAGAAAAACTCTCAACAACCAAATATACGTATCAGCAGTTTCCAACGCCAATAATGCAGCACCAAATGTAACATTGTAGTGATGATTGTCTACACTAGTGAACGGTACAAACACCATAGGGTATCTGCAAATGAAAACGCCATGAGAACTTAAACAATAATAAAACTCCATTGCATGTAAACTTATAAAACATCATTGCATGTAAACTCATAAAAACGCAATTGCCTGTAAACTCATAAAAACCCCATTGCATGTAAACTCGTAAAACGCCAAAAAAGAACAGAAGAAGTTGAATTATAAAATATTACTTGTGTCACACCCTGACTTTTTTGGAAGCGTATGATGTGTGACTTGTTTAATACCATTGCATTCAATTATAATAAACAACTATATGATCAAAACGATGTTCATCCATTCATTAAGTTTTAAGTATTACAAGCACCATTTATTTAAGTCTTAAACACAACCTTCGACTAAGTTACAAATCGACGAAAGTGGACGACATCTAAACTTGGAATTTACTTCTAGAAATAACACAAGCGCCCAAGATCCAACTGGTTACCTGAAATACAAGTAATTTTGGAAAACATCAACAAAAGTTGAGTGAGTTCATGTTTTTTGTATGAGTACTAAAAACCTTGTAAACCTTTGAGAAACTCCTTTGAAAACAGGTATGAAAAGCATTTATGAACGAATTAAATTAAAGTTTTGCAAGGACATTAAAACATGTGAAGACATAGGGAGCACTCGAAATGAGTAGGCTTATACCCTCGTCGATTCCCTCGACTATGTCGAATTCCCCTTCGACTATGTCAATTCACCTTGACTATGTCAATTTACCTTGACCATGTCAATTCACCTTAACTATTGTCGATTTACCTCGACTGGGACACCGAAGCACTCAAGTGGTCAAATAAGTACCATGAGTGGGGTTCGGCCGTACCCGTTAGATCTAACCTTCGTCCCTAATTAAAAATTAATGGCATTTCAAATTTAATCTATGCTCACATGATCTAATAGTTCATTTCATAGTCAATTCATACTGTTTCAACATTCCGAACATGTATTCCACCCCCGAGAGTTATAAATCCAAAAACAGTTAAGAGAAAAGGGGGAGATGAACTCACAAGTTTGCGTTCTTCAATCCGACGTAACTCAAGCTGCTACTAATGTGCACGACTACCTACAACGTACTACGGTCTATTAGACGAGCGGGTCGTGCCTTGACTTAGTATTAGTTAGTGTCTTTGTGTTACGTTTCTTAGTGTCCTCAATATTATTCCAAGTTATATAATTATTTGTTAAAATAATAAATATTTAACTTAAATTATATCTATTAAATTTTTGAATAATTGTTAAAACAATATATTTTAACTTGACACTTTTTCAAGTATTTATACGTGTATTTCCTTCCCAAGGATGGGTGTATTTGTATTTGTATTCGTATTCTCATACTTGTATATTTTTGCCATGTATTGGGGTCGTATTCCGGAGTGTATTTATACGTACGAGAGTACGTATTTTCTTGTAATTGTTAAGTATTGATATATTTATTTTTGTATTAATTTTTCCGGAATATTATCTCTAATAAAAGTTCATCAATATATATTTCCAAAATATATACTTTAAGAAATATTATTTATAATTCTCCTTTGGCAAAAGTATTTGTATTTTCGTATGAGTTCCAAAAAGAATATATTTCAAGTCTAACTTTGAATATATATATATATATATATATATATATATATATATATATATATATAAACTTGTTTTTCTCCAAAAATGATATACTTCATATTTATTTGAGAAAATATATCTTTCACCCCAAAAATATTGTATTTCATGTTTGCTTAAGAAATATACATTTCTCCCAAAAATATTACATCTTCTAATAATTCCAAGAAAAATAGATATTTTCATTCACCCGAAATAATATATTTTTCCTCTTGTCAAAAATATGATGTAACTTTGTAATAATTATAAAGATCATATTTTTTTGTTTCCTTTG